>CM062812.1:619814034-620414034 GCA_031772625.1 Pinus tabuliformis | reverse complement strand
GGAGTCATAGTTATGGAAGACTGAGCTCCAAAAAATCACAGGCCTCCGATTCCCTTTTGAGTCTAACTTCCTGATGGGAAATGGGAAACTATCTGGGTGATAATATAACAACAGATAGTATATGAAAGACGTATATTTAAACACTCCTTCCCTTTCCAGATTCATGAATTGAGTATGGATTTTGTCAGCAATGAAAGTGGCATAGTCATACTTGACAGCAGGGGGCTGTCCTGGAGTAAAGATAGATAACATAACCAGGGTGATGTCATCCACATATTCACTAGACCTAAATCCCAAGATCAGGGATATCATGTCAAGAATGAGTTTTCCAGTCTCAGTGAACCAGACATGCAAATAGGGAGGTGGGCCTTGGGGTTGACAGTTTGGTTTCATGAACATCTGGGCAATACGAGTTATTTCTGAGCTGGGAAATTGACAGGCCTTTTCAAGCAAAAATCCCATGGAAAGATGAGCGAGGGGTTCAGTGGAATGGAAATATATCATCTCATTGATGGATTTAGCAGTTATGTAAAAAAGGACAGTGTTGGAAGGAGACATAACAACTCTATGAACAGGGTCATAATTGGCACAACACTGGTGAATGATGTCTGGGAAAACATGGACTGAGGGCAGGAAATACATGGGAAGGTTTGATTCCCACAGTCCAAAAATGTCAGAGTTGCTTAAATAGTTATCCCTTATCTGGCAGAAGGTCTGAAGATGATTCCCATCACCAGATGGGTCTTTTATTTGGAAATCTCTGTCAGCTAAAGACAAATAATTCAGGTCCTTATGGGGTGCGTTGAGGGGCGCGACATTTAGGGCTGCGGGAGCTTCCATGCTTGGTTCTTGTGTTTTCAAACCGGAATTTCGGGCTTCTGTGGAAAATTGGATTGAACAGCAGGCCTAGGAGTCCTTTTGTGGGCTAAACAGACTGGTCTCAACTTGAATTTGGCTCTCACAGGTAGAATTCACAGTGAAAAAAAGCGGAATTTACAGGGTTACCGATAAAACGGATAAATACCTGGACTGAGGATGCAAATTAAGTGACTGTAAGTCGAATGACGGAGTACAGAGCGCGTTGCTGGTGTTTTCCTTGGCCGGGTGGCGGTTGAAAGCAGGTACAATTGCTTCAATTTTTATTTTGCATGGGAGCGTGAACACAGTTTTTACAGCGAAAATGACATTTCGTCGCTTTTTAACGAAATTACGGGTTGGCGGGTAATTTTTGGCATTTACTGACAGATGACGTCAGCATGACGGGACGGTTTGTCGTTTAGCGGAGGGTACGGGATGGTGATGTGGAGAGATGACGTCAGCGAGGAGACAGCGGGAGGGCGGTAAGTGGTTTTGGCCCGCACCACTTATTGGCTCAAGTGGTTTTGGTGGGGGGGCTGTGATCAGCGCGGGCGATTGACACGCGTCCATGGTACGGGCGCAATACCGCCAGTCTCCCGGGCGTTAAAATGCAGCGGCGGAGGGGGTCGCTATATGCATATTGACCGTTGGATGAGCGGGCCCAGATCTGACGGTCGGCGCTCGTTGGAGGTGACGGAGGGTTAATGCGTGGGGGGCCCATGTATTTAAATATTAATAAAGCATATCGAGGCGGTGTTTATTGGTTGGTGGGGTGATTTGTTAATTAATTAACATGGGGTTAATTAATTTCAAAACAGTGCGCGAGGAATGGTTATTATAAGGTTTCAAATAAACCTATAATTCCATCAAAACAATGATATATGGCTATAGTTCAACCGGGTCGGGAGTAATAAAGTTTTGGGGATCATATTTTACATAATACGGAGAAGGGGAACGAATATAAGGGATTTATATAATAATGTTAACAGTCAATATGAGAAATGATATGAATATAAGCGCTAAGTTTATAAAGTTTAATAACTTAGGCTTAAGAAAGAAAGAGTTTATATGTGATTTTGTACAATCTCCTAAGCAAAAAGGGTTTTACTTAGGCTTTTTATGAAATGAGATGGAGTGATTTGGGAATATTGAGTAGATCTCAATATCTCTGGGGGGAAATTAGTAAGTGATTTGGGAAAAGGGTGGAGGGGAGTTAGTTATGCTTTGCTTGATCTTCATCCAAACATTTGCCATAGTACTTGAGAGGCAAGGTTAATCATAAGCATGCTTCTGCAACATTAAAAACTACCTACCCAGCCAACTGTACCTAATATTTTTTCTTCTTTTGCCATTGGGTGCACTTGGACTAGCAAACCCTCATGAATCTTCTTTTCTTTTCATGGGAATCCTACCTAAGTCTGCCCTTATTTCTTCCAAGGGCTCAGATTAAACTGTTGAGCTCCTTTGCTTCTCTACCTAACTATTTATCTGCCAAGATTAAACAGTTTGGACAGATTTTATTCTCTATCACTAAAACAAGTAAATTCAGACATGAACTAGCCAAGATTAAGCTGTTTGGCCATTCATCAACTACAGCATAAAGTTCAACAAACTGCATATGATACTTTATTTACAGCATAATAAAATAGTAGTGGCGTTTGGACTTGCACACTTTCCTGGTCCTTTTCATTTGGGGTTCATTTCTTTTCTTTTTTCTGACCATCTTATTCTTGTTACCCTTTGATTTTTCTTTTAGGGTATACTCTCTTTTCATTTTTAAATTTTTTTTGATTCTTTAAGAATATGGAAAACCTTTGCAGCAAGAAAAGGTATGTACATATTGCAGAGCTAATCCAGTCAATCATGAAATATGACACCTATTGGTATAGGAGCATAACAGAATCTATAAGGAAAGGATTGACGATTTTTCCCCTTGTGGTTTTTCCCTTGGCCTTTGGCCTAACTTCGGGTGTCTCTTTTCTCTTGTGAAAAAATATCTCTATTTTATTGTATTTGAATTGTAATTTCTTGATGAATAATAAGGAAAGAATAAGAAAAACATTAAACATCTTCACAAGTAATTATCATGACTGGAACTTCAATCTTGCAACTAAATTTCAACATGGTATCAGAGCTAAAATAAAGGTCTGGTGTAAACCTATTGTCGTTGCTACAACACCCTCCAAAATTTTGGCCTACATCCAATTTTGAAGCCTACTTTGATTTCGCATGTTGTCATTTCTAGTATTAAGAGTCATCCCATGTGCTTTCTATGAGTGTTCAAGTCTTGTCTGGAAGAAAATCAAAGTGTCATATTTTGGCATTGAAAGCATCACATATCTCATAAACGTAGTTATGTTCCATCTCAAGGGGTAAATTTGGTATCAATGAGTCTTTCTTTTCATCTAGACATGTATTATACTCATCCCCAAAGTTTCAAGCACTTCTGCACAAGTGTTGTCATTGTCATCGCAAAGTGTACCTTTAGTGTCGCACTTGGGGAAAGTTGTTGCATTGTCGTCGCATTGGGGGTATTATGTTGTTCATGTATTCTGAGTGATCAATGTTGTGTCCTCAATTGTTCTTAGTGCGTGATCATGCTTAAGTTTTGTCCTTCTTCACTTTGGCCTTATTGATCATACACTTAGCCAAATCTAGAAAAGTTCCTTCTTGAGCAACTTGGCCTCACTCAACCTTCTTGAACTGCACACTGCGCAATATCAGCCCTCAAGCTCAGACTTTGCCTCTTGGAACTTCATAATGTGCAAATCCTATCTCCTAGAACAACACATTGTGCAGTCTCAATGCTCAACCTTGACACTTGAGCTCCAAAACTGCACATCCCTGCCTTCCAGTCACCTTCTGCGCATTACAGAATCTCAAGCAGCAAGCCTCCAACTAGTTGCCTTGAACTATGCAACTAAGCAATCCCTGGGCCTCTATCCCTCCAGAACTGCGCAGTGGGAAACCTCAAGCCTCAATCCTACCTCCTTGAGCCCCTCAACTACGCAGTTACCTTGCCTTGGCCTGCCTGAACTGCGCATTATGCAGTCTCAAGCCTCATTCCTGGCCCATGACCTACTGAGATGTGAAACTGCGCAATCCTTGAGCCAATCTCTCAGCCCAACACCTAGTTCCAACTCAGTCTATGGTTGTCATGAAGCATGTTAAACTAGGAGTTTATCGAACTAATGTCGTCTCGTCATGAGTGGTTTTTAGTTGCAGGCATTATATCATGTCATGATAGGATGATGATGAAGGAGAAGAAGAAGGATACCATGCTAGAAGACACTTATGTAGCTACAAAGATAACTTGATCAATGAAGAAAAGACGAAGGGACACCAGATTGTGATAGTAGCTGGAGATCATGATCATATTGAAGACTATGTATCTTTAAGCCTTATGGAGGAGGAAGAAGAACACCATGTACTATCTTTCAAGAAGACACAAAGGTAGCAGTGGCAAGAATGGTTTGACATTGCCATATCATCATGCAATGCATATCATCAATATCATGTCATGTCTTGTCAAGGTGTCATGTCAAGATGTAAATGATTCATCATTTGCCACATCATTTGTGGATTATGTAATTTTAAGTATGTGAGAAATGTAATGTAAATTGGGAGTCCAAGAGTCATTTATATAATGTGAAAAGTCATGAAGGAGTCAAAAGATCATAGAGAAGTCAAACAGTCATGAGGGTAGTCCAATAGTCATAAGATTATAGACCCAATCAATGATAAATGCTAGGTTTTGTCTTAAGGAAAGCATTAAAATGATCGTCATATTATATTTTCATGTTCTTGCTATTTGAATATATTTTTGCAAATTAGCTACAGAACACAGCCTATTCTGCAGCTAATTGTGGATTCCGTAGCTACTCTCATGGTTTGGCAGGTTCTAGGTGTCAAATGAAGAATTGGGCCACATGGGCATTTCTAGAATCATCTCTACATGGATTCTATCCTATTCATTCGGTCCAGATTGACGGAAAAGCCGGCCTAAGGTGATGGTCAAAGATGGAGTCAAAGTATGTTATCCAAAAGTAGTAGGACTCTTGATTTTCTCTTTTGTAGCTAATCAAGAGTCTAACAGTTCTGTTGCAAATCTAATTCTAATTAGCCACCTGTAGCAAGTTTATCTCATAAGCAGTCATGTTAAATTTAATTCGAATTAGCCACCTGTAGCAAGTTTATCTCATAAACAGTTATGTTATTTTCCCTTAAATATCGGTTGTATGGAATCGAGAGGAGTTATAAGTTAGAAGGAATTACGTGTTAAGTTCATGCTGTTTGCTGATACTCTGTGTTAAGGCTTCATTTTTTTCATAATACAAATTTCGTGTTGCCAATGATCGTTTAAAGTGCATCCTTAACTAGCTAGCATTCCAGCCACGTCAATTGTAGAGGGCTCCTGCACTGAAGGAGGTTTTTCATTTGTTGTTTTTAGTTCAATTTCCCAGCAAATCTGTTTTCTAAATTAGGATGATATTTCATTTCATTTTTTAATCAATAGCATAATGATAAATCACAACTGTGCAACCTTGTTCTTCTAAGATATTTCGTGGAGAAAAATGACTCTGTTTCCAAACTAAATTAAGATTGAAGTAATAAGAATACACAGTTGTTAGTTTTCTTACTGTTTTGTCATTTATTTTCTTAGAACAGAATTGTCAATTAACTGTGTTAATGGATGTTTTCAAAAGCCATTTCACGATGATGATGATCGTAAACTAAATGGTTAAATGTCTAATTCATACAGTGATTGAATTTACTCAGTACATTGTTATTTTCCTAAGAACTTGGGAACTAAGGTACAACTGATTTCTTGCACAACACTTCAAAGAGGGTAATGCTTCACATTTGAATGTTGGAGAAAGTCAAAAATACATTAGTTGTTTACAGTTAGTTTTACACGCTTTTTACCTTTTTGCTTTCAGATCCTCACTTAGTTGCATCACTGATATTTCCAATAATAACTTCAAGGAGATTGATTTAATCATATTCCAAAATTGAATGGTTGAATGTTTAATGAATGCAATTACTGAGTTACCTTCTGCATCAATTTCATTCTTGGTTTTAAGAATTAGATCCATGGATTAGGACTAATGATAAGATAAGATAGATGCTCTATTTTTTTATTAGGTTCTAACTAGCCAACAGTTCTTGGTCCATTTTTAAGAAATTAGATTAACTTAGGAACATTTCCTTTCCTTTAAAATTCATTAAATTCACTTAAATTTTCTCATAGTTTCAGGTTGTACATTCTTAGACATCAAAGAACAGAAAAGCCCCAAAAACAACATAAAATACAAAACAACGAAGTAAGAAAAATGTTAACTAAGCACATATAGTGCATTACAGTTCATCAGCTTACAAACCTCGGTTGATAATTTATGCAAGCAATTTAGGACACTAAATTGACTAAACATTTTGGCGTCGTTTCCGGGGAAGTGTAATTAGGTAATATCATCTCTTACATCTAAAAAATGATATGCATAGAGAAAGAGACTCTAGGGGTAGATTCATAGCTAGAGGCATGAGTTGAATTCTTACAACACCACTTACTCCACCAAGACTAAGAAGAGATACACTTCCATCTCAAACTCATATTCCACATTTCACTAGCCATAGACTTCCTGAAGTTCTAAGGTTAGAAATCCAATTAAGAGGATCTCCTACTTCATCTACTGAGGTAGTCCTAGAGGAAGAAAATCTTGGATCTCCAACAAAAGGAGTAGCCTTTTTCACCTCTACAGGGGAACATATTTTCGCTGAAGAATTAGAAATTCTTAGTAGAGAGGGAGAAGTAGAACCTTTCTTCCACATACCATTGATAGAGGAACTAGAGGAAGAGTAATTAACCTTGTAGGTTGAATCTTATATTAACTCTGAAGAATCTATAATGGCAGGAAGAGAAGAAGAAGGAGAGGGAGTTCTGAATGGAGAATTTGCACTATTTGGAGGAGGAAGAGGTAGAGGAAATGATGGAGAAGGTAGAGGAAATAGGGAAGTTGATAATTCTTTTGGATTCCCTATAGTTGATGAAGAAATAGATGCCACAATGAAAAATATCTCACCTTTTGTCCTCCCTGTAGAAATTCCCACTGTAGATCACTTGATAATGCAATATACTAAAGAAAAATACTTGATATACTTCTACAACCAATTTAGCGGAAGCTTAATCGAACATGAGCAACATCAATAAGAACACATATAACTGATATGGAAAAATCAATCACACATAACACAGAAGATATAACCCGGGGAAAGCCTCAGCCTAAAACCCCAACTCTGTATTATCATACAAGTGGAAATATAGCCAATATTACAAAAGAAATCAACTCAAAAGCTATCTTGCTCTCTCTGCAATACCTCTACTGCTCATAGATAGTCAAAGGCCTCTATCTAACCTCTGGTCTGCCCTCCAAGCCTCTTATTTCTTTGCGCAATTCTGATTGGGGTCCAGTGCAGCCACTTGTGTGAATTGGCCTCTTCACACACTCTCTAATCTCTAATCCAACTATGCAGTCCTGAAGGAGATAAATCATTCTCCATGGATGAGTTTCCTTTATAAGAAAAATCCATCCAACTGATAGTACATTGTCCCTCCTCTGATCTCAACTGGGTCTCTGTCTGAATTGACATGCATGAGTTATTCATGAGAGAATATTCAGTTATTTGAAGTGCAACAATTATATGCAAGCATGCATTAACTAACTAAACTCACATTAATTTAGACAAACTGTTTATATCAATCTAACTGGACTTGACTTAGTGAACTGAGCCAACTAATTATAACTCAAATTACAACTCATCCTTACCTCTTTAGCTAATGGATAAATTCCTCAATTAATAGAGAAACTGTTGCATGTCCTCACATAGACTTCATGTTTGATTTTTCACAACTAATTAACTCATGGTGAATTAATTTATTTATTTTCAAACAGTTGTTAAGTTCAAATTCGAATTTTACTTCCTATTTTAGTCCAGGGACTGACTAAAATTGGAATCCATCCTGCACTGCTAAAAACAACAATTCTATTTTTAGCACTTCCATTTTTCATTCCCTGTTGCTCAATCCAGCACTGATACCGAAATTAATATTTATAACAATGTTATTTTTAGCACTTCTATTTTTAGCATTTCTTGTTGCCATTTTCAACACTCCCTCTCAACAAGAAAGGCATTCAACTCGAACCCGATCCTGTACCTTTGGAATGTTCTGCATGTAACACTTCTACCAAGTGTGGTTGCTCCAACAACTCTAGAAACAAAAAAACTCCCAACTGACCTCTCTGTTGGGCTAGAAACATACTCTAATGCTGAAGCTCTACCTGCTGTTGACAAGTGCTCCCTCTCTGACCTCTGAGCTGCTGCAACACTCCATGCATCTCGCACCGTTGCACACCTCTCTGTGCCATCATGCACTGGTGCAACACTCTTGTGTCTCTCGCATTGTTGCAACCTACTAGCTCTATACTATCTTGGGACTCCTGCACTATAGCTCTCTCTGCCACTCCATCCACATCTGTCTCTACCCACTCAGCCAGTCCTCCTACTCCTTATCGGAGCTCCTGTAGCAAAGTCGAATCAAAGAGGTTGGGTACCTCAAGGATCCTACCCCTATTCCAGCCTTCTTGGGACGGTCACTCTACATCGCCCCACCTCCTACCTAGAGGTATGGATGCATGTGATCCCTCTGCCTACCTAGCTCGAAATTCCCCCTACTGGAGGTCTCTGCATGAGTAGATGTCTCTACTCGATCTCCTCTTAGCTTCTCTAGTTGTGACTACTCCACAACTTCCTAAAGCTGCTTCTCCAATTGTGGCTCCTCCACAATTGTCTAAGACTTCTTCTGGAATTGCATGTTGAGAGGTAATTTACTCTTCCTCTCAACCACCAAGTATCTAACCTTTGCCTTGATCCTCAAGGATTTGCATGCATCTTGTACTTCAAGTGCATACAGGTTCTTGGCTAGCACACCAATCTGTTTCATATTTCTCGCCATCGCGAAATTTTCTGGAAAAAGAGCTGATTTTAAATCAGTGATATCTCCCTCATCCGAACTCCGATTCAGCCGATTTGTTTTTTGATTTTGGGTATTTTTCCGCAAGGAATCCAGATCTGCTATTTGTTTCTGAAAATTTTGCACAAAAATCTTCAGATCTGCTCTGAAAAATTGCGGCCCAAAACTCAAAACTTCCAAATCTTCTCTAGTATATTGTTTTCCGCTTTGATCACCTTTGCTCTAATACCACGTAGAATTTTTTTCTACAAAACCTCGTTCCAATACCATGTAGAAATTCCCACCTATAGATTATCTGATAATGCAATGGATTAAAGCAAAATACTTGATCTACTTCTACAACCAATTTAGCGAAAGCTTAATCGAACATGAACAACATCAATAAGAACACATATAAATGATATGGAGAAATCAATCACACATATAATAGAAGATATAACTCGGGGAAAGCCTCAGCTTAAAACCCCAACTCTATATTATTATACAAGCAGAAATATAGCCAATATTACAAAAAGAATCAACTCAAAAGCTATCTTGCTCTCTTTGCAATACCTCTGCTGCTCATAGACAGTCAAAGGCCTCTATCTAACCTCTGGTCTGCCTTCCAAGCCTCCTATTTCTTTGTGCAATTCTGATTGGGGTCTAGTGCAGCCACTTGTGTGAATTGGCCTCTTCACACACTCACTAACCTCTAATCCAACTACGCAGTCCTGAAGGAGATAAATCCTTCTCCATGGATGAGTTTCCTTTATAGGAAAAATCCATCCAACTGATAGTACATTGTCCCTCCTTTGATCTCAACTGGGTCTCTGTCTGAATTGACATGCATGAGTTATTCATGAGAGAATATTCAGTTATCTGAAGTGCAGCAGTTATATGCAAGCATGCATTAACTAACTGAACTCACATTAATTTAAACAAACTGTTTAAATCAATCTAACTGGACTTGACTCAGTTAACTGAGCCAACTAATTACAACTCAAATTAGAACTCATCCTTATCTCTTTCATTGATGGATAAATTCCTCAATTAATAGAAAAATTGTTGCATGTCCTTACATAGACTTCATGTTTGATTTTTCACAACTAATTAACTCATGGTGAATTAATTAATTTATTTTCAAACAGCTGTTAAGTTCAAATTCGAATTTTACTTCCTATTTTAGTCCAGGGACTAACTAAAATTGGAATCCATCCTGAACTGCTAAAAATAGCAATTCTATTTTTAGCACTTCCATTTTTCATTCCATGTTGCTCAATCCAGCACTAGTACCCAAATTGCTATTTATAACAGTGCTATTTTTAGCACTTCTATTTTTAGCATTTCTTGTTGCCATTTTCAATACTCCCAAATTTTCATGGATTAAAAAGTGAAGATCCTGAAACCTTTTTTATTTGAATTTGAAGTCTTGTGTAGAACTTATGATTATTTACAAGACACTCAAAAACTTAAATTGTTTCTTTCGACATTGAAAGGACTTGCTTTAAAATGGTTCATGGGATTGATCCCTCAGTGTATTAGAACATGGAATGACATGAAGAGATCACTTTGGACAAGTATTTGGATTATTGCATGCCTATCAATCACAAAGATGAAGTGTTTAAAATGATGCAAAGAGAGGATGAAAATTTGGAGGATTTAATTGAAAGATTCAACTATAACTTAAAAAGAGCAAAAATGGATAACTTAGATCAAGATACTTTAAAAGCTCTTTTATTAAAAGCCATTAGAGATGAGTGGATAGACATCCTTAACATGATGGGGAAGGGAGATATCTCTCAACTCCCATTAAATGACATTGGAGAATTATGTGTTCATCTCTCAAGAGGAAAATCCAAAACTGGGAAAGGTCCAAGAGATCCTTCTCTTGCTAGAGTGAATAAATCTGCAACTGGATCAGTGAGTAGGGCAGAAATTGGAAACATGCTTGATGAATTTAAAACAGATATTCTAGGGAGCCTTAGTGAACAGATAGACACCCTTAAGTTACAAAACAAGCAGAAAGCCGAGACTGATGCTTTAGCTATTTTCTGTCTAAAATGTAGAAAGAAGCATACTTTAAGAGAATGCCCTTTGGATGCAAAAATCATAGAGACTTGTTTGATTTGTTCAAAAAACCATGAGACCAAGAGTTGTCCTTCAATTCCTAGTCTTAAGGTTGTTTTTCAAGAGGAAACAATTTCAAATCCAACAGAATCTCTTTGCTTTGTCTCTAGAAGACCTTGGTAGGGGCCACAAAACCAGGGTTTTAACAACCAAATGTATATTTAGCGCCCACCAAATTGGAATTCTTGGCAGCAACCTTGGCCTCAATCTCAATCTCAATCTCGACCTTGGGCTCAAGGAATGAAAAATCCCTATGGACGATTCTCTCAATACTATTAATATCCTCCATCATATCCAAACTATCCACCCCAACAAATTCCTCAACAAAATCAACAACCCCAACTTCAAAACCAAAATCCCCAACTTTCACTGCCATTCCCACAGAGACCAAATCAGTTACCGGCCCAACCATTACGAAACTCCAACAATAAAAATCCTCAGAATACCTATATGGTGGAAGGACAACAATTTCCAACTTATATGATAACTCCTCTAGATCTCAACGATGTCCAACTAAGATCTGGTAAGATATTAGAAAAGAAAAAAGTCTTCTGTAGTTGTTCAAGAACAAGGCAATTCTCAGGAAGATTCTCTACAGCCAAATAAATTTTCATGGATTAAAAAGTGAAGATCCTGAAACCTTTTTATTTGAATTTGAAGTCTTGTGTAGAACTTATAATTATTTACAAGACTCTCAAAAACTTAAATTGTTTCCTTCAACATTGAAAGACGCTGCTTTAAAATGGTTCATGGGATTGATCACTCGGTCTATTAGAACATGGAATGACATGAAGAGAGCATTTTTGGACAGGTATTTGGATTATCACATGCCTATCAATCACAAAGATGAAGTGTTTAAAATGATGCAAAGAGGATGAAATTTGGAGGATTTAATTGAAAGATTCAACTATAAGTTAAAAAGAGCAAAAATGGATAACTTAGATCAAGATACTTTCAAAGCTCTTTTATTAAAAGCCATTAGAGATGAGTGGACAGATATCCTTAACATGATGGGGAAGGGAGATATCTCTCAACTCTCATTGAATGACATTGGAGAATTATGTGTTCATCTCTCAAGAGGAAAATCCAAAGCTAGGAAAGGTCCAAGAGATCCTTCTCTTGCTAGAGTGAATAAATCTTCAATTGGACCAGTGAGTAGGGTAGAAATTGGAAACATGCTTGATGAATTTAAAACAGATATTCTAGGGAGCCTTATTGAACAAATAGACACCCTTAAGTTACAAAACAAGCAGAAAGCTGAGAATGATGCTTTAGTTGTTTTCTGTCCCAAATGCAGAAAGAAGCATGCTTTAAGAGAATGCCCTTTGGATGCAAAAATCATAGAGACTTGTGTGATTTGTTCAGAAAACCATGAGACCAAGAGTTCTCCTTCAATTCCCGGTCTTAAGGTTGTTTTTCAAGAGGAAACAATTTCAAATCCAACAGAATCTCTTTGCTTTGTTTCTAGAAGACCTTGGCAGGGGCCACAAAACCAAGGCTTTAACAACCAAATGTATATTCAGCGCCCACCAAATTGGAATTCCACCAAATTGGAATTCTTGGCAACAACCTTGGCCTCAATCTCAATCTCAACCTTGGGCTCAAGGAATGAAAAATCCATATGGAAGATTCTCTCAATACTATTAATATCCTCCATCATATCCAAACTATCCTCCCCAACAAATTCCTCAACAAAATCAACAACCCCAACTTCAAAACCAAAATCGTCAACTTTCACTGCCATTCCCACAGAGACCAAATCAATTACCTGCCAAACCATTACCAAACCCCAACAATAAAAATCCTTAAAATACCTATATGGTGGAAGGACAAAAATTTCCAACTTATATGATCACTCCTCTAGATCTCAAGGATGTCCAACTAAGATCTGGTAGGATATTAAAAAAAAAAAGCCTTTTGTAGTTATTCAAGAACAAGACAATTGTGAGGAAGATTCTCTACAGCCAAATAAAAGTTTTGAAGGAACATCTCTTCAAAACCAAAATACTGAAAATGAAAAACAGAAAAAACCAATAAACTCAACTCCTATCATATAGCAACCACCAGTGTCTACTTTTACACCTCCTTTTCCTGAATGATTACAAGTTGATAGAGGGGTAGAAAAGCATATTATGTTGCCTGATTATGATTTTCTAGATGAATTGAAAAATGTTTGTATCAAAATCCCTTTGTTACAAGCCATTAAGGAGATTCCAATTCTTGCTAAAACATAAAGGAGTTGAGCATGAAGAAACCAAGGAGAAAAACAAAAGAAATAAAAAGAATTTAGTTGGCAGGAAAAATAGCAGACATAATGATGGGAAAATTTGCCATACAAAACTATGTAGATCCAAGAAGTCCAGTTGTAAAAACACATACCAATGGAGTTGAAATTCCGAATACATTGATTGATTTAGGAGCAACAATAAACATCATGAGCAAACAAACCATGGAACAACTCAAGCTTCCTAATCTTCTTTATACACCTACATTACTGCAATTGGCAGATAGATCTGTAATCAAACTAAATGGTGTGTTAGAAGATATTTCAGTGTCCTTAGACTCTTGGGAGTACCCTGTTGATTTTATGATCCTAACCCCTAAGAACAATCTAAGAGTACATCCACTTATATTAGGAAGACCTTGGCCACCTACAGTTGGTGCTTCCATTAGCTGTAGATCTGGTGATATGTATATCTTTGATGGTAACTCAAATAAGAAATTCACTCTATATCCTCCAGCAAGAACAATCACAGAGATAGATGACGAAGAATGGATTGATGATGAAAATGATATTCAACATCTCTTTACTATTTCAACCATTAGTGAAGATAGTCAAATCTTAAATATAATGGAAAATTTTGAATCATCTTTAGAATATGAACATGATCAATTTCAAGAAAAATCCAATATTGAATATTTGTCATCTAGGCAGATGTCTCTTTATTCTATGGAAGAATTTGGTAGCTCTACAGTTGAAATCATTTCAGGGAAAACATTGAACATAAACAATAACTTGGAAAAATCAAAATAGGAAAAGCTAATCAAAATATTACAACAACATTCTTTTGCATATGCATTGGAATACATTGACATGAAAGGAATTAGTCCTAAGACTTATATACATCACATCTACATTGAGGAAAATTGTAAACCTATCAGACAACTTCAAAGAAGGATGAATCCAAATCTTAGGGAAATTGTGAAAGAGGAGTTGCAAAAATTGTTGAATGTAAACTTCAATTACCTAATTTCAGACAGCCAGTGGGTTTCTCCTCTAGTGATTGTGCCTAAAAAGAATGGTAAATGGAGGGTGTGCATTGATTGTCGAGAATTGAATAAAGCTACCCTAAAAGATCATTTTCCTTTGCCCTTTATAGATCAAGTGTTAGATACATTACCAGGTAAGAAGTATTTCTCATTTTTGGATGGTTTTAGTGGTTACAATCAAATTCAGGTAGCACCTGAAGATCAAGATAAAACCACATTCACCTATCCATGGGGAACTTATGCCTACTGAGTACTTCCGTTTGGATTGTGCAATGCACCTGCAACATTCCAAAGAGCAGTACTAGGAATTTTTTCTGATCTAATACATGATTAGTTAAGCTACCATCAGAGATATACATATCAATAAATCTACAGCTAATGAAAGCATTACCTGTAGCCAACCAAGGTCTTCCTAATATAAGTGGATGTCCTCCTAGATTGTTGCCCATCAATACTACCAAATTCTTCCATAGAATAAAGAGACATCTGCCTAGATGACATATATTCAATATTGGATTTTTCTTGAAATTGATCATGTTCATATTCTAAAGATGATTCAAAATTTTCCATTATATTTAAGATTTGACTATCTTCACTAATGGTTGAAATAGTAAAGAGATGCTGAATATCATTTTCATCATCAATCCATTCTTTGTCATCTATCTCTATGATTGTTCTTGCTGGAGGATATAGAGTGAATTTCTTAGTTGAGTTACCATCAAAGGTATACATATCACCAGATCTACAGCTAATGGAAGCACCAGCTGTAGCCAGCCAAGGTCTTCCTAATATAAGTGGATTTACTCTTAGATTGTTCTTAGGGGTTAGGATCATAAAATCAACAGGGTACTCCCAAGAGTCTAAGGACACTAAAATATCTTCTAACACACCATCTAGCTTGATTACAGATCTATCTGCCAATTGCAGTAATGTAGGTGTATAAAGAAGATTAGGAAGCTTGAGTTGTTCCATGGTTTGTTTGCTCATGATGTTTATTGCTGCTCCTAAATCAATCAATGTATTCGGAATTTCAACTCCATTGGTATGTGTTTTTACAACTGGACTTCTTGGATCTACATAGTTTTGTATGGCAAATTTTCCCATCATTATGTCTGCTATTTTTCCTGCCAACTAAATTCTTTTTATTTCTTTTGTTTTTCTTCTTGGTTTCTTCATGCTCAACTCCTTTATTGTTTTAGCTATAATTGGAATCTCCTTAATGGCTTGTAACAAAGGGATTTTGATACAGACATTTTCAATTCATCTAGAAAATCATAATTAGGCAACATAGTATGCTTTTCTACCCCTCTATCAACTTGTAATCTTTCAGGAAAAGGAGGTGTAAAAGTAGACACTGGTGGTTGCTCTATGATAGGAGTTGAGTTTATTGGTTCTTTCTGTTTTTCATTTTCAGTATTTTGGTTTTGAAGAGATGTTCCTTCAAAATTTTATTTGGCTGTAGAGAATCTTCCTCAGAATTATCTTGTTTTGAATAACTACAGAAGGCTTTTTTCTTTTTTAATATCCTACCAGATCTTAGTTGGACATCCTTGAGATCTAGAGGAGTGATCATATAAGTTGGAAATTGTTGTCCTTCCACCATATAGGTATTTTAAGGATTTTTATTGTTGGGGTTTGGTAATGGTTGGGCAGGTAATTGATTTGGTCTCTGTGGGAATGGCAGTGAAAGTTGAGGATTTTGGTTTTGAAGTTGGGGCTGTTGATTTTGTTGAGGAATTTGTTGGGGAGGATAGTTTGGATATGATGGAGGATATTAATAGTATTGATAGAATCTTCCATAGGGATTTTTCATTCCTTGAGCCCAAGGTTGAGATTGAGATTGAGGCCAAGGTTGTTGCCAAGAATTCCAATTTAGTGGGCGCTAAATATACATTTGGTTGTTAAAACCTTGGTTTTGTGGCCCCTGCCAAGGTCTTCTAGAGACAAAGCAAAGAGATTTTGTTGGATTTGAAATTGTTTCCTCTTGAAAAACAACCTTAAGACTGGGAATTGAAGGACAACTCTTGGTCTCATGGTTTTCTGAACGAATCACATAAGTCTCTATGATTTTTGCATCCAAAGGGCATTCTCTTAAAGCATGCTTCTTTCCGCATTTGGGACAGAAAACAACTAAAGCATCATTCTCAGCTTTCTGCTTGTTTTGTAACTTAAGGGTGTCTATTTGTTCAATAAGGCTCCCTAGAATATCTGTTTTAAATTCATCAAGCATGTTTCCAAGTTCTGCCCTGCTCACTGATCCAATTGAAGATTTATTCACTCTAACAAGAGAAGGATCTCTTGGACCTTTCCTAGTTTTGGATTTTCCTCTTGAGAGATGAACACATAATTCTCCAATGTCATTTAATGAGAGTTGAGAGATATCTCCCTTCCCGATCATGTTAAGGATATCTGTCCACTCATCTCTAATGGCTTTTAATAAAAGAGCTTTGAAAGTATCTTGATCTAAGTTATCCATTTTTGCTCTTTTTAACTTATAGTTGAATCTTTCAATTAATTCCTCCAAATTTCATCCTCTTTGCATCATTTTAAACACTTCATCTTTGTGATTGATAGGCATGCGATAATCCAAATACCTGTCCAAAAATTCTCTCTTCATGTCATTCCATGTTCTAATAGACCGAGTGATCAATCCCATGAACCATTTTAAAGCAGCGTCTTTCAATGTTGAAGGAAACAATTTAAGTTTTTGAGAGTCTTGTAAATAATCATAAGTTCTACACAAGACTTCAAATTCAAATAAAAAGGTTTCAGGATCTTCACTTTTTAATCCATGAAAATTTGGGAGGACAGAAGGTGAGATATTTTTCATTGTGGCATTTGTTTCTTCATCAACTATAGGGAATCCAAAAGAATTGTCAACTTCCTTATTTCCTCTACCTTCTCCATCACTTCCTCTACCTCTTGCTCCTCCAAATAGTGAAAATTCTCCATTCAGAACTCCCTCTCCTTCTTCTTCCCTTCCTACCATTATAGATTCTTCAGAGTTAATATAAGATTCAACCTGCAAGGCTAATTGCTCTTCCTCTGATTCCTCTATCAATGGTATGTGGAAGAAAGGTTTTACTTCTCCCTCTCCACTAGGAATTTCTAATTCTTCAGCTAAAATATGTTCCCTTGTAGAGGTGAAAAAAGCTACTCCTTCTGTTGGAGATTCAAGATTTTCTTCCTTTAGGACTGCCTCAGTAGATGAAGTAGGAGATCCTCTTAATTGGATTTCTGACCGTAGAACTTCAGGAAGCCTATGGCTAGTGAAATGTGGAATAAGAGTTTGAGAAGGAAGTGTATCTCTTCTTAGTCTTGGTGGAGTAAGTGGTGTTGTAGCAATTCAACTCCTGCCTCTAGCTATGAATCTACCCCTAGAGTCTCTTTCTCTACACATCATTTTTTAGATGTAAGAGATGAGGATACCTAATTACACTTCCCCGGCAACGATGCCAAAATGTTTAGGCAATTTAGTGTCCTAAATTGCGCATAAATTATCAATCGAGGTTTGTACGTTGATGAAGTGTGGTGCACTATATGTGCTTAGTTAACCTTTTTCCTATTTCATTGATTTATATTTTATGTTGTTTTTGGGGGGTTTCTGTTCTTTGATGTCTAAGAATGTACAACCTGAAACTATGAGAAAATTTAAGTGAATCTAATGAATTTTAAAGGAAATGAAATGTTCCTAAGTTAATCTAATTTCTTAAAAATGGACCAAGAACTGTTGGCTAGTTAGAACCTAATAAAAATAACAGAGCATCTATCTTATCTTATCATTAGTCCTAATCCATGGATCTAATTTTTAAAACCAAGAATGAAATTGATGCAGAAGGTAACTCGTTAATTGCATTCATTAAACATTCAACCATTCAATTTTGGAATATGATTAAATCAATCTTCTTGAAATGATTATTGGGAATATCAGTGATGCAACTAAGTGAGGATCTGAAAGCAAAGGGTAAAATCATGTAAAACTAACTGTAAACAACTAATGTATTTTTTACTTTCTCCAACATTCAACTGTGAAGCATTAGCCTCTTGAAGTGTTGTGCAAGAAATCTATTATACCTTAGTTCCTAAGTTCCTAGGAAAATAACAATGTACTGAGTAAATTCAATCACTGTATGAATTAGACATTTAACCATTTAGTTTACGATCATTATCATCTTGAAATGGCTTTTGAAAACATCCATTAACTTAGTTAATTGACAACTCTGTTCTAAGAAAATGAATGACAAAACAGTAAGAAAACTAAGCAACTGTGTATTCTTATTACTTCAATCTTAATTTAGTTTGGAAACAGAGTTGTTTTTTTCCACTAAATATCTTAGAAGAACAATGTTGCACAATTGTTGTTTATCATTATGCTATTGATTAAAAACTAAAATGAAATATCATCCTAATTTAGAAAACAGATTTGCTGAAAACAGAGTAATGGAAATTGAACTAAAAACAACAAATGAAAAACCTCCTCTAGTGCAAGGGCCCTCTACAACTGACGTGGCTGGAATGCTAGCTAGTTAAGGATGCACTTTAAACGATCATTGGCAACATGAAATTTGTATTATGAAAAAAACAAAGTCTTAACACAGAGTATCAGCAAAAAGCCTGAACTTAACACGTAATTCCTTCTAACTTCTAACTCTTCTCGGTTCCATGCATCAATATTTAAAGGAAAATAACATGTCTATTTATGAGATAAACTTGCTATAGGTGGTTAATTTGAATTAAATTTAACTACTGTTTATGAGATAAACTTGCTACAGGTGGCTAATTCAATAAGATTTGCAAAAGAATTGTTAGACTCTTGATTAGCTACAAAAGAGCAAATCAAGAGTCCTACTACTTTCGGATAATGTACTTTAACTCCATCTTTGACCATGACCTTAGGCTTGCTTTTTCATCGATCTGGACCGAGTGAATAGGATATAATCCATGTGGAGATGATTCTAGAAATGCCCATGTGGCCTAATTCTTCGTTTGAGACCTGAAACCTGCCAAACCATGAGAGTAGCTACGGAATCCACAGTTAGCTACAGAATAGGCTGTGTTCTGTAGCTAATTTGCAAAAATCTATTCAAATAACAAGAACATGAAAATATAATATGGCAATCATTTTAATGCTTTCCTTAAGACAAAACCTAGCATTTATCATTGATTGGGTCTGTAATCTTATGAGAAAGTGAGGGAAAAAGGTGAGAAAAAATGTCAAGGAGAGGGTAATTCTGTGGTTCAATGACCTAGGTCTGGGGGTGACAAGGACCCTTCCAAGACTCTTTACTTTCACGATGTGTTAAATTGCATTTTTAAAAGAACATTAATGAATACATCTACATGTTGTAAAGAAGAGGAACATCAATCATCAACACATGAAAACATCCGTTGATAACGGAGTTCGTCCAGGAGGGACTACGTCTCCGGGCCCCGGTGTCAAAATGGTGTAGGCCGTTGCATTAAGTGCTGTCAATAATGATGATGTACATAAGAGGTGATGTCGCTATCATACAAGGAAAATGCCCTCACGCAGGAGTCGCTCCAAGAGATGTTCCACTACAGGAACTCTCAGTCAAAAGACTCCTATCAGTATGACACAAACTCACGCATGATGAGCATCCTGCCAACATGGCATAAGAGGGATCCCAATGCAAAACATGCATGACGACAACATGATTATCCCATCAACATACATCAAAGGGATCTCAAAACATAACATGACAAATCATGACAATAAGTACATCACATAGACAATTCCGTATCACATCATGCAAGAATCATGAAAACAAGTACGAAACAAAATCCCACATCAAGTGTCAAACAGGGATCTGTGCAGCGCAATGCATAGCAAAATAAGTACATGAACACACTGCATATACCTCACATCAAGGGGCCATCTGAAGAAGAGGATGTCAAACTGCTGAAGCTATTCGTACCATCAATCTCACGACGTCGACTCGCATGGAAATGATTACTGGCACATGGATGTTGACACCTGCATTCCACTTAGAAAAGTGGCTGAAGAATAGAATGAGCAAATAAAAAATCTGAATGCACCATTAGATTTGTGGCGTTGAATAGTGCAAAATCGACTGTCAAATTTCTGAATTCTGAGAAGTTGAGAATCTGGGCTCAAAGAATCTTTTAGATTCCCCCTAGATTCCTTAAAGATTCTGCTCCATAGGTGGACTGGAAATCTACAACTCCAAAGGCAAATCTGACCTCGCCATTGCGATCCCTACGGAAAACCATGAAAAATGATTGTAAACTTGACTATATTCCGATATGGAGAAAAATTACCTCCTCAGGAAAATTTCAAGGATAATGGTTTCGCTCCCTGTTTTTACAACAGTCATGGTTCCACCTGCATACTGAAAAATGGCTGAAAAATACTGAACTCTAATGGAGAAACAAACATCGCCATTGCGTTTGTGGCGTCGAGAAGTGCTGAAACCATATAAAATTTGTCAAAATATGACAAAGTGAAATTTCACCCCTCCTGCAAAACGCTGCCTCGAACTGTGTGCAAAGACTCTGCCTTCTCTGTCTCGAAATTTGTGCTCGCTCCTGGTTCCTCCATCTGCTTGGGCGTACTGAAGAAAACTGGGTTTATGTAAATTTTTCAGGCGGAGGTATCAATGAGGACCCTTGTGGGTCGTTGGTATGGTTGGCAGATTGTGTGGAGGTGGGTCGGGTTCAAACCCCGCCCACTCCAAAATAACATTGTTTTGGTTAACCGTTTTTTTAAATGGCGCAAAATTTGTTGGGCGCATTAAAGTTTTGGAACATGTTTTTGGGTGGTTCATGGTGGTTGTACCGTTGGTACATCATATGAGGTCGCCCGGTGGGCGCTGGCCCACGTGGCTGAGCGGGTTTGATCCCCACCGGCCTCACACGTATACATGGCACATGGTAAAGTTTGGGTGTGTGGGCCGGGTCCACTGGAGGTGGCTCGCCCACCCCATGTAAATACATATATATGTAACAGTGTTGGTTGGAGGGCTCGGCAGGGTAATGGCCGTCGAGCCAAATAAAATTTAAAATTTTGTTATGTGGAGGGTTGGCTGGTGGGGTTCATGGCCCGTCGGCCTTTTATTAATTCAAAAAAAAAAATAATATGGTTTGGCGTGGCGGGGCTGGTGGCTTGCCACCTCACATATATATATATATATATTTAAAAGGGGAGTAATTTTCAAATTTTTAGAAAATAAGGGACATTGGGCAAATTAACGAGGCCGCAATTTCGACCGATTTTGGGCACTAGGTTTCATGTCCCGGGGTCGGTCAAATTGTAGAACACTTAAACTTGGCCCACAACCCAACTTTGACCAAAACTTTGACTAGCTCGTTCTCCCTCATACGAGCTCAGATTGATGAACCGTTCACACCTCCGCGATTAGGACAACGAGATCTACGCTTTGGTCCTAGGTCGAAGTCATTCTGAGCACTTTGATTTTCAAGCGTTCATAAGTCCTCCTTGTCCCGTGTGTGTCCCTGGAGCCACCTAGATCAATCCTCCCCACTGAGGAGATTTTGGTCCTCCAAAAGCATGAAAAGTAATCTGCAACTTTTATGTACCTTGTTTACACCACAAGCGTCCTGAAAGGTCTCGTTTCCATCTCCTTCACCTTTGTTCTTCAGAGCCTTAAGCGATGAGACGACCCCTGCAACCTGTAGTACATTGTTTTGCAAATTACATGCTTGACTTTCATGACCAACTAATGACCCAAGCATCACATGCTTGCCACGAGTTTATAACACATACTCGGTGGTCAAGTTTACATCAAGATGGATGCAATACCCCAACTATGAAAACAAGGCCAACATATCATTGTTGCTTCAACAAGTGATGAAAAACACTTCATCACTGCAACACATGATTTACAAAGATAAGGCCAAATGCTATTGCTTTGACAAGTGATGAAAACACGACATCACTTTCACAGTTTATCATGTAACACAAAATAAGACCAACCATCATTCTCGTTGAACAAGTGATGGAAAACACATCATCACTTTTACATTTTGAAATGTCACAAATGATTTACGAAAGCATGATCGTGAAATGCTAACATATTACAAACCATTTTTCACTTATCAAGGTGAATGGGTCGCCTCCTTTTGGCGCATTCAATGATCGAACAACTGCTTCACCTGGTTCATGCACCGACGCTTTGTCTTTAAGGCGCTACTATAGATGGAGCCTCCAACAAGTGGCTCTTTGATGGCCACTTCTGTCGCAATGACTGCAATAGGTTTTCTTTCTCCAGATCTGCTTAACATGTTTCTTTACCTGCTATTGAGAGGGTCTTTCACGTCCCATCCTTTTGTGTGTTGCCATTCTTTTCCAACACTTCGAAAATGTATGGTTATGTAATCCACAAAAGGTACATGTTTTTTGATGCCATGTTTTACGTTCATCATTAACAATGTGATTACAATCGAAATGAACATTTGAATGTCGAGAATGGTTATACCTTTCCTTGCCTTCTCTGGTGTAAGTATGGTGATGAGAGCTTGTCTCAACTCTTTCCCTAAAATGGAAACTACCATGGGATGATGGGGATGTGTTCCCATC
The DNA here is from genome assembly GCA_031772625.1 of Pinus tabuliformis. NCBI lineage: Eukaryota > Viridiplantae > Streptophyta > Pinopsida > Pinales > Pinaceae > Pinus > Pinus tabuliformis. The sequence goes on along the minus strand of CM062812.1, from coordinate 620,391,193 downwards.
ATTCTCTTTCCTCGACGATTTCGACGATGTCTCGGAAGCATCTAACACCTTCGAGCATTCTCCCTTGGTGTATCTTGACCCTGCAAATTGAGCTCTTTGCATAACCTGAAATGGTTGAGTTATGCCTTGGTTATTGACACTAAGTTATTTTTCCTCCTTGTGCCTTGTCCTTGTAAGGAGCCTCATGTTTGTCCCTGTAATTGGGATCTCCAAATCTCCAACAAAATCATACTATGTGACGACGAAACTGAAAGGAAATCAACGTCTTTTACCTCCTCTGTCGATTTGGAAAGAACTGATGAGGGCTTCTTATCATTTGTTGTTGGTGGTTCACTAACTATCGTGGTGCATTCCCCAACTTCTTTTCTCACATACCCAAGTCCTGCCTGACGGGGTAATTCTTCTACTTTGATGGGGTTGAAAATGCCTTGGCCATTAACGCCTAAGCCTTTCCCTTCATAACCCATTTTCTTCAACAATTTGGAGTCAATCCCTGTGGTATGATTTTCAAAACATCGAAATCATCATTAGGATTCATACATGAATTCAGAGAATTACTTTTTACCTCACATGGGTCATGCTGTAGCTTTTCCAAGGCCTTGTCCTTAGCTTGCAGTTGTCGTAGAAAACTATGTTTCTCCTCTTTCTCTTCTTGTAGATGCATCTTCAATTCAGTGTTCTCTGTTTGAAGACTTTGGTTGTTGTGCTTCAGTTCTTCCAAGGCCTCTTCTGTGGCTTGCAACTGAAGTTGCAATCGCTCATTTTCCTCTGTCTCTTTTTGTAGAGTTTCATACATTATTTCAACCCTCTTGGAAATTTTGAGCATGGTCTTGTACATCGCTTTGTCATCTCTTGTCGCTACATGTTCCATTGTTCATGCTTTCAATTCACATCCACTCAAAGACTACTCTGATACCACTTGATCCAGGTCTGGGTGTGACAAGGACCCTTCCAAGACCTTTTACTTTCGTGATGTGTTAAATTGCATTTTTAAAAGAACATTAATGAATACATCTGCATGCTATAAAGAAGAGGAACATCAATCATAAACACATGAAAACATAAGCCGTTGATAACTGAGTTCGTCCAAGAGGGACTATGTCTCCGCGTCCCGGTGTCAAGATGGTGTAGGTCGCTGCATTAAGTGTTGTCAATAGTGATGATGTACATAAGAGGTGATGTCGCTATCATACAAGGAAAATGCCCTCATGCAGGAGTGGCTCCAAGAGATGTTCTGCTAAAGGAACTCTCAGTCAAAAGACTCCTATCAGTATGACACAAACTCATGCATGATGAGCATCCCGCCAACATGGCGTAAGAGGGATCCCAATGCAAAACATGCATGACGACAACATGAGTATCCCATCAACATACAACAAAGGGATCTCAAAACATAACATGACAAATCATGACAATAAGTACATCACATAGATGATTCCGCATCACATCAACCAGGAACCATGAAAACGAGTAAGAAACAAGATCCCACATCAAGCATCAAAAAGGGATCTGTGCAACACAATGCATAGCAAAATAAGTACATGAACACACTGCATATACCTCACATCCAGGGGCCATCTGAAGAAGAGGATGTCAAACAATTGAAGTTGTTCGTACCATCGATCTCATGACGTCGACTCGCATGGAAATGATTGCTTGCACATGGACGCTGACACCTCCATTCCACTTAGAAAAGTGGTTGAAGAATAGAATGAGAAAATGAAAATTCTGAACACACCATCAAATTTGTGGCGTCGAATAGTGCAAAGTCGACTATCAAATTTCTAAATTCTGAGAAGTTGAGAATCTGGGCTCAAGGAATCTTTAGATTCCCCCTAGATTCCTCAAATATTTTGCTCCATAGGTGGACTGGAAATCTGCAACTCCAAAGACGAATCTGACCTCGCCATTGCGATCCCTGCGGAAAACCATGAAAAACGACTGTAAACTTGATTATATTCCGATATGGAGAAAAATTACCTCCGCAGGAAAATTTCAAGGATCATGATTCCGCTCCTTGTTTATGCAACGGTCATGGTTCCACCTGCATACTGAAAAATGGCTGAAAATGAAAAAGTTTGATGGAGAAACGGATAGCGCCATTGTGTTTGTGGCGTCGAGAAGTGCTGAAACCATATAAAATTTGTCAAAATCTGACAAAGTGAAATTTCACCCCTCCTGCAAAATGTTGCCTCGAACTGTGTGCCAAGATTCTGCCTCCTCTGTCTCGAAATCTGTGCCCACTCCTGGTTCCTCCATCTGCTTGGGCGCACTGAAGAAAACTGGTTTATGTAAATTTTTCGGGCGGAGGTATCAATGAGGACCCTTGTGGGTTGTTGGTATGGTTGGCGGATTGTGTGGAGGTGGGTCGGGTTCAAACCCGGCCACTCCAAAATAACACTGTTTTGGTTAACCGTTTTTTTAAATGGCGCAAAATTTGTTGAGCACATTAAAGTTTTGGAATGCGTTGTTGGGTGGTTCATGGTGGTTGTACCATTGGTACATCATATGAGGCTGCCTGGTGGGGACCGGCCCATGTGGTCGGGTGGGTTCGATCCCCACCAGCCTTGCATGTATACATGGCACATGGTAAAGTTTGGGGGTGTGGGCCAGGTCCACAGGTGGTGGCCCACGCACCCCATGTAAATACATATATATGTAACGATGTTGGTTGGAGGGCTCGGCAGGGTAATGGTCGTCGAGCAAATAAAATTTAAAATTTTGTTATGTAGAGGGTTGGCCGGTGGGGTTCATGGCCCGTCGGCCTTTTATTAATTCAAAAAAAAATTAATATGGTTTGGGGTGGCGGGGGTGGTGGCCCGCCACCTCACATATATATATTTTTAATTTAAAAGGGAAGTAATTTTCAAATTTTTAGAAAATAAGGGACATTGGGAAAATTAACGAGGCTGCAATTTCATTCGATTTCGAGAGCTAGGTTTCATGCCCCAGGGTCGGTCAAATTGTAGAACACTTAAACCTGGCCCACAACCCAACTTTGACTGGCTCGTTCTCCCTCATACTGGCTCGTTCTCCCTCATACAAACTCAGATTGATGAACCGTTCACACCTCCGCGAGTAGGACGACGAGATCTACGCTCTAGTCCCGGGTCAAAGTCATTCTGAGCACTTTGATTTTCGAGCGTTCATAAGTCCTCCTTGTCCATCTGTGTGTCCCTGGAGCCACCTGGATCATTCAACAGTCATAGAGAAGTCAAACAATCACGAGGGTAGTCCAAGAGTCATGAGGGCGGTGAATGGTCACCCCATTTGTTATATATACACCCCAATAGCTCATGCAAAGGACTTTTCACCTTGGCTTCTCCTACTAGGCATTAAAGAGGAAGATAGTTCTTTTGGAGGAGCAAGTGGTTCCTCTAATTCTCCACTATTGGAGCTAGTGGTTTTCACTGTATTGATGTATCTTGGAACTTTCGCTTAATTTTCAAAGAACATTAAGCCAACACACTTTCATGTGTATTTCATAAACAGTGTAAGCCTATTCTTTGAATGTTTGCGATGTATGTTGTTTTCATTTGTATTAAGGAAACTTAACTATTTCAGTGGTTTTGGTACTTATCTTGTTGAAGGTGTGTTGTATGTGTTTTAACAATCGTTGTTGTTATGTGAACTATTTCACTAGTTGATTAATGATTCATCCATATGTACATGCTAGTGTGTCATTACTAGATTAGTACTATTACTTTTCCTTTAAAGGCTCACTTTTATCTCCCCTTTAGTAGAAGAACCTTGATACACTTTGCAGTTGAACATTCCACAAGGCAGACTCACTTGTTCATCCAAAAGTACATGTACATTACTCTATTTTGCTGACCATTGTAGCGAAGTAAAATCTCTAAGAACACATGGCAGTCATGCCTTATTTTTGGAAGGGCTCCCACACCAAATGGTGCGAAGTCTAATTGGGACTTTTCATCGGGGAGACCCCCTTGCATGTTGGCGGTATCCAACACCATCGACATTATGGTGCTAGAAGGAGGGAAACCACCTCTTTATGGCTAAAAACTCACCACATCATAACAAACAGACTTTCATGCAAGGCATTAACATTCTCATTTGCACTCCTACTCATACTCCTGAAAATGAAGAAATTGTTCAGTCTAGCCCGGGACAAGCCTTTGAGGTTACTTACAACCAACTCCAAACTATTCGACCCATCACTTGTCAGTTTGCAAGAGCTCTTGGTTTACTCCCTATTGTTGCTATTCTACCTCATAAGCTTGTAAAGAAAGAAACAATTCGTAGTGGCGTATTAGTTTCTTCATTGGAATATTTGATTATCGCAAACCTTGAGGAGTTGGTTGAACCTATAGAAAATCAAGGAGACCTTCCACCCATTGAGGAGATTCATGACAGTGAAAGGGAAAATTTTCAATTGATGAGGAGCATATCAACAGTGAAGGAGAAGCTTCTTCTCCAGATTCAGAAAAAGAGGAGGAGGACAAAGACGGAGGCATGGCTAATGCAGACTTGGATTGGATGGCCCAAGGGCCACTCGCTCTTCCAAGCAATCTTCACATGATGCCGAAACACTAGGAAAAGTTATTGTCAAAGTTTGATCCAGACATGAATGCCAGAGTTGAAGACCATCTAGATGATTTCTACATGCATTTATGTGTTGGAGAAAATATAACTAGGTTCGTTCTTCATAAATGTAATTTTGATATTTGTACTTATTCAAGAAAAGAGAAATTATTTTTGTATTATTTGTCAATGAGTTTCTTGCTCATTGAAAATAGGTTAAGCACATTTTGAAGTGCTTCTAAAGAGTCAAAGTCAAAATGTAATTATGAAAAGACCGTTTGAGGGTATGTTACATCATGTAAGTCATCATACAAGATCAAGGAAATAACTCCAAGCATGGTCAAATCCTCTCCTAGCACGAACGAAGTCTACAAGCAACAAAACTGATGAATAAATGTTGAAATATAATGCAACTGCAAGTCAGCTTTAGGGACAATCATGTTGTCTTCAAGGAGGAGGGACAAACCTTTATAAATAGAGGTTGTACATTCCTCATTTGGACACACAATCATATCTCTGAAATCCTCAAGCAAGGAGAACGAAGTAAGATGAAGAAAAAGGTGAGAGAGATGGCTACAAGGGCAACGCAGGAAGGAAACAAAACAACGAAGGGAAAAAGGTGAAATTTGAAGTTGCTACAGCCACATGTACGAAGAATTCAAGGACAGATCTGTGGCCAACACAACAACAAGGTTACGGTGGTATTTTTTTATGGTTTGGGCTAACAAATAAGTCAACAAAAGTCTCCTACTACAACATTGAAGGTGGGCTCACAAGCAAAGGAAGGAGGGACAAATCTGAGGAAGAAAAGGATTGTTTCTAGGGCTAGAAACAGTCACACATGCGAGGTGCTGGAAGGGTTTGACTGCTATTTAGGGTAGGAGCATAAGCAACCTCCTTTAGTTGTGTATTAAAGTCCACAAGGTATCCAAAGAAAGGTGAAGAAAGATCTCTTTATAGCAAAGAAGAGAAGCCCTAATATTCTAGGTTGCCTAACCCAAAAGACAACAGTACCGGAAGACAAAGTGTCGGAAGAAGAGCCGGAAGATGTGTCGGAAGTGATAGTGCAGAAAGAGGAAGGATTTGACTCATGCTTGGAGGACATCCTAGTCAAGGGTATAGGGTTTGGCAGTTGTTCAAATAAGAAGCTTCAATAAGAGAAAACTTACAAAGGGTTTCCCTCTCAAGAGTGGAGAGGGTTTGTCCCTGGTAGAGAGACAAATTTATGTTCTTGTTATTTTGTTTTTGGTAGCAGTTTGATGAAGCACACATATATGCACTAATAATAAGAAGAAGAAGTATAAGCTAACTAAGAAAAGTAAAAAGACTTCACAAACTGTTATCAAGTCTCAGAGAATCATCACAACACCACTTTGCCCTAGATTCTCTAACATGGTATCAGAGTGAAGGTGACACATCAAGGAAAGGGCAACTCAAGAACACTCAAGCATCTACAAAGTTGAAGCATCAAGCCAAGAATTCTCAACCACTTCAAGGACAAGAAGGGTCTACAATCCATCATTCATCAAGGAGGGCTACAAAGCTAGAAGGAGAACCTTATATAAAAGAAGAAGCAGATCTACATCAAGCTACAAGTCCTCGAGAACACCTCATCACCAAGTAAGTCCACTTGGAGAAGACAACTTGAAGAACATCAAGATCCAGGGAAGACAAGCCATCAATCTTTCAAGGAGGAAGTAAATCCATCAAATCTCAAAATCTATCAAGTAAGTACATGTCCCCTTCTGAATATATATCAATGTCTTTTTGCAAGGAAAGCAATAAATTGGTAGGCACCAATAACTTTCTTGCATGGAAGAAGAGGATTGATCTACTTCACAAGGAGAATGAGCTCCTAGAATATGTCAAGGGAAACATCACTATCCTTGCTAAGGAACAGACTCAAGCCTTAGCCAAGTACAATAAGGATGAGACAAGAGCTCAAAGGATTTTGATAGAATCAATCAAGGACTCTCTCATTCCCTATGTCTTCAAGTTTGGGACATCAAAGGAAATCTATTATTCGCGGTATCCACCACCAGAGAAGTATTATCTATGAGGAATGAATTATACAACATGAAGATAACAAACGAATGAATAACACCCTACGTCATGAAAATATTTGAGATGAGAGATCAACTTCAAGAGCTTGGGGAAGTCATGTTTGACAGAGATATGACAGTTGTTGTACTCAATGCTCTACCTGAGGAGTGGAGAAACTTCACATCAAGAATTTATGCTAAGAAGGAAGCAACCACTCTCAGTGATATGTGGTCTCTATGCAGAACATAGGAGACTAGACTTAAGGCAAAAGAAGATGTGGGATCAAATGAGTAAGCATTTGCTACCATGGCCAAAAGAAAGGGTAAATTTGGCAAGTTTGGTCCACGAAGAACAAACAACAAAAACATGTCCAAGATCCAATGTTTTGGATGCCAAGAATATGGACACTATAAAATAAATTGTCCCAAGCTTAAGAAGGACAACAACAACAAGAGAAAGAGAGAAGAAGCTCATATAACTCAAGAGGTGGAAGAGGAAGGAAAGAAGCAAAAGAAGGAATATCCTCCAAATCTCTACTATGACTAGGTCAAACTCTTTCCTTCTAGAATTCTTTCAAAGTTTTGAGTAGAATAGGGGCATGTAGGGATAAATTAAATTACATGGCTAGAATTACCCTCTAGAATCTAGCAGCATGATGTACATGGAATTCTAGACACTCATGTAGATGTAGCATTTATGAGAAGAACAAAAATGCATAAGTAGAACTATCTTCTAGAATATAGGAGCATGGCAAATATAGCTCAAAAATATTCATGTAGAAGGAGCATACCTAGAATAGGACCTCATATGTGATGGAAGAAAACTTGATCATGACAAGAATCTTAGAAGACCTAAAACATCAAAGGTAGGAAACATTTGCAAGGCGAGGATCTTTAAGATCCTATAATGGAATCTTTAAGAGAAGGTTCGTGAACCAAGGCAGATGTCTCATTGGGAATCCCACTCATGGGATTCAAGAAAAAGGGATGATATGCACGTAGGCTAAGATGAAGCATGAAGGGCTACACCAAAGAATGATCAAGGAGGATCAAGATGAGGTATGTATGCATCAAATTTTAAGTCATGTCATCATTTGTATATTATTGAGTCATGGGTATAGTTCTATAACATGATCAAGCATCAACAAATCTCTTTCACCAAGAACATGCTCGAAGGCATGTACTGCGATGCAATGAAGGTCAACAAAAGAACATGTTCACATAAGGAGCATAAGATTGCAGAATAAGAAGCAAGAAGAAATGCTGAAAAGTCCAAAAAGCAAGGGATGAAGGAATGCTTCCACAAGAAGCATTAGGTGGTTGACTGATCTATCTCTGAAGAAGCAAATGAAGAAAGAGATCAAGCATGTGAAGAACATCATGATCACGGAGAATCACTATTTGAAAAAATTCCTTAAAAGATATCCTCTGAAAGAAGGCAGGATAACTCTGATGAAGGAAGAAAGGACCCTTGACACCTAAGAAGGCCTTGAAGATATAAAAGGTGCAAATAACTGATTTTACTGTATGAAGATGTCGTGATGAAGAAGCCATCCAAAAAATAAATAAAATAAATAAATAAATGTTGAAGTAATATCAGGATGAAGTCATTATCGACTACGAGGTCAAAGCATATAACCTAGCAAGTATGATGGAGCATCCATGATGAGAGCATTCCGAAGCATGGACAATATGACAAAGGAGTAGCCAAGATGACTAGAAGAACTTGATAGTCACTTTCCACAAAGCAATGCCATGACTAACCAAGAAGGAAAGTGATGGATGGATGGTGCCCTACTGAGAAGAAGTTCGATCGAAGACTTCATGACATCAAGAAAGGAAGGAGATCATGCAGCTGAAGGACCCATGAAGAAGAAGCTGCTGATGAAGGAAAGAGTCCCCAGTTAAGAGGGAGCTCTGTCAATTCCTTGATCAAGAGAGAGTTTTGAATCACCCTTGATTACAAAGGAGTGACTATTGTGTTTTCCATGTCATGGGTCATGCAGGACTAACAACCGTAAGTCTAGATGAAGGCCATGAATGGAAATGTAGACACAAGATAGACACAACATTCTTGTCTTCACTTCGGAAGAAAGAATGGGAGGATTAGGTAATCATCTAGCATCAGATACTCTTTGAGGATGTGTAGGGCATCCAAGTCAAGAGTAGGCAAGAAGACTGATATTCTTTGAGGGCTGGGAACCCAAGATAAGAATAGTCCTAGAAGGTCATACTCAAGAACACCCGGGTGGGTATGTACCTTGAGAGACAATGATGAAGGTGTCTATAAATCATTGGTCTCGCCAGCATTGTGGCTCATGGTCTCGTAAAGAGATGGAGTTGTTAGTCACAACCTTGTACTATGACAATGATGATGAATATGATGCTATAACAGATGGATTGCTAATCCAGTTTCTCTTATGTGAATTCTTCAAGATTGAAAATTGTGAAACACCTTATAATGTTGTATGAATACCTCCCTAGTTAAGGGGGGGTGTTGGAGAAAGTGTAACTAGGTGCGATATTTATAAATGTAATTTTGATATTTGTACTTATTCAAGAAAAAAGAAATTATTTTTGTATTATTTGTCAATGAGTTTCTTGCTCATTGAAAATAGGTTAAGCACATTTTGAAGTGCTTCTAGAGAGTCAAAGTCAAAATGTAATTATGAAAAGACCCTTTGAGGGCATGTTACATCATGTAAGTCATCATACAAGGTCAAGGAAATAACTCCAAGCATGGTCAAATCCTCTCCTAGCACCAATGAAGTCTACAAGCAGCAAAAATGATGAATAAATGTTGAAATATAATGCAACTACAAGTCGGCTTTAGGGACAATCATGTCGGCTTCAAGGAGGAGGGACAAACCTCTATAAATAGAGGTTGTCCACTCCTCATTTGGACACACAATCATATCTCTGAAATCCGCAAGCAAGGAGGACAAAGTAAGACGAAGAAAAAGGTGAGAGAGAGGGCTACAAGGGCAGCGTAGGAAGGAAACAAAACAGCGAAGGGAAAAAGGTGAAATCTGAAGCTGCTACAGCCACACATGCGAAGAATTCAAGGACAAATTTGCGGCCAGAACAACAGCAAGGTTGCAGTGGTATTTTATTTATGGTTTGGGCTAACAAATAGGTCAAAAAAAGTCTCCTACTCTAGCATTGAAGGTGGGCTCACAAGCGAAGGAAGGAGGGACAAATCTGAGGAAGAAAAGGACTATTTCTAGGGCTAGAAAGTCACACGTGCGAGGTGCTGGAAGGGTTTGACTACTATTTAGGGAAGCAGCATAAGCAACCTCCTTCAGTTGTGTATTAAGGTCCACAAGGTATCCAAAGAAAGGTGAAGAAATATCTCTTTATAGCAAAGAAGAGAACCCATGATATTCTAGGGTTTCCTAACTTAGAAGACAAAAGTACCGGAAGACAAAGTGTCGGAAGAAGAGCTGGAAGATGTGCTGGAAGTGATAGTGTAGAAAGAGGAAGGATTTGACTCATGCTTGGAGGACATCCTAGTCAAGGGTCTAGGGTTTGGCAGTTGTTCAAATAAGAAGCTTCAATAAGAGAAAACTTTCAAAGGGTTTCCCTCTCAAGAGTGGAGAGGGTTTGTCCTTGGCAGAGAGGCAAATTTGTGTTCTTGTTATTTTGTTTTTGGTAGCAGTTTGATGAAGCACACACATATGCACTAATAAGAAGAAGTATAAGCTAACTAAGAAAATTAAAAAGACTTCACAAACTATTTTCAAGTCTCGGAGAATCATCACAACACCACTTTGCCCTAGATTCTCTAACATTACGAATGTCTGAGGTATGTTTCAACGATGTTTCTTGCAGACTCTTTCCGTACACTTTAAAAGGCAGAGCGTTTATATGGTATCACATTCTTCTAGCCAATTCAATCAACAGCTAGAGGGAGTTTAAGAAGTTATTTCTGGAAAAAAATTATTGATGATAAGACTCTCGCCATGTTATTAAAAGAACTTGGGAACTTGAAAATAGGGGACAAAGAAGGAGTTAAATATTTTCTCGTTTGTTAAAGAAGTTCCTCGTTAATGTGCAACCTCATGATGATATCACTAAGGATGATTACACAACTACATTGCTGACTAACATTTCCGTATTTGTTAAAAGAGTTGCAAAGAATAATCTGGCCTTAAACTTTGCAAAAGTTCTTGCTGTTGAAAACTATTTGTGAACTATTGGAGTCATTGAAGATGATTATGGTCATAAAGACTCCAAAGAAGTTGGTAAGAAAAACCAAGCCTCTTCCAGAAGAACTAAAGTCAAAGATTCCTTCGATATGGAAAGCTTGACCAAGTCTCTAAAGGTGCTTACAAATGAAGTATCAGAGTTTAAGAGGAGGTCAAGCGAGGCATCTACCACCAACAACAAGTCTTTCAGGCTGTAATTATTCGAAAAGAACAACAACTCTCAACCGACCAATTCTTCTCAGAGTTCTAATGCAATGTTCAATATGGAAAACTTGGGAATGGATCATTTTTGCACTTTTCATCAGGAGAAACATTCAGAAAAGCCCTGCCCACAGTGGAATCACAATATGAACACTATGTTGGCTAATCTCGTTGAAACTCTGTTAGCGGAAGAACAACCTAATCAGAGTGAAGAAACAAATGAACCTGCCACGACCGAAGAAAGTTCGGGTGTTGGACATTCAGTGAATATGTTCAACGCTATATACAATGCTGATAAACAAAGTGTTGACCGACCATCAAGTCGATTGACCATTACAACTTGAGGAGAAAAGGACTTGTTTCTGAGCAGGAACTTAAGAAGCAATTGTTACGTAGAATCCTACCACCTTCCAATCCAGCTCAGAGTTCGCAGAGAAAGTTTGGAAGTGTGCCAAGAACACTTCCAGCAGCAACAAGAACAAGTTCACCACTCCTGCTACAACAGATAAGGTTACACCACCTGATTCGTCAACACAACCCGTTAAGTCATAAAGCATTGATTATAACATCGAACATATGAAAAGAACTTGTGCTAACATTTCACTCTTCGAGCTCGCAAAGATAACAACTCAATGAGACTTAATTCTCCAGAAACTCTCATTGCACACTTCGGCAAGTAAAGAAGTTTATGCTTCTCAGGTAATGTCTGGTAACTCTTGCGACATCATCAAATTTGTTGTAAATGTTGTAAATTTAAGTTCTAACGCTCTCCTTCCTCCATCTCTGTTATCTTTCAAAAAATTTAATTATAATGTTCACAATTGTTTGGTTGATTCTGGTGCATCCGTGAATGTTATGCCATTATCAATTTCTAAGAAAATAAATTCTCAATGGGATAAAACTGATGCATGGATCATACAACTGGACAGATCATTTGTCTAGGCCATTGGTGAACTTAGCAATGTTATCATTCATTTTTCATCTAATCATAGAGTTCACCAATGTATAAATATTGTAGTTGTGGACATACCCAAAGCATGTGGTTTACTATTGAGCAAAGATTGGTCTAGAAAACTCCAAGGATACTTTTTTGACGCATTGGTCTCACTTAAGGCTTCCATACAAAGGCATAAATAACCATATTCGAGTTGAGAGCAAGCCTTACATGAAGCATATCGTGACACAACTTGAGGAAAACAAAGAACCAATGAGCTTTGTAGATTTATTTTTCGGAAAATTGTTTTCTCGAAGTAGATCATGGATGTAATCTGGCATAGCCTTCACTCGTCCCACCTGATACATAGTTGGAACTCCTTCCTCGAAATACAACTGATGGAAATGACCTTTGTATAATAGATGTAGATAGTAGTAGTATAGAACATAGCTCTAACATTTCTAACATTTGGATTTTATACTTTGACAGTTCGAAAATGCGGTAGGGCTCTGGAGTTGGTTGTATTTTAATAGACCCGCAACAAACAAAACATTTGATCTCTTTCCGCTTGGAGTTTGAGTGCACCAACAATGTTTCAGAATACTAAGCACTCATTTTGGGTTTGAAGAAATCCATTGACCTCAAAATTGAGGTAGTCAAAGAAATAAGTGACTCTAAAATCATCGTACGACAGGTACGAAATACTATACACTATGTGTCACTAATCTAAAAAGTTATCAACAAGAGGTATGGAACTTGATTTCTCAATTCCAAGCTTTTAATATTATGTTCCTAGAATATGTAATACTGTTGCCGATACATTAGCAAATGTTGTTGCTAGGTTGTCACCGCTGAAGGATGGTTTTTTTGTTAAAATTATTTATAGGCCATCCGTTTCGGATAATACTACTAACTTTTGTACTTTTGTGAATGCTAATGTGTTCAAATATGTAGTTATCGATGAAGACGAGCACGAGAAAGCGTTGTAGGATGCAGCTCAAGCAAGCAAAGGAAACCTCATGCTCGAGGGTGTGGTTTCTTTGGAAAAGTTGTATGACTTGCAAAATCACTTTAAGGGACCAGTCAATACAAAGACCCATAGCTCCACTCTATCGCACGAATAGATAAACCTTGGTATGGAAGAAGATCCAAAGTTTTTGAATCTTGGTACTTGTTGCACACCTCAAGAGAGACAATCTTTCATCCACCTCTTTCAGCAGTACCAAGATGTTTTTGCATGGACATACGACGATCTTAAAACTTACGACATGTGAAAAATCATGTACGTGACTCCAATCAAGGAAAGGGCCAAGCCTTTTTAGCAATTGTGGAAAGTTAATATGACTTGTAAGCCCCTGATTTAGAAAGAGTTGAGAAATTTGTTGGATCCTTGGATCACTTTTAGAGTTCATCATTCAACATGGGTCTCAAATCTAGTTCCAATAAGGAAGAAGTCCGAGGAAATACGCATGTGTGTGGATTTTGTAATCTCAATCGCACCTTGGGCAAAGAAAATTATTCAGTTTTTGACGATGAAACAAATTTTACAAACAATATCAGGGTCTGAAATCTTTTCATTGTTGGATGCATTTTTAAGATACAACCAGGTTTTGGTGTTAGAACCCAATAGGCACAAGGCAACATTTCGAACTAAGTGGGGTACATTTTCTTTTAAAAGAATTCCTTTTGGGCTTATTAATGCAGGTACGACCTTTCAATGTGTTATGGACATCACATTTTGCAGTTTGATTGGATAGAACATTGTGGTCTACTTAGATGATGTGACAGTGTTTTCGAAAAGAAGATCTAACCACTTACGCCATCTGAAGCAAATTTTCAACCAATGTTGCAATACGAGATATCTCTTAATCCTAAGAAGAGAATTTTCACATTGTTCGAGGGAAATCTCTTGGGACATATCATCACAAAAAGTGAGATTAAGGTGCACCCTAAACAGGTCAAAACTATTACTCAGATTCCCTTCCCAGTGAACAAGAAAACCATGCAATCCTTCTTAGGGAAAATTGATTTCCTTCGAAAGTTCATCTCTTATTACGCATACATAATGAAACCGTTGCAATAGATCATAAAGAGGGATGCGATCTATAAATGGGATAAAAGGGAAAAGGATGCATTGCCCATATAAAGAAAGTAACTGCAGAAGCACCAACATTATACAGTGTAAATTTCAGCAAATATTTTCTGCTATACACTTTCTTTTCTGATACTTCTCTTGTTGTTCTTACGCAAAAAGATGATTAGGATAATGAATGACCTATATCATTCATGAGTGATGGCTTACAAGGACCATAACTTAATTACCCTACCATCAATAAACATGCTTATGTAGTCTACAAGGTGGTAAAGCATTTTAGGCCTTACCTTTTGAAGAATCATGTTATTATCTTCGTGCCACACCCAGATGTCTAATCATTGCTTGTTCAACAAGAGTTGGGGGAAAGAAGAGCAAAATGGATTACCAAATTGCAGGAGTACGGTCTTGAGTTCAAACCAGTTCACAAAATCAAGGGCCATGGTCTATGCCAACTAGAAGCAGAAGTGGTAAGTTCACCAGAAGATGATTCTTCTGGATGGGAGAAGTTAATAGAAATGTATAATATCGAACAAGCTACCTGTTATATACCTAGGGGGGATAATATGGGGTACCAAGGGAGGTACCCAAGGTAATAATGTAATAATGGGATGGGCCATAGTAATAAATAAGGTGGTTAACCCATATCATCTAAGGGACCACAAGTAGTTAATAATAATGTAATGGGCCCATGGTATTAGTTGATGGTATGAGGGAACCATGGTAATGACCCATGGTATTGTATGTATGAGGCCTATATAGAGGCTAGAGACTCCATGTCAAGGGATAGTGAAGGATTATTGTATGAACAGGCATATGGCTTGTGGAGTGTTCTCCTTCCTTAAGGAGTGAATGTATGGTGTTGCCCTACCTTAAGGGTTTGACAATAAAGAAGCATTTCTATCTATTTCTATCTTGTTATTTCTTGGGTTAATTCTATTATCATATATTTCTGGGTTAGATCTATAACACTACCGCTACTGACACATCCTCCTCTTGGTACACAAGTGTGCAACAATATCTTGAGCACGAAACCCTACCCTCTCATTTATCAGTGAGACAGAAGAGGGCTACCAGATTGAAATCTCTTTCTTATCAGTTGGTGCACAAAGTTCTTTTCAAGAAGCACCACAATGGGGTCCTACTTATATGCTTGAAGGCACTAGATTCAGAAAGGGTACAGTGTGACCTCCATGACAGACCAGTCAGAGGACATTTCGCAGGTCACATTACTACTCACAAAGTTATGTGGGTCAGCTTCTATTTGCCCACACTTTTCAAAGGTGCCAATGCTTATGCCTGCATGTGTCCGGTTTGTCAGAAATGTGTTGGCCGAGAAAAGAAGTAGGCTCTCCCATTGCAACCCATCGCTATAGAAGAATCATTCAAACAATGAGGCTTAGATGTTATTGGTGAGATCTTTTTGCACTCATCAAAGCAACACCACTATATTCTCATTACTACATATTATTTCACGCAGTGGACAGAAGTGGTTCCTCTAAAGAAAGTGAATGATCAGGAAGTCATCAACTTCCTTAATTAGAACATTATCACCTGGTTCGACGTTTCGAATTCACTTGTTTTTTATAATGCAACATATTTCTCATCTCTTAAACTTTATGATTTTGCATTAGAAAATGACATCTTATTGAAGCATTCAACTAACTACTATCCACAGGGGAACGATCTTGCTCAATCAACCAATAAGAACCTTAGATGTATCATTAAAAAGACCATCTTCTCTGAACATTAGAATTTGCATAATGTTTTGGTGAATGATCTATGGGTTGGTCGTGTCATGCCTAAACCTTCTCTGAATACCTCTCCTTGCTTTCTGGTGTATGGAAAAGAAGCCATCCTACCTTCAAACATTTACCTATCTGCCCTTCAACTCTCACAAGAATCACAGGGTAAGCCTTGTCTTCTAGTTTGGAGTAGGATAGACACTCTTTTGAAGTTACAGGAAGAAAGGAGGAAAGTGAAAGAAAATATTTCTCTTCATCAAAACCGTATCAAGAGATGGTTTAACAAGAAGTTTGTGGCGAAGAAGGAATTCAGTGTGGGTGACCTCGTATTGAAGTGGGACAAAGCCCACGAAGAGAAGGGAAAACACATTAAGTTCCAGTAAATGGTCAAGATTAGAAACCGTACTTTCAATGATAGTCTAGGGTTATGCCCTATCCTATGTACATAGTATGTTTTTTTGTTTTTTGTTTGGCATGTTCAGTCTTTTTAGTTTGTCTTTTCATTCATGTGAATAAGCCTTGTGTGTAAGTGTGTTTTGGGCCCAAATGTATGTGGCAGAATAGAAAAGGGCCTTGCGACACTACAAAATTTGGCTAACCTTTAGTCCTTCTTTTTCGTCTTGGTTCATGCCTTTTGGTCGATGATGTTTTGATGGAAAATACGATCTTGCATAAAGAGAACTTTGTGTGAAACCATAACACTTGTATCTATTCTAGGAGCCTCGTTTCTATGCTTAGTGCTTTATGTTTTGTTTTTTCCACGTTGATCCAATCAAGTAGAGAATGACAAGGGGAAAATCTTAATGAGCAAACTCATATAAGAGGTTTTATATATGCTTCTCTAAAAGAACAACCTCTTCTGCTCTCAATAAGTTGGGATCCCTCTTCCACCCGATGAAATAAATAAGTGTCGAAGCACAGTCCTATGAAAATAAATAAATAAAGGGTGAAAGAAGAGAAAGGCTCCCTACACAGGGAGGTGAATCAAGTAACTTCGTCAAGGTATTTTTCAGGATCGCTGGCAGTGAATCAATGCTTGTGTTTTTGTAGTGACTTCGTTGGGGTACTGTCTAGGCCTGCTCGCAGCACAACAACACTAGAGATCAAAACTCATACTCTGAATATATTAAGCTTGTGAACTACATTACCCTTCTCCTGAATCGAAGCATTGTGATATGACTGGTCTTATGATTGAGTTCAACGGAGAAAGAGATGAAGGGGACTATATCTATAACCGGGATAAGTGGGGAAGCTAGAGTAATTTGCACAATGAATCAATACTTCCTGCAGAACTGGACCTTGCATAAAAGATTAGACCAAGGAAAAGAAGCTGAAATTCAACTAGTGTGTCACCAAGTGTTGTCACTACTACAACACCCTCCAAAATTTTGGCTTACATCCAATTTCAGAGCCTACTTTGACTTTGCATGTTTTCATTTCTAGTATTAAGAGTCATCCCATGTGTTTTCTTTTAGTGTTCAAGTCTCGTTTGGAAGAAAATCAAAGTTTCTTCTTTTGGCATGGTAAGCATCACATATCGTATAAACGTAGTTATGGTCCATCTCAAAGGGTAACTTTGGTATCAATGGTTCCTACTTTTCATCTAGACATGTATTATACTCATCGTGAAATTTTCAAGCATTGTTACATGAGTGTCGTCAATGTCGTTGCAAAGTGTACCATTTGTGTCGCACTTGGGGAAGTTGTCGCATTGTTGTCACATTGTGGTCACATTGGGGGTATTATGTTGTTCATGTGTTCCGAGTGATCAATGTTGTGTCGTCAATTATTCTGAGTGTGTGATCATGCTTAAGTTTTGTCCTTGTTTACTTTGGCCTTATTGATCCCACACTTAGTCAAATCTGGAAAAGTTCCCTCCCAAGCAACTTGACCTCACTCAACCTTCTTGAACTGCATAGTCTTAGCTCTCAAGCTAATACCTTGCCTCTTGGAACTGCACAATGCGTGGATCCTACCTCCCTAAATTGCAGATTGCGTAGTCTCAGTGCTCAACCCTCACCCTTGAGCTCCAAAACTGCATAACCCTGCCTTCCAGTCACCTTCTTTTGCACAATGCACGGTCTCAAGCATCAAGCCTCCAGCCTGACCCCTTGAACTACACAATTGAACAATCCATGGACCTTTGTCCCTCCAAAACTACACAATGGGAAACCTTAAGCCTCAAGCCTACCTCCTTGAGCCCCTTAAATGCACAGTTACCTTGCTCTGGCCTGTCTGAACTGTGCACTGTGCAGTCTCAAGCTTCATCCCTGGCCTCTGACCTCTTGAGCTATGCAACTGCGCAATCCTTGAGCTAATCTCTCAACCCAACACTTGGTTCCAGCTCAGTCTGTGATTGTCATGGAGCATGTTAGAATAGGAGTTTACCAGACTGATGTTGTCTCATCATGAGTGGTTTCTAGTTGCAGGTATTATATCATGTCATGACACGATGATGATGAAGGAGAAGAAGGAGACCATGCTAGAAGACACCTATCGAGATGCAAAGACAAGTTGATCAATGAATAAAAGACAAAGGGACACTATATTGTGACAACAGCTGGAGATCAAGATCATATTGAAGACTCCCTATCTTCAAGCCTTATGGAGGAGGAAGAAGAAGAACATGTACCATCTTTCAAGAAGACACAAAGATAACAACAACAAGAATGGCTTGACATTGCCATATCATCATGTAGTCCATGTCATCAATGTCATGTCATGTCTTGTCAAGGTGTCATGTCAAGATGTATATGAGTCATCATTTGCCACATCATTTATGGATTATGTAATTTTCAATATGTGAGAAATGTAATGTAAAGTGGAAGTCCAAGAGTCATCTATAGAATGTGAAAAGTCATGAAGGAGTCAAAAGGTCATAGAGAAGTCAAACAATCATGAGGGTAGTCCAAGAGTCACAAGGGAGGTGAATGGTCACCCCATTTGTTATATATACACCCTCATAGCTCATGCAAAGGACTTTTCACCTTGGCTCCTCCTACCAGGCATTAGAGAGGAAGATAGTTATTTTGGAGGATCAAATGGTTTCTCTAACGCTCCACTATTGGAGCTAGTGGTGTTCACTATACTAATGTATCTTGGAACTTTTGCTTAATTTTTGAAGCTCATTAAGCCAACACACTTTCATGCGTATGTCGTAAATATTGTAAGACTATTCTTTGAATGTTTGCGATATATGTTGTTTTCATCGATACTATGGAAACTATACTATTTCGGTGGCTTTGGTACTTATGTTGTTGAAGGTGTGTTGTATGTATTTAACAATTGTTGCTACTATGTGAGATATTGTGCTAGTTGATTAATGATTCATATATATGTACATGCTTATGTGTCTTTACTAGATTAATACTATTACTTTTCTTTTAAAGGATCACTTTTATATCCCCTTCAGTAGAAGAACCTTGATACATTATGCAGTTGAACATTCCACAAGGAAGATTCGCTTGCTCATCTGAAAGTACATATACATTATTCTCTTGTGACGACCATCATAGCCAAGTCAATTCTCTAAGAACCACATGGCAATCAAGCATTATTTCTGGAAGGGCTCCTGTAACACCCTCCTCTCACATCTACCCAAGTAACCGGTCAACCAGGGTAAACATGTGACGAGAAGTTACTACGATATGATTTGAATCCCTATGTGTCAGTTAAGGAAGTGGAACCTGCGGAACACATCACACATAACTTCCACATCAAGAACAAAACTCCCAAGAGCCATCCCAACCACTCAAGTAATCAACCCCTGATATGAACTGCAGTTTTAGTGCATCAAACCCCTAAATTCTCCCTTGATATGGACAAGGGTGCATCTAGGAGGCTCTAGAAGCTCCCACGGCAAGGGCAAGGGAGCTTCTGAGGACTTTTTCCCCTAGTGTTATGCATGTGACTCCAAGATTTGTGCCACTTTTTCAGGCCCAAAGTCCATGTCAATGCCCAGAACTCAATGACACCTTCAGAAATGAATTTACACAACAGAATAATGATACATTTGCAAAAATATTGACAAGGACTAGACTGGACCCCTACTTGCCATGACAGACATTTCGTCAAACATATCACAAATATGAAATCTACAGGTCTTTACAACAAAATTGAACATAGGGGTCTAATACTTATCTGAGGTTCACTATGAGGCATTGTTTCCTTATCACATTAGCTACATTATCATCTATTAGGCCATAGATACATTGTCCATTCATTTACAAGTAAAAACTTAATGATAACCATATATCACCACTGTCATAATACATATTCATAACCAACATAATAATAATACAAATATCAAGGAAACAACAACGATATAATCCACACATGAACCAGTATAATACTAATGAAATAATGAGGAATAACCTCATATTAATGATGCAACGACCAACCAGGTTTGGGACTTCCACGAACCACCCGACCATAGACATGGCTGAGCCAAATTTCTCTTCATCCAGTCACCCTCGTGCCATATTCTAAGAATGAATGTGGGATCTCATGGAACAATCCATCAAAACCGAACAAGGGCTTCTAGAAGCCAAACCACCTCAACCCATCAAACAATGATTCCACCTCACGATCGCACATCACAAACCATCACCATATTGGTCTCTACCCAAGCCTTCTAGGGTTCCAGAGCATTTGTTCTAACCAAGGCTTCCAGGACTAGTAACTCAACCCACAGTTGCTACTAGGCTCTAGAGCATTTGTCCAACCAAGGCTCCAGGACTAGTAACTCAACCCACCAAGGGCTTTAGAATGTTTGTCCAACCAAGGCTCCAGGACTAGTAAATCAACCCACCAAGGGCTCTAGATCATTTGTCCAACCAAGGCTCCGGGACTAGTAACTCAACCCAAGTTGTTACAGGGCTTCAGAGATTTTGTCCAACCAAGACTCCAGGAACTAGTAACTCAACCCACAGTTAAAGGAACATGAAAACCAACCAGAAAACAAAAGGAAATGAACCCCCAACACCATGTCTATCCATGAAATGGCAAGGCTAGGCAAATCCACTATCAATCTAGGCAATCCTCCATGCCAATGACAGATCATGACCAGTAAACCACATGCATATGCCATGCATGCAACTCAGTACCTGCAAGCAAAATCCATTGTAGTTGTTGATCCCAATGTCCCCTTGCGCTTCCTTTGCCTTCTGGCTCCAAGCATCCAAGTATGCCACACTCTCCAAGAGTGCTCCAAGAAAACTCTAAGTGTCTAAGAGTATGAAAGAGATAGAATAGAACGAGATCTCCAAAAATGAACTGACAAAAGGTTACATTGACCAAGCCTGAGCAAAAGTTGCCAATTGATTCTTAGAAGCCTTTTTATCAATGAGACCTCTATTTTCTTCATTTTCCATTATTTTCATTCAATTTCCTCCTCACATGCAACTTGTGACCTTTCACCTTCCTTTTCTCCTAATTTCCTTTATGCTCATAAATAAATGTGCCAAAATCCCACTTTGTCTTTCCAAAGTCTTTGCCATTGCCTTTGCCAATTTCCTTAGCCATAATAAACCGAATGAACACCCACTAGGGTGTTTTTCCCACCATCCAGCTTGGAATACGTGTCCCATTACTGTGGTCTTATATATTTTTACATGGATTTTTGACCAGGGTTGTTATAGAACCCTCCCCCTTGGGGGAACACCGTCCTTAGTGTTCAATGACACCTATAACGAGAAAGACTGCTGAAAACAAAACATATTGCCCATGGAGTTTTATAACATAGCTTGTTGTAGTATTTACAATGACCATCTACTAAAACATGACAAACATACCGTTTGTTGGAGCTTTATAACACATCTCATTACGGTATTTACAATAATAACCACATATACACACATACACATTTACTTCACCCATGAAATAATCATACTGTCTATGGAGCTTTATAAATCTAGCTCAATACAGTATTTACAATGATACACACATATACACATATGCACATTTTCTCAACCAACAAATAAAAGGATATGATGCTTGCATTTGCAACAAGGGAATCTAGGGGCTCACAGCTCCACCCTCAAAGTAATACCTGGATTCACCTCCTTCCTAGGAACTCCAGAATCCACTACAAGTTCAAATTTGCATCCAATGTCCAACGTTATAATCCTGTGCCACTTGTCCTCTCAGTGAACAATTACCGGCTCATTGGTCTAGGGCACATTCCCAATGTGCATTTGATTCCATCTGGCAATGCTAATGACCAAAACAAATATATCCCCCAACCTTCCCTTCTCTGCTACACAGTCCCTCAGGCGATCCGATCAACCCCTTCCGTGCAGTCACACACCTTCCAAGTTCCGCTGGCACCCCCATCCAGGGCAGTCCATCCCTCGACAAGGTTTCCTCGCATCAGAAGGTCTAGAAACCAAGGCATATCCCAGCTTGAAACCATCATACCGGTCATATCATGCTCATGGCAATCAATGGGCGCTATTGGGTGCCAATGTCCCACAATGGCCCTGCTTCCGAATGCTTTACCAACATATTCCTACTTGTTCCAATTCCTTTTGATATTATTGCTAATGCTTGCCATCAGTGTTGACTACCCAACAGGGAATTTCATGCTTCCCTGTACCAAGCACATAATTTCCATTAGATTCAAAATAAATTGAAATAACTTCAAATCATACCTCATTAGTGGCCCGTCAATAAGGTATACTTGCAATTCTGTTCGTTTCCTATCACAACAAGTTAAACTAGCATCTTTGACCAAATCATCATGTATAAACATATCACATCAGGTTAGCTCAAAACACAACCATCATAGATCAAAATCATAAATCACATGTAACCATCATAAACCAAAATCATAGATCACATGTAATCATCATAGAGTAGAATCATAAATCACATGCATAATAGAATTGAGCTGATATGTATCCTTTAATCAATCCTTAGCTTCTACTTTTGTCCTTATTCCGTACACACACCAGATCAATTGCCACATCTAACAAACACCCAGTGCCTTCTCCTCAACCATGTGCATCACACACATACAACCACACACAACATACAACACCATGCAATACATGCACCTACACTTGACACACCACACATACACCTACATCCAGTGTAGAACACAACACAATACATACTCCTACATCCAATGTACTCCACAACACAATACACACCTACACTCGGTGCACAACACAACACAAATACATACACTGAGTACAACAAAATGAATACATATGTCACGATACCACGACTACACAATGCACATACATAGTACCACATGCCTGCAACACAACATGTACGACATGCGCACAATACCACTTGTACACAACACCGCCTGCACAACATGTGCCCAACATCACATGTACATGACACCACCTGCACAACACGTACACAACGCCACATGTACACTGCACCACATGTACACAATACTACATGCACGACATGTACACGACAACACATGTACACAACATCACATGCACAATATGTACACAACACCCCCTGCACACAACACCACATGTACAACATGTACACAACACCACATGTACAATCATGCACACAACACCATATGTACATAGTACCACTTGTACAACATGCACACAATACCATATGTACATAGCACTACATATACATGTACATAGCATCATATGTACACAACACTGCATATCTAACATGCACACAACGTCACATATCCATCATGTGCATAGTACGATATGTTCACAACACTGCATATCCAACATGTACATATCACCATCTATACCCAACACTGCATATGAAATATGCACACCACCATAGGTACAATCAATGAATATAAAATATGCACAACATATACACAACAATAGCACTGCACATCCAAGACCACACTGCCTCTACCAAGCAACCTTGCTTCCAGTGTCTCTCCACCATCCATGCTTATCCTAGCATGTCACGGATCACGTTGTTTTCATTTCGTTGATGTATCTCTCAGCATTAGCCTGTCCATAACATAAACATAGACATAGTATAATCACATAATATCAATTCATATCCACATGATACTGACCTCAGAGATATATCAGGCTACTCTTCCCACTTGATTCCTCATGAATTAGGAATCTCTTCATGCCATTCCCCTGCATCAGCAATCATTTCTCCACAAGAACAATTCCTGATAACCATGTCAGACAACAATATATATATATATATATATATATATATATATATATATATATATCAATTATGATTCTGCCAATGGCACATACATACATACATACATACATATATATAAACATTAGCATAAACATTATCACAACATAATTAGCAAATATCAGAAGGTCAAGGTTAAGAGAACTCCCTTTATCCATGCACAACATTAAGAACAATCGTTCCCAACATAGCCAAGGCATCAGATGCCTCACATCCATTCACTTTACTTTTCCTGTTAGCTTTCTCATGATTGTCCTGCCACCATCCATTTACACTAATGGACCAAACCAATCCAATTGGCTATCATATTCTTTCCTTTTGCCCTTTACTCATGCACTGAGCTTCATCTGAGTCTCATATTACCTTATGGATTTCATTCAGCTTCTCCTGGGCTCCATTAAATTTCCTCCTTCCCAACCAAATCCCAAGACTCTCAAACACAAAAGGAAAGAACAAGAAAAAAACAAGAAGACCATGAAAACCAATAACAACACGACACCACAACAAAGTGGCAAGGCCTTGCACTAGACATGAACAAAATTGCAAATCAAGCTCAACAAATCACAAAAGACCAAAAGTACAAAACTGGCAACAAAGACCATGACACCATTCTCGTGGGTTTCCAATGCTTCCAAGTGAAAGCTCAACTCGAGCCTTCTTTAATATTTCATGGCAATCTCTTTTGCCATGCAATCCCCTGCATCATACTTCCATAAACACATAAATGTCATGGCATAAGTGAGCATAACATTACACTGGTTACCTTACCTTGTTGCGCCAAGCATGTTTCCCTACAACTGCTCACACATGTTCCAAGGATCAAGGCAACATATCTACTAATTTGAAATCAACCTTGACCAAGACTAATAATCATGTCATAATCCATAGTCAACTCATAGTCATTAGACATAATGCTACAACTATCACCTACTTACACTCAAGTACGTATCAATTGTCTCAACACATGTGTTAGTACACACCATGTTAAATAAATCAACTAGACAACATAATAGAGACCAAACACTCAAACACCAAATAAACGACATACGCCAACTCATATCTTAATGTATCTCAAGGGAGGCTATCTTGTCTGCACAATAAATCCAAATTAGCATGATATAACTTCACGACATATTAACTCAAACATAAATAAGGTCATGATACCCATAATAGTCATTAGCTAAGATGTTCACATCATAAACTCATAAACAATTGTCATTTATACATAATAATCACATTTTCACAGTCAGTCTAGATTAATATGACATAATATCACAACATATTAACTTATACCTGAATGTCATAACCCTAACCATTTGCATAGACCAATCCAAATTAGTATGATACATATAACATCAAGATCTTAATATAATGACCCTAATCATCAAGTTACTAGCATATAACAACAACAAGTTGTATATCATGCTTATCAACAACATATAACTTAATCATCAAGCTATCTAACATAAAACAACAATAGCAATGCATACAACCACAGATTACAATCGTTCATGACTATCTAACACGTGAATATGACTACACTAATCAACTAGCATCTATCATGTATGTAGCCATAACATCAATAGAATGGAAGGTATACACATAACCATAATGCATATAACAATCCTTAACCTACATACCTGATGCCCAACATACTAACATGTATGATGACATGCTCTTGCCTCGAGGTCCAATGCTGCAACTTCACATTGATTGTTTGGATCTCCTGCTTTATCTCAACCAACTCATTAGCATCATATCATACCAATAACATCATGATGACCTAATTGCATACAATGCCCTCACAATGCATGTCTGACCTACCATAAATGCATAACCATAACCATGACAATGCATGCATAACAAATTCATGTACAACCATACACTCATGACGACACATGCCACAACAACACCATCAACCTTCACATGGCGACATCACTACAACCATGATCAACACTATGCAAATGTAATAAGCACATGGACTACAAGCATAAGGAACACATATGCAATTGACATGAATGATGACCAACACACTGCCCATCTAGTCTGAGGGGTGAACTATGCTCTGATACCACTCTGTGGTATGAGGTAACACCCAAAGAGAACATAAACCAAACATTCCACAAAGCGAACGGGACCCACTTTGATACCACTCAGTGGTATCATATATGACCCAAAGAGAGCGCAACTCACTTTGTTACCACTTTGTGGTATCAGATATGACCTAAAGATAGTGCAACCCGCTCTGATACCACTTTGTGGTATCATATATCACCCAAAAAGAACGAAAACTAGACACCACTGAAAGAGAATGAAACCCACTCTAATACCACTTTGAGGTATCAAATATGACCCAAAGAGAGTGCAACCTGCTTTGATACCACTATGTGGTATCATATATCATACAAGGAGAACAAAAACCGAAACCACCCAAAGAGAACGGAACCCGCTCTGATACCACTTTGTAACACCCTGCTTCCACACCTACCAAAGTAACCAACCAACCGTAGTAAACATGTGATGAGAAGTTACTATGATATGATTCGACTCCCTATGTGTCATTTAAGGAAGAGGAATCGGCGAAACACATCACACAAACCTTCCACATCAACAATAGAACTCCCAATAGTCATCCCAACCACTCAAGTAACCATCCCTTGAGACCAACTAAATTTTTAGTGCATCAAACCCCTGGATGCTCCCTTGATATGGACAAGGGTGCATTTGGGAGGCTCTAAAAGCTCTCACAGCAAGGGCAAGGGAGTTTCGGGGACTTCTTCCCCTAGTCTTATGCACGTGACTCCAAGATTTGTGCCACTTTTTGAGGCCCAAAGCCCATGTCAATGCCCAGAACTCAATGACACCTTCAGAAATGAATTTACACAATAAAATTGTGATACATTTGCAAAAACATTGATAAGGACTAAACTGGACCCCTACTAGCCATGATAGGCATTTCGTCAAACATATCACAAATATGAAATTTACAGGTCTTAACAGCAGAGCTAAGCATAGGGGTCTCATACTTATATGAGATTCGTTATGAGGAATTGTTTCCTTATCACATTAGCTGCATTATCATCTATTAGGCCATAGATACATTGTTCATTCATTTACAAGTAAAAACATGATGAGAGCCATACATCACCACTGTCATAATACATATTCATAACCAGCATAATAACAATAGAAATACCAAGGAAACAATAACCATATAATCCACATATGAACCAGTATAATACTCATGAAATAACAAGGAGAAATAACCTCATATTAATGATGCAATGACAAATCAGGTTTGGGACTTCCACGAACCACCCGACCATAGACATGGCTGAGCCAAATCTCTCTTCATCTAGTCACCCCCGTGCCATATTCCAAGCATGAATATGGGATCTCATGGAACAATCCATCATAACCGAACAAGGGCTTCCAGAGGCCAAACCACCTCAACCCATCAAATAGTGATTCCACCTCACGGTCAGACATCATAAACCATCACTAGGTTGGTCTCTACCCAAGCCTTCGAAGCTCCAAAGCGTTTGTTCCAACCAAGGGTTCCAGGACTAGTAACTCAACCCACAGTTGCCACCGGGCTCCAGAGTGTTTGTCCAACCAAGGTTCCAGGACTAGTAACTCAACCCACCAAGGGCTTTGAGCGTTTGTCCCAACCAAGGGTTCTAGGACTAGTAACTCAACCCACAGTTGTCGCTGGGCTCCAGAGTGTTTGTCCAACCAAGGCTCTAGGACTAGTAGCTCAACCCACCAAGGGCTCTAGAGCGTTTGTCCAACCAAGGTTCCAGGACTAGTAACTCAACTCACCAAGGGCTCCAGAGCGTTTGTCCAACCAAGGCTCAAAGACTAGTAACTCAACCCAAGTTGTTACAGGGCTCCAGAGTGTTTGTCCAACCAAGGCTCCAAGAACTTGTAACTTAACCCACAACTAAAGGAACATGAGAACCAACATGAAAACAAAAGGAAATGAAACCCCAACGCCATGTCTATCCAGGAAATGTAAAGGCTAGGCAAACCCACTGTCAATCCAGACAATCCTCCATGTCCATGACAGATCATGACTAATAAACCACATGCATATGCCATGCATGCCAAAACTAGTGAGGGAATCATACATGCAACTCGGTACCTGCAAGAAAAACCCATTGTAGCTGTTGATCCCGATGTCCTCTTGCGCTTTCCTACTCTTCCTTTGCCTTCTTGCTCCAAGCATCGAAGTATGGCACACTCTCCAAGAGTGCTCCAAGAAAACTCTAAGTGTCCAAGAGTATGAGAGAGAGAGAATAAAATGGCAGCTCCAAAATTGAACTGACAAAAGGTTACACTGACCAAGCCTGAGCAAAAGCTTGTCAATTGATCCTCAGAAGCCTTTTTTTCAATGAGGCCTCTATTTTCTTCGTTTTCCATTATTTTCCTTCAATTTCCTCCTCACATGCAACCTGTGACCTTTCACCTTCCTTTTCTCCTAATTTCCTTTATTTTCATAAACAAATGTGCCAAAATGCCACTTTGCCTTTCCAAAGCCTTTGTCATTGCCTTTGCTAATTTCCTTAGCTATAATAAACCAAATGAACACCCACTAGGATGTTTTTCCCACCATTCAGCTTGGAATACATGTTCCATGACCGTGGTCTTATATATTTTTACATGGATTTTTAACTAGGCTCGTTACAGCTCCCGCACTAAACGATGCAAATTCTAATTAGGACTTTTCATCGGGGAGACCCCCTTTCATGTTGGCGGTATCCAACACCGTCAACAAAACCCTAACCTCAAAAATTGAGAAGATAGTGATAAGGTTGAAGTCCTCAGGAGATCTCAAGATCATAAAGTCCATCTACAATTTTTTTCTTATCACCATTTTGAAGATGTCCCGAATTATTTCTATGGTCCAATTCTAGAGATAAGAATTTAGTCTTCTATGTGATTATAATCTAACTAACAATGATCTTGTGAAAAGGAGATCCTAATTTATATGGGACAAAGATCTTTTATGACTTATCTCTATAGAAAAAGATGAGATCTGTATAGAAGAATAAGATGAGATTTGTATATCCTCTCTTAATCAAGAAGAGAAGGTTGAATAATAGTCTTAGTCTCAGTGACATCTTTTTGTGGTACTCGAGCTCATTATGACAACATATTTCTATGATATCCAAAATTTACTATGGTAACATATTTTTGTGGTGTCAAATATTATTGTGGAAACATATTTCAGTGGTATTCAAGCTTACTATGGAACTACAATTATGTGATATTCGACATATCGGTGGCACAAAAGTTCTATACATCTGAGCACTACATATCATAGGCATCCGAGCAAGCTCATGTGGTTATATTTTTCTCTCTTGCGAAGAAGTATGTTCATGAAAGAAATTTAAAGTCTAAATTATCCTTTGATTGCCCCCGACGAAATAAAAGAAGCACGTGTGGATCATGTGGCACATAATAATCAAACTTGTGGTAATGAGACCTGTGATCTGAACCTATGGTGATGAGACTTAGTCAAAAATATATG
The DNA here is from genome assembly GCA_031772625.1 of Pinus tabuliformis. Lineage (NCBI taxonomy): Eukaryota > Viridiplantae > Streptophyta > Pinopsida > Pinales > Pinaceae > Pinus > Pinus tabuliformis. The sequence goes on along the minus strand of CM062812.1, from coordinate 620,361,733 downwards.
TAAGAAACTTAAAGAGGATTGACCTAGACATAGAAGTCAGAGATCCAGATTACAAGGTATGTACCATCAAAAGTATTGATTGATGAACCAGGTATGAGTCTAATTAAAAGGAATTTGTAGTTAGACTTATGGTTCTCATTGAAATTGTTAATAATGTTACATTTGATAAAAACTTCAAGGTCAATCATGATTAGGACTCCCTTCATTCACAAGGAGTCACAATAATTTGATATATACCCTTTAAGACAACATCATATGATACCATCTTAATGTTGGAAAATATAACTAGGTTCGATCTTCATTTAATTTCTTTGAGTCACCATGTAATGTAATTGTCAAAAGAATAAAGAAAATTATTATTATTATTGTGACTTATTAAAGCATGGGTTTCATGCTTGGGTCACCATGTTTTAGGTCAAAGTCCCCATTGAGGACTTCTAGGATTTATTCTGAGTCAACAAAGTCATTGTACTTTTAAAGAGACCCTTCTTGGGCTTTTGAATCATGTAAAAGTGTTAAGTATTGAGTTAAATATAATTTATGTATTCTCCACACCAAGTCGGCCTAGAAGAAGATCAAGTCGGCCTAAGGACACTTATTCAAGCCACAAGAAGCCTATAAATACAAGCTAGTCGTAGTCATTTGGAGCATCACTCTCTCACAAGAAGTTCGATATCTCTTGTAGCTGGGGAAAGTGCGAAGTCTGTTGTTGGGAAGTCGAAGTAAGTGCGAGTTTGGGGAAGTCTAAGGAGAAAGGAAAAATCGAAATTTTGGTGCCTCTCTCTCTCTGTTTCGTGTCCTAGATTGGGAGATCAAAGTCTTCCAAGTTTCTCTGTTGTTGGAATGTGCCAGTTGCCGAAAGCTATTGCCTAGTCAAAGTTGCTAGAAAGGGGTCGAAATTCTAGGAAGCTGACTTGGTGTGGAGGGAAGGTCTAATCTTGGTCTAGGGTGAAGGTCTCAAAGAATACTTTTGGAAGGAAGAATTTCTTGACTGGGTTTTCACCTTGAGGGGGCTTTTTCTCTGGCATAGTGTTTACATTTGGTGTCTATTGTTTTATGTGTTGTTTCTTTAGTAATTAATTAATGAACTAAAAGAAAGAAGATATAAAGAATGGTAATAAGAAACATTACAAGTAATTATCAAGAATAAGAAAATCTTTCTGCCTTTATATTTTCTAACATGGTATCAAAGGTTTGGTGAAGAAGGAAGAAAAACGCAGTCTCAAGCAGTTGATCAAGGAACCATTTAAAATGATTATCTTAGGGAAGGATTATACTATATTCAAGGAATATGTCTAACACAATCAAGGGAGAGAACAAACTTGAAAGGGCCTCTAACTATAGGCCCTGCAAGAAGAGGATTGACCTCATCCTTGAAAAGAACAAGGTACTAGACTTGGTCAAAGGAAAAGTAAAGAAGTCTACAGAGGATTCCAGTGATGATGACAAAGTAAAATTTAGAGAACTAAAATTGGTGGCCATGACTCTAATGGTAGGACTAAAGGACAACCTTGTCCCATTCATAGCTAACATCGATCATGCTCAAGAAACGTATGAACTCTTGTCAAAGTTATTTATTATTAAGAACATTGGTCAAGTAGCAAGTTTGAAGGATGAGCTAAGGACCACAAAGATGACTCAAGAAAACACAATGACATCCTTCTTTGTGAAGATAACAAGAATCGAGGATGATATTTTGGCCATTGATGAAATTGTTCCAGACAAAGAACTCGTGATCACTGTCCTATTAGGATTACCACCTACTTGGGGTGCATTTGTTGCAGGTCTTAACAGTTGGAAGGAAGCTTTCAGTTTTGAAGAACTACGGACTACCTGCAGTCAGGAATAATTAAGGATCTCTTTAGTTGCCAATTCTGAAGGTGTTTCAAATGCCTACATCACTCAACATAAAGGAAATAAATCGAAAGGACCAACGAAGAAATTTGACATGTCCAAGGTGGAATGCTATCAATTCCATAAGAAGGGTTACTACAAGAGTCACTGTCCTGACAATCCAAAGAATAAGAAAGATAGAGATTATGCCAACATTGTTGAGGAAGGAGACCCAAAGAAAGTCAATCCCGAAGAATTTGACATTAGGGACCTACACTACTAAGTCTTTTGCTTGTAGCCTTAGATATCTTATTTTATATTTTGATGTTTTAGAATTTATAGGTTTTTAACATATTTTGGAAAAGACATTTTTTTGTTTTTATAAGTTTATAGGTATCCCTCAAGCTTTGGAGGGAGCCCCCAACAACTCCCAAAGATAAGTATCTCATCTCCTTTCAATTTTTGGTTTCATGTACTTGTTTAAGTTTTGATTATATTAATACTAATCATCATTCTCCCTCTATTGTCTTGATTAGGAAAACATCTGCTATATCCTCAAAGAGTATGGAAGAAAGCCACCCAAGATAAGGTTTGTCAAGAAACAAAGGTATGCCTTAAACTATAATACATTGATTGCTTTATATTAAAGTTTATTCATTTGACAATCTATTACTAACATTGTTATGTCTAGTTATATTGAATCATAATGATTCTTGTTTTGGGTGATTCATTACTTGATAAATCTACCCACCCCACTCATATTCTTAATTGATTTTTTAGAACCCTAAACAGGTTCTCAAAAACCCTAACCTAAGGGTATGCTAATGTGAATGTCTGAAACCCTAAATTGCTTAGGGATATTGTGAAATGCTATTTGAAGTTTTTATTGATGATGTCATGTTTAGGGTTTTGGTATGATAAGGAAAACATATCTTAGGGTTGAATGATAAGGTCTAAAATCCAAAACCTTTGAAATATTGGTAATGTTGGGTTTGTTATGTTCCTATGTTGAAACCCTAACTCATTAGGGCTTGGTGGAATGTGTAAGCAAGTTCCTTATAATGTCTTAGAAATGATTTTCTTGGTATGTGTGTGTTTGTCTGATCAAACCCTAGTCTAATCAAGTTTGCCTAAACTCTTATTGATATTTTGTGAAGTTGGATTTGACTAACCCATGATATGAAATGCCTTTGCATGATGATGAATCCCTAGCTTGGTCTAGATCTGTATATGTCTAATGTTGTCGGACATATGATATGTTTATGGGTTGACCTAGTTATTGATGGTCATAAGTCTTTGTCTGAGATTTTAGGATGATGATATTTGGAAATCAAGGTTTTGCAGCTAAACCCTAGTAGGAAGTAAATTCTCTAGTATATGTGATATAACAATATGAGATCTATTTAATGATTGTTGAGATTGTGAAAATGGAATTCTAGGCTTTTTGAGTTGAACCTTAGTAGAAATAAAAATATCTTATGTATGATGACAATATGGTAATTTGAGATTTGTGTAAGATTGTTGAAACCTAAGTTTTGGTTGGGATTGATGGTTGATTGGAAATCTAGGTTTTGCAACTAACCCTAGTGAAAGCTGGTCATGTTAATGACCAAGCTGTGATTGACTTTGATTGATTATTTTGTATGAAATCTAGGATTTATATGAAACCCTAGTAATCTAGCATATGAATTTTGAAAGTTGTTGGATGCTTTGTAGATCTATATTTGTTTGAATTGTTTCTAGGGTTTGATATATGTTTTAGTAAGGTATGCCATACCTTTGGAAGAAACATTGAAACGCTAGATGTAATGAAAGTTGATGACATAGTCCCTAGCAAGATATTGAAGAATATATGTCTCTTGTTTGTAATTAAGTCTGGGTATTTGATTTGTATAAAGTTGAAATGCTTCTATGATGCTTCTATAGATTTGGTTGTACTTGCTAACTAAGTTGTGCAGGTACACAATATTCAATATGGTGAAGATGCCCGTTGATGTGATAAGTATGATAAGGATAACTTTGATGAAATGATTGAAAGTCATGAAAGATTCTCCGATGACGAAAAGAAGAAGTTGGTATCCTTGAGGAAGCCTGAATAGAAGAGATCTCCCTAAGATTAAGAGGGAGTCCAAATGAAGAGAGGCTTCCGGGTTGAGAGGGAGGGCATAACTTGGTTTTGATTAATGAATTTTGGAGGATATGTTGCTGCATGGGAAGTAGGAAAGGAAAGTGTATGATTGGGGAATCTTCTGTCAAAGATTTGGTTGATAGTCTTACTATGAAAAATTGAGAAGCAACATCAAATTTGTCTAGAAGACCCCGAAGGTTTGTATTTGATTATGTACATGTGAAAGTATATTATTGGTTGGGGTTGTGATTGTACAAGTGAATCTCTTGAAGGTGTTGATAATATGCTGGTTACCAATCAGTTTGATTGGGAGAGATTGGTCATCCTTGATCTGTTGAATCAAGGGGTGTTGAGGCTTTGTGAGTGAAGAATTTCTTGAGAAGACATATGGCCGACACATTGTGTTGATGTCTAGAAGTTGGAAAAGTGGTGTTGATCATAAAGCTCTGTTTTTGGATACACACCTAGATTTTTGGGTTGCTGGTTAGCAAGTAAGCCTGATGGTACCTAAAGGGGTTGAAAGCTTGATTCCATCTTATTTCCACTTGGATAGATTGCCCTAGTTAGGAATCTTGTCCATGGCATTGCGGTGCCTAAATTGTTGAGAGACCAATGGATAAATTTCCCTTGCCAGGAATCTAGTATGTGGAATTGCGGTGCCTAAATTGTTGAGAGACCAGTGGATAGATTTCCCTAGTCAGGAATCTAGTCCATGGCATTGCGGTGCCTAAAGTTCTTCATGGTTCATATAATTTGAGATATTCCATTGTACTTGTGTATGATGAATGCCTCCCTAGTTAAGAGGGAGTGTTGGAAAATGTAACTAGGTTTGGTCTTCATTTAATATATTTGAGTCATCATGTAATGTACTTGTCAAAAGAATAAAGAAAATAATAATTATTATTATTATTATGACTTATTAAAGCATGGGTTTCATGCTTAGGTCACCATGTTTTATTTCAAAGTTCCCATTGAGGACTTCTAGGATTTATTCTGTAGAGCCATTGTACTTTTAAAGAGACCTTTCTTGGGCTATTGAATCATGTAAAAAGGTTAAGTATTCAGCCAAATATAATTGATGTATCCTTCACACCAAGTCGGCCTAAGGACACTTATTCGACCCACACGAAGCCTATAAATACAAGCTAGTCAAAGTCATTTGGAGCATCCCTCTCTCACAAGAAGTTCGATATCTCTTGTAGCTAGGAAAAGTGCGAAGTTTTTTGTCAGGAAGCCAAAGTAAGTGCGAGTTTGGGGAATTCTAAGGAGAAAGGAAAAATCGAAATTTTGGTGCTTCTCCCTCTCTGTTTTGTGTCTTAGATTGGGAGATCAAAGTCTTCCAAGTTTCTCTGTTGTCGGAAGCTGCTGCCTAGTCGAAGTTGTTGGAAAGGGGTCAAAATTTTGGGAGATTGACTTGGTGTCGAGGGAATGTTTGGTCTTGGTCTAGGGTGAAGAGTCTCAAAGAATACTATTGAAAGGAATATTTTCTTGACTGGGTTTTCCCCTCGAGGGGGGTTTTCCCTGGCATAGTGCCTACATCTGGTGTATATTGTTTTATGTGTTGCGACTTTGGTAATTGTTTGATGAACTAAAAGTAAGAAGATATAAATAATTGTAATAATAAGAACATCACAAGTAATTATCAAGAATAAGAAAAAAAAATTGCCTTTCTAATTTTCTAGCACATAATCTGAGCAAGACAATTCAAATGTTTGCATCTTACATGTCTGTTTACTTGAAAAATGTTGCATTATGTTTAAAAGCATAAAAGATGCATTTTATATGACAAATACATAATTGATATGCTAGGAGATCTCACTTCATATAAAGACTAAGTTTTGAACAAAACATTAATGAACTCCATCTCATGTATAGAAGGATCATAAATAATATTTCTAGGGTTTGCATTTAACACATTGGTACACTTGTAGAACTTGCAAATCTAAAAGTTGGTAGGTTTTGTGGATTTTGAATAATGAAGCATCTAGGGTTTGTAAACCCTAGAAAAATTTTGAACTAAGAAAACCCTGGGAACAAAACCCTAGGAATAATCACTTATGCTGAAAGAAAAATCACTAGCTCTTAAGAATGATAGAAATGACATCATGTTGATGTGAGAACAAAGATGGTTACAAGAAGTACAAGATTAAGAGGGAGATGATTCGTTTCTCAAAAGATAAGTACTCTAAACTGCATTTCCTTAACTACTATCGTTGTTATTGTCTTTGTACTTTGCTTAATTATTTTTGTTATTTCATAACATCCTAATAAATTTAGCAAGTCGATAATAAGAACTTCCCAAGGCTTGACAAATATGAAAAAATGGAAACAATGTAGTAAAGCACGAGGATGGAAGAACATGATTGCATAAAGAGAGGGCAGTTTGAAGATGGAAGAACTTGATTGCAGAAAGAGAGAGAAGTTGGAAGGTTCTCCTAGTAAGAGGAAGAAGATCAAGTTAAGATGATTGCCTCAGTTAGAAGAGTTACTCAAGAGTTTGAAGAAGCTTCTTAATTAAAGCAGACCTCGAACTTTGAAAAGGAAGGACTCATGAAGAAATATTGACTTCAGAGGGAGCTCGAAGCATAAGTTGACATGTACGATCTTACACTACCCTAACATTCTTTTAGGTCTCCAACATCTTCATCTCTTTCATTCAGTGTGATCAAGAAATCCATTATAGGTGTCTTCACAAGGGTGATCTCAATGACTTTTCTTAACATGGTGATACCATGTTAATTTTTATGGCTAAGTTGTTCTCTATTGTATATAATTGCATTTTATAACTTTTTCAACATTTTCACATTATATTCACCCCATAACATATCATCATTAGAAATTGTGTAGAGAGAATAATAACATAAAAAATGCAACAAAGCAATAAGGAACAAAAAAAGGATATACAATAGAGACACTAAGATTTTGGTCGAAGACAAGGGAAAAACCCCACAAGGGGGAAAATTCATAAATCATTTCTTCTTCTTCTATTAGATATTCATCAATATTAGATGAGATATAAAGTACAGTAAGAATGAGACTAATGTATTTCATCATCAATCACATTAGGCCTTGTAGAGCCTATCTAGCAACAAACAAGTATATTAGTGAGGCATGCATAGGCCTCCATATCACATTGTAATAAGAGCACGATATACATCACTATCGTTTCAATAGAGGTTCTTCCATGCAAGGACATTGCCATACAACTTAGCCATACATCATTGTTACGTTATGAGAGTCTCTTGTTAGGATACTCTTTGTAATTATTGTATCTGGATCATGAAGTTTTTGGAGCCCTATGTGAAATTGTTGAGGTGTAAACTTCAGCATCTTTATGTAGTTAGCTGTAAGAAATCTACATGCTAAAATTATTGTATGTACTACAAATTGCATATTAGAAGTGCCTTCAGATACTTTTCTCACCATTCTCAAACCTTATTTAATGAAAAGGGGTTCTCAAGGGTTTTCTCTTATGTAACTACCCAAACTAGTTACAACTATCCTCACCATAACCATTGCACATCCTTACCTCTTTGCTTATGCTAAACACAAAGTTTCGATATTCCTTTGCAACAATCAAAAGGGATTAAGAATCTAGGGTAAAAAATAATCTTGATACACCTTAGAAATGGTCATGAGAATTGTTGAAAGAATCCTTTCAACAAACCATTAGATACTACATCTTGGTATCATACACATAGAAGTACTTAGAGATGTTTGTGGGAAGTTTAGCAAACAAGTTTCATTCTTCACGAATATTTATGCAACCATAGGGATGATTAGAGTGATTTTACCCATTATCAACTAACCATTCATCAAATTCATAATAACACATATTACACGTCCTCTTTTAGCTTTATATATTTACACTCATTATATCTCATGTAATGGCTTATTACAATGTATGATGACGTACACATAACATAGGCCTAATAGGCCCCTCAACAACTCCCCCAAGCTTAAAATCTTACTTCATTCCATTGTTATTGTGTAACATCATCTTGGGTTTTTGCTCCTATCAAAGTATTCTCATTGTGTTTCAATCACGCATATTAACTTGCATAGATAAATCAATTACAACAACTATCTTGACTGCATAGAAAGATACACATACACATATATAAGGTTTTCCTATATCTTGTTACTTTCTATCCTTTTGTTGATTTTGGGTAGCATTGGATGTGCTCTAGCTATGAAAATTGGTGGAGAGGCTAAATCACATGAGATTTCCAAGACCCAGAAATGGTTTGGGTAGATTCTAACCGATTTGGGAGATATTAAAATAATTAATATTTTTAATGGAGTTCCTAAGTCTAAACTTAGGAAAAGTAAAATATTAATGGGTACTAATATAAAATTGGGTTAGAAGGTTCCAAAAGTCACGGATCAAGCCAAATCTAATCTTAGCCATTGATTAGAGATTTAATCTTGTCCGTTGAAGGACCAACAGGAAAAGTATAAGAAGAGGCTTGAGGGTCAGTTGGAGAACACATTGAGGGAGACCAGTCCATTCGATTTTTGAACCGGGGTTAGCTGAGAAATTCGAACTAGTGGTCTAGAGAGTAGCAAGTACGGAACAGAGAGTTGGGAAGAGGCATACGCAGATTATCTCAGGTTGTGCAGTCACTGGAGGGCTTGCGTGGGTGACACAGAGAGAGGCCCAATGCTGATGCAAAAAGGCAGGGGTTGATGCAAAGGGGGTCTGGGAGCTATGCAGAGGTCAAAGAGGTTGGCACTGAGACTTGGGAAAGTGCTGAGGAATTTTCTCTCTGTTGGGTAAGCCAGTTTGGCATCCAGTTGTACTGAAGAATTGCTGAATAATAAAATCCTCCCTTGCTGCACCGTTTTCCCACATTGGGTTTTTCCGGGGACTGATTGTCCAAAATATTTGTGTCAATGTGTTAATTCTTGTGCATGTGTGTGTTTCTGTATTATGATGTGATCTCTGCAGCATAATTTATTAATGTTTACTGAAGGATTTTCGTAAATAACTGATCGGGAAATAAGTACGTAAAATAAATCAGTTGTTGCAATGATAGAATTTTCACATGGTATCAGAGGAAGTAATCAGAGACAAGAAGGGAAAATCAATTATGGGTCGAGACCATGATGCAGAGGCATTTACGTCAGGGGACTTGCACAAATTTTCAGAAAATTGCACAAGAGAAAGTGATTTCGATTTCTCTATGTTGGCTTCCAGGCTGGAAGAAGACGTGGCTTGTGCGACTAGCTCTGCATCATCAGAGGTATGGTATATAGACAGTGGGGCCTCTTGGCATATGAAGGGAATCGAAAATGTTTCTCAGATTATCGGGAGGAAAAGGTGAACTTTCAGATCACCATGGGGAACAAGGAAAAATGTACTCCAATAGGGAAGGGTACCATAGTTTTTCAAACAGAAACGGGAGAATGGTTTCGTGCTACCAATGTGTTGCATGTACCAGGATTAGGGATGAACTTACTTTCCATGTCGCAACTTCAAGGCAAAGGCTATGACATTTTCTTCATCAAGGAGAAAGTATACGTCAAACACCCGAGCTGGAAAAAGAAAGTGCAGATCATGATCAAAGTAACAGGTTGTACATACTACAACTAGAATCACCAATGTCATTAATAGGCAGTCATGGAGATAAGGATTTTGAACGAACTATGGCACAAAAGAATGGGACATTTGCACCATGGGGCTCTGAGAATTCTTAGGAGCACTGTAACAGGAGTTTCGAATCTTAGTACGAAACGAGATGATGTATGCAGAGGATGTGCTCTAGGAAAGTATGTCAAGGCAGCATTTCCTAGAAGTAAAAACAGGGCCAAGAGTGTACTAGGATTGATACACTAAGATATTTGCGGACCCATGTCCACTAAATCTCTTAGTGGTGCCAAGTACTTCCTTGCCTTCATTGATGACCACTCAAGGAAAACTTGGATTTATTTTCTGAAAACCAAGGACGATGTTTTCTATTGATTCAAAGAGTTCAAGGCTCTAGTGGAGAATCTGACTGGGAAGAAAATAAAAGTTTTGTGCTCATATAATGGTGGAGAGTATTTCAATAAGGACTTCACTGATTTTTGTGCTAAGGAGGGCATCAGAAGAGAGTGGATAGCTCCGTACAATCCGGAGCAGAATGGAGTAGCAGAAAGAAAGAACAAGACTATTGTAGACGCAGTTAGGGCTATGATGTATGATCAGGATATGCCAAAATTCCTGTGGGCAGAAGCATGCAACACAACAATCTATGTTCAAAATAGAACTCCTCATTGGGCATTGGGCAAGATTACTCCAGAGAAAGTCATCACAAGGAAGACGCCTGAAGTCAGTCATTTCAGGATATTTGGGAGCTTAGCATATTACCGCATACCCGAGGAAAAGAGGAAGAACTTGGATCAAACTGCAGAGAAATGATATCTAGTGGGATATAGTGAGAACGCTAAGGCATATAGAATATATCTTCCGGGGAGCAGGAAGGTAGTAGTTCGACGAGCTGTGACGTTCATGGAAGACAGGGCTTTAAGAAAATCTCGAGAAATGCCTTCCGAGGAGCAGTCAAAAGAGGAACCGTTGGTCACACCTCTTCAACCAATGAAAGAAAAAAATTCTTCATCGAGTCAGGAAGAATCACAGGATGAGGAGGAACCAACAGAAGCACCTGCTGGCAGAGGAAGAACGAGCAGGGAACTTCATCAAATTCTGCGAGATGTGGAGGACTTCATCTGTGCACCAAGGAACAATAAGAGGGAGCAAAAACAACTAGATAGATATCAGGCATTAGTAGCTCGGGATGGGGAGTCTGCCAGTTTTCAGGAGGCAGCTCAACATCAGGTTTGGCTGGATGCGATGGTAGAGGAGTACAACTCCATAATGGTGAATGACGTCTAGGAGGTAGTGCCAAGGCCTCAAGACAGATCAATGATAGGTTCGAGATGGATCTACAAGATTAAATACATTGCAGATGGCTAAGGGGTATGCTAAGAAGGAAGGAAGGAATTGACTACGAAGAGACCTTCGCCCCGGTAGCTATACATCTATTAGAATCGTGATATCTCTTGCAGCACAGATGGGGTGGGAGATTCATCAGATGGATGTCAAAACGACATTTCTGAATGGTGTGATAGAAGAAGAGGTATACATTGAACAACCAGAGGGCTTTGAGACACATGAGAAGAAGTCTCATGTATGCAGATTGAAGAAAGCCTTGTCTGAGCTGAAACAGGCACCTAGAGCGTGATATGGGTGAAACGATGGCTACTTGCAGAAAATGGGATTTGTCAAGAGTGACGCAGATCCAAATCTCTACTATCAGGTTGTAGAGAATGAGCCTCTAATCTTAGTATTATATGTGGATGATCTCTTACTGACAGGATCATCCAGGCTCATAGGGGACTGCAAGAAGAATCTAGCCACAGAGTTCAACATGAAGGATTTGGGACAAATGCATTATTTCCTGGGGTTGGAAGTTTGGCAGCAAAAGGGGGAGATCTTCCTTGGGCAAGGGATATATGCTATAGGAATCCTAAAGAGATTCAGGATGGAGGGCTGTAGACCCATGGCTACTCCAATGATAACCAACTGGAAGAAGATTGATGCATCAGAAGACAAAGATGTTGATCCCACCTTATACAAACAACTCATAGGGTCCCTGATATATCTGGTCAATACTAGTCCAGACATCTGCTACGCGGTCAACACCCTTAGTCAGTTCATGGTCTAGCCGAAGAGGGCGCATTGGGCAACAACCAAACATGTTCTCAGATATTTACAGGGAACTGTCGATTATGGACTCTTGTACACTAGGGGTAAGGATATCAGATTGAGTGGGTTTACTGATGCAGATTGGGCAGGAAGTTCAGTGGATCAGAAAAGTACCTCTGGGTATTGTTTCAACATTGGATCAGGAATGGCCTCTTGGTGCAATAGGAAACATAAATCTATGGCTCTAAGCTCAGCTGAGCCAGAATATATGGCCGCAAGCACAACTTCGTGCGAGGCCATATGGCTTAGAAAACTTCTTGTGAACTTATTCAGAAGAAAGATGGAGGCGACCAAGATCATGCGTGATAATCAGAGTTGCATCAAGCTCTCTAAGAATCCATTGTTTCACGATCGGTCAAAGCATATTGATATTCGGTGTCACTTTGTCAGAGATTGTGTCCAACGAGGAGCTATACAGTTGAGCTACACTCCTACAAGAGAATAGGTGGCAGACATCCTTACCATGGCCCTTGGAAGAACCAAGTTTGATTATTTCAGGGAGAAGACGGGGATGAGAAAGAATCCATTTTAGTAGCAGAAATGGGTATGATGTTGCTGTGCAGTAGCAGTCAACATTAGCATGATGCAACATGATGAGAAGGAGTTTGCAGTGCAGATGCAGTGTTGGGAAGATGGACCAGCAACAACACAAATGCAAAGGGAGATGCAATGCAAATGTAGCAATGGCAGTGATAGAGCCATGGGAAACAATACAGGATATAGCAGTGCAAAGGATGTTGGGCAAGGAGCCTTAGCATCAACACAGGTACCGAGGTCGTATGATCAGAGTAATGCTCAGTGTGGATATTACTAGAGCACAATCCTAGCTAAGAGGGAGTATTGATTTGTGGTAGCACCATATGTGCTCTAGCCATGAAAACTAGTGGAGAGGTTATAAAGCGCATGAGATCTCCAAGACCCAGAAATGTTTTGGGCAGATTCTAACCGGTTTGGGAGATATTAAAATAATTAATATTTTTAATGGAGTTCCTAAGTCTAAGCTTAGGAAAAATAAAATATTAATGGGTATTAATATAAAACTGGGTTAGAAGGTTCCAAAAGTCATGGATCAAGCCAAATCTAATCTTGGCCGTTGATTAGAGATTTAATCTCGGTTGTTGAAGGACCAACAGGAAAAGTATAAGAAGTGGCTTGAGGGTCAGTTGGAGAACACATTGAGGGAGACCAATCCGTTCGATTTCTGGAGCGGGGTTAGTTGAGAAATTCAAACTAATGGTCTAGAGAGTAGAAAGTACGGAACATAGAGTTGGGAACAACACCAGGGGAACAACGTAGAGGCTGGAGAGGCAGACGCAGAGCATCTGAAGTTGCATAGTCACTAGAGGGCTTGCGTCGGTGATGCAGAGAGGCCCACTGTTGACACAAAAAGGCAGGGACTGACGCAGAGAGGGTCTGGGACCTACGCAGAGAGGGTCTGGGAGCTACGCAGAGGTTAGTGAGGTTGACACTGAGAGTTGGGAAAGTGTTGAGGAATTTTCTCTCTGTTGAGTAAGCCAGTTTGGCACCCAGTTATACTGAAGAATTGCTGAATAATAAAATCCTCCCTTGCTGCACTGATTTTCCCACATTGGGTTTTTCCGGGCACTAATTGTCCAAAATATTTGTGTCAGTGTGTTAATTCTTGTGCATGTGTTTGCTTCTGTATTATGATGTGATATTTGCAGCAGAATTTATTTTAATGTTAACTGAAGGATTTTTGTAAATAACTTATCGGGAAATAAGTAGGTAAAATAAATCAGTTGTCGCAGTGATAGAATTTTCACACCTTTGTCTTCAATTTGTTAGGCGCTTGTGTAGCTAGGGCACTCTATAGCTACTCTATTGTAGGTACACAACATTAAAATCACGAGGGAAGTTATAGCTCTCTCCTTTGTCTGCATTAATATATGATTTTTTCTCTTCTTACCTTCCAATTCCTCGTCTTTTGGCCATTAAGGCCACAATCTAGGGGATTGCTCTACAATTCATATGTTGAGGGGTTCAATTATTTATTTCATTCTCATTTCATCATCTTCTCTCTATGCTCTTTCATTGTGTGACATCATCATATCTTGATTTCCTCAATGCTTCTCCTCTCGTCACTAAAGTGAGAATCCCAAAAACAATATTTTTTTCAAATTAGTGCTCTAACCATATTGCTTTATTAAGCTACTTCAATTACAAGTGCTCAATCAAAATGTTCTTTGTGATCAATAGTAAAAAAAAATATGTGCTTTATCAAAATCTTTTAGTTTCTTTGTTAAAATTTTGTTATTGCTCGATCAAACTCTTTTCCTCTACTTTGTCTCTCATGGATGCTCTCTTTGGATGTTGTGTCTTGAATCTTCAAACTTTGTCACCATCATATTTTCAATCAAACTTTAACAATGCTCAATAAAAAATTCTTTGAATGCATTCTATTTTAGGAGTCCTTTTCAATTGTTTCGAGTTCAAAATTTGCATACATATAGGAATAAAATTCTCAATCTTAGTGTAACCTCAATGATGGCAAGTTCTAACATATAATGTTCCAACTCAATCCCTCATGAAAAATGCTATGATGATTTGTAGTAGGTGATGTTTATAATTGATAATATAACATATCATTTAAGCTTCTAAGTGATAACAAACTATGTCCATAAACAATATTGTTTAAAAACTTAAACAAGACTATTCCAAATTCACAATTGTACTTAAAGGGTGATGCAAAACACTATGATTCATCACCCCATTAATGAAGATCATACCTAACAAAGTAAGAAATTACATCAAATATTTTCTTAAGCAATAGTTAGACAATAATATGTAACAAAACTTTACAAAACAATCATGTCTATTTACTTTCTTGAATTTCCACTAAGATGTATCTTGTTTCTAATATATACAACCATAAATACCATTTAAAATATCAGATTAATAAAAGTTACATTTTTTTTTTGTAATAGCCCTATTTAGAAAGAACATGGACGAAACCCTCCAAACCTTTCTGTCTGCCACCAAGCTCTAGGTTGTTAGCATTAAGCTGATAAGTGTGATTGGCTTTGAATTTGGAGTTGAACGCGCTTTTTTCTTGTGTAGGATTGTCGCTTCAACCCTTTAAAGGAGAACCCTTCAAAAAGAGTTGAATTCGTCTTTGGCATTATCCCGAAATGCCCATTGCATGCATGAACAAGCATAAAGCGTGCAGTCAATCTTTCCTCGAATCAGCAGCTGCAAACGGGACGATCAAGAAGGGAGGGATCAAACGACTGAGAATTATATCAGCGGACAATGGTGACAAGTGAACCCTGATGAAAGGTGTGTTGTCGGATGGTAGTTTGATGGGAGGATACTAAACTCATAGCGACCTTTTCCCTTGATAGATTCTGCCAACACAAATATTGTTGATACCAAAATCTAACTGTATGCAACATCTTACACCTACCACAGAGATCGTTTCAAGGGTTTCAGAAGTGTTGACCCTCGTAATAAAATGCTGATCATTGATTTGTTTGGTTGTTGATATGATGGTTTTGGTTTCGCCGGAATATCTTGAACCCTTTTTCAGAGGCCAAATTACGTTGTTGTGTCTCAGAGTTTGGGGCGGTTCTCCAAATGGGTTTTGACCTACCAACTTCAATTGTGCCACTACGATTTTGAACCCGAGCTATGTGGTCAGTAGTGAGAGCAACGAGCAGTGTGAGAGTAGGGAGCTTTTATGCAAGAGAAGTATCAAGCAGCGAGCAAGGAGCAACGATAACCTAAACAACAGGGAGCAGTGCGAAGTAATCTTGGCATTTTATAGACCTACATATTTCTCGAAATAGGTTGGACGACAAATGCATTCAAACATGACAAAGGAACAAGACATTTCAGAACACGTGGAGACAAATGATTTAGGACAAGTGAAAATTGCCTCATCTTCCAAAGTTGGAAAGTGAGTTTGGGTCAATGCCAAACAATATCGGGGCATTTTAAAATGAAGAATAGCACGTCTAAAATGGGAGCAAACAAGGAAGAAACTGTCTAAAAAGAAAAGTATTCGAGCCCTTCACAAAAAGCACTCAAACAAGTCTCTTCTACAAGCACGTGGCAACAAGAAGTCCAGAGGAAAAGACATTGGTGATTCTGTCTTATATAGTCCCACATCCACACCTCTCACCTAGTCATTTGATCTTTATGTGAAAGAGTTGTTAAATGCAAAACCAAGGTTGGAGGTTTTAGAAGCTAAAGGGCAAGAAAGAGATCATAAAATTCATATAATAACAGTTGAGAACAAGGCTTTAGCAGAAAGCAATAAAGTTTTAAAAGAACAAGTGACATTGCTACAGGAAGCTCTTCGGATAGGGAAGACAGAATGGCAATGCATGAAGACGGATGTGCAAAACATAAAGAAATTTGAAGTGGAAAGGACAAAGGTGGTGAATGTGAAATCATCCCAGGATAAAGGGAAAATGATTGCCCAAATAAACAACCATGAAGATAACGCAAGAGAAGAAACGAAAGGAGATTCCACCAAAGTTTCCAAAACTTGGGCTCAAGTTATTAGCAATTATGCTAATAAGGAAGGAGAAACAAATATTCAAGTTGACAACATGCAAGATAGTGAAGGCAAGGAAAGACAAAATAGGGCAACAAACATAATTATTAAATGGGTGAAAGACTATGGGAAAATGAATGTTCTCTTGACCTTGCAAGAGACTTCTTGAAAGACAAGTTGTTATGGAAAGGACAAATATGCCAAGCATGGAGGGTGGGTAAGTTTAACGGGGAGAGAGCCAGGCCCATAAAATTCATTATGCCTAGCTTGTGTGATAAATATATTATTCTAAGCAAGAAACATCTCTTGAGGGGTTCTCGTTTTTTCCTAGAAGAAGATTTAACTGCAAAACAACAGGGGGAAAGAAGGGGGGAAATTTTAAAGGTTAGGGCAGCAAGAGATGAAGGCAAGAGAGAATGGATTTATAAAGGC
This sequence comes from Pinus tabuliformis, assembly GCA_031772625.1. Classification (NCBI taxonomy): domain Eukaryota; kingdom Viridiplantae; phylum Streptophyta; class Pinopsida; order Pinales; family Pinaceae; genus Pinus; species Pinus tabuliformis. The sequence continues at coordinate 620,345,071 of CM062812.1, read as the reverse complement.
AAAGATGTGATAGCGTGATTTGGACCTCCTTAAAAAACAGAGCAACAAGATGGTAATAAAGAAGAGGCAACAAACTCTTCAATAGGGAATTAGAAAGCAAGGTCAGTATGGGAAAGTAGGGACAAAGACTCAAATGTGAGTCTTGCATGTCAAAATAAATAGCAATCAAGTCATACCTAGGTTTCCTTAAGATTAGTTTGTTGGAATTGCAGAGGTTACCCATGGAGACGAGGACCTGGGTTAGGGCCTATTGCGGAAGATAGAGACATAATTTGCCTCATAGAAACACCTGAGCATGAAGGGTGCAAGACACCTCTGTTTGAAGGACACTCGAAGATGGCATTGTGGAACAAGGCAGCAGGGAATGGCAAAGGGCACGGGGTATCATGGTTTTAGTAAGGGAGAAAGAAGGTCATCTCATTCAGTTAGAAAAAGAAGACTCAAATAAGCAATTCGTTTGGTTTAAAATATCAAAAAATGGAAACCACATCAGAATTGCAGCATGATATTTTGCGTCACCAGTTTCAAAAATATAAAACGGTATAGGGCTTGACCACAAAGATCCATTTGCTGCGTTAAAAGCGAATATTGCAACATATTCACAGCTAGGTGAAGTCCTTATAGTGGGTGATTTCAATGCTAGGACTGCAAGTGGGCAAGCTAGCATTCTGTGTTGTAAAGAAGATTGTGACCCTATTTGGCTTACAGAAGAAAGTAATCATCAGTGGAAAATAATTTCAAAGGACAAGGGCTGCAATCTCTTTGGTGAACAATTGCTTACTCTATGTGGGGCCTTTGATTTAGTCATTTGTAATGGCTTGACTAGATGTGCAAAGTCCGGTAATTTCACTTGCAATACTTACAATGTAGCAAGTGTGGTAGATTATGTAATTTGGTCGCATGGTTTGTGTGAGAAAATGGAGGAAGTTTTGATTGGAGATCAATTGTGGGACTTGAAATCAAATCACAAGCCAATTTATTTATGTTTCAAACAATTAGAGTAAAAAATTCAGCATGTCCAACAAAATCTCCCACATGGAAAAATTCTTTTAACCCCAAAAAATTGTAATACCTTCAAAATGACGCTAGAGGCTCTTCGAAAAGGAGAAAATTACAATTCACAGCCTTCATAGTCATGAATTAACACATTTAATTCAATGTGCACTTGCAAAGTGCAAAAGAGCAAAAATTAAGAAGTCTGAAACAAATTGCTTTCTGGTTAATGCTTGGTTTGACGAGGAATGCAAAAAGGTAAGGAGAATGTGGAAAGAGTGAAACAAGGATAACATAAAGCTCAAAGCTTACAAGCAGTTATTAAGCAAGAAAAAGGTCGATTTCATGGTTTCAAGGAGGGAAGAACTAATCTTCCTTGGGAAAAATAATATCAAATTATTTTGGAAGGAGCTCCAACCGAAAAAGATACAAATTGGAAATAATATTACAACTTCTAAATGGTTTGACTATGCAAGACAACTCTATGAGCAGGTTCCCAAGGTTGATCCTCCCCCCTTGGTCAACACTGCTACTGAACTCTTCATGGTACAAGAGGTAGAGATGGGTATCAAGAAGTTGGGTGTTGGAAAAGCAGAAGACTTAGCTGAAATCCAAGCAGAATATCTAAAGTGGGGCTCAAAGATTCTTGCATCGCACATTACAAAAATCTTCAACAACATCATACAACAAGGGCTCCCCACAGATTGGAAAACTAGTTTGACAATGCCTCTTTTCAAGAGCAGTGACGTCAATAATCCCTCCAATTATAGGACCATCATGATAAACCCTTTGTTTGCAAAGCTATTTGGAAGCATGCTAGAAAACAAAATTAGTAAGTGGGTAGAAGAAAGAGATAAACGTGCTAAAGGGCAAGCAAGGTTTAGACCTAAACATTCCACAGTTGATCATTGTATAACTTTAAGGCACATCATTAAAAAAGTTTGGGAGAAAAAGGAAGAAACCTTTTGTTGCTTTGTTGATTTCAGAAAAGCGTTTGACTCGGTTCCTAGGGATAAGCTTTGGCACAGAATGCAGGAACTTGGGGTTCCTAAACATTTGAGAGGAGTTGTGCATAAGCTGTATGAAGAGGTGAAAGTCAAAATTAGAACTTCAGCAAGCATTTCTGAAAGTTTTAGAAGCGATATCGGGGTCAAGCAAGGTTGCCCACTGTCTCCTACCCTTTTTGGTTTATATATCGACAAACTTGAGGAGTGGTTAAATTCGCAAGGGGGTGATGGTATATATTTGGGCAAGTTTGTTATAAGGCTTCTTTTGTATGCAGATGACCTTATCTTGATTGCTAAATTGGCTCTTGGCTTGCAAGAGCACTTACTATCCCTTGAGCATTTTTGTAGAAGTGTGGGGATGCAAGTCAATATCAACAAAACGAAAGTAGTGGTTTTCTCTAGGAAAAGAAAACATAACCAACATAAGTTCTATTTTGAAGGCAACATTCTGGAAGAAGTTGCGGATTACAAATACTTCGGAATTGACTTCAACAAAAATCTAAGCTGGATTGATTGTAGAAAGAAAAGAACTTTGGGGGGTTGGAAAGCATTTTATGCTTTTCAAAATAGGTGTAGAAAGGCAGAGTTATGGGACCGGAAAACCACTCAATTTTTTTTTGGGCTTCTAGTGATTCCGGTGATTCTCTATGGTTGTGAACAATGGGCCAACAGTACATCCGACATGCAGTGGAGACAAATTGAGAAAATTCAAAAGCGTTTGATTACAAACAAATTTAAGATTAAAAGTGCAGTTCCTTATGCTATCTTGTTAAGTGAAACATGGACTGCTTCTATTGAAGCAATTGGTATGGTGCAAGTCATAAAGCATTTAGAAAAAATTGAGCAAATGAAAGAGGGTAGATAGCCTAAGGTTGTCTTTAATGATAGATTATGCAAGAGCAAAAAAACTTGGATGCAACAAAATAACAAATGGTTTAGTAAATGAGGTATTTGCTTGAATGCGTGTCCCATAAACAACAAAGAGATAAAAGCTTTTTTTATGGAAAAGTTCCACAAACGTACTTGGGATAAGGAGCTAGGAAGACAGAAAAATTATTATATTGAAGTGTTTAATACCACTCATAGTCATCAACCAAAAGCATACATAGAGGCCAATATCTCTTGGAGAGCCAAAATTCTTATTGCTCAGTTAAGGACTAATTCTCATCAACTCCATTGTGAACCAAGGCGCTCAAAAAGGCCAAAGGAAGTGTGGGAGGAAAGAGTATGCATTTTTTGTTCTTCTGGAAAATTGGAAACATAAAAACATTTCATTTTAGAATGTGAGGCCTTCAAAGAGAATAGGGAAAATTATGAAGATATGCTGGCAGCTAGCTCGTGGGATAATCTATTTAGTTAGGGGTTTGTCGAGAAGCTGGGAGCATTTATTTTGAAGTTTTGCAGAAAAAGAGCCGAATACGTCAAGCAGATAAAGAAGCAATCTATCCCATAGGCTATCTTTAGCCTCGTGGACATTAAAATAATTTCTTTCTCTCATAATAATTCAATAATGTTGATATTTCGAATGTGTAGACAATTTGCATTGGGTTAAAGAAATCACCCAATCTTGTAAACACATTCTTCAACAAGGCCGCATAGCTAGCGTTTCCCAGCTTAGTTCAATTATTGAATTTTGAAATGTATGAACTAATTATTGTATTTGAACAAGGGTTACTTTGTAGATATTCTTGCTTATTTTAAGTATCCTTAAATTAGAGTAAGAAACAAATAAGACATACATGAATGAATGAATAAAATGTTTTTAGTAGCCATAAAATACTACTAATGACCTGAGACTTAGTACTTGAACGTTGAAACCAAAATTCTAGAACCATACTTCCAAACAAAAAAATGTTTCTACCAAAAGTGGTAAAAAAATATTGATATCGAACGTTGAAACCAAAATTCTAGAACCATACTTCCAAACCAAAAAATGTTTCTACCAAAAGTAGTAAAAAAAATATTGTTATCTTGCATTGGAAATCTGCTAACTAAAACTACTAACATATACATATATAACTTCTCATCAAATTCTATTTTTACACAATATTACATTTGTTCGAATACATATGAATATGCTCAAGATAAACATCACAAATATATATATATATATATATATGAACAAAAAATATATGTTCTACACAAGTGAAACGAACACTCAAGTAGAGATTTTTATCAAACACAATAAATAAACTAATAAATTAAGAAAATATTGACATTATAATGTTTTATGTAATAAAGACACAATTACCTTATTAATTTTAGGTGATATAATTTTTAACAAAATTATGATATATATTTTTTTAATAATGTGTTTTTGAATGCATAATAATTTAAAGATATTTCAATTAATTTTTATTTGATTTTAGGGAAAATTCACTAGTGACTAGATTCCAATGTATTGTATAAAATATAAAAAAATTACATTTGCATTATCTTATGACATTAAAACTAATATTAAAATTGTCATTTAAACAATATAAAATTATAATTTAACTAACCATTATATCAAAGACTTTGAAAATAAATATGATTGAAATCTTTCTCGTGAAAAATGGGTATTTCAAGAATTAATAGATTAAAATTTATATAATCTAAGTAGATTAAAAGTTATGTAATCTAAGCACTATAAAATAATAATTTAGCAAACTATTACATTTTTTAATAATTTCTATATTTCTCAAAATGAAATGTATTATTTATTATTTGATAATTTGTTTTTTATATGATGTAATATGTTATTTGATAGTATATATGACAATTTTATAATTGTATTATTCTAGAAATTGAAATTTAATATAAATTTTAAAATGCAAAACAATTAAATAAAAATTCAAAAATACAAAATAATTAAATACAACAAAAACTAAAAATATAGGGCATATTAAATTTTTCAGTTAAAAAAATAATTTCCAAAATATTAAATCACTGAAAAAAAAAAACATATTTGATTTGTTAAATATTTTATATTTTGAATATATTATAACAACATTAAGTAGGAATATAAAAAGAGTTTTGAAGTAAAATCTTTATCTACCCTGAAAAATTGTTTATAAATATTTGTGAATTAATACGGGGCCGTACACACTACTGTTTAACATGACAATAATCTTCTTCCATCATTACACTTTTCTGAGCACACAAAAGAAGGCAAGAGATTGCATGGCTAATTGTCAAAATTCAATTCCCCAACTACTCCATGAATCTTTGTATAGTTCATGAGATCGAAATAAGTCGATCCTTGTTGTTGCCTCCCTCTACTTATCGTCAACTCGGTGGCAGATTAAAGTAAGTGACATCTATCCTTTCCCAACGTCAGTCTCTGCACCAGTTCTTGTACGCATACCTCATTTTAAGTTATGTAGACTACTCATATAGCGCGTTACAAGTCAATCCTAGCCGTTGCCGATTGTCCAACTACTTGGTGTCATATCATATTTTTTTTCAACTGAAAGAGATAGCGCTTGGAGCAGCGCTCACACTTACATACTGCTTTTTATCAAAATAGATCACATATACCCTTACCCTTGCTCAGTTTTTGCATAAAGCATCAGTCCTTATACATAGTGATGGAGTACATGTCATTTTATAGTGGAAGTTGTACAATACAAATTAATAGTGAAGTATATTTGCCACCATTATATAATAAGAAGTGAAAAAATTAAACCAATAGTATTTTAGATAAATGAATTTAAATATTAAAAATAATAAATTTTAATTTATAAAATTAAACTTTGGAAAAGTTTCATAAATTTTTGAACAACTTAGATTTAATGTCAACATCAATCTTTTTTTTTCAATAAATTATTACCCTGAGAATAATAATATAATAGAAATATTTATTTTTTATTTAAAAAAATATTAATATGAACTCTCATCTAGGTAGCTTTAGAGGATGGACACTGAAAATAAAAGCGTACTAGCTAGATTTAGAGGATGGACACAGAAAATAAAAACGTACTATAGAGGAATAGGAAATATTACTAGGTGCTAAGTGAGATTTTATAGTGGTGCATTGTCCAGCTATGATAAGGTGATAACTTCAAATTATCAAGGTCTAATTTGGTAACTTCAAATTTGCAAGTTTTACAGTCGGCTACATTAAAGTCATGAAATCAGAAATAAAACAGAACAGATAGGAAGACAACGGAGTCGAACTCGGCTAAATTGTCACCATATTTGGCAACCGGACACATGTAAGCAGAAGTTTGGCTACATTGTCGCCATATTCCGCCTCGGGGAGAAGAAAACAATTCCCGTCTTCCTTCCTCGAAGAAGTTCGATGCTTTCTTGCACAAAGAATCTGTAACTGTTCGATGCTTTTGTCTGTATGCTGCGCTTTTTTAACGGTTCGAAATCTACGTGTATCTATCCGTTGGATGCCGGCTGCCTATTTAACCACAACTTCAGTTGGAATCGCCACCACAATATTGAGAAATGGCGTTTGACTGGCTGCTTGTCAGGGTATTGTGTGAATTGCAACTATTTTTGTTGTTGTTGATGTGTATTTTAGTTTTTTTACTCTGTATGCATGCACTTTCTGGTTCCTCTTCTTTCAGCCTTTGTGTATCTTTAGTGCAGTGCTTGTTTTCTTTGGGTGGGATTTCAGTTTGTGTTTTATATTATCTGCGTTTTCTTTTATTTCGGCTTACGGGTTTCTGGTCTATTTTGCTTCTTTTAAGGCCATTCTCTATTGTTTTGGTAATGCGAGGGATTAAAACCGTAATAGATCTTTATAATGTTGTGGCTGGTTGAAGATTTGCAACCCGTAGAGCGAAATTTAAGAGCCCAGGTAGAGAAGCCTTTCCTCATGTTAAAAGATTAAGTTTCAGTTCAGATGATTTCCATGCTTTTATAAGAAATCAGGGTAAAATTAACGATTTCAAATTCATTCTTAGACTATTGAGAGATTACATATCCTAGTTCAAAAGTGCAGACAAATTACTTAGTAATTTTAAATGCTCTTCTTATATATTTTCAGGACTATAATTTGATAAAATATAAATGTGTAATTTCTTGCAGTTGAGGATACGTTTTGATTGAAGTTTTTGATTGAGACGCCATACGGAGAGATTGGTATTTGATGCAGTTGACAAATCTGTAAGTAACTTTTGAGACCAATGCCTTGTTTTGTCAAATTGATACATAGCTGAATTACAAGGAGAGAAGTGAGTGAATTATCACATAGTTAAATTTTAAAAATCAGTTGAATTTTATTTTTCTAATTTTGAACCTGTGATTTCTTTAAAGGAAACATATGCTCTTAACCATTAGGCCCACTCAAACTGTATAGATTCTGATCAAAGAAGTATCACTAAACAGATTTTTGAATTTTTTCAGTGTTCAAAAATACCAATTAAGATTTAAGTGTTAACCTTTTTCAATAAAACTCATCCAACTTGGCCAACATTATGCCTGTCTAGGTTTGATCCCGAGTCATTAATTTATTGATGCCTTGTCTCAATACTAACCCATGAACTGACCAACCATTTTAGCCTTTAAAGAGATGACCCTGGAAATTGCTTGAGTATGTACTTCTCCATTTTTGTTTCTATGTTCTCCACCATTCACTGTATAAAAGAGATTCAACAGAATTACATGACGTGTAGATCCATGTGGTCCTCCATTTTTCTTTCTATGTCACTCATTGTATAAAAGAAATTCAACATGACTACTCGAAGTGTAGAATCTATGTGGTTCTCCATTTTCCTCTCTTTGTTCATCACTCATTGTATAAAAGAGATTCAACACAATTACCATTTTCCTCTCTATGTTCATCACTCATGGTATAAAAGAGATTCAACACAATTACTTGATGTGTAAGATCTATGTGGTTCTCTATTTTTCTTTCTATGTCCACTGCTGTGTAAGATCTATGTGGTTCTCTATTTTTCTTTCTATGTCCACTGCTGATTGTGGGGATGTGGACATGAGGTTTTAATACGTTTTTCCCCGAATTGTGAGGTAGTGTGCCAATTGAAAGTCCAAATGGGTTGGAGTGGGAAGATAGAAAGAATATTGCGAGGTAGTGTGCCAATTGAAAGTCCAAATGGGTTGGAGTGGGAAGATAGAAAGAATAGACTCATAAATGGAAACCTAAATCACTTCGTCTTTATTATTTCTCTCTATGAGGAGAGAGATAAAAGAAGTGAAGTTGAACGCTGCATTCAAGACCAATATTTAGTTAACAATTTGGTGTACACGACCTTAATGGATGAACTATAATTGCTTTTTCATTGAAAATCCAAATACTATAACTGGATGAATTTGAGGTAATGTCTAAATGAAACAAAACCAAGTTTCAAACATGTATCCAAATGAATTTGAAGTAATGCTTTAAAGATGGAAAACTAAATTACAGACATAAGTACTCTATGAATTTGAAATAATGCTTTAAAGATGGAAAACCCAATTACAAACATAAGTACTCTAACTAAAATGTACTGATAGGATAAAATGAAAATGTAACGCAGGTTTTCGGAAGGGCGATGATATCTTCTGTTTATAGGATAAGTTAACAACTCCGTAATTTTAGAGACCAGTAAGTGGGCTAAAGATTTCGTCGCTCATTTTAATCGTATTCTTGTTTAATTGTATCCTTGTAGGGTTTTATGCTAATTTATTTATTTGTTTGTTTTAGGATATTTCTTTCACAATTTTGGCTCTAGATTTATCCAAATATTGTTCTTACAATTAGATAAAAATGTAATTAATGTAAAAATATTTCACTACACACATCTTAGTTATCTTGGGGAGCGTTCAAAATGTTGTTTTGTTCTGTCTCTGAGCCTATCTCAATTGTTGTGTTCCGTGTTGATTTCCATGGGAACTTTAATCATTCTTCTTATGGAAATTTTCCATGGGAACTCTAATCATTCTTCTTAGGGAAATTTGGATGACTAATTGTTGAGAATTAATAATTTAGATATTATTTTGAGAGTAGTTGGGGTGCTTGTGGGGTTTATTTTCAAGACCTTGCATTAGGTGGCCTTAGGCTTACAGTCCAAGTTATATAGGGTACAAGCCAACATCCATGTCGACAATCATTCAATACATTATGGGCTTAGGGCATGGACACATGCAGGGCTCAAAATCAACTTAGGAGAAGAAATTAAAGTCAATTGAACCTCTCACAGAGTTTGATGCTTTTATAAGAAATCAGAGTAAAATTAAGGATTTCAAATTCATTTCCAAAAAATTGAGAGATTACATATCCTAGTTTAAAAGTGCTGACAAATTACTTAATAATTTTAAATGCTCTTCTTATATATTTTCAGGACTATAATTTGCTAAAATATAAATGTGTAATTGCTTGCAGTTGAGGATAGGTTTTGATTGAGACGACATACAAAGAGATTGGTATTTGATGCAGTTGAAAAATTTGTAAATAACTTTTGAGACCAATGCCTTGTTTTGTCAAATTGATACATAGCTGAGTTATAAGGAGAGAAGTGAGTGAATTATCATATATTTTAATTTTAAAAATCATTTAAAACATGTAAACATGCCGTATAGATCCTGGTCAAAGAAGTGTCACTGAAGTTTGAACATATTTTCGATTTTTTTCGGTTTTCAAGAATTCCAGTTAGGATTGAAGTCAACCTTTTCAATGAAACTCATCCAACTTGGCCAATGTTATGCCTGTCTAGGTTTGATCCTGGGTCATTAATTTGTCCATGCCTTGTCTCAATGTTAGCCTGTGAGTTGACCAACTATTTTAGCCTAAAGAGATGGCCCTAGAAATTTGAAGAGGTGAAATTTAATTTGTTAGCTGTTTCTTATATCTATTATAGAGCATGTAAATATAAATAACATTGGTTATCTTACATTGTAGTAGAGATCAACTAAGCATATAGATTAGAATAACATAGCGGTAGGATGGACAAACTTGCTTGAGTATGTACCTCTCTATTTTTGTTTTTATGTCCTCCACCATTCACACAACATATTTTCGATTTTTTTCGGTTTTCAAGAATTCCAGGTAGGATTGAAGTGTTAACCTTTTCAATGAAACTCATCCAAGTTGGCCAACGTTATGCTTGTCTAGGTTTGATCCTGGGTCATTAATTTGTTAACGCCTTGTCTCAATGCTAGCCTGTGAGCTGACCAACCATTTTAGCCTTAAAAGAGATGGTTCTAGAAATTTGAAGAGGTGAAATTTATTTTGTTAGCTGTTTCTTATATCTATTATAGAGCATGTAAATATAAATAACATTGGTTATCTTTAGGTTGTAGTAAAGATCAACTAAGCATATAGATTAAAATAACATGATGGTAGGATGGACAAATTTGCTTGAGTATGTACCTTTCTATTTTTGTTTTTATGACCTCCACCATTCACTGTATAAAAGAGATTCAACACAATTACTTGATGTGTAGATCCATGTGGTCCTCCATTTTTCTTTCTATGCCCACCACTCATTGTATAAAAAAGATTCAACATGACTACTTGATGTGTAGAATCCATGTGGTTCTCCCTTTCCCTCTCTATGTCCATCAACCATTGTATAAAATAGATTCAACACAATTACTTGATGCGCAGGATCCATGTGGTTCCTCCATTTTTCTTTCTATGTCCACTGCTGATTGTGGGAGGTGGGGACATGAGGTTCCAATATGTTTGCCCCCAAATTTTGAGGTAGTGTGTCAATTGAAAGTCCAAAAGTCCAATTGAGTTGAAGTGGGAAGGTAGAGAGAATAAGCTCATAAATTGAAACCTAAATTACTTCGCCCTTATTATATCTCCCTATAAAGAAAGAGAAATAAAAGGGATGAAGTTAAAGGCTGCATTCAAGACCAATTTTTAGTTAACAGTTTGGTCTACATGAACTTAATGGATGAACTATAATTGCTTTTTCATTGAAACTCCAAATGCTATAACTGGATGCATTTGAAGTAATGTCTAAATGAAGCAAAACCAAGTTTCAAATATATTGTATCCAAATGAATCTGAAATAATGCTTTAAAGATGGAAAACCCAGTTACAAATATGAAGTACTCTAACTAAAATGTGCTGATAGGATAAAATAGAAATTGGGCTACACAGGTTTTTAGAGGGGCGATGATATCTTCTGCTTATAAGATAAGTTAACAACTTCGTAATTTTAGAGACCAATAAGTGGGCTAAAGATTTCGTGGTCCATTTTAATCGTATCCTTGTAGGGTTCTACGCTAATCTATTTATTTGTTTGTTTTGGGATATTTCTTTCACAATTTTAGTTCCAGATTTATCCAAATGTTATTTTTATAATTAGATAAAAATGTAATTAATGTCAAAATATTTCACTACACATATCTTGGGGATCTTGAGCGTGCAAGATGTTGTTTTATGAAACACTTGTTCTGTCTTGAGCTTATCCTTGTAGGGTTTTACGCTAATTATCCTTATAGGGTTTTACGCTAATTTCTTTATTTGTTTGTTTTGGGACATTTCGGCTCCATATTTATCTAAATGTTGTTCTTATAATTGGATAAAAATGTAATTAATGTAAAAATATTTCACTACACATATCTTGGGGAGCGTGCAAGATGTTGTTTTATAAAACACTTGTTCTGTCTTGAGCTTTATCTCCCGTGTTGATTTCCATGGGAACTCTAATCATTCTTCTTATTGAAATTTGGATGACTAAATGTTGAGCATTAATAATTTTAGATATTATTTTGAAATAAGTTGGGGTGCTTGTGGGGTAGATTTTTAAGACTTTGCATTAGGTGGCCTTAGGCTTAGGGTCTAACTTAATAATTTTAGATTTTATTTTTAGAGAATTGGGGTGCTTGTGGGGTAGATTTTTAAGACCTTGCATTAGGTGGCTTTAGGCTTAGGGTCCAACTTATATAGGGTACAGGCCATCATCCATGTTAACAATCATTCAATACATTATGAGCTAAGGGTATGGACATGCAGGTGCTCAATGTCAGGTTAGGAGAGGAAATTACAATCAATTGAACCTCACAAAATTTGAGAAATCTTAAGTGGGTCATGGTTAGGTTTTGTCTTTTTCATTTCACTATCTCTTCAATACATTATGAGCTAAGAGTATGGACATGCAGGGGCTCAAAGTCAGGTTAGGAGAAGAAATTAAAATCAATTGAGCCTCTCACGAAATTTGAGAAATCTTAAGTGGGCCATGGTTAGGTTTTGTCTTTTTCATTTCACGAGATAGGTCAAGAGGGTATCTCTATGCTAACTTTTTCATTCTCTACACCATCCATATAATTGTAACACCTTTTCAACACTTTCCATGGAAGGATTATCTGGTTTTTGTTTACCTTTACCAATGGTTTATACTGGTCATGGATTTAGAGGATTCACTTATCCCCATTTCATGTTTCTTGAGCTACTGCCACCTATTTTTTGGCTTGTCTCGTATAATTGTCAAAGGGAGGAATTGTTGATTGTTCTCAACTTTGGCTCCACCTCAAGGTCATTATTTAATTCAAAACTATATTGCAAATGACTACATTGTTTCTCAATTATTATTTAATTAAAAAAACTCTCTGTTCTTGCTTTCTTTTTCCATTAGAAAAAACTCTCTGTTCTTGCTTTCTTTTTCCATGAGAAAACCGTAAGTGTGAATGAAATTATGTGCTTCAAATGCCAAAAAAAATGTCGAATAACTTGCAAGAATTGATCTGCCTATGGCCAGGACCAGCCAACATAGCATTTCAGCCCAATTATTTAATGGTATAGTACTAAAAATATACATATAACTATTTTGAAAAAGGATCAATTCAAAACCTTTCAAAAACATAGGCTCACCAGTAAGCATATATAGCTTAAACATATAAACAAAAAGAAATAAAACATTATAAAGACTTGTCCCATACTAACTATGTGCAGACCAGCCAGAACATAGCATTTCAGCCCAATTGTTTAGTGGTATGGTACCGAAGATATACATATAACTGTCTCGAATAAGGATTAAACAAAAACCTTTAAAACACATAGTCTCGCCAATAAGCATATATAGCTTAAACATATAAACAAAAAGACATAAAACACTAGAAACACCCTCATCAGCATCTTCGAAAGACACGAGATTTGCATCCGTATGTTGGCCTTCCTTAGATGCTTTGTTAGCATCCTTGTTCAATTTTTGATAAACACTAGTAAAAGTGTTATGCTCACTCATCGACCTTAGATTATTGTGGAAATAACCAGACCACTTCATCCATTTTATTACCAATGAAGATTTATCAAAAACTTGCATATACTTTTAATATTCTGGTCCTTCGCACATTTTAATAAAAACGTTAAATTTTGTAATTCAGCATAATGGTTAGATATCAGACCACTCCTTGCTTTGAAATTTATGAACTTATCTGAAAAATGCAACAAACCTCCCACATTACTAAAGTTAGAATTATGTTGCCAATCTCCATCAAAGAAACTCCACGGAACAGACTTGTCAATCTGCAATTCTCCTATCGACCTTGCTGGTTTAAGAATTATTGCAGCTTTTTATAGCTTGAAACTAAAGCACCAACTCTATATATGATTTGAAAAGGTGGAGCGTATTTCTGTTTGGAAATGGTAGAATTTCTAGCCGCCAAAAACCCAACAACAGAGGACACATGGCAGTGCTCTAACCTCTTTTAATTCTTGCTTATCAAACCATTTTTCTAAAACATTAATCAATAGTAGCGCAGATCCAAACTTTTTGAATACTACCTGTGAGGTCCTCAATCTCCTTCCATACCTATTGAGCATAAGAATAGTGAATTAGCAAGTGTGATATGTTTTCCTTGGCAGCCCCACAAAGAAGATAGATACTTGGATCTGGCTGACCTACAAAGAAGATTGATACTTGGATCTGGCTGACCCCCATTCTGGATGTTCTCCGAAGGCAAAACCTTAAATAACAAAGACAATCATGAAAATTTTGATATTCTTTGGAGTTGTCAACTTCCAGATTTGTTTCCACCACTATACAAGACCCTGTGGGTCAGGAAAAAACCAATTATTTATAACCAAATTGAGCCAAACCAAAAAGCCAAAATCCACTCTTATTCTAATGTGTGCTTTCTTGACCCTGTCAATATGAACACTTCGTAATTTTGCTTGATGTCCCAGTGCTTGAGCCTACAACCATCCCTAAGACCATAGAGCTGTGGAGTTTAGATCCTCCAACCATCCCTAAGACCATAGAGCTGTGGAGTTTAGATCCTCAACTTGAGATAGAGTACCTAGCCCTCTTTTTTGACGACCACTTGATCATATCTTCTGCCCAGTCCTACCTTTTTGACCCTCCAAGCTAACTGTTTACCAGTAATAGGAAAAGCTAAAACAAGAGCTGACCATTGATTTGGTCTGTTGTTTACAATCTTCTTGGATTTCTGATCCAATCAATGAAGAAACCTAGCTTGATCTCTACGATTGTTTTCCATAATCCGTTCCCTGTAAAATTTCTCCACGAACTCTTTGCTCTCATGGCTAGTTGAGAGTGGTGAATGCTTTTCAATCCCCTAATTCCCTCCTCCTTTGGCTTTGCTAACAATTGCCATTTAACTAGGGGATTCTTTGCGACCTGAGTAGGTGATTTGGATGGTCAGGTGCAATGATGTCTCTAAAAAGTGGGAATGCTAAAGCGGCTCCTAGATGTAGTCTGTGTAGGTTATCACAATTGTTCATGTTGTAAAGAATTTTTGGAAAAATTGTGTAAAGGATTTTTAATTTGTAAAGAATTTTTGGAAAAATTGTGTAAAGGATTTTTAATTTGTTTAAAGTTGGCAGGAGCAAAAAGCATAATAATACCAAATGAGAGTTGAAAAGCCTTTAATAGGGAAGAATACAAGATAGCTGTTAAGAAAATAATATTAAATTAATAAAACTAGTGGTTAAAGAAATAAATTAGTTTAATTAGGTCAAGTCAAAAGTTAGTTAAGTCAAAATCCTTGAATAAGTAATGTAGAAAAATATATATAAGGAATTCAATAAAATGGGGGCAAAACCCAAAAATTAATATAGAAATAATTAAATTAAGCTATAAGGGACGAGAATCTAAATCAACAATATATATGAGATAAAAAGGGAGAAGGTAACATATTAAGAAAATATTTTGAGTTTAAAATGGATAAATAAAAGATCAAAAATTTTAGGATTCAACTGAATTGATTAGGAAGAAATAAATTAGGGGGAGGAGAGGAAAAACAAATTATTGAGAAAGTTGGTGGATAACAAGCTTCCAAGATTGACTTAGCTTAAAGCCATCTTCCTTATTGAAGTTGTTAGGGTGATTCTTGATCTCAAGAGATTCCCCAATGATTCAAGAGTTATAAAAAGGGACAAATGAGGTGTTTAGAATTAAAAGATTACTGCTCAACAATAGCAGACTTTGATAGCTGGATATGTTTGGTATCGACTATTGTGTTCTTTAAGCCAGACTTTGAAAGGATGGCCTGTCTGACCAGTGTAAGACTTTCTGCATGAACAAGGAATTTGGTAAACTCATGAATAAAAACAAATTATTGAGAAAGTTGGTGGATAACAAGCTTCCAAGATTGACTTAGCTTATAGCCATCTTTCTTATTGAAGTTTTTAGGGTGCTTCTTGATCTCAAGAGATTCCCCAATGATTCAAGAGTTATAAAAAGGGACAAATGAGGTGTTTAGAATTAAAAGATTGCCGCTCAACAATAGCAGACTTTGATAGCTGGATATGTTTGGTATCGACTATTGTGTTCTTTAAGCCAGACTTTGAAAGGATGGCTTGTCTGACCAATGTAAGACTTTCTGCATGAACAAGGAATTTGGTAAACTCATGAATAAGCATGGGGAAAGACTTATCTTTGGCCCTGATATGATTTATTTAATATATATTTTTTCTCCATTACTTATTCAACAATTTTGACTTGATTAACTTTTGACTTGACCTAATTAAATTAATTTAATTCTTTAACAACTAGCTTTATTAATTCAATATTAATTTCTTAACAACTACCTTATATTCTTCTCTATTAAAGGCCCCTTAGCTCTTGTTTGATATCATTATGCTTTATGGTCCCTGATGATGGGTTGCAGTGCACCTGAAACGTCGGACGGATTAAAAATCCTTTACACAACTTTTCTGAAAATTATCTACAATTTGTAGTGTGTATAAAGTAAATTAATAGTCTTTCTTCAGTATTAAATTAGTCCAAAATAGTCCACTTGGGATAGCTCAATTAGCAATGGCCGTGGAAATGAAGTCTCACAGAACTGGAAGCCTTGGGTTCAAATCTTGTGCTATCCCCCGATCAGGGTGAGAAGTTGGACACACTGAAGATGTAGTCCTACCAAGCTCACAAAAAAAAAAATAGTCCAAAATACACAAGATGTGAGCTTTTCATGCCACATGTACAAAGAATCAAGGGGCATGGGTCCTCAAACATGACCCTTCTTCCAAAGGAAAGGTAAAAGTAGCTTGTTGAGATGGCATCCAACGTCCAAAGGACCTTCAACAGTACAGTTTCCAAGAAGTCTTCAAATCTGTTTATGTAACCCTCAACTGGGAGCACAAGCCCCTTAGGGATATAACTTCTTCTCTGACGCTGGAAAGCTAACTTACTTAGTGCTATAGTGGCCTCCAATAGGCCCCAAGGGGTGCATCGTGGCATATGTCATGTGAGCCCATCCTTTGCAAAGTGGACTCTCCAATCTTCTAATACAAGCCACCCCACGATGATAAGTAGGGAACCCTCAAATAGGGGACATTCCTTTCAATAGGGCTGTTTTCTCCATTAAAAATGGAACTGACACTTTTGAACCTTTTTCATGTGTGGGCTGTTTTCTCCATTAAATATGGAACTATTAATATGGAACTGACACTTTTGAACCTTTTTCATGTGTGGGTAAGTGACCTTCGAGATACAAAATATAACCCTTAAAGGTGCAAGAGCTCCCCACTCATGCAAATAGAACCCAACCTCTTTCTTCATTTCCTTCATTCCGTATGCACCTTACAAATTCACACTATCATTTTAGCCAAGGTTATGGTTGGCTCAACATCCTTCTTCAATTCAAAACAGCCATGACAGATCGGCCTAGTCAATGTATTTACGTCACAAATTTAACTTCATACAGGTTGGCTCTAGTTAAGGCCAGTGTCCAGACCTGTGTACAAATGAAGTACATAGCATTACCTCCTGTTATATTATCTTTAAAATTCTAGTTCGTTAGGCATATTATGGCAGCTTAGTGTCACAGGTCGGTGGTAAACAAGCCCCCTAGGGATATAACTTCTTTTCTGACGTTGGAAAGCTAACTTACTTAGTGCTCTAGTGGCCTCCAATAGGCCCCAAGGGGTGCATCATGGCATATGTCATGTGAGCCCATCCTTTGCAAAGTGGACTCTCCAATCTTCTAATACAAGCCACCCCACGATGATAAGTAGGGAACCCTCAAATTGGGAACAGTCCTTTCAATAGGGCTGTTTTCTCCATTAAATATGCAACTGACACTTTGAACCTTTTTCATGTGTGGGAAAGTGACCTTTGAGATACAAAATGTAGCCCTTTAAGGTGTAAGATCTCCCCAGTCATGCAAACAAAACCCATCCTCTTTATTCATTTCCTTCATTCCATATGTGCCTTACAAATTCAAATTATCATTTTAGCCAAGGTTATGGTTGGCTCAACATCCTTCTTCAATTCAAAACAGCCATGACAGATCGGCCTAGTCAATGTATTTACGTCACAAATTTAACTTCATACAGGGTGGCTCTAGTTAAGGCCAGTGTCCAGACCTGTGTACATAGCATTACCTCCTGTTATATTCTCTTTAAAATTCTAGTTCGTTAGGCTTATTATTGCAGCTTAGTGTCACAGGTCGGTGGTAAACATGTTGCCTGCAAACTCTGAAGAAACTTCTCTGTTCTGTTCGGACCTGTAACAGATCAGATCTCTCTTTGAAATTTTGACATCTGAAAATGAGGATATTTCTTTTGCAGACCAGCACTGTCAGGTCTCTCCTGCTTATCCACCCTTTGGGAGGCAACGAATCTCTTTTGTAAGTCTTATGTGTTTTGCAAGAAGATCCTAGGGCTTGCTTTCATTCACCTTTCTAATTCGTACTCAACATATCCAGGACATGAGATGAGGGAAATCATTGGCCTATATCCTTTTACTCTATCAGCTTCTTAATTCAATTCATCAAAGGTAATAGATAACTATCTAGAATGTATGATAACTCAAAATAATGTTTTCTTCTTTCCATTTCTAGGTCGAGCCCTGCAAAATTGCATATTCACACAGATAGTTGTGCGTAAATGAATCTTCTGCCTTGAATACAGGGCCAACTTGAAAGACACAACCAAAGTTTGCACATGTTCTCATCTGTGTGTGTAGCTTCATATCCTCAGTCCTGTACCCAGCGATATGTAACATGTCTCAAATCTTTGCCCCCTTCAGGGCATCTCAGCTTTATGTAAAATCTATAGTCATGCATGTTCTTCTTATGATAATCACATGGCACCTTGACTGCCATAGGGAAAATGGAATTTGAGTGAATCGTTGAATATTTTCAATAGCACTTGTGATAATTACCCCCTATGTTACCCATCATGATGCTGGGTAGCATCTAGCTCCAGCATGGGGACAAGTGTCCCTCTTGGTAGAACTTGAGAACCTAGACTTTCATCTTCACAATGAATATTGTCCCTTTACTGATTGAAATACATCAAACTAAAAAGGGATACATTTAAGTCCTGATGATTGTATAATGACTTCTCTGCCAAACGTATGTCATGCATTCCAACACCCCAACAATATGGCATTATAGCTTTAGGATTATCCTTGTACGCAGGTTCATCACCCAGGTGTCCTAGAATCTCAGCCTCACAATGAACATTGCCCCTTTACTGATTGAAATACCATCAATCTACTGAGGGTAGTTCCCCCTCCCCCTGTTTTCGTGCATCCTACTAAAAGGGGATACATTTAAGTCCCGATGATTGTATAATGACTTCTCTGCCAAAGATATATCATGCATTATCTTTGTCCTCCATGTTCCTCAGGTTCATCACCCAGGTGTCCTCCATCTTCCATAGGATTCAAATCTTCAATTTCTGTTGGTGAAACCTCATCCCAGCCCATAGGCTTTTTACGATCTTGGTCATGAATTGTCACAAGTGTAGCTATATAAAAAGTAGTTATATCACCAATTATTGCCATAACAACTGCTACCTTTTTTGCATCGACTAGAAACACAATATCCCTTGCACATCCTTGTATGCAGTCATCATAGTACATGGCTTGGGTCCTGAATTGATGCCTCCTGTACCTAATCTTTTTGCAGTTACCCATGGTTCATGGGATAACATTGAACAAATTTTATTATATGCCAGAGAGTTCTTCTTCCCTTAAGTTTTAACAATCATTTCTTCATATTCATTTTTTGTGAAACAAGGTTATGACTTCAATACAAGACCTTGAAATGATACAAGGGCCTGAAGGATGCTTGAGTTCAAAAGTTTGCAAACCTCATTGTTTCGGACTGTCCACGTGTTTAACAAATTAAAACAGTCTTCCAACTTTCCTGTGGATTGGGAATCTACTAGTCCAAGACCAGTAGAATGATAGTATGGCAGTTGACTATTGCTGTATTCCTTCAGATATTGTTGGCTTGGTGATGCTCATTTTGGGCAGTTCTCAATCTGAGCAACATACTTGCTCCACCAAACAGTCTTCTTTATTTTCAGAAACTGAGATTTCTTACCGAGTAGGGTGACATTCTTTTAAAGCCTGACTTGGTGCTGGAAACATCATCTCTGTCACTTCTCACATACTTCTCTTTTATCATGGCAGAACCACCTAGAAATGCCTCCACAGGAGATTGATTTGCACCTCTGTTTCAGCCTTCACGACTTTGAGATTATCACACCTCTCACACCTATCGTTCATTTTTGCATATTTGGGCTCAACAATATCACAGCTTTTGTCATAAAAAAATGGCGTTTTATCAAAATAGAGAACATATGACCTGCCTCTGCTCTGTTCTGAGCAGAACTCCAGATGAACGGGTATCTTGTTGTTGCTGTTATATTGTTCTTCTTGGGCAGCAAACCAATTTCCTTTGTTCAATATAGCTTCTTCTCAATCTGCATCATTTTTTTCTATGGTGAAGCTATCACATATATGATATATCAGTCCTTGACATACAGATATTCTCATCATTAAGATTTTGTGTAATGATGTTATCAGGGTTTTCATGGAGGCCTTCATTTGTGTGGCTGATAGTGCTGTCTTCTTCACAATTTGCGCACAAATCCCTACTAATAAAAATAGAGACTAATCTTTAGATATCAGACCAATCCTTGCTTTGAACTTTAGGAAATGAGGATTGAAAAAATACCTCCCACATTACTAAAATTAGAATTACGTTGCCAATCTCCATCAAAGAAACTCCACGGAACAGACTTGTCAATATGCAATTCTCCTATCGACCTTGCTGGTTTAAGACTTACTGCAGCTTTATAGTTTGAAACTAAAGCACCAACCCTAGATATAATTTGACCTTAGATTATTGTGCAAATAACCGGATCAATTCATCCAATTTATTAGCAATGAAGAATTATAGAAAATCTACATACTTTTAGCCTTAAAGCATGAAATTCAGCATAAATGTTAGATATCAGAGCAATCCTTGTTTTAAACTTTAGGAAATGAGAATCTGAAAAATACAACTAACATCCCAAATTACTAAAGTTAGAATTACGTTGCCAATCTCCATCAAAGAATCTCTGGAGAACAGATTTGTCAATCTGCAATTCTCCTATCCACCTTGCTGGTTTAAGACTTACTGCAGCTTTATAGCTTGAAACTAAAGCACCAACCCTAGATATGAGGTGGAGCATATTTCTGTTTGAAAATGGTAGATTTTCTAGGCACCCGAACCCAACAATAGAGGACACAGGGAAGTGCTCTAACCTCTTTTAATTCTTGTTTTTCAAACCATTTTTTCAAAACATTAATCAATAGTAGTGTCGATCCAAACTTTTTGAATACCACCTGTGAGAGCCTCAACCTTGTTGAGAATTCAATAGGGCAATGAATATGTTAATTCTCTTAACTTGATAACTGCTTGTGTTACCTTTTACTTATTAGCTTTGTTCTTTATTATTCCAATGTACAATACATCAAACAACTACCAAAATAGTAAGAACAATGACATAGTATATAGGCTGCAAGCCAGGGCCAAAACCCCTCCTCTTGAGGGGAAAACTTGAAAATCTCTTCTTTATCTTTCAGATCTTTCAATTGACAAATACCATGACCTAGACTTAGACAAATACCCTCCAAGATCAAGTCTATCATGGTCTCCTACTGCAATCTCTTCGACCTCCCAGTAGATCCGAAATTCTGCTCCCTAGCAACTACTGCTGCTTCTCTAGGAGACTTCAATCTCCCTCTAATAGCCTTCCTCTTGACTTCTCTTGCCTTGACTTGAGTCCTAGGGGGCTAGTAAGATGTCCTAAGAGACCTTCGCTTGCCTTCCCTTCTCTTTGCTTCCAAAATCGAACCACCAAAGATCCCAGCGCAAAAACCCTAACTTCGATCTTCCCAGAAGAATAGAATAGGCCCAGAAACACTAAGATTTCTTCAGCTTTCTTCTTTGACTTCTTCTTCTTCAGCTTCTTTGCATAAGAGATGAGTGAGTTATTCAAATGAAGGACGAGTTGCTCTTATATAGGCTTCTTCAAGGTTGGACGTGGCTCTTCATGTAGGCCAACTTGACTACTCACTAGGCCGACTTGATCTTGGAGGTATTTTGACACTTTAAAGACAATAAATTTCTCTACAAGTTACAATGTGCCCATAGGGTCTTCAATATATATAACAATGACTCTTATACCTAGGACAAACCCTAGAAGCACTCAATGGGTGCTTTATCTATAAAATAAAAGAACTTGAGCATGGAACCCATGCTCCAATAATAATAATAATTTATGGTTGAGGAAGCTGCTATCCGATTTGTTTGAAGGACCGATGGACCCTACTGTTTACAAGAATACATTTCATACTTATGAAGACCGAACCTAGTTACACATTTTTCAACACTCCCTCTTAACTAGGGAGGTATTCATAAGAGGTACATGGTCATTCTCAATCTGAAGAGATCTCATAAGAAGAGTCGGATTGGTAACCCATCTGTCTAGCATCATATTAACCAACATTGTCACATAGCAAGGCCTTGACTAACAACTCTATCTCTCCACAAGATCAGAGCACAATGCTGGCGAGACCAATGATATATATAGACACCATCATCATTGTCTCCCAAGGTACATACCCCACCCGGGTGTTCACAGAGTATGACCTCCCATTGGACTATTCTTATCTTGGGTAGTTAATCCTCAAAGAATATTGGTCCACGACTACTCTTGTCTTGAATGCCCTACCACATTCTCAAAGAGTATCGAATGCCAAATGGTTACCCAATCCTCCATTCTTTCTTCCCAAGTGAAGACAAGAATGTAGTGTCTATCTCTTCCTCTTAATTAGGGAGGACAAATCAACCAAACCAAGCTTGCCCCTTAAGTATACAAGCTTCTTGTTTGGAAATGATTTCGTTAATATGTTAGCTACCTGTTCATCAGTGGAGATATATCATAGCTGCAACACACCATTTTGTGCTAGCTCTCGAATATAGTGATACTTGTTGTTGATGTGCTTTGTCTTTCCATGGAACACTGGATCCTCAGACAAACGAATACAACTGGTGTTATCGCAAAGTATCACTGTAGGGTTCATTGGTCCTTCAAACAAGTCGGATAGCAACTTCCTTAACCAGATTGCTTCTCTGCTTACTTCACATGCTGCAACATATTCAGCCTCAACACTACTCAAAGCAATGATGTCTTTCTTTCTACTTATTTATGAGACCATGGAGGATTCTAAACTGAAACATCCTCCTCTAGTGCTTCTTCCATCCTGTTCACTGCCTCCCCAGTTGAAATCTGTATAACCAATCAATTGGACATCATTCCTTCTATCATATTTCAGATAGTAGTTGATGGTTCCTCATAGATATCTTAGAATATGCTTTGCTGCTATCCAATGATCATGATTCAGCTCCACGTGGAATTGACTGAGTACATTTACTGCAAAACATATGTTTGGTCGAGTATTCACCAAGTACATCAATGAGGCAACAAGTTGATTATACATGGAAGGATCCATAGGGCTTGATTAAGAATTCCCAGTCTTTCAAGTTTGTGATCATCGGAGTGGTCATAGGTTTACAATCCATCATGTCGAACTTCTTTAGAATCTCGATCACATACTTTCCTTGACCCAAATAGATTTCATTCGGTTCTTGCCAGACTTCTAGTCCCAAATAGTAATGCATCAGCCCAAGATCCTTCATGTCAAATTCTGCTGCCAGTTGCTTCTTACATTCTTCAATTCGACCTTCTACACCTGTCAAGAGAAGATCATTTACATACAGAAGAATAATTATAGGTTCATTGTTTACAACCTTAATATAAAGGTTCGAGTCAACAGGACTTTTTGTGAAGCCTATTCTCTGTAGACATGCATCCATTCTAGCATACCATGCCCTTAGTGCTTGCTTGAGGCCATATAGTACTTTCTTGAATTTGCAAACATATGCCTTCCTATCTTTGACTTCGAATCCCAAGGGGGGTTCTATGTAGACTTCTTCATCTATAGTGCCATTCAGAAACACAGTCTTGACATCCATTTGGTGGATGTTCCATCCCATCGATGCTGCCAGAGAGACTAATGATCGAATCGTTGTATATCTTGCTGTTGGAGCAAATGTTTCTTCATAGTCGATGCCTTCAAGTTGAGAGAACCCTCTAGCCACAAATCTTGCTTTATACTTATCTATACTTCCATCAGCTACATGCTTGATCTTATAGATCCACTTGGAAGTAACCACAGATTTGTCTTTGAGCCTAGGTACGATCTCCCAGACTCCATTCTTCATTATAGATTGATACTCTTCATTCATGGCATCCTTCCATTCTCGATGTTCTACAACATCTTCAAAGGTGGATGGTTCTGCTTCTATTAACTTTGTCATGTATGCAACATACCCAGAATATTTCCTGGGTCTCTTACTTTCTCTAAATGATCCTTGTGCTCCCCCATGACCTTCTGCATCAAGTAGTGTGGATTTCAACCAATTAGGTCTTTTCCTTGTTTCGGGAATGACCACGGGTTGAACAAGTTCACTTGGCCCTTCTTCCTCATGGTGTGATCCTTCTCCTTCCTTGTCAACTTCCTCTTCAAATATCGGAAGTTCTTCATCATCAGAATCTATGGAAAGTTCTTATGACTTCTTGAATGCTATACTCTTATCAAATATGACATCACGACTAATGTCAATGTGATGTCCATCTTTCATATAGATTCTATAGGCCTTTGATGAGTTACTATACCCAACAAATATTCCATTCATATGGGAAGGACCCATCTTCTCTCTTTTGTCCTTTGGTATATGAATATACTTAGGACACTCAAAGATTCGAAGATTGTCTACAGATGGCTTCTTCTCAGTGAACACTTCTTCCAGAGCCTTGTTATCTAGAGATCTGTGAGGACATCGATTCTGTCTTTGTTGCCTCTCCCCATAGAAACTTAGGTAGATCTTGATCGTGTAACATTGCTTTTACACTTTCTTCAATGGATTTGTTCTTTTTTTCTGCGACTCCATTTTGTTTGGCATTGTATGGGACTATCAACTCCCTCTTAATCCTAGAATCCTTACAGAATGCTATAATCTATTTGGATATATATTCTCCTCCATTATCATATCTCAATATCTTGATTCTTCTTTTTGTAAGGTTCTCTACTTCAACCTTAAATTCTTGAAATTTTGTAAATACTTCATCCTTGAATTCTTGAAATTTTGTAAATACTTCATCCTTGGTTTTCATTAAGTAAACCTAGGTTTTTTCTTGAAGGATCATCTATGAATGTGACATAGTATAGATGACCTCGAAGTGATTTTGGAGTCATAGGGCCACACACATCAGAGTGAATGAGATCCAAGATTTCTTTCGACCGCGGAGCACTGCTTCCAAATGGTTTCTTCGTATTTTTTCCCAGTGCACATCCCTTGCAAACACCTTCATGGTCCTCCTTCAAATTCGGTATTCCATCTACTATGGAGTTTAAAGTTGGAAGTATTTTGAAATGTAGATGACCAAATCTTCGATGCCAAAGTTCACATGGACTAATCTCAGTGTCAACTAGGGCTTGGTTTACAGGAGATATTAATCTGTAAAGCTTGCCTTCTCGGATACCAATAAATTTAACTTGATCTATGCTTGACGCTTTTCCCCAAACAACTACTTTTCCATCAATGAAGGATACTCTATCTCCTTTATCTTCTAAACTTGAAATAGAAAGTAAATTTTTGTGCAAATTTGGAACAAATAGAATGTTGTTGAGGTGGATGTTGCTTTCATCCTTGAGTTTTATGGAAGTTGATCCAATGCCCTTCACCATATAGCTTTTGTTGTCACCAAGTTCTTCCTTTAGATAAGGTCTTCAATTGGTTGGATTCAGCAGTCATGTGCCTTGATGCACCACTATCAATTACCCAAATGTCTTCGTCTTGGAATGTACTAGAGAGAGCTCAGAAGAGACCTTCATCTCTTTTATTGAAGAGAATAAGAATCTCCATGCTTCCTTGATACCTTTCTTGAGATGGCTTGCAATTTTCTTGATGAACTTCTTCATTGTAGAGGAGATCTTCATGATGCCCTTAGAGAACCAAAGCTCTGATACCATGTTGAGAATTCAATAGGGCAATGGATATGTTAAATCTCTTAACTTGATAACTCCTTGTGTTACCTTTTACTTATTAGCTTTGTTCTTTATTATTCCAATGTCCAATACATCAAACAACTACCAAAACAGTAAGAACAGTGACACAATATATAGGTTGCAAGCCAGGGCCAAATCCCCTCCTCTTGAGGGGAAAACCTGAAAATCTCTTCTTTATCTTTCAAATCTTTCAATTGACGAATACCATGACCTAGACTCAGACAAATACCCTCCAAGATCAAATCTACCACGACCTCCTGCTGCAATCTCTTCGACCTCCCAGTGGATTCGAAATTCTCCTCCCCAACTGTTGTTGCTTCTCTAGGAGACTTCAATCTCCCCCTAAATAGCCTTCCTCTTGACTTCGCTTGACTTGACTTGAGTCCTAGGGCTAGTAAGATGCCTTAAGAGACCTTCGCTTGCCTTCCCTTCTCTTCCGCTTCCAAAATCGAACCACCAGAGATCCCAGTGCAGAAACCCTAACTTCGATATTCCTAGAAGAATAGAATAGGCCCAGAAACACTTCGACTTCCTCCTCTTCGCACTTCTTCTTCTTCAGCTTCTCCGCATAAGAGATGAGTGAGTGATTCAAATGGAGGACGAATTCCTCTTATATATAGGCTTCTTCAAGGTTGGACGTGGCTCTTCATGTAGGCCGACTTGATCTTGGAGGTATTTTGATACTTCAAAGACAAAATAATTTTTTCTTTATAACAATGACTCTTATACCTAGTGCAAACCCTAGAAACACTCAATGGGTGCTTGACCTATAGAATAAAAGAACTTGAGCATGAAACCCATGCTTCAATACTAATAATAATAATTTCTTTTCATTTTATATTTACAAGAATACATTTCATACTTATGAAGACCGAACTTAGCTACACATTTTTCAACAAACCTCCTTCCATTCCTATTGAGCATAAGAACAATGAATTAGCAAGTGTGATATGCTTTCCTTAGTAGCTCAACAACGAGACCTGTCGACCTCCATTTTGGATGTTTTTCCAAGGCAGAACATTATTTTTTAAAGACAAAGCACAAAAAATTGATCTTTGGAGCTATGAACTTCCATATTTGTTTCCACCACCATAAAAGACCTTGTGGGTTAGGATCAAACAATTATTTATATCCAAATTGAGCCAAGCCCAAAGAGTCAAAATCCTCTCTTATTCTAATGTGTGCTTTCTTGACCTTGTCACTATAAACCCTTCATAATTATGTGCAACGTCCTTGTGCTCGAGCCTACAACCATCCCTGAGACCACAGTGCATCTCTTTTGAAGACCTATGATCATATCTCTTGTCCTGTCCTACCTTTCGTGCCCCAAAGCAACATCCACTCCCATCCTAAGTTGAGGTCCATTTTTGACCTTCCAAGCTAACTGTTGACCAATAATAGGAAAAGTTAAAACAAAAGCTTTCCATTGATTTGATGTGTTCTTTACACTCTTCTTGGTGTTTTGATGCGATCAATGAACCTAGCTTGATCTCTATGAATGTTTTGCACAATCTAACCCCTATAAAAATTCTCCACAAACTCTTTTCTCTCAAGGCTTATTGAGATTGATGGATGCTAACTCTTTTCAATCCCTTTCCCTCCTTTTGGCTTTGCTAACAATTGCCATTTAACTAGGGGATTCTTTCCTCTTCTTCACAACCTGGATAGGTCATTGGGATTGTGAGGTGCAATGATGTCTATAAAATGTGTTAGCATTAAAGTTGATTTGTAAACTACCGTGGATATTCCTAAAATTATATTTAAAAAATATGAAATCTATGTTGAAATGTAACTAATATCAGTGTTCATAAGTTGTACTAGAGTCATGACTTGATGTAATTGTCAAAAGAAAAGAAAATAAAACTTATTTGTAAAAAGAAAAATTATGCTATTGAAATGGGTTTCTTGCCCATAATGTTATGGCCCTAGGTCAAAGCACCCATTGAGTGCTCTAGGGGTCTTGTTGACAAGTAAAAAGGTGAAGGTCATGATGTTATTAGCCCTTGGAAGACCCATGTGTCAAGAAAGAAAAATACTTAATATAAAATGTCATGTCTAGAAGCCTCCAAGTGATGGGTCGACCATCACTCTTCAAGTCAACCTAGAGAAGCCTAATTCACCTCCTTAGAAGCCTATAAAAAGGAACTCGCTATCTTCATTTGAGACAAAGATTGCATCAAGAATTATCTATCTGATCCATACGAAGGGAAGAGGAGATTTGATCCAACGAAGTCTGAGGAAGGAAGAACGAATTCAAAAGAGGCAAGCGAAGAAGGAAAATCTATGTTTGGGCAGCTCACATGTGCGGATCTGTGGAAAGAACTAGGGTTTCCTCAATCAACGTTTTGCAAAGAATTGGTTTGGGGTTCTGGTTGGCTCATCACATGAAAGGTTTGGTCTTGGGTCAAGGTCTCATGGTCTTGGAAGTCTTCATTGAACAAATTCTATGAGAAGAGAGTTTTTGGGTTTTCCTCTCTAGGAGAGGTTTTGGCCTTGGCTAGCAGCCTACATCTGGTGTTCTTATTGGCATTTGTCTTGATGATAAAACATAACTAAATGATAATAACAATGTCGCAAGAAAATGTCATGGATTAAAGAAAAAACAAATTTAAATAACCCTAACTATTATGCCCTAGATTTCATCAACATGGTATCAGAGCTAGGGCTTTGAACAATGGGTAGATAAAAGATCAGTTTGGCTTCATCACTTCTCAAGGAATATATAATCCTAAACCAAATTTGTGGAGGCAACTAGAGTAGATTTCTGGGCATATATTGTAACACTAATTGCAGAGACAAGGTCAGAGTATACAATGCAAGAGCGAATTGATTTGGAGGGTCTATAATCCTTGATCATAAGAATCTAAAGACTAATCTAATAGTCCTCCTTAATCCGCACCTTTTGACAAGAAGATCAAAGATTTATGAAGATGTTTTGGGCAGCCCTAATTGCAGGAGTGTTAAAATTGGCAACTAGGGCCAGACTCCACATGGGTCATCTTATTTATGACAACTGATATTTTTTCTTGGATTCCTCTCTCCGAGAGGTGTAGGATTGATCTAAAGATCATCCGATTCTGACATGTACAAATGAAGTTATGAATTTATTTTGGTTATGGTCAAATTGTCAAGGTCGGCCAACAAACTTATGTAGGCTCAAAAGCCTAACAGTCACGCCTATTCATCCTCAACGTTGCATATAAATAGAAGGTGACTTAACCTCATTTGGACACACTCATCTTCACACTTCTCTCTCTCTCCTCATTTATTGGGTACGAATTTCTGGGCCTCTCTCTCTCCACATGTCTGAAATTTCAGAAGAGCAAAATTTCAGGAGGCCAAAATTTTAGGAGAGCGAAATTTCAAGAGACCGAATTTCTGGACAGTTTGACCAAGTGTTGTCCAACGTTGACTGCAGCTAGGGATGACCGCAAGTGGGCTGTTTGACTAGACCTTGACTGGGCTGAATTTGACTGTTTTGAGGGTTGTTTTATCTTGTTGTTTGGAGGTTGAAGTTGACTGATTTG
This sequence comes from Pinus tabuliformis, assembly GCA_031772625.1. Lineage (NCBI taxonomy): Eukaryota > Viridiplantae > Streptophyta > Pinopsida > Pinales > Pinaceae > Pinus > Pinus tabuliformis. Next base: position 620,315,770 of record CM062812.1, on the reverse strand, counting down.
CTAAGGGTCAAATCTGCCGTGTTGACCAGCGTTGACTTTTCTGGGTAGGGCTCTTTTGCTGCTGTTATAAATTATCAGATTTGTAAATTGTTTTATCTCTTTTTGCTGAATTATTATTGAAGACTAAAAGAAGTTTTGATCGAGGGTTTCCCCACATTGGGGTTTGTCCCTAGCTAGTGCCACATCTTGTGTCCTCTTGCCTTGGCTTGTCTTCTACTGTTTATGTTTATGTTGTATCTACATTTTATTATCATGTTGATGTGATTGCTAATCTGAATATTGACACTGGGCTAATAAAGAAATTGAAGTAAAATTGCTCTAAAGCATAGAACATACCAGTGTTGCTAAAATTAACATGGTATCGGAGCCGAGGTGAAGACAAAACCCAAGCAAGAGTGAAAGAGCAATCACCAAAGATTGTTGGACAAGGACAAAAGGTTCAATGGGTTCCACATCCTACTTCCCGGTTGAAGACAAGCTCCATGATAAATTTGACTATCATGGATGGAAGATGTCTCTTGATTTGACCTTGGAAGAAAAAGAAGTGATGGACTATGTGCAAGGTAAAATCCCTAAACCTCCTTCAAATGCACCAGATGCTGCGAAAACCAAGTACGGTAGGGCTGAAGTCAAAGCAAAGAAGATTATCAAGGATTCTATTAACAAGCATCTGGTGGCCTACATCTCCGAATTGAAGACCTCCAAGGAGATCTACAACAGGTTGGTCGACATGTTCAAGGTTAGTAATGCTAATCAAATTCTATTTCTCAAGAATAAGTTGAAGGATATTAAGAAGGTTAAGGACGAGGATATTCAATCCTATTTCTTGAGGATTAATGAGATCAAGAATGATCTACTCTCGATTGGAGAAGTCATTCCTGACAGGGAACTTACTCTCACCACCCTTTACCACCCTTGGAGGACTCCCACCTGAGTGGTATGTATTTAGAATCACCGTCCTCAACAATGATCGAATTCTAGGGTTTGAAGAATTGATGTCGAGATGCATTCAAAAAGAAACAAGAATGGTGGAGCAAGAAATGCCTTCTAATAGAAGCAACCCCACTGCATTCTCCGCTCATGCCAAAATGACAAATAATGCAAGGTCTAAAGGTCATCTCCATGGAAAGCCTGGATCTAAGGGAGGAAGGAAGGGCAGGTGCTTTGTTTGCAATAAGTTTGGCCATTATGCAAGGGAGTGTCCAAATAGAAGGGACACATCGCATGATGATTATCACAATCATTCCAGGGGCAACTTCAACAACAACAATCAAAGGAATGGTAGGTCCAATGGCAAAGGAAAAAGGAATGCAGGACATCAAAGAAATGGTCGACCCTCCAAGAAATCAAGGAACTCTAGACACTTTGGGAAATTGGTTGATTGATACAAGGAAGCCCTCTCTAATCTGATAGAAAAGGAGACAAACTTTGAGATCATCCTTGAAGACGATGCCACCTATCCCGTGAAGGGAGTAGGGAATGTTACCCTTCAATTGAATCAAGGTAACATTATTCATTTGCAAGAAGTACAATATGTACCTGATCTCAAGAAGAACTTGGTGTCCATTTCAACTATGGAGGACAAAGGATTCAAGGTGGCATTCATCGATGGAAAGGTATGTGTTTGGAAAAGAAATTTTAAAGATGCTTTTACTCTTGGGTTCAGGGTTGACACTTTGTATGAAGTTGGAGGAATTCCATTGGGAGCCATGTCTTGCGACACAACTCTACAATCTGAACTATGGCACCAGAGGTTTGCCCATCTTCATTATAAGGCCCTACCCGATGTGAGACAGATGGTGACAGGTATGCCCGAGTTCAAAGTAGAGCATGAAGTTGTATGTCCGGGATGTGCCGAAGGAAAACTTACAAGGGGACCATTCCCCTCAAGTAATAGCAATACCACAGATATATTGCAATTGATCCACTCCGACATATCTGGTATGATGCCCGTAAACTCTTTGGGAGGATACTTATATTATCTCATCTTTACGGATGATTATTCTCGCAAGACCTGGATCTACTTCTTGAAGAAGAAGGATGAAGTGTTCACTTGGTTCCGACACTTCAAAGCCTTGATCGAAAACCAATCCAAGAAGAAAATCAAGATATTGAGGACTGATAATGGGACCAAGTACGAATCCAATGAATTCCAATATTATTGTAGAGAAGTTGGCATTAAGAGGGAGACTACAACACCATACACTCCTGAGCAGAATGGTGTGGCTGAAAGGAAGAATCGCTCTATTGTAGAAGCAGTTCGTGCCATGCTTCATGATCAAGGCCTTTCGAAGTTCCTATGGGCTGAAGCTGCAAATACCGCCGTGTATGTTCAAAACTGATGCCCTCATCAAGCATTGGACTCCAAGACTCCCGAAGAAATGTTCACTGGTAAGAAACTTGATGTCTCTCATTTTAGAATTTTTGGAAGTCCCATATATTTTCATGTGCCGAAAGAGAAAAGAAGCAAATTGGGTGCATCTGGGAAGAAAGGAATCTTTGTGGGCTATAGTGAAAATTCTAAGGGATATAGAATTTATGTGGTTGGTCAAAAGGAAGTTGAGATAAGTCATGATGTCACCTTCGACGAAGATATGGCCCTCAGGAAGATCAACAACCTTTCTATTCTAAGGAAGGACAAAGAGTTGACATTGGAAATCCGGGTGCAAAAGAAGACGAAACGATGCCTGATGTTGATGAACCTATGGATCCTATTGATCCTCCTCCTCATGAGCCCTCCTCCAAAAGGAGACCCTCATGGCTTAGGGAGACTCTTGAAGATGCCGAGAGACACATTGCACCAAGGGGGACTTTCCGTGAAAGCAAGAAGCCGAACAGGTATCAAGGATATTTGACTAGCCATGAGCACTATCATTCAAAATGAGCCTTCATCATTCGAAGAAGCCAAGCATCAAGTATGGAAGGATTCTATGAATGAAGAATACGAGTCAATTATGAAGAATGATGTCTGGGATGTGGTCCCTAGACCCCAGGGCAAATCGATTGTCACCTCTAAGTGGCTCTACAAAATCAAGCATGGAGCTGATGGAAGTGCAAAAAAGTTCAAGGCTTGCTTTGTTGCTGGAGGCTTCTCTCAAAAGGAAGGTGTAGATTACGATGAGATATTTGCACCTGTTGCCCGATACACCACCATCTGCTCGATCATAGCCCTTGCTGCCTCGCAAGGATGGAACCTACATCAGATGGATGTCAAGACCGCTTTCTTGCATGGTTCAATCAAAGAGGAAGTCTATGTGGAACAACCTGAGGGGTTTGAGGTTCATGATCAGGAATCTCATGTATGAAGGTTGAAGAAAGCTCTTTATGGATTGAAGCAAGTACCTCGAGCTTGGTATGAGAGGATCGATAACTATCTGATGAAGCTGGGATTCACTAGAAGTGAAGTCGATCCAAACCTTTACTTTAAGGTTAAAAATGATAAACTTCTCATTCTGGTACTTTATGTGGACGACCTCTTTCTGATAGGTGCAGACCCTGTCATTCACAAATGTAAGAGGGAGTTGGCTTTTGAATTTGAGATGAAGGACCTAGGACCGATGCACTATTTCCTAGTGTTGGAGGTTTGACAAAAGCTAGGTGAAATTTTCCTCTCTCAAGGAAAATATGTTGTGAAGATATTGGAAAGATTTGGGATGGTGAACTACAAGCCTGTGACTACTTTGATGGAACTTAACTTTAAGAAGTTATGTGGTGGTGTTGCTGGTCCTGAATTGGGAAATGCTTTTGAGTATCGTCAACTCATAGGAGCACTGATGTTCTTGGTGAACTCCGATTTGGACATATGTTTTGCAGTTAACATATACATTGGATTGGTGCCAAGAATATTCTAAGATATGTTCAGGGCACAATCACTCATGGACTAAGATACACTGTTGGAGATGTGAGGTTGCATGGTTATTCTGATGCTATTTGGGATGACAGTGTGGTGGATCGCAAGAGCACTTCTGGATGATGTTCTTCTATGGGTTCTGCTTCGATATCCTGGATGAGTAGGAAGCAGAAATCGGTTACCTTGAGCACCGCCGAGGCCGAATATATAGCTGCTAGTATGGTCTCCTGTGAAGCTGTCTGGTTTAGAAAGCTCTTCAGTGAACTGTTTGGACATGTGCTGGATACCACTGTGATCCTCTGCGACAACCAGAGTGGGATCCGATTATCAGAGAATCCCATGTTTCATGATTGCTCCAAGCATATAGATATCAGGTACCACTTTATCCGGGATATGGTACAATGAGGAGCAATAAGGCTCCATCACATTGGGACTGATGAGCAAGTCGCTAATATTCTGACAAAGCCCCTAGGGAAGGTCAAGTTCTTGGCCTTTTGAGAACGACTTGGAGTCGTTCAAAAACCCTCTTATAAGGGTCCTGTATGAGATGGACATTGAGCTCTGGGAGCTCCGGGGGGCTTGGGGTACTTATTGGAGCAATGAGCAACCATAGGGTGAGTGGTTCAGCCTTCCCCTAGTGGTTCGCTGTATGCAGGGTGAGTGGTTCAACCTTCCCCTGCGATACCCCTTGGCAACATGTAGGCAGGATGAGTGGTTCATCCTTCTGGTTAATGAGTAGGGAAATGAGGATAGGGACCATAGTACTACTGATGGACGCATCGTGTACGATCTGGGATCAATTGGCACTGGCTTCGGGTTAGTAAGAGTGGTATGAGACACTCTCTTTTGATTGGAATTGACTTCGGGTCAGTAAGAGTGGTATGACACACTCTCCTTTGATTGGGACTGACTTCGGGTCAGTAGAGAATGGTATGATATGTGAAAATTCTATCACTGCAACAACTGTTTTATTTTACCTACTTATTTTCCAATAAGTTATTTACGAAAACCCTTCACTAAACATTAAAATAAATTCTGCTGCAGGTATCACACCATAATACAGAAACAATCACATGCACACGAATCAAACACTGACAATTGTCCTATGCGGGAAAACTGATGCAACAGAGGAGGATTTTATTATTCATCAATTCTTCAGTACAACTAGGTGCCAAATTGGCTTACCCAATAGAGAAAAATTCTCTAACAATTCTCTTAGTCTCAACGTCAGGCTTGCAGGGCTCTACGCAGCTCACAGACCCTCTGCGTCAGCTCTTGCCTCTCTATGTCAGCACTGGGCCTCTATACGTCACCCACACAGGCCCTCCAGTGACTGCGTAGTTTTGCTGCCTCTGCATCTGCTTGAGAGGCTCTGCGTCTGCCTCTCTAACCAATGCGTTGATCTTTGGGTGTTGTTCCTAACTATCTGTTCCATACCCACTACCTCTTGCTGCGCCCCAGACCTCTAGTTTGAATTTCTTAGCTAACCCCGCTCCAGAAATCGAACTGATTGGTCTCCCTCAGTATGTCTCAACGGACACTCAAGTCCCCTTTTATACCTTTTCTGTTGATGAATCAATGACCGAGATTAAGTCCCTAATCAACGACTAAGATTAAAATAGACTTGATCCTTATCTTTTGGAAGCTTCTCATCCTTATCTTTATTAATACCCATTAATATTTTTATTTTCTTAAGTTTAGACTTAGGAACTCATTAAAAATATTAATTATTTAATAACTTTTCATCCGGATGGATTTTTCCAAAACGACCTTTGGGTTTTGGAGATCTCATGTGCTTTAGCCTCTCCACCAATTTCATTGCTAGAGCACATCCGATGCTACCCCAAATCAACACTCCCTCTTAGTGAGGACTGTGCTCTAGTAATACTCCACACTGAGCATCACTTTGATTATACGGCACTGGTACCTGTGCTGATGCCAGGCCTCTCCGCTAAACATCCTCTACACTGCTGCATCCTATACTGCTGCCCGTGGCTTTATCACTGCCATTGCTACATCTGCAGTGCAACTCCCTCTGCATTCGTGTTGCTGCTGGTCCTTCTTCCCAACACTGCATTTGCACCACAACCCCGTCTCATCATGTTGCATTGTGCTACTGCCAACTGCTGCTGCACTGCAACATCATAGCCATTTCTGCTACTGAAATGGATTCTTTATCATCCCCATCTTCTCCCTGAAATAATCAAACTTGGTTCTCCCAAGGGCCTTGGTAAGGATGTCTACCACCTGTTCTCTTGTAGGAGTGTAGCTCAACTGTAGAGCTCCTCGTTGGACACAATGTCTGACAAAGTGACACCGAATATCAATATGCTTTGATCGATCGTGAAATACTGGATTCTCAGAAAGCTTGATGCAACTCTGATTATCACACATGATCTTGGTCGCCTCCATCTTTCTTCTTAATAGGTTCACAAGCAGTTTTCTAAGCCATATGGCTTCGCACAAAGCTATGCTTGCAGCCATATATTCTGCTTTAGCTGAGCTCAGAGCTATAGATTTTTGTTTCCTACTGAACCAAGAGGTCATTCTCGATCCAATGTTGCAACAGTACCTAGAGGTACTTTTTCGATCCACTGAACTTCCAGCTCAATCTGCATTAGTAAATCTACTCAATCTGATATCCTTACTCCTAATGTACAAGAGTCCACAATCGATTGTTCCTTGTATATATCTGAGAACATGCTTGGCTGCTGCCTTGTGCGCCCTCTTCGGTTCCACCATGAACTGATTGAGGGTGTTCACAGCGTAACTGTTAAAATTGGCAACTAGGGCCAAACTCCATGTGGGTCATCTTATTTATGGTAGCTGATATTTTTCTTGGATCCCTCTCATCGAGAAGTGTAGGATTGATCTAAAGATCATCCGATTCCAATAAATATTTATGAAGATATGAATTTATTTTGATTATGGACAAATTGTCAAGTCGGCCAGCAACTTATGTAGGCTCAGAAGCCCAACAGTGATGTCTATTCAACCTCTACGTTTTAGTATAAATAGAAGAGGACTTGAAGTCATTTGTCACACACACACTCACTCTTGTGATCTCACTTCATCTTGTTTTGGGTTTGATGAAGATGAGAGCTAGAGGGAGTGCCCTAGGGTATATGCTGCCCTAGATAACATGCCCTAGATCTAAATGTAGTCATGGGAGAATAAGCTCTACGTTGCTCAAAAAGCCGGAAAAGCCGGAATCGTCGGAAAAGTCGGAACTACCGGAAAAGCCAGAACTATCGGAACTACCGGAACTGCCGAAACTGCCGGAAAAGCCGGAACTGCCGGAAAAGCCGGAACTGCCGAAACTGTCGGAATTGCCGAAACTGTGGGAAACGCTGGAAAAGGATGGAAATGCCGAAAAAGCCAGAAATGTTGGAAAAGCCGGAACTGCCAGAAAATCCGGAAAAGCCGGAAAAGCCAGAATTGCCGGAAAAGCCGGAACTGCCAAGAAAAGCCGGAAAAGCCGAAACTACCGGAACTGCTGGAAAATATGGAATTGCCGGAAAGCCGGAACTGCCGAAAAAGCCGGAACTGCCGGAAAAGCCGGAACTGCCGAAAAAGTCAGAACTGCTGGAATTGCCGGGAATAGCCGAAACTGCCGGGAAGAGCTAGAACTGCCAGAACTGCCGGAACAGCCGGAGCATCTATCTTCAAAGGAGAACAGCATGCAAGGGACAACTAACAAACATTGGGACAGTTGTATGGTACTTAGCAACAAATACACCAAGCATGCAATGTTACAGCTAGCATGCAAGGGACAACTAGCATGCAACAGCAAGCATGCTAAGGACAACAAGCATGCTAGGGACAACAAGCAAGCAAGGTGAAACCAACACATAGGTCAGGATGGAAAGATGGTGCAACAATGGCACATAATGCAGTACAACGATGGGTACAATCATGATTAATGAAGCGTGATGAGATGCAACATAGTGATGATGGGTGCAGCATGGTGCAGCCCGGTGAGGTGCAGCATGATGACGAAATGCAACACAATGATAGGTGAAGGAGTCACCTTGGAGAATCAGTTGAAGCAGCGTGTCTTCAACTGGTCTCATGTATCATCTTCTTAGAGATGATTTATGCTCTTATCTAGATAAGTCAAAGTGTTGACTTCTGTTGTAAATGTACTATCTCTCTCTCTCTCTCTCTCTCTCTGCTGAACTATTGAAGAACATATAAGAAGAATTGATCAAGGGTTTCCCCACATTGGGGTTTGTCCCTAGCTAGCGCCACATCTTGTGTTCTCTTGTCTTGGCTTGTCTTCTGCGATTTATGTTTATGTTCTATCTGCAGTTTACTTTAATGCTGATGTGATTGCTAATTTGGAAAAGATATGGAGCTAATTGTGAAAATTGAAATAAATTGCTCTAAGCATAGAACATACCTAAAATTAACATGGTATCGGAGTTGAGGTGAAGACAATGCCCAAGCAAGAGTGAAAGAGCAATCACTGAAGACAGTTGGGAAAGGACAAAAGGATCAGTGGATTCTTCATCCCTCTTCAAATTCACTGAGGGTGAAGTCGAAGCAGAGAATATTATCAGAATGGCGCAGCGGAAGTTTCTGATGGCCTACCTAAAGATCACTTCATTGGGAAGTTCGGATCTAAGGGTGGAAGGAAAGGCGGATGCCTTGGTTGCAATAAGTTCGGCCATTATGCGAAGGAGTGTCTGAATAGCAGAGACACATCTATTGATGAAGATAACAATCATTCTAGGGACATCTTCAATGATTAAAGGAATGACAGGTAATGCAGATCATCAAGGAAATGGTCGACTCTTCAAAGAAAGAAAGGAACCTCAGGTATGAAGAATCAAATGTTGTTTTTGATAAGATAAAGAAGCGTTATCTTGTATTGGCCCTTTCCTTCAGATTTTTTGGGAATCTGGTTTATTGATTATAGTGCTTCAAGGCACTTCATCGAATAGATGGGTGCACTCTCTAATTTGGTAGAGATGGAAACAATTGTGGGATTACACTTGGAGCCGATGCCACCTATCCCGGAAAGGGTGTAGGGAATGTTATCCCTCAATTGAATGAGGGTAACTCAATTCATTTACAGAATCTCTTTTATGCACCTGATCGCAAGAAGAACTCGGTGTCCATTTCAGCAATGGAAGTCAAAGGTTGTTGAAATTTGGTACCGGAGGACAGGTGGTTCCCTAAGGCTTTGATCTTTGGCCTAGGGAAAAGTGTCCAAAAGAATTTAATTTTTCTCCTAAAGTAACTTTATAATTTTTATAAAGTTAAATCTAATTTGAAAGTGACTTTAAGTGATAAAGTTACTAAGTCTAATTTTAAAGTGACTTTATAAAGTCAATGAAAAATTAGAAAGGAAAAGTGACTTTGGAAATAAATGACTAAGTGGGTCTTTATTAAAGTGGGGTGAATTAAAAAATAGAAAGTGAGATTTAAATGAGCATTTAATCTCAGCCATTGATCTAAATCTATTTCAGCCATTGGATTTAGGGATCACCCAAAAGTCATTTAGGGTTGGGTTAAGGGAGGAAAAGGAGGAAAAGATCATTCATTCTTTCATGAGCAGATTGGGAGAAGGAGAGCAAGAGAGCAAGGGAGATTTCTGGACAAGGAGGAGAAAGAGGCAGCAGTTTGGCACATACACCAAGGCAGCACTTCAGCAAATCCGAACAGCATAAAGAACAAGCAGAAAAAGGCAGTTTTTGTGAGCAAAATAGTGGAAAAATTAATTTTCAGCACGAATATCGAGGAGGCGATTTTCTGCACTTTTTCCGAGGGCAGTCCGTACAAGTCCGTACGGCAGTCCGTACGGTCCGTACATCCGTACGTCCGTACGGTCCGTACATCCGTACGGTCCGTACAACTCTTACAGCATTTTTCAGATTGTCATTTGGGCTGAAAACAGATAAGTTTTGCTTGCTGGAAATTTCTGTTTTTGTTGAAATTTATTTGCTGAAAATTTTCTCTGTAAAAAGGCATTTTCCAGAAATAAAGAAGAGCTCTCAAACTGGTTTTCCCCAAGAGTTGTAGGGGGTTTTTCCAGGGTCAAGTTGACCAAAAATCACTGAGTTTAAATGTGTTTTTAATGGCTGTTTTTAATTGCTGATTTTTTTATTTCTGCAATTTCCAGCACTCAGAAAAATTTCCAGAATTTGTGTTTTCAGCAATATTTATTTTTTCAGTCTGTTAAATGTATGGCTATGGGAATGGGCATTTAACTACATGGGAGAAATAAGGTGAAACTGAAAACCGGGGTGGGAAAACAGAAAATTTTGCATGGTATCAGAGCTTGAGTGCTGAAGGGCAGTTTGGGACAGCAAAAGAGAAAAAATACAGCTGCTGATTTTTTCACTCAGAAAATTCCAGCAAGCTGATTTTTCATAAACAGCAGGTTTATCTTTACCACAGCAGTGCTATTTTTCAGTTTTAGGACAACAAGATGTCATTGGGATTGAGGGTGGAGGATAGGTTGGATGGGCATACAAAATTACAGCGTTTGGAAGGAGAGAATGCAGAGTATCTTTGAGGAGGCAGAAGTCTGGGATATCATGGTGCATACAGCACAGCACCCTGTTGTTGTGCCTACTGATGCTACTCAGTTGGCAGCTTATAATAGAAAGAACAACAAGGGTAAGAGGCTGATTCTAGACGGAATCAAAGACCATTGCATTCCTCATGTGAGAGGAAAGAGCAATGCCCATGAGATGTGGACAGCATTGTCCAATCTCTACCAGAGTACCAATGAGAACCGGAAGATGGTCCTGAAGGAGAAGCTGAAGAACATTAAGATGGGGAATGATAGTGCAGCTGGATATCTCACAAAGATTACCAATGTGAGAGATGAGTTGGCAGCGATTGGAGAGGCCATTCCATCCACTGAGTTGGTGCGTATTGCAGTGAATGGCCTCCCCCGTTCATGGTTGAACTTTGCTGATGGGGTTTGTGCACGTGAGACCCTTCCCACATGGGAGAGGTTTTGGGATGATTGTATTCAGACAGAGATCAGGAAAGGACAGCTTGGGGCAGCCAAGCCAGTTGAGCAGGATGAGGACGTAGCACTGGTGGCAGGAGGCAAGAAAGGCAAAGGGAAGAAGCAGGCTTCCACAAGCGATGGTGGAGGCAAAGGCAAAGGTAAAGGTAAACAGGGTAACTCACAAAAGGACTATTCCAAAGTGAAGTGTTGGAATTGTCAGAAGATGGGACACTATGCAGTTGTGTGTCCGGAGAAGAAGAAGAAGAAGGGGAAGAACTAGGATGTGGCAGCTTCAGCTGAGATTGAGGACTTTGCAGGTCGTTTTGACCGGGAGTTTGCGTTCACTACATGTGAGTCCTCTAGTGCAGGATCACCTGCCACACAGGTTTAGAGGGAGCATGCTTTTCCCTTGATTAGCGGAGCATCTACAGGTATCTGGTATGTGGACAGTGGGGCTTCACGTCACATGACAGGAGTCCGGGAGTACTTCTCAGAGCTTTCAGAGAGTGGCACTGATATTGAGGTAGTACTCGGTGATGACAGAGTTGTTAGAGCAGTCGGGGTGGGGACAGTGACATTTCAGAGGGAGTCCAAACCTCCCTTGAAGGTGTCAGAGGTTCTTTATGTGCCAGGGATGAGGAAGAACCTCATATCCGTCTCAGCTTTGGAGGACAGAGGATATGAGGTACTGTTCAGGGAAGGACAGGTGTTGATGTATCCCAGGGGCTCTCCAGCTGATTCAGCTAGAGTGATAGGTGTACGCCATGCAAAGGTGTACAAGTTTGCATTCCAGCCCCCTTTGGCATTGAGCTGTAGTACCGACAGCAGAGCTAGCAGTTCTGAGCTGTGTGAGATTTGGCACCGCAGGATGGGACACATGTATCATGGAGCCTTGAGGACATTGCGGGAGATCACCACAGGTGTGCCAGATTTCAGTACTGATCACTTCGATACTTGCAGAGGTTGTGCGATGGGCAAGTTTGCCAAATCCCCTTTTCCCAGCAGTGACAGCAGAGCGACGGGGATACTTGATTTGATTCATTCCGATGTGAGCGGTCGGATGTCTCATGTTTCCTTGAGTGGATATGAGTACTATGTCTTATTCATTGATGATCACTCCAGGAGGACCTGGATTTATTTCTTGAAGACCAAGAGTGAGGTCTTCAAGCGGTTTCAGGAGTTCAGAGCTCTTGTGGAGACTCAGACAGGTCGAAAGATCAAGTCCCTGAGGTCGGACAATGGAGGAGAGTACACCCTTGGAGAGTTTGTTGACTATTGTGCGGAGGCAGGCATTAGGAGGGAGTTCACTGTTCCTTACAACCCCCAGCAGAACGGGGTTGCGGAGAGGAAGAACAGATCCATCATAGGGGCTGCCAAAGCCATGTTACATGATCAGGGGTTGCCATTGTTCTTGTGGGCAGAGGCCTGCAACACAGCTGTTTACTTGCAGAACAGGAGTCCGCATCGTGCCTTGGGGCACATGACTCCGGAGGAGGCTTTCTCTGGGAAGAAGCCTGATCTTGGTCATCTTCATATCTTTGGATGCATTACATACTCCTATATACCCAAGGAGGAGAGGACCAAACTAGAGCCCACCGCAGAGAAGGGTATCTTTGTGGGCTACAGTGAGACCTCAAAGGCCTTTCGGATTTACATTCCTGCACAGAGGAAAGTTGTTGTCAGACGGGATGTGAAGTTCGAGGAGGACAGGGCCTTTAGGAGGTCACGGGAGTTAGAGTATCTGGATCAGCCAGACCCTCAGCAGCAGTTGAGTCAGTCGTATGGATCCAGTGGGCAGGGATCAGGAGGATCCGGAGGTACATCTATGAGGATGTCAGGTCCATCAGTGAGCAGTGGCTCGCCGAGCCAGAGGGGTGGTGCTCCGGGCAGCATGCAGAGCAGTTCACAGAGCAGTTCACTAGGTAGTCCACTGATGGACAGTTCACACGGTACCTCAGCTTCTACAGGTTCAGGTGCAGGCAGGAGGACAGCAGACAGACAGTCAGGAGTTCAGGCTACTGATGGGGATGAGGAGGAGGAGTTTCATTCTCCTATGGGAGAAGCATGCTCAGGGAAGAGGAAGCCCAAGTGGCTTCAGGACACCTTGAGAGATGCCACATCTGTTGCTGAGCCGAAGAGGCCGGTCAGAGAGAGTAGACCACCTGAGAGATTTTGTAGCTATATGGCGATGGTTACCAGCATCCTTGACTCTGAGCCTTCTAGCTATGAGGAGGTAGCTAGCCAGCAGGTCTGGAGAGAGGCCATGCAGGAGGAGTATTCTTCTATCATGAAGAATGATGTTTGGGAGGTGGTGCCGAGGCCTGAGGGCAAATCCGTGGTTACTTCCAGATGGCTTTACAAGGTAAAGCATGCTGCAGATGGCAGCATTGAGAAATTCAAAGCAAGGTTTGTGGCTAGAGGGTTCTCCCAGGTAGAGGGAGTTGATTATGAGGAGACCTTCGCTCCCGTGGCTCGATATACTTCGATCCGCTCCAGTATATCGATAGCAGCAGAGATGGGTTGGAAGATCCACCAGATGGATGTGAAGACCGCATTTCTCAATGGCTTCATACAGGAGGAGGTGTACATTGAGCAGCCACAGGGCTTTGAGGTGCATGGGAAGGAGTCCCATGTGTGCAGATTGAAGAAGGCCCTTTATGGCCTGAAGCAAGCTCCCAGAGCTTGGTACTCCAGGATAGATGCATACTTGCAGGGGATGGGTTTCACAAAGAGTGAGGCAGATCCGAACCTTTACTTTATTGTGATTGGTGAGGAGCCCCTCATTCTGGTGCTGTATGTGGATGACTTGATCATTACAGGTGCAGAGAGACTCATAGAGCACTGCAAGAGAGATCTTGCGGCGGAGTTTGAGATGAAGGACATCGGCTTGATGCATTACTTTTTGGGTTTGGAGGTGTGGCAGGAGGAGGGGCATTTCTTCCTGGGGCAGGGGAAGTATATTGTGGACATCCTTAGCAGATTCCACATGGAGGATTGTAGACCCATGTCGACACCGATGATCACCAACTGGAAGAAGCTTCATGCTTCGGATTCCGAGTTGGTGGATCCCACATTGTACAGGCAGCTGATTGGTTCCTTGATGTATTTGGTCAACACCAGACCAGATATCTGTTTTGCAGTCAACACGATGAGTCAGTTTATGTGTGAGCCTAGGAAGGTTCACTGGGTGGCTGCAAAACACATTTTGCGGTACTTGCAGGGGACAGTGGATTATGGTCTGGACTATAGGCAGGGAGATGGAGTGAGATTGGCAGGATACACTGATTCTGATTGGGCAGGTTGTGCTTCTGATAGGAAGAGCACTTCAGGGTGTTGTTTTGGGTTGGGTTCAGCAGTAGTGTCATGGTTCAGCCGGAAGCAGCAGTCAGTAGCACTGAGTTCAGCAGAAGCAGAGTATATGGCAGCCAGTCTAGCTAGTTGTGAGGCCATCTGGCTTCGCAAGATGTTGTTTGGCTTATTTGGTCAGCCGTTGAGACCTTCAGTGATTTACTGTGATAATCAGAGTTGCATTAAACTCACGGAGAATCCAGTATTTCATGACAGGTCAAAGCATATCGGGATCAGATATCATTTCATCAGAGACTATGTTCAGAAGGGAGCTGTGAAGCTTGAGTATATTTCCACTGATGAGCAGGTTGCAGATATTCTTACCAAAGCCTTACCACGGGGCAAGCATGTCTACTTCAGAGACAAGATGGGTGTGGTGAGGAACACCTTCCTCGGTAAGAGGGAGTGTTGAAATTTGGTACCGGAGGACAGGTGGTTCCCAAAGGCTTTGATCTTTGGCCTAGGGAAAAGTGTCCAAAAGAATTTAATTTTTCTCCTAAAGTAACTTTATAATTTTTATAAAGTTAAATCTAATTTGAAAGTGACTTTAAGTGATAAAGTTACTAAGTCTAATTTTAAAGTGACTTTATAAAGTCAATGAAAAATTAGAAAGGAAAAGTGACTTTGGAAATAAATGACTAAGTGGGTCTTTATTAAAGTGGGGTGAATTAAAAAATAGAAAGTGAGATTTAAATGAGCATTTAATCTCAACCATTGATCTAAATCTATTTCAGCCGTTGGATTTAGGGATCACCCAAAAGTCATTTAGGGTTGGGTTAAGGGAGGAAAAGGAGGAAAAGATCATTCATTCTTTCATGAGCAGATTGGGAGAAGGAGAGCAAGAGAGCAAGGGAGATTTCTGGACAAGGAGGAGAAAGAGGCAGCAGTTTGGCACATACACCAAGGCAGCACTTCAGCAAATCCGAACAGCATAAAGAACAAGCAGAAAAAGGCAGCTTTTGTGAGCAAAATAGTGGAAAAATTAATTTTCAGCACGAATATCGAGGAGGCGATTTTCTGCACTTTTTCCGAGGGCTGTCCGTACAAGTCCGTACGGCCGTCCGTACAGTCCGTACGGTCCGTACATCCGTACGTCTGTACAGTCTGTACATCCGTACGGTCCGTACAGCTCTTACAGCATTTTTCAGATTGTCGTTTGGGCTGAAAACAGATAAGTTTGGCTTGCTGGAAATTTCTGTTTTTGCTGAAATTTATTTGCTGAAAATTTTCTCTGTAAAAAGGCATTTTCCAGAAATAAAGAAGAGCTCTCAAACTGGTTTTCCCCAAGAGTTGTAGGGGGTTTTTCCAGGGTCAAGTTGACCAAAAATCACTGAGTTTAAATGTGTTTTAATGGCTGTTTTTAATTGCTGATTTTTATTTCTGCAATTTCCAGCACTCAGAAAAATTTCCAGAATTTGTGTTTTCAGCAATATTTATTTTTTCAGTCTGTTAAATGTATGGCTATGGGAATGGGCATTTAACTACATGGGAGAAATAAGGTGAAACTGAAAACCGGGGTGGGAAAACAGAAAATTTTACAAAGGTTTCAGGGTGGTACTCATCGATGGAAAGGTACGTGTTTGAAAATAGAATTTTCAAAGACGTTTTTGAGTTCAGGGTTATATCAAGTTGCAGGAAGTCCACTGGGGACCATGTCCATTGACACATAGCACCGAAGGTTTGTGAGTCAGAGGGTGATAGGGATGCCTGAATTCAAAAAAAGCATGAAAGTACATGTTTGAGATGTACCAAAGGAAAATCTTACGAGGGGACCATTCCCCTCTTGTAGCAAGTCCACAGGTTTGGAACAACCCGAGGAGTTTGAGATTCATGATCGGGAATCTCATGTATACAGGTGGAAGAAAGCCCTCTATGGCCTGAAGCAAAACTCCCCGAGCATGGTATGAGAGGATTGATAGTTGTCAGATGAAGTTGAAATTCACTAGGAGTGAAACTGATCCAAACCATTACTCGAAGGTTGTGGATGATAGACCTCTCATACCGGCACCTTATGAGGACGACCTATTTCTGACAGTTGCAGACCCTCTCATTTGCAGAAGTAAGAGGGAGTTGGATTCCGAATGTGGAATAATAAACTGCAAGCCTGTGACTACCTCGAGGATATTAACTTTCAGAAGTTATATGGTAGTGATATCGGACTAGATTTGGGAAATGCCTCTGAGTTTCATAAACTCATTTGCGTTGATGTTCTTGGTGAATTCTGTCCGAACATATGTTTTGCAGTTAGCATGGTGAGCTCATATTTGGTTGAGCCTCATTGGATTGGTGCCGAGAATCTTCAGAGATATCTTTGGGGCACAATCTCTCATGGATTGAGATACACTGCCGAAAATATGAAACTGCATGATTATTCGAATGTTGAGTGGGCACGTAGTGTGGAGGATCACTAGAGCACTTCTCAGTGCTGGTTCTCTTTGGATTCTGCTTTGATATCATGGATGAGCAGCAAGAAAAAATCGGTTGCTATAAGCACCGCCGAGATTGAATACACAACTACGAGTATGATCTCCTGTGAAGCTGCATGGTTGCAGAAGCTCTTAAGTGAGCTGTTTGTACACATGATGAATACCACTGTGATTCTCTGTGACAACCAAAGGTGGGATTCGATTATTGAGGAATCCTGTATTTGATGATTGCTCTAGCAGATAGACATCAAATACTGCCTTATCTGGGATATGGTAAGTCGATGAGCGAGGAGGCTCCATCACATTGAGACTGATGTACAGGTTGCAGACATTTTTTGTCAAAGCCCCGGGGAAAGGTCAAATCTGTAACTTTCCCGAACGACTTGGAGTCGTTGAGAGACCTTCTTATAAGGGTCCTGCATGTTGCATGCATTGAGCTCTGGGAGCTTTGGGGGGCTTGGGGTACTTACTGGAGCAACATACGACCACAGGGCGACTCACCCTCCCCTGGTGGTGCGCTATGGAACAGGATGATTCGTTCTCCTGTGGGCCAGGATGATTCGTTCTCCGTGGCGACTGTGGAACATGATGATTTGTTCTCCTGTGGGCTAGGATGATTCGTTCTCCGTGGTGACTGTGGAACAGGATGATTCGTTCTCTTATGGGCCAGGATGATTCATTCTTTGTGGCGACTGTGGAACAGGATGATTCGTTCTCTTGTGGGCAAGGATGATTCATTCTCCGTGGCAACTGTGGAACATGATGATTCGTTCTCCTGTGGGCCAGGATGATTCGTTCTCCGTGGCGACTGTGGGCCAGGATGATTTGTTCTCCGTGGCATCCACTGACAGGATGATTCGTTCTCCTGTCGAGGCATCCTACCCATGCAGTCTGGGACTCATGGGAAGTACCTCTCATCTGATCAATGAGCAGGGAAATGAGGATAGGGACCATAGTAGTTCTATCGATGGACGCATCGTTGTATCTATCGTACTCCCTATGCTAAGATGACCTCCATTGATCTGGGATCAGTATGAGTGGTTTGAGACACTTTCTTGTGATATTGATCTGGGATCAATGAAACTGATTTGGGATCAGTATGAGTGGTTTGAAACACTCTCTTGTGATATTGATCTGGGATCAATAAAACTAACTTTGGGTCAGTAAGAGCGATGTGACACTCTGTTTAGATGAAACTGACTTCGGGTCAGTAGAGAATGGTATGAGACATTCTCGATCAATTCTTCTTCTTCATGGTTCAGCAGATCAGAGCAGAGCAGAGTTGTGCAGGGCACTGATGGCAGAGTTAGTACAGTTGGAAATATGGATCAGCGGATGGAGTTCTCCCTAGTTGAGAGAGAGTGTTAAAATTGGCAGCTAGGGCCAAACTCCATGTGGGCCATCTTATTTATGGCAGCTGATATTTTTCTTGGATCCCTCTCATCGAGAGGTGTAGGATTGATCTAAAGATCATCCAATTTCGATAAGTATTTATGAAGATATGAATTTATTTTGATTATGGACAAATTGTCAAGTCGACCAACAACTTATGTAGGCTCAGAAGCCCAATAGTCATGTCTATTCAACCTCTACGTTTTAGTATAAATAGAAGAGGACTTGAAGTCATTTGTCACACACACACTCACTCTTGTGATCTCACTTCATCCTGTTTTGGGTTTGATGAAGATGAGAGCTAGAGGGAGTGCCCTAGGGTATATGTTGTCCTAGATAACATGCCCTAGATCTAAATGCAGTCATGAGAGAATAAGCTCTATGTTGCTCAAAAAGCCGGAAAAGCCGGAATTGCCGGAAAAGTCGGAACTACCGGAAAAACCGGAACTATCGGAACTGCTAGAAAAGACGGAACTGCCGGAAAAGCCGGAACTGTCGGGAGAGCCGGAAAATTCGGAACTGCCGAAACTGTCGGGAGAGCCGGAAATGCCAGAAATGTCGGAAAAGTCGGAAAAGTCGGAAAATTCAGAACTGTAGGAAACACCAAAAAAACTGGAACTCTCGGAACTGCCAAGAAAAGCTGGAAAAGCCGGAATTGCCAAGAAAAGCCAGAAAAGCCGAAAATGCCAGAAAAGTCGGAACTGCCAGAAAAGCCGGAAAAGCTGGAACTGTCGAAAAAGTCGAAACTGCTGGAACTACCGGGAACAGCCGGAACTGCCGGGAATTTTTGGAACAACCGGAGCATCTATCTCCAAAGGAGAGCAGCATGCAAGGGACAACTAACTAACATTGGGACAGTTGTATGGTACTTAGCAACAAATACACCAAGCATGCAATGTTACAACTAGCATGCAAGGGACAACTAGCATGCAACAAGAAGCATGCTAAGGACAACAAGCAAGCAAGGGACAACAAGCAAGCAAGGTGAAACCAACACATAGGTCAGGATGGAAACATGGTGCAACAATGGCACATAATTTAGTACAATGATGGGTACAATCATGATTAATGAAGCGTGATGAGATGCAGCATAGTGATGATGGGTGCAGCATGGTGCAACGCGGTGAGGTGCAGCATGATGATGAAATGCAGCACAATGATAGGTGAAGGAGTCACCTTGGAGAATCAGTTGAAGCAGCATGTCTTCAACTGATCTCATGTATCATCTTCTTAGAGATGATCTATGCTCTTATCTAGATAAGTCAAAGTGTTGACTTCTGTTGTAAACATACTATCTCTCTCTCTCTGTGATGAATTATTGAAGAACATATAAGAAGAATTGATCAAGGGTTTCCCCACATTGGGGTTTGTCCCTAGCTAGCGCCACATCTTGTGTCCTCTTGTCTTGGCTTGTCTTCTGCGATTTATGTTTATGTTCTCTCTACAGTTTACTTTAACGTTGATGTGATTGCTAATCTGGAAAAGATATGGAGCTAACTGTGAAAATTGAAATAAATTGCTCTAAGCATAGAACATACCTAAAATTAACAGTAACAAATGTTTGGCCTGGTATTGACCAGATACAACGGGACCCTATGAGTTGTCTGTATAAGGTGGGATCAACATCCTTGTCTTCCGATGCATCAATTTTCTTCTAGTTGGTGATCATTGGAGTAGCCATGGGTTTGCAATCCTCCATCCTGAATCTCTTCAGAATTTCTGTAGCATATCTCTCTTGCCCAAGGAAGATCTCCCCCTTTTGCTGCCAAACTTCCAACCCCAAGAAATAATGCATTTGTCCCAAATCCTTCATGTCAAATTCTGTTGCTAGATTCTTCTTGCAGTCCCCGATGAACTTGGATGATCCTGTCAGAAATAGATCATCCACATATAATACTAGGATTAGAGGCTCATTCTCTACAACCAGATAGTAGAGATTTGGATCTGTGTCACTCTTGACAAATCCCATCTTCTGCAAGTAGCCATCAATTCGACCATACCATGCTCTAGGTGCCCGTTTCAGCCCATACAAGGCTTTCTTCAATCTGCATACATGAGACTTCTTCTCATGTGTCTCAAAGCCTTCTGGCTGTTCAATGTATACCTCTTCTTCTATCACCCCATTCAAAAATGTCGTTTTGACATCCATCTTATGGATCTCCCATCCCATCTGTGATGCAAGAGATATCACGGTTCTAATAGATGTATACTTGGCTATTGGGGTGGAGGTCTCTTCGTAGTCAATTCCTTCCTTCTGAGCATACCCCTTAGCCACAAACCTGGCTTTGTATTTTTCCACATTGCCATCTGTAGCGTATTTAATCTTGTAGATCCATTTAGAACCTACCACTAATCTGTCTTGAGGTCTTGGCACTACCTCCTAGACATCGTTCACCATTATGGAGTTGTATTCCTCTACCATCGCATCCAACCAAACCTGATGTTGAGCAGCCTCCTGAAAACTGGCAGGCTCCCCATCTTGAGCTACTAATGCCTGATATCTATCTGGTTGTTTTCGCTCCCTCTTATTGTTTCGTGGTGCACCGATGAAATCCTCTGCATCTCGCAGAATCTGACGAAGTTCCCTGCTCATTCTTCCTCTGCCAGCAGGTGCTTCTGTTAGCTCCTCCTCCTCTTGTGATTCTTCTTGATCTGAGGAAGAATTCTTTACTTCCTTTGGTTGAAGAGGTTTGACCAATAACTCCTCTTTTGACTGCTCTTTGGAAGGCATTTCTCGAGATTTTCTGAAAGCCCCATCCTCCATGAACTTCACATCTCGTCGAACTACTACCTTCCTGCTCCTTGGAAGACAGATTTTGTATGCCTTAGCGTTCTTGCTATATCCCACTAGATATCCTTTCTCTGCAGTTTGATCCAGCTTCTTCCTCTTTTCCTCGGGTATGCGACAATATGCTAAGCTCCCAAATATTTTGAAATGACTAACTTCAGGCGTCTTCCCTGTGAAGACTTTCTCTGGAGTAATCTTGCCTAAGGCCCAATGAGGAGTTCTATTATGAACATAGACTATCGTGTTGCATGCTTCTGTCCATAGGAATTTTGGCATATCCTGATCATACATCATGGGCCTAACTGCTTTTACGATAGTCCTGTTCTTCCTTTCTACTACTCCATTCTGCTCTGGATTATAAGGAGCTGTCCACTCTCTTTTGATGCCCTCCTTAGTGCAAAAATCAGTGAAGTCCTTATCGACATACTCTCCACCATTATCTGAGCGCAAAACTTTTATTTTCTTTCCAGTCAGATTCTCCACTAGAGCCTTGAACTCTTTGAATCGACAGAAAATCTCGTCCTTGGTTTTCAGAAAATAAATCCAAGTATTCCTTGAGTGGTCATCAATGAAGGTGACAAAGTACTCGGCACCACTAAGAGCTTTAGTGGACATAGGTCCGCAGATATCCGAGTGTATCAATCCTAGTACACTCTTGGCCCTGTTTTAACTTCTAGGAAATGTTGCTTTGTCATACCTTCCCAAAGCACATCCTCTGCATACATCATCTCATTCTGTACTAAGATTTGGAACTCTTGTTACAGTTTTCCTAAGAATTCTCAGAGCCCCATGGTGCAAATGTCCCATCTTTTGTGCCATTGTTCGTTCAAATCCTTGTCTCCATGACTGCCTATCAGTGCCATTGGTGATTCTAGTTGTAGTTTGTACAACCTGTTACTTTTGAGCCCAATCTGCATTTTCTTTTTCCAGCTCGGGTGTTTGACGTATACTTTCTCCTTGATGAAGAAAACGTCATAGCCTTTGCCTTGAAGTTGCGACACAGAAAGTAAGTTCATCCCCAATCCTGGTACATGTAGCACATCAGTAGCACGGAACCGCTCACCCGTTTCTGTTTGAAAAACTATGGTACCTTTCCCTACTGGAGTACACTTTGCTTTATTCCCCATGGTGATCTGAAAATTCATCCTTTCCTCCTGATAATCTGAGAAACATTCACGGATTCCCATCATATGCCAAGAGGTTGCACTGTCTATATACCATACCTCTAATGATGCAGAGCTAGTCACACAAGCCACTTCTTCTTCCAGCCTGGAAGCCAACATAGAGGAATCAAAATTACTGTCTCTTATGCAATTTTCTAAAAATCTGTGCAGGTCTCCTAACGTAGATGCCTCTGCATCATGGTCTCGACCCATAATTGATTTTCCCTTCCTATCTCTGATTACTTGCTCTGATACCATGTGAAAACTTTATTACTACAACAACTGATTTATTTTACCTACTTATTTTCCAATAAGTTATTTACGAAAACCCTTCAGTAAACTTTAAAATAAATTCTGTTGCAGATATCACACCATAATACAAAAACAAACACATCAACACAGATATTTTGGACGATTGTCCCCGGAAAAACCTAATGCAGGAAAATCAGGCAATAGAGGAAGATTTTATTATTTAGCAATTCTTCAGTACAATTGGGTGCCAAATTGGCTTACCCGATAGAGAAAAATTCTCCAGCACTTCTCTCAGTCTCAACGTCAGGCTTGCTGGCCCCTGCGCAGCTCCCAGACCCTCTGCGTCAGCTCCTGCCTCTCTGCGTCACCCACGTAGGCCTTCCAGTGACTGCGTAGTTCTGTTGCCTCTGCATCTGCCTCTATAACCTTTGCGTTGATCTTTTGGTGTTGTTCCTGACTCTCTGTTCCATACCCGCTACCTCTTGTTGCGCTCCAGACCTCTGGTTCGAATTTCTCAGCTAACCCCACTCCAGAAATCGAACTGATTGGTCTCCCTCACTATGTCTCCAACTGACCCTCAAGTCCTCTTTTATACTTTTCCTATTGATGAATCAATGGCCGAGATTAAGTCCCTAATCAACGGCTAAGATTAAAATAGACTTGATCCTTATCTTTTGGAAGCTTCTCATCCTTATCTTTATTAACACCCATTAATATTTTTATTTTCCTAAGTTTAGACTTAGGAACTCATTAAAAATGTTAATTATTTTAATAACCCTTCATTCGGATGGATTTTTCCAAAACGATTTATGGGTTTTGGAGATCTCATATGCTTTAGCCTCTCCACCAATTTTCATGGCTAGAGCACATTCTATGCTACTCCAAATCTACATGATACATTCTCGATCACTTCTTCTTCTTCATAGTTCAGTAGAGCAGAGCAGTGCATTGATGGCAGAGATAGTACAGATTGGCAGATGGATTAGCAGATAGAGTTCTCCCTAGTTGAGAGGGAGTGTTAAAATTGGCAACTAGGGCCAAACTCCACATGGGTCATCTTATTTATGACAACTGATATTTTTTCTTGGATTCCTCTCTTTGAAAGGTATAGGATTGATATAAATATCATCCGATTCTGACATGTACAAATGAAGTTATGAATTTATTTTGATTATGGTCAATTTGTCACGTCTATTGATCCTCAACGTTGCATATAAATAGAAGGTGACTTAGCCTCATTTGGACACACTCATCTTCACACTTCTCTCTCTCTCTCTCCTCATTGATTGGGTATAGATTTCTGGGCCTGTCTCTCTCCACACGTCTGAAATTTCAGGAGAGCGAAATTTCAGCCTCCTGAAATTTCAGGAGGCCGAAATGTTAAGAGACCGAATTTCTGGATAGCTTGACCAAGTGTTGACCAACGTTGCCTGTAGTTAGCACTGACCGCAGGTGGGCTGTTTGACGAGACTTTGACTGGGCTGAATTTGACTGTTTTGAGGGCTGTTTTATCTTGCTCTTTGGACGCTGAAGTTCACTGAAGTTGACTGATTTGCTAAGGGCCAAATCTGCCCTATTGACCAACGTTGACTTTTCTGGTTAGGGCTGTTTTGCTGTTGTTGTAAATTATCAGATTTGTAAATTGTGCTATCTTTCTCTGCTGAACTATTGAAGACTAAAAGAAGATTTGCTCATGGGTTTCCCACATTGGGGTTTGGTGCCACATCTTGTGTCCTCTTTTTTGGGCTTGTCTTCTACTGTTTATGTTTATGTTGTATCTGCATTTTACTATCGTGTTGATGTAATTGCTAATCTGAATATTGATACTGGGCTAATAAAGAAATTGAAGTAAAATTGCTTTAAAGCATAGAACATACCATTGTTGCCTAAAATTAACAAGAAGTCAAGGATAATGAGGGTATCTCAGCTCTATTTCAAGAGGTCGAATTAGTGAGGGAGGCAACCCTCTCAAGACCACACTCTTTGGAAAGCAGGTCGAAGGTTTTTCTAGCCCTTAACCACTAGATCAAGGCCACAGATCCTCTTTAGCAAAGCAATAGCATAAGAATCCTTGTCCTTGAGGACCGAAATTCTAGTCTAAACAACTCAAGGAAGGGCTCTTGTTGATGGAGGAGCGAAGGTCTAAAAAGACCTTTTAAGGTCTGCAACTAGCATCCAAAATTCCCAATTTTTGAACAACTCCTATCTTTGGTATGTACATTATAAGAGTTTTTTCCTGAGGTATCAAATGCCTATTGAATATCATCTCTATTAAAAAGCCAAAAGGTCCGAGACTTTGTTCTGTGGATAAGTCTTTTAGTGGAAGCCCTAAAAGACTAACCTCTGTCACCGTTTCAAAGAGAGTCGAAAAGCTCTATTGAAAGAAGATCTATCTGTGCATAAAGACCAAATTCATTTAAGGTTTTCATTGGAAAATTTGAGCATAAGTTTGAAATTATGAGATCGAAGTTCCGAGTACGATTTGCAAAGTCAAGTACGAATTATGTAAAGAAAGCATTGAATTTACCAAGTCATCGAAGTTCTGAGCACAAAAATAGCAAATACAAAATTGAAAGGCTTCAAGAGGGACGCCGAGATTTCCTTCTCTCACCCACAGTCATGTTTTCATAATATAGATCTACAAGAAGTCACAACGATGTATATAAAAGACGAGTCTTTTGAGCAATACATATATAGGATTTGAGCCTAGTCAACCAAAGGGTGAGCCGACCTATGGAGTAAAAGAAAAGAACATGTGATATGTGATCCACTAGATTGTTAAGTTTCTGAAGTTGGCATATATTTATACACAGTCCGAATCTAATCAACAGTGAGCCTTCATACTCTCTTGTTATCAGAAAGGTATATTTTCAAATATATGGTATTGAAGTCATTTTGTAACTATGAAGAAAAGGCTCTATCAATAGGGAACATGTTTAAGGATTTTACCTTGAAAGCTTTATTCCTAAAGCATAGTCATGAAGAAGCTACAATGACTGTTCTTATTGAAAAGGAAGCCTTGTCATATAAGCTACAGGCAGTGAGTAAGGTGACTATAGTGTAACTGTGGCATCAAGGACATTTCCATGAGATTAGTATAAGACAAGTTCTGCTGTGACGGTGTTTGTTGGAGCATTCAAAAATCGATTGACAATTTTGATAGAAGAGAACTTCAAGAGAATTCTTGATATACATAGTCAGTTCTGTGGACCTGTGCATCTTTGACCTACAAGTAGAATAGCGAGAGCCTACAGATCTTGAAATCAAAAGAGGCAAGATAGATATAATATCTTGAGCAGATGCACAGCTTGAGGAAAAACGATGAAGAAACCATGGCATCCGGTATTGCAGGCCACTACGACAAAGTGATGTAACCTTGAGGTATGTATGGTATATTTTGTTAAGGTTCCAACATGAACTATTGTGGGGTTAGTGGTTCTAGGCTTTGCTGTTAAAACTATTGATATAGGTATTGATATCTGAAAACCTTCATTGGCATAGGTAAAAACCCTAGTCATATGGAAACCCTAACTATGTTCCCTCAAAGAAACACTAACCCTCAGTCTTTGGGGTTTGTGCACAATTTAGGGCTTATGTCTAGTAGGCATGGATAAGGGTGATAAGTTATATATGGAAGCCTTGGTCTAGGGTTGACACTTGAAAACTCTAGTAATTCAATGGTAACCCTAGATTTACAGATTGACATCATGTTTCTTTGTTATTGTATACTTCGCTTGGGTGTACTTGTCAATGAATGCTGCAGGTACAGGAAGTAAAGAAAGAAGGATGAGCAGATCCTCTATTTTGGTAAGCATGATGGAAGGAGGGAATTGCAAGGACCCTTGGATCCTTGCGCACTCTGATGTATAAAGATAGATTCATGGTATAATTGTGGGACTGTGGATGTTTGAAAGGAATTAGTAGCAGCATACGATAGAATTCATAAACTTGATATAGTAGTCAGCTAGCCGATATAAAGATTTTGCTGCAAGTAGATAATAAGGATAATTTTTGGATCCTCCTTTCTAATATCATGGAGTGACTTCTTCAACTTGGAAGAATGATCATGATGATTGTTATCCATTCTACATGATTTTGGAGCAGGCCTCTTAAGAAGCTTGCTGGTTCAGTTACTACACGATGGATCTCATTCTGGAAATGAGGAGTAGGGCTAGATGAGTGGTTGAGATGTGTTTCGCTGAAGGCTCTAATGAAGATTGAAGGACAACCATGATGTACTGTTAGGTTCTGCATGATACTGCTATATGAATACGATTTGCCTTAAGAAGGATATGATTGGGTTGTTGCCTTGGTACTTGGTCCAAGGAGTTAATGTACATCATGCTGACATATATGATAGCAGGTTGCAGATGATTTAATGATCATGTTCAAGAGGGAGTCATGTTCAAGCTTGATGATGATTAGCTCGTGGAAAAGGGCCATCATAAAGAGGTAACTTTAATTTGATGTTCATTTTGATTTTTGAACTCATCTAGTTGAGTTGAATCAGGGTTACCGAAAGAGGGTTGTAGAAAGTCATCTACAACTAGTACTCATGTGACTGGATGGAAGATCATGATAGAAGCATGACTTGAAAAAGGTAGTTGTATGAAGGATAACCAGATGTGAACTAAAATATCACTTTCCAAGGAAGGAAAAGGATGACACGACTGCTGGCTCAACACTATGGTTTGTTGAAGGGAAGTGATGTAGAAGATGGCCTTATGCCCTATGAAAAAGGTTGTGAAGAAGAATGGCTCCATAATGAAGAAATTGAAGTTTATAACATGATGATGCTGTATATAGATGACCTTGTGAGGTTCAAAGAAAGTTCGCACATGTGATGATAACGATAAATCCCCGAGAGCTACTATCATAGTAGCTGATGATTGGCACTTCTCCCTAGTTGAGAGGGAGTGACGGATATAGTTCTCTGCTTCATGTGTCATGCACTAGACTAGGACTAACAACTGTAACTCTTAGTGAAGGCCATGAGGAGAGAATGGCATCCAAAGGATTGGATAAGCATCCGAGACATATACTCCTTGAGGATTTGAAATCCAAGATAGGAAGTAGTCTGGTGACCAATACTCTTTGAGGATGAAGTCGGGCATCCAATAGGTAAGAGTAGTCGAAGAAGAAATTCCTTGAGGATGTGTAAATCCAAGACAGGAATAGTCCTAGAAGGACATACCTCGTGAACATCCGGATGGGGTATGTGCCTTAAGAGGTAGTGTTGTGTCCCACGTAAAACCTCCCAGTATTGTGCTTTGATCTATTGAGAGATAGAGCGTGTTAGTCAAGTCCTTGCTATGTTGGTTGTATATTGATCATAATGTTGATGCTTAAGATGACTTATCCAAGAGTATCTGGTGACTGATACTCTTTGAAGTTGAAGTAGGGCATCCAATAGGTAAGAGTAGTCGAAGAGGAAATTCCTTTAGGATGTGTAAATCCAAGATAGGAATAGTCTTAGAAGGACATACCTTGTGAACGTCTGGGTGGGGTACGCGCCTTAAGAGGTTGTGTGGTGTCCCACATAAAAGCTCCCAATATTGTGCTTTGATCTATTGAGAGATAGAGCATGTTAGTCAAGGCCTTGCTATGTTGACAATGTTGGTTGTATATTGATCATAATGTCGATGCTTAATGACTTAACAATCTGACTCTTCTTATGAGAATAATTCAATGGGGAAGTGGTCAATTATGAATACCTCCCTAGTTAAGAGGGAGTGTTGAAATGTAACTAGTATTGATCTTCATAAGTTGTACTTGAGTCATGACTAGCTATAATTGTCAAAAGACAAGAAAAGAAAATTTATTTGTAAAAAGAAAGATTAGTTTATTGAAATGGGTTTCTTTCCCATCATGTTGTGGTCCTAGGTCAAAGCACCCATTGAGTGCTCTAGGGGTCTTGTTGACAAGTCAAAAGGTCAAGGTCATGATGTATTAGCCCTTGGAAGACCCATGTGTCAAGAAAGAAAAATGTTTAATATAAAATGTCATGTCTAGAAGCCTCCAAGTGATGGGTAGGCCAACCCTCTTCATGTCGGCCTAGAGAAGCCTAATTCACCTCCTTAGAAGCCTATGAAAAGGAACTCACTATCCTCATTTGAGACAAAGATTTCATCAAGAATTATCTATCTGATCCATATGAAGGGAAGAGGAGATATGATCCAACAAAGTTTGAGGAAGGAAGAATGAATTTTGAAGAGGCAAGTGAAGAAGGAAAATCTGTGTTTGGGCGGCTCACACGTGCGGAGTTGTGGAAAGAACTATGGTTTCCTTAGTCATGATTTTGCGGAGAATTGGTTTGGGGTTTTGGCTAGCTCATCACTTGAAAGGTTTGGTCTTGGGTCAAGGTCATGTTCTTGGAAGTCTTCATTGAACAGATTCTATAAGAAGAGATTTTTTGGGTTTTCCTCTCTAGGAGAGGTTTTGGCCTTGTGTAGTAGCCTACATTTGGTGTTCTGGTGTTTGTGTTGTGATATTCTTATTGGCATTTGTCTTGATGATAAAACATAACTAAATGATAATAATAATGTCACAAGAAAATGTGATGGATTAAAGAGAATTCAAGTTAAATAACCCTAACTGTTATGCCCTAGATTTCATCAACAATCTGCAGTATTAGGGTTTTGTTTCTCTTTAGATTTTTGGATTTGTAAATTGATGTTAATTGTGTATGCATGCAAATTAAAATTACGCGGAAAATAGAAAATGACAAAATAAAAACTCGCAATCCACGATTTGACACAAGCTATAACCTGGGAAACCCTTGTTGAAATGTGTAACTAGGTTCTCTCTTCATATGTATTCTTGTATATTGTAAAATGAAAAAGAAAAATTATTATTATTATTTTTGTAGGATGGGTTTTTATTTTAGGTTTATGCACCCATTGAGTGCTTTTAGATTTTCATTATTGAGTCAAGAAGTCAAAGAGTCATTGTTATATGTGAAAGACCCCATTGGGTATTTTGTAACAAGTCAAGAAAATGATTTTTTAGTCAAAGAGTCAAAAATACCTCTCCAAGACCAAGTCGGCCTAGCAGCGAAGAATTCAACCTAATTAGGGCATGTCGTCTTGCTTGGAAGGCTGTATATAAGAGAGCATTTGACCTACTATGATCTCACTCACTCATTCAGTCATCAACCAAGTGAAGAAGACAAAGAAGGCGGCAAGCAAAGGAAGAAGGAAGAAGAAAGTCGAAAATTTTGGGTTATTTCTCTCTATCTCTCTCACATGTGCGAAGGTAAGGCTAGGGTTTTGCAGTGACAAGGTCAAAGTTTTCGAGTTGCAGAAAGAAGGTCGAAATTGGTTGAAGAAATGTCTATTAGGTCACCTACTAGCCCTAGAAGAGGAAGCAATTCAAGTGAAGGAGCAAGGAATCATTGAAAGCCCTAATTTCTCTCACACGTGTGGAAGCAACAACTGTTGCAAGGGCTGAAAATTTCAGACTTGCGGTAGAGGCCGAAATTTTGTAGCTGGGGGTTGAAGTTGTGCAGTTGAAAGAGATTTGACTTGGATAGAAGAAGCACATTATCAAGAAGGGCTATGGCTAGGTCTTGGTCTAGAGGTTTTGGAATTCACCATTTGAAGAATCTACAAGAAGAGGAGATTTGTGGGTTTTCTTCTCAAGAGGAGATGCTTTGGCCCTGGCTTGCAGTGTACATCTTGTGTCCTTGTGTACTATTGATTTTCATGTTTTTGGTCGCTATTTGATAAGAATAACAACATAATAATAGAAGAAGAAGCTAATAAGAAAAAGTAAAAGTACACCACAAGCAGTTATCAAGTTTAAGAGAAATCACCCTGATTGTAGCCCTATGATTTCTCAACATTATTAAGTTATGGTATGTTCTATGCTTATAGCAGTTTACTTATCTTTCTTATTATTATCCATAGATTAGCAAGAGTGCAGATAGAACATTAAATGATCGACCGAAAACAAGCCAAGACAAGAGACACAAGATGTGGCGGCTAGCTAGGGACAAACCCCAATATGGGGAAACCCTTCGATCAAATCTTCTTTTATCTTCAATAATTCAGCAAAGAGAAATAGTACAAAAATCTGATTTATATTAGCAGTAGCAAACCCTAGATCAGCAGCATCAGCATTTGCAACTTCATCATCAAAACTAGGGCAGTTGATATTTCGCAAACTGACCATTGGATCGGCTTGATTCCACCACCAAAAAATGCGGCCTTCAGAGGAGGTCCAGATGGACCTACAATGCAGTTCTGAGGAGGGGATCTTCTGGTCATTGCTGGTCAAACTTTGGTTCTGCAGTTGCAGCGCTAATTTCTTTGTCCTTCCTTCCAGTTGTGTGAGAGAGAGTCACCTACTGCGCATGAGAGAAGAGACTCTTTACTGCGCTGGAGAGAGAGAGAGATGTGATGAGTTGAGTGAGTCCAAATGAGGAAAAGTCCTCTTGTATTTATACACATCTGATGATATTTGAATAGATGTGATTGTTGGGCTTCTGAGCCTACATGAGTTGTTGGTAGGCTTGATAATTATTCCATAATCAAAATAAATTCATATCTCCATGAATACTTATCGGAATCAGATGATCTTTAGATCAATCCTACACCTCTCGATGAGAGGAGTCTAATAAAAATATTATCAGTCATGAATAAGATGATCCACATGGAGTTTGGCACTAGTTGCCAATTTTAACACTCCCTCTCAACTAGGGAGAACTTCATTTGCAATCTGTCTGTCGGTCGCTACTATTCATCTATCAAATGCACTGCCTTGTACAGCCTGAACCTTGCCCTACTCTGCTCTATTAAGCCTGTTCTGGTTTGTCTTGTTCTGTCGTGTACTGCTCTACTTTGTTTTGCATTGCTCTGCTTTTGTTCGAATTATGAATAAGAAGAAATGATCGAGGATGCATCATACTGACTCAAAGTCAGTCTCAGAGTATGTACCACTGGTCCCAGACAAGTCTCAACCAGCCCGAAGTCAGTGTCATAGTGAGTAAAACTCCTACCACTGGTCCCAGACTAGTATCATCCTCCACTGACTCAAAGTCAGTCTCAGAGTGTGTACCATTGGTCCCAAACCAGTCTCAACCGACCCGAAGTCAGCTTCATAGTAGGTACCACTCCTACCACTGGTCCCAGATCAGTGTCATTGATCCCAGATCAATGAAGGTCATCCTAGCGTAGGGAGTACGGTAGATACAACGATGCGTCCATCGGTACTACGATGGTCCCTAACTTCATTTCCATGCTCATTGATCAGATGAGAGGTACTTCCCATGAGTCCCTCATTGCATGGGTAGGATTCCTTGACAGGAGAACTTAATCAATCCTGTCCTCACAGGAGAACTAATCATCCTGCTACAATTGTCATGGAGAACACATCATCCAGACCTCATAGGAGAACTAATCATCTTGCTACATTTTGTCATGGAGAACACATCATCCAGACCTCACAGGAGAACTAATCATCCTGCTACATAGTTGCCACGGGGTGATACAGGGAAAGTTTTGATTCTTTTACCCTGTGGTCATATGTTGCTCCAAGAAGTACCCCGCGCCCCCCCGGAGCTCCCAGAGCTCAATACATCATACAGGACCCTCATCAGAGGGTTTTTGAATGACACCAAGTCGTTCTCGGAAAGTCAAGAATTTGACCTTTCCTAGGGGCTTTGTCAGAATGTCGGCGACCTGTTCATCTGTACCGATATGTTGGAGCCTGATAGCTCCCCGCTGCACCATATCTCGAATAAAGTGGTACTTGATATCGATATGCTTGGATCAATCATGAAATATGGGATTCTCTGACAAACGAATCCCACTCTGGTTGTCACATAGGATCACGGTGGTATCTAGTGTAAATCCAAACAACTCACTGAAGAGCTTCCGCAACCACACTGCCTCACAGGAGGCCATGCTAGCAGCAATATACTCTGCCTCGGCGGTGCTCAAAGCCACCGACTTCTGCTTCCCGATCATCTAGGATATCGAAGTAGATCCCAAGGAGAAACAACACCCAAAAGTGCTCTTACGATCCACCACACTGCCTGCCCAATTAGCATCTGTGTATCCAAGTAGTCTTACATCTTCGACAGTGTATCTTAGCCCACATGTAATTGTGCCACGAAGATATCTTAACAGATTCTTGGCACCAATCCAATGTATGTGGTGAGGTTCAACCATATGTTGACTTAATGTGTTGACTGCAAAGCATATATCTGGACGGGAGTTCACTAAGAATATTAATGCTCCGACAAGTTGACGATACTCGGTGTTATTTCGTAAAACAGGTCCAGTAGCACTACTGCTTAACTTCTTAAAGTCAAGCTCCATCAGGGTAGTAACAGGTTTGCAGTCCACCATACCGAATCTTTCCAATATCTTCACCACATATTTTCCTTGAGATAGGAAAATTTCCCTTGGCTTCTGCCAGACTTCAAGTCCTAGGAAATAGTGCATTAGTCCTAGGTCCTCCATTTCAAATTTCGAAGCCAACTCCCTTTTACATTTGTGAATGAGAGGGTCTGCACCTGTTAGGAAGAGGTCATCCACATACAACACCAGTATGAGAGGTTTGTCATCTTCAACCTTAAAGTAGAGGTTAGGGTCGGCTTCACTCCTAGTGAATCCCAGCTTCATCAAGTAGTTATCGATCCTCTCATACCATGCTTGGGGTGCTTGCTTCAGCCCATAGAGAGCCTTCTTCAACCTGCATACATGAGATTTTCGATCATAAATCTCAAATCCTTCAGGTTGCTCCACGTAGACCTCTTCTTTGATCGAACCATGCAAGAACGCGGTCTTGACATCCATCTGATGTAGGTTCCATCCTTGTGAAGCCACAAGGGCTATGATCAAGCAGATGGTGGTATATCTGGCAACAGGTGCAAATATCTCGTCATAGTCTATACCTTCCTTCTCGGAGAAGACATGAGCGACAAAACGAGCCTTATATTTTTCCATACTTCCATCTGCTGCATGCTTTATCTTGTAAAGCCATTTAGAAGTGACAACTGTCTTGTCCTGGGGTCTGGGAACTACTTCCCATCAGTCATAGCATCCTTCCATACTCGATGCTTGACGACATCTGAGAATGGTGAAGGCTCATTTTGTATGATCGTGCTCATGATGGTCAGGTATCCCTAATACCTGTTGGGTTTCTTACTTTCACGGAAGGTTCCTCGGGGTGCAGTGTGCCCTTCAGCATCATCGAGTAGCCCCCCCAAGCCAAGAGGGCCTCTTCCTAGAAGAGGAAGGCTTAGGTGGATCAATAGGATCCATGGGTTCTTCCACATCAGGCATTGATTCATCATCCTTTTCTTTCGGTTCCCCAGTGTCGGCTTCTTGAGAGCTCCTCAAAGTTGGAAGATTCTCCACCTTGCTGAGAGCCATATCTTCGTTAAAGGTGACATCATGACTAATCATGACTTCCCTTTGATCAGCTACATAGATTCTATAGCCCTTAGTATTTTCACCATAGCCCACGAAGATTCCTTTCTCTCTGGATGCACCCAATTTATTCCTCTTCTCTTTCGGCACATGAAAATATACAAGGCTTACAAAAAATCTAAAATGAGATACGTCAAGTTTCTTACTGGTGAACATTTCTTTAGGAGTCTTGGAACCCAATGCTTGATGAGGGCATCGGTTTTGTACATATACGACGATGTTTGCAGCGTCAGCCCATAGAAACTTCAGAAGTCTTTGATCATGGAGCATGGCACGGATCGGGACAACTTCCACAATCGTACGGTTCTTCATTTCCGCCACACCATTCTGTTCAGGAGTATATGGTGTAGTAGTCTCCCTCTTGATGCCAGCGTCTTTACAAAAGTCATGAAACTCGTTAGATTCATATTCAATCCCATTATCAGTCCTCAAGATCTTGATCTTCTTTTCGGTTTGATTCTTGATCAAGGCTTTGAAGTGTCGAAACCAAGAGAACACTTCATCCTTCTTCTTCAAGAAGTATATCCAAGTCTTTCGAGAATAGTCATCTGTAAAAGTAAGGTAATATAAATATCCTCCCAAGGAGTTCACAAGCATCATACCAGATATGTCTGAGTGAACCAGTTGTAATATGTCGGAGGTCTTGCTTTGGCTTGAAGGGAATGGTCCCCTTTTGAGCTTTCCTTTGACACATCCCGGACATACACCTTCTTTCTCTACTTGGAATTCGGGCATCCCTGTTACCATTTGTCTTACATCGGGTAGAGCTTTATAATGAAGGTGGGAAAACCTTCGATGCCAAAGTTCGGACTGAAGAGATGTGTCACAAGACATGACACCTAGCGGACTTCCGCTGACCTGATATAATGAATCAACTCGAAACCCAAGAGTGAAGGCATCTTTAACATTGTTTTTCCATATACGTACCTTGCCATCGCTGAAGTTCACCTTGTAGCCTTTGTCTTCCATTGCCGAGATGGACACCAGGTTCTTTTTGAGGTCAGGTACATATAATACATCTTGTAAGTGGATCGTATTACCTTGATTCAATTTAAGAGAGACATTGCCTACACCTTTCACGGGATATTTCATATTATCTCCAAGGACAATTTCCAGGTTAGTTTCCTTCTCTATTAGATTATGGAGAACTTCTTTGTAACCAATGAAGTGCCTTGATGCACCACTATCAATGAGCCAAATTCCCATTGAGTCTGAAGTAGCAAAGGTAGATAGAGCAGCTGGTAAATAATATTCATCCTGCTTATTTTCAACAATGTTAGATTCATACCTGGAATTTCTAGCCTTCTTGAATGGTTGTCCTCTTCCTGGATTACCAGCACTCCTTTTGCCTTTGCTATTAGATTTCCCATTCCTTTGATTGCCATGAGAGGAATTTTGATCATCGTCCCAGTGTGAGATCTTTCTATCAGGGCACTCCTTCACATAGTGTCCTGGTTTATCGCAAATGTAACATCGTCCTTTTCTTCCACCCTTAGGTCCAACCTTTCTTTTTGATTTAGTCCCATAATTATTTCTTTTCTTAGCATGAGAAGAAAAGGCAGCAGGAGGACCTTTAGGCATGGGCATTTCTTGCTCTTCAACCCTTGTTTCTTCTTGAATGCATCTAGCCATTAATTCCTCGAAACCAGGAATTACATTATTGTTTAGAAGAGTAGTCCTGAACACGTACCATTTGGATGGTAATCCTCCAAGAGTCGTGAGTGCCATTTCCCTATTAGTAATAGTCTCCCCAATAGATAGGAGATCGTTCCTGATCTCGGTGATTCTTAAGAAGTATGCTTGCATACTCTCATCTTTGCCCTTCTTAATTTCCTTAAGCTTATTTCTAAGAAACAAAACTTGATTTGCATCATTAACTTTAAATAAACTCACCAGTCTATCGTAGATTTCCTTGGAGGTGTTCAGGTCGAAGATGTAGGCCACCAAGCGCTTGTCGATAGAGTCCCGGATGATCTTCTTTGTTTTGACTTCACCGATTTTCCATTTGTTCTTGGCAGCAGTGGTTGCATTTGATGGAGGCTCAACAATATTGTCTCTCACATGGTCCAACACTCCTTGATCTTCTAAGTTTAGATTGATAGACATCTTCCATCTATGATAGTCAGCGTTCTCATGGAGCTTGTCTTCGGCAGGAAAGAGTGTTGAGGACCCCATAGTTCTTTTAGGATAGCTTTGCCAATCTTCTCTTTAGTGATTGCTCGTGCTCTTGCTCGGGCTTTGTCTTCACCTCAGCTCTGATACCATGTTAAGTTATGGTATGTTCTATGCTTATAGCAGTTTACTTATCTTTCTTATTATTATCCATAGATTAGCAATCACATGTACATAAAGTAAAGTGCAGATAGAACATTAAACGATCAACAGAAAACAAGCCAAGACAAGAGACACAAGATGTGGCGGCTAGCCATGGGCAAACCCCAATATGGGGAAACCCTTTGATCAAATCTTCTTTTATCTTCAATAATTCAGTAGAGAGAAATAGTACAAAAAATTGATTTATATCAGTAGTAGAAAACCCTAGATCAGTAGCATCAACATTAGCGGCTTCATCATCAAAACTAGGGCAGTCGATATCTCGCAAATCGACCGTTGGATGGGCTTGATTCCACCACCAGAAAATGCAGCCTGCAGAGGAGGTCCAGATGGACCTACAATGCAGTTCTAAGGAGGGGATCTTCTGGTCAACGCTGGTCAAATATTGGTTCTGCAGTTGCAGCACTAATTTCTGCATCCTTCCTTCCACCTGTGTGAGAGAGAGTCACCTACTGCACATGAGAGAAGAGACTCTTTACTGCGCTGGAGAGAGAGAGAGAGATGTGATGAGTTGAGTTAGTCCAAATGAGGAAAAGTCCCCCTGTATTTAGGCAATCTGATGATATTTGAATAGATGCGACTATTGGGCTTCTGAGCCTACATGAGTTGTTGGTAGGCTTGATAATTATTCGATAATCAAAATAAATTCATATCTCCATGAATACTTATCGAAATCGCATGATCTTTAGATCAATCCTACACCTCTTGATGAGAGGAGTCTAATAAAAATATTATCAGCGATGAATAAGATGACCCACATGGAGTTTGGCCCTAGTTGCCAATTTTAACAAACATGGTATCATAGCTAAGGTTGACAAAGGGCATAATGAAGAACACTACATCCTTGTAGAAGTTATGGAAGTTCTCATTGAAGCAGTTTTCTATGATGACAAGACACATCAAGCAAGGCATCAAAGCATTTAAGGATCTCCTATCATCATTTAAGATCTCCTCTATCAAGGACAAAGGATTATTCTTAGCACTTACAAGTACTTTTGAAGATTAAAATATTTGGGTAATTGATAGTGGAGCATCTAGACATATGATAGGTGAACATAAACAATTGAAGACTCTATCAAGAGGAAAATCTTCTTATTTGGTCAAACTTGGAGACAAAAAGAGTTATGCAGTAAGAGGAATTGGATCAACTTCGTTGGAGCTCAAAGATGGAGGAAACATACATCTCAACAACATTCTATTCGTTCTAGGTTTGAAGAAAAAATTTCTTTTTATTTCATGCTTAGAAGATAAAGGAGATAGAATTGCTTTTATAGATGGAAGAGTTATGATGTGGGATAAGGCTCTGGCATCAAAATTGCAAAAGTTATTGGGATTTGTGAAGGAAGATTCTACAGATTACTTACCCTTCTCTCTCAAGCCTTGGTTCACATTGAAGTCATTCCATGTGAGCTTTGGCATAGAAGTTTTGGACACCTTCATTACAAAATCTTACCAACTCTAAATTCAATGGTGAATGGCATCCCTGAATTAAAGGAGGATCATGAAGGAATTTGCAAGGGATGTGCATTAGGGAAAAATGTAAAGAAACCTTTTGGAAGCAGTGCTTCAAGAGCTAAAGAAATCTTAGATCTCATTCACTCTGATGTCTGTGGTCCTATGTCTACAAAATCTCTTGGAGGTCATTTATACTATGTAACCTTCATTGATGACCACTCAAGGTAAACTTGGATTTATTTACTCAAGTCCAAGGATGAAGTATTCAAAAAATTTCAAGAATTCAAAGCAGAAGTAGAGAATCTTACAAAAAGAAAGATCAAGGTACTAAGATTCGATAATGGTGGATAATACACATACACATCAAAAGAACTTGTAGCTTTCTGTAAGGAGGCTGGAATTAAGAGGGCACTGATAGTACCATACATTTTAGAGCCATGTTACATGATCAAGATCTACCTAAATTTCTCTGGGGTGAGGCATCCAAAACAATTGTCTATATTCAAAATTGAAGTCCTCACAAATCACTTGACAACATGACTCCTGAAGAAGCATTTACTAGAAAAAGACCATGTGTAGATCATCTCTGAATATTTGGTTGCCTTGTATACATTCACATTCCAAAAGATAAAAGGAAGAAATTGGATCCTACAAGCTTGAAGGGCATATTTGTTGGCTATAGTAACTCTTCAAAGGCATATAGAATCTACATAAAAGAAGGGCACTGAATTGAAGTTAGCAGAGATGTGATCTTTGATGAAAGCATTGCATATAAGAAATCCAAAGATCTCCCGATTGATTTTGATGATGAAGAACTACCTATATTTGAAGAATCTCCAAGGGAAGAAGAAAATTCCAATCATGAAGAAGAGGGTCCCACTGAACCTGTGCAACATGTCACCATCCTTGAGAATCGAAAGAGACCAAATTGGTTAAATTCTACTCTTCAAGAAGCTAAAGGAAATATTGCAGCAAAAGGTACATTCAGGGAAAGTGAGAAGCCTAAAAGGTATTCCGGGTATGCAACCTGTATGACGAAGTTAATTGAAGCATAACCATCCACCTTTGAAGAAGTTGTCAATCATCAAGAATGGAAAGATGCTAAGAATGAAGAATATCAATCTATAATGAGAACTAGAGTTTGGTAAATCGTTCCTAGGCCGAATAACAAATCTATGGTAACTTCCAAATGGCTCTATAAGATTAAGCATGTAGCAGATGGAAGCATTGACAAGTACAAAGCAAGGTTTGTGGCTAGGGGTTTCTCTCAACAAGAAGGCATTGATTATGAAGAGACATTTGCACCTACAACTAGATACACAACTATAAGATCGTTGGTCTCTTTGGCAACATCTATGGAATGGAACATCCATCAAATGGATGTCAAAACAACATTTTTGAATGGTACCATTGATGAAGAAGTGTATATCGAACAACCCTTGGGATTTGAAGTGAAAGATAGAGAAACTCACATTTGCATATTAAAGAAGGCACTTTATGGCCTCAAGCAAGCTCCAAGGGCCTGGTATGCTAGGATGGACACATATCTACAAATATTGGGATTTTCAAAGAGTTATGCTGATCCAAACTTACATATCAAAGTAGTGAAGGGTGAACTAGTCATCATTCTTCTATATGTGGATGATCTTTTCATAACAGGTGTGGAAGGTCGTATTCAAGAATGCAAGAGACAATTGGCAGCAGAATTTGATATGAAGGATCTAGGGTTGATGCACTATTACTTGGGGTTGGAAGTTTGGCAAGAACTTGGTGAAATATATCTAGGTCAAGGAAAGTATGTGATTAAGATGCTACAAAGGTTTGGCATGATGGACTGCAAACCTATGACAACGCCCATGGTCACAAATTTGAAGAGATTGAGAAGTTTTGATTCAAGCTCTGTGGATCCTACAAGTTATAGACAATTGGTTAGCCCCTGATGTATCTTGTGAACACACATCCATATATCTATTTTGTAGTGAATATTCTCAATCAATTTCAGATGGATTTGAAACACAACCACTGGATAGCAGGCAAGCATATATTGAGATATCTGCGAGGGACAATACATTACTGCCTGAAGTATGATAGAAGGAATGATATCCAATTGATAGGATACACAAATTCTGATTGGGGAGGTAGTGAGACAGATGGAAGAAGCACTACCGGAGGTTGTTTTAGTTTGGGACCCCCTCTATGATCTCATGGATGACTAGAAAGCAATAATCAATTGCTTTGAGTTGTGCTGAAGTGGAACACATTGCAACATGTTTGGTTGAGGAAGCTGTTATCCGATTTGTTTGAAGGACTGATGGACCCTACCGTTATACATTGTGACAACACCAGTTGC
Organism: Pinus tabuliformis; assembly: GCA_031772625.1. Taxonomy (NCBI): domain Eukaryota; kingdom Viridiplantae; phylum Streptophyta; class Pinopsida; order Pinales; family Pinaceae; genus Pinus; species Pinus tabuliformis. The sequence continues at coordinate 620,276,004 of CM062812.1, read as the reverse complement.
ATCAGATTGTCTGAAGACCTCGTATTTCATGGAAAGACGAAGCACATAAACAACAAGTATCATTACATATGAAAGTTGGTGCAAGATGGGGTGTTGTAGCTACAATATATCTCCACCAATGAGCAAGTAGCTGATATTTTGACAAAATCTCTTCTTAATAAGAAGCTTGTGTATTTGACAAGCTTGGATTGGTTGATATCTCCTCCCTAGTTGAGAGGGAGAGATAGACACATCGTTCTTGTCTTCACTTTGTGAAGAAATAATGGAGGATTGAGTAAGCATCTGGTTTTCGATACTCTTTGAAGATGAGGTAGGGCATCCAATAGGTAAGAGTAGTCGAAGAGGAGATTCCTTGAGGATGTGTAAATCCAAGACAAGAATGTCCTAGAAGGACATACCTTATGAACATCCAGATGGGGTATGTGCTGTGAGAGACAATGATGATGGTGTCTACAAGTCATTGTCTCCCTAGCATTGTGCTTACTATGCTAAGAAACTAGATTCGACCTTAACCCTTTGCGTGTCCCCAATCGTGTTCGGTGACTGTGTCCTCCAATTGTGTTCGGGGACTGAGTCCGTTGTGTCCCGCTTCTGGGACATGTGTCCCCTTGATTGGCGTGCCGCGTGGCCCATAAAGGGCGGTTTTGGGTCATTTCACCCTCACTTTTCACCGTCTCTCTTGCTGTGGGTGTGTGGGAGCGAATAGCAAAGGGTTTGGGAGCATTTTGGAGGTGATTCAAGCAACAGGTAAGTGCATTTTGTTTCTATTTTTTTTGCTTTTTTATTACAACAGTTTGCATGTGCATTTTTTTTTACAAGTTTGTGCATTTTTTCTTTATATTTTTATAACATTGATGGCTCAATCAAGGGTAGCAGGGAAGGGGCAAAGGAAGGGGGAAAGAATGTCCCCATTGGAGATGCCCCTCCTGTTCCAATTTCATCAGGGTCTACAAATGTTCCCTCTAGTGGAAGTGGGGCTGCAAACAACAACTTCAAATGTTGAGGGAAGACAGCAGGCTCAAGATAACAAATATCCCTTGTGGATGTACACAGGTGTCTTTAGCTAAGAAGAAAAAAATGGAAAAAGAGGCCAATGTTGGTATGGAAAAGGTGGTTGCATCATCTAAAAACACAAGAATGATGATCCCCTTTCATTCTTGAGGAAAAGCAGCAACAAATTTCCATTTGAGAGTTTTGGTGGGGGACAAGCAACGAAAAGAAAGGCAATGGCAGTTGGTCCAATGGACAAGTTTTTTCAAAAAGATAAACGAGAAGAGCTTGATCTCACCATTGCATTCTTTTTCTATCAGAACTTCATATTCTTTAATGTTGCACGCTCACCTTTATTTATTGAGATGTGCTGAGCTCTAACTCAAGGGCCTCCATTAGGGTTTGTGCCTCATGGGTTAGAGAAGCTTAAAACCACATTGTTGACTAAGGCAAAGAAAGAGGTGGAAAAAATGCTTGAGCCTATTAAATCAACACGGCCAACATCTGGGGTTAGTATTGTTTCTGATGGATGGACAGATCCAACACACTAGCCACTCATCAACTTCATGGTGTCTTCCTTGAATGGTCCAGTTTTCTTGAAATCAGTGGATGCGCTTGGACAATACAAGGATGCACAATATATGGGTGAGTTGTTCATTAAAGCTATTGAAGATGTAGGTGTTGATTCTTGTGTGCAAGTCATTACAGATATTGCACCTGTTTGCAAGGCGGTTGGCGTGATCGTGGAAACTAAAGTAAATATCCACAAGTATTTTGGACACCTTGCATTGTCCATTCTTTGAATAGCACTTAAATCTATTGCTTTTGATGTGCTTTGGATTGGAAGTATTATTGAGGATGCACGACATATCCTCAACTTTGTACAAAATCATACAAATGCCCTCACAAGTTACAAGGAGTACAACAATCTATCATTGTTGAAGATTGTAGATTCACGGTTTGCCTCTTCATTCATCATGTTGAAGAGGTTGAGGGAGGTCAAGACTGCTCTTGGGGCCATGGTTATTTTAGAGTTTTGGTCTTTTTGGAGAAAGATAGATCAAGCAGCCTCAGAAAGAGTGAAGGACACAATGTTAGATGATGCTTGGTGGGAGAGGGTAGATCTACTTATTAAGATCATGGACCCTATTGTTTCTATGCTACGATTTGTAGATACAGACCAACCCATCCTAGGAGAGGTTTATGAGGGATGGGATTCCATGATTGAGTCTGTGAGGAGCATTATTGTACAGAGTGAGTGCCTTGAGTATGAGACATCATCAAAGGACTTCTTCACCACCATACAGGATATTCTTGTGAGCAGATGTGACAATAATTGCACACCTTTGCATTGTTTGGCTCACTCATTGAACCCAAAATACTACAGCCATGAGTGGCTGAATGGTGGACCTTCCCGCAAAATTCCCTCCTCACATAGATGGTGAAATTTCACACGGGAGGAAGGATGCATTGAGGCAAATTTTTTAGGATAGAGCATCCCTTGATGAGGTGGAGGATGCCTTTGCAAGTTTTCCACTAGCACTGGTCGATTTGCAGGAAATGATGTGATTAGAGATAGGGGGCTAAGAAGCCCTATTCTTGGTGGGCAACTCATGGGGCAACAAGCCCTCCTTTACAACAGTTAGCCATGAGACTCATCTCTCAGGTGACTTCCATCTTCTTGTTGCGAGAGGAGTTGGAGTACATATGGGAATTTGTATAGTATCAAGAAGAGTAGGCTTGAGTAATCCAGGGCAGAGACAATGGTGTATGTGCACACCAAGCTTTGTCTGATTTACAAGCAGAGAGACGAGTGGCTGAAGGGAAAGACAGAGGTGTGGCATGTCTTTCCTCATGATATGGGTTTGGAAAACAATTTTGAGTAGGCATTGGCCAACTTGGATCTTAATGAGCCGGTGCTAGAGCCTGTCACTTTTGATGATGGTGATACTGTAGAGGGGTTATCCTCCACACCAGTAGATGTAAGGATGGTATTGGATATAGAGGAGGAGAGCAGTGGTGACCATGATGATGACAGTGATGCTGATTTTGATGATGATGATTGATGACTCATGAGCTACCTACTGCCTTGAGGCTTGTAGCTATTTTGTATTTGCTATTTCTATTTGCCATTGGCATTGCTACTAGCTATGTAACACATTTTGATTTTGATGACTTAATGTGAAAACTGCAGTATCTCGTCTTTCTCCTATTGGATCATTGATGAAATGTCACAATTGTATTTGTATGCATAATGTTACTTTGTAAAACTTACATCTAGATGAAGATCTATGTTTGAATCAATGAATTTGTATCATGAATGAGAATTTGTGTAAGAAATATATATATATTTTAATAAAATAATATATAATGTGTCATGTTATGGGTGGTCAATGTGCTTGTGTTGGACGCTCGAATCCTCGTGCCCTTTGTGCCCTGTGTCCCTCTGTGAGGTGACTTAGATTCTATGGAGAGATAGAGCTGTTAGTCAAGGCCTTGCTATATGACAATGTTGGTTGTTATGATGAGATGCAATGAGATAATCTGAAATAATAGCTTATGAGATGGGTTACCAATTCGACTCTTTTTACGAGATACTCTTCAGTATGAGAATGTCCATGCACCATTATGAATACCTTCCTAGTTAAGAGGGAGTGTTGAAAAGTGTAACTAGGTTCGGTCTTCATATGTACTCTTGATTCTTGTATATTGTAAAATGAAAATGAAAAATTATTATTATTATTTTTGTAGCATGGGTTTCATGCTCAAGGTCATTTTATTTTAGGTCAAAGCACCCATTGAGTGCTTCTAGGTTTTTATTATTGAGGCAAGAAGTCATAGAGTCATCAATATGTGTCAAAAATACCCCTCCAAGACCAAGTCGGCCTGGCAACTAAGAAGTCGGCCTAATTAGGCATGTCGTCCTTGTTGGAAGGCTATATATAAGAGAGCATTCGACCTATTTTGATCGATCTCACTCATTCACTCATCAACCAAGAAAAGAAGACAAAGAAAGCAAGTGAAGGAAGAAGGAAGAAGAAAGTGTAAAATTTTGGGTTATTTTTCTCTATCTCTCTCACACGTGCAAAGGTAAGGCTAGGGTTTTGCAACTACAAGGTCAAAGTTTTCAAGTTGCAGAAATAAGGTCGAAATTGGTTGAAGAAAGGTCTATTAGGTCACCTACTAGCCCTAGAAGAGGAAGCAATCCAAGCGAAGGAGCAAGGAAGCATTGGAAGTCGTAAATTCTCTCACATGTGTGGAAGCAATAATTGTTGTAGGGGCTGAAAATTTCAGACTTGCAATAGAGGTCTAAATTTTGTAGCTGGGGGTTGAAGTTGTGCAGCTGGAAGAGATTTGACTTGGTTTGACTTAGATAGAAGAAGCACATTATCAAGAAGGTTTGGCTTGGCCTTGGAAGAGTATTGGTCTTGGTCTTAAGGTCTTGGAATTCGTCATTTGAAGAATCTATAAGAAGCGAAGAGATTTTTGGGTTTTCCTCTCAAGAGGAGAGGTTTTGGCCCTAACTTGCAGCCTACATTTTGTGTCCTTGTGTACTATTGATTTTCATGTTTTTGGTAGTTGTTCGATGATAAGAACAACAGAATAATAGAAGAAGCTAATAATCAAGAAAAAGTAAAAATACATCACAAGCAGTTATCAAGTCTTAAGAGAAATCACCCTAAATTTAGCCCTATTGATTTCTCAACATCCCTTTCGGGAGAAAACCCAGCTGGAATGTGAGGTCGCTCTGCTCTCTTTCTCTGAATAGAAAATGGCTGCGAGTACAAAGAAGTATGCCCTGTGGCCCATGGACTACTACAATGCACAAATCCTCTCTGTGTGCTCTATCTCATATCCCTTTTCTATTTTTACTCATCTATGGAACAAATGCACTCGAAAAAATGGAATCCTTTTTCCTCCTAGTGGCGTGGTTATAATATAGCCTGATAGCGTACTAGTGGTTAGGTTTGACTACCTCAACTCTCAACTAGAGTTACAATATGGACTTTTCTAAAGTCTTCTTCATTATAATCACGTGGCTAGCCCCTTTTCCATGAATAATGGGGGTTAACGTGGCATCCTCTCATTACGGTGGTGAAAACAAGGTGGTCAACTTCTGAATGGCATAATTTTGCATATTGACTCCCATTGACGCGATTATTGCGTTGTTGGAAAGGTCTTTGTGTGTAGAATATGAAAAAAGGTGCGACGCTAAATTGACATAGTTTTACCCCAAAAAAACATCATTTGATGCCTCAAAATGATCTTAGAAGGTTTCAAACCCCAATTTGCCAAACTAGGTCCTACCGGTAAAAATGGTCTTGTGAGTTGATTCCTCCACTTTTTCTCCTTTGAAAGCATTGATATGGATCACAAACAATATAATGATCCAATTCGGATCATACCTCCCCATTTTAGGAGGGTTTTGGTTCCCAAAAGCTTCTATTGAATGAGGTGAGAAAAAATTTCCTCCACCTTCTCTTGGGTGTATCAAACCCAAAAAAAACATCATTTGATGCCTCAAAATGATCTTAGAAGGTTTCAAACCCCAATTTGCCAAACTGGGTCCTGCCAGTAAAAATGGTCTTGTGAGTTAATTCCTCCACTTTTTCTACTTTGAAAGCATCGAGATGGATCACAAACAATATAATGATCCAATTCGGATCACACCTCCCCATTTTAGGAGGGTTTTGGTCCCCAAAAGCTTCTATTGAATGAGGTGAGAAAAAATTTCCTCCACCTTCTCTCGGGGTGTATCATTTAGCTTTGCCTCAAAGTTGTCCTTTCAAACTAGTCTGCCAAAGGTCATGCTGCCCCTGCCTTGTGGTGATGGACTTCTTATGCAAAATTGTATCTTCTGTCAACTCTTATTGAGCATCTGGTGCCAAATCCTTGAGAGAAGGTAGGACTTATTCCTTTTCCTCATCTTGTATGGAGGCTAATACAATTTCAGATTTTCTACATTCACAATCGAGTAAATACGCATGTATGGTTGTAGATTGAGTCGAGACACATTATCACCCACCTTTTCCAGTGTCTCTAAGGGAACATACCACAGAGCCTTCATATTTTTAGTAGGACCCTATAACCTCTCCTCGTTCAATTGTAGCCATACTCTATCTCCCACCTTGAACGACTTCTTTATGCTCTGTTGATCATCCCTGACCTTATATTTTTCATGTGACTTCTGCAATGTCTCCTGTACCTGTATGTGGATTTGCTTGATCTTCTCAACAAAATTTTCAACCCTTGAGGCATCTCCTGTATGATACTCCCTTACTCCTCTGTCCTGCTCATATGCAATATCCAAAGGTGAAGGTGGCAAATATCCAAAACAAGTTTTCAAATGGGCACTTACCAGTAGAAGTGTGGATTTCTCTATTATAAGAGTATTGTTTATATATCAAATTTTCATCCTAGGTCTTTGGATTCCTTTTTATTATAACCACTCAAAAGTTGCATCAAAGTCCTGTTGACTACTTCTGTTTGCCAATCTAAGGATGGAATGTTGTAGACCTCTTCAACTTCTTGTCCATCGTCTCCCACAATGTAGTCCAGAATGCATGAGAAACCTCACATCCTTGTATGAAATGACGCTTCTTGTTATCCCAAAGTGCACCCAAATTTGTCCAAAGAACAAGTTCGTTGCTTCTTGCCCGCTGATGGTCTTTTTGTTGAACCTGTCAACAGGTAGTCAATTGTGCATCACCTTGTTCAATTGTAGCCATACTCTATCTCCCACCTTGAATGACTTCTCTATGTTGTGCTGATCATGCCTGTTATAAGAGTACTTATATATCAAATTTTCATCCTAGGTCTTTGGATGCTTTTGATTGTAACCACTCAAAAGTTGCATCAAAGTCTTGTTGACTACTTCTGTTTTCCCATCTAAGGATGGACTGTTGTAGACCTATTCAACTTCTTGTCCATCGTCTCCCACAATGTAGTTCAAAATGCATGAGAAACCTCACATCCTTATATGAAATGACACTTCTTGTTATCCCAAAGTGTACCCAAACTTGTCCAAAGAACAAGTTTGTTGCTTCTTGCCCGCTGATAGTCTTTTTGCTGAACCTGTCAACTATCACGAACAGGTAGTCAATTGTACCTCTCCTTGTTCAATTGTAGCCATACTCTATCTCCCACCTTGAACGACTTCTCTATGTTGTGCTGATCATGCCTGGCCTTATATTTTTCATGTGACTTCTGCAATGTCTCCTGTACTTGTATGTGGATCTGCTTGTTCTTCTGAACAAAATTTTCAACCCTTGAGGCATCTCCTATAAGATCCTCCCTTACTCCTCTGTCCTGCCCATATGCAATATCCAAAGGTGAAGGTGGCAAATATCCAAAACAAGTTTTCAAATGGGAACTTACCAGTAGAAGTGTGGATTTCTATATTATAAGAGTATTGTTTATATATCAAATTTTCATCCTAGGTCTTTGGATTCTTTTTTATTATAACCACTCAAAAGTTGCATCAAAGTCCTATTGACTACTTCTGTTTGCCCATCTAAGGATGGAATGTTGTAGACCTCTTCAACTCTTGTCCATTGTCTCCCACAATGTAGTCCAAATTGCATGAGAAACCTCGCATCCTTGTATGATATGACGCTTCTTGTTATCCCAAAGTGCACCCAAACTTTTCCAAAGAACAAATTTGTTGCTTCTTGCCTGCTGATGGTATTTTTGTTGAACCTGTCAACTACCATGAACAGGTAGTCATGTCCCTTCCTGGTTGTTGGTAAACCTCCCACAAAGTGCATGGAAATGCTTTCCCAAGGATGCGTGGGTACAAGTAAGGGATGATATAGACCCTGTTTCCTGTTGCTAGGCTTACTAGTACAACAAAGCATGCATCCTCTTATGAACCTAGCTACCTGTTCTTGCATCTTGGGCCAATACACATACACTTACAAGTTGTCCACTGTCTTCCCTACACCAAAGTGCTATGTAGCCTTGGAGGTATGAGCCTCTCTAATCAACTGCAATCTCTCGTCTTTAGGAACACATAGCTTATCCAACCTGTAGAGTAACCCTTCTTGGAGATGGTAGTCAACGGTGTTGTCTCTATTGTGCACATGACTCTGACTTTACAATTGCTGAAACACCTCCCTGAAGTCCTCATCCTCTGAATATGCTTCTCTGTATGCATCATGGGTGAATGGCTCCATGTGCATCAGAGTTCCCAAAGTTGTGATCTTTGATGTGGGTGGCCTTGAAAGCATGTCGGCCAACTTGTTTGTGCTGCGCTTATTGTACTAGATCACTAAACTATTGTAGAAACCCCATCCACTTGTGATGCCTAGTCTGATGTAGCTTACTCTGGGCTTGCAGGTAATGTAGTGGCTGGTGATCTATGTGGATTACTCTGTCCTTTCTCATCAGATAGTGCTTCCACTTCTTCACAACTTGCACTAGGGCATAGAGATCTTTGTGGCAGGTAGGGTAGTTAAGAACTACCCCACGAAATACTTAAGATGGTAGCATACAGACCTTCCTCCTTGCATCAAGACCGCTCTCATAACATACCCACTCACATCTGCCTCCACTTCGAAGGGATTTTGAAAGTTTGGTAATGCCAGAATTGGTGCTTGATTGATCTTCTTCTTTAGCTCCTCAAAGGCCTTCTGCTGACCCTTTCCCCACTGGAAACTCTTGCCACTTGCTGCTGTTAATACTCAGATTTTCCTAGAAGTTGTCAGAAGTAGGAAAGGGGTCCGAGGTAACCACAAACCAACTTTTAAGTACAAAATCTAGCCAATCTGTACTTAGAGAGGGCTCTCTCTTTAAGATTTAGCTTTGTTTGTAAGATGTTAGGCTAGTTATGAAAGCTTGGGGGTTTTGATTGTGTTTGGTGGTGGAATTCAAGAGTAGATGGATAGAACAAAGTAGATCAGGCCATTGGGCTATGGAGTCAACTGCAGATGGCTAAACTAGATTTGGATGATTCCACAAAGGAGGGCTTCACAGGGCAAGATAGCTAAACAAGGAACAAATGGTAACTTGAAAGAATGGAATGGTTTTGAAAGGGATGAAGGGCAATTAAGAATCCTTCAACAAGTTTCAAAAGGAGGGAAAATGAATGATCACTAATAAAAAGCAATTAAGAATTTTTTATTAAATGATCATAATGATAAACTAAGAAGCAAAGAGCAGTTAAGAATTCTTTGCCTATGATAGTTTAGAGGAAAACATTTAGAATAAAAACGATTTTAAAGACAGATTGCAATTAAGCACTTTCTGAAATATACTTTTTCGTTTTAATATTCAGACATGAACACTAGTGAAACATTAAACCAGAAAACTTATTTGTCCAATGTTTGACACATGAATCCTGTGAAAAGTCCCTTGCTTTATTTCTTCATCTAGCCAGCCATACAAGAGTTGTTCAACAACACTTTATTCCAAAATAATCAGTCTATAGATATGTCTAAGCCTAAAATACTCCGAATGAGGGACTACTTATACAAAAATTTACAATAAAATATCTCTTAACAAAGAGAGATATAATCTAGGAAGCCTAACTATATGTTACATAAAAGTAGAGACAGATGGTCTCGAATATAGAATATAAAAGTGAGTTGCTGTCTTGTTTTCCCTGTTTTTGTGAATGAGATGGAGGTAGGTCCTATGATTGGGCATCTTGCAGTCTAGCTTGTAATTTTGTGCTGGCTGTCTGCTTTTGACTTTCAACTGATACTCTTTCACCTGTTCTGATACACTTTACCTGCTTTATCCTCATTCACCTTCTTTTACCAAAACTAACCATGGTAAATATTTGATTTTACCAAAGTAAATTACAAAATTTCTGTCATGTCTGTCCACCAGTTTTCCTTTGGTATTCTGGTCCTTTGAAGCTTCCTAAAGATTTCATCAGTTTCAGTATATTTGGCAAAATTAGGCTGAATTGAAAACAAATGTTTTATCTCATGTTCAACATAAAAAAGGTTCTCTAGACTGTCATAGAGAACTCTGCCTGTTGGTAGTGCCTTGGGTGCAGATGCACTTGCTGATGAACTGGGCTGATTGTTTGCATACTGGGCCAACTTATCCACGTAGTCTTCATGCCTCATCAATTTATCATTAATTACTAAAGGACTGGGAAGCCCTTTGCTCTGCAAAATACCAAATTTCTCCATAAAATCATCAATTTCTTCTTGCATGTTCTGGCACCTCCTTTCCAAATTCTGCATCAGTGACCTTTTGGTTAATACCTTTTTGATTTCTAGGATGGTGGCTGTTCTGTCTTCAATACCCAGCTCTTCTAGTTGGTACCTATTTTTTGGTACCTATTTTTGCTGTTCAAAAAATTTATTAGCCTGATGGCCTCCTCAGGTTTCCTTCCTAACTCTTCTTTGGTTTTTTGAATCTCTTCAAGGGCTACTTTCAATAAATCAATCTGTTCAAAAATTATTTGTATGGAGGACCAAACATCATTTATTGACTGAGTGATGTTGGTCCAAAGAATCCTCCTGATATCTATTAAGGGATTTTCAAAGGTGAGGTCCTTCTCTAGAGCTTTCACCTGCTGTGCCAAGCCTTTATTCTTCCTCATTTCTTTAGCAAAATTAGCCTTTGAAACATCATATTTCTGCTCTAAAGTGACAAATTTTTCTTTTACCTTCTGGAGTTCAGAAACTTGTAGTTTCATTTCCTCCATGGACTTTATTAATTCCTCTGTACTCAGACTTGAAGTTCCTGCTGGTGCTGTTCCTGTGCTTGTACCTGTGATTACTTCTGTTGTGACCAAAGGGACATTTGGTGCCAGAGCTGTAGCAAGTGTTGAGGGGATTGCCGTTGAGACCACTGGTATCACATTTTGAGGCTGAGTGGTCGACTCACTCTGCCTGCTTTTCAATGATTTTTCTAATTCTTGCTCAGTCTCCTTCAACTGTTCATTAAGCTTGAGGACCAAGTCCATAAGCTCTTCTTCAGATTTCTTTTGAATCACCTCAGTAGTTTGAGGATGTCTTGATGGTGGCAACTTTAGCTATTTTCTCAAGGCAGCTATATCTTCATCTTTCTTCTTTATCAAGGCCTCTGCAACCTTCACATCTTTTGGGTTATGGCCCAGTCCAATAACCAATTCCTCCAAAGATTTAATTCTATTATCCTTAGCCTGTGAGGAGGCTCTTTCCAGCTGTAACTGAGCAGTTGTATTATTCAAAGAATTTTCTAATCTTTGGGCCATCATAGCTTTACCAGTCAATGTTGAATATACCATCTCCCCTGTCTGCTTGTGCAGTTCAATCTGATCTAGGGGGTGAATGTCTTTGGCCATGACCTCAAAATCAGTTTTGAGGTAGTCTGCAATTGATTGAGGCTGTTGTACTTTGGGCTTGAAGAAGCTCATCTGCATCTTGCCTTCTTTGATGTCATAGGCTGACATCAACCTAGTTTGATTTGTGGGGGCCATTTTCAAATACTGATCGTAAACTTGGGCCCTTAATGGTTCATTCTTAGCCTTTATTTCTTTGAATTTCTTTTTAATATCTAAATTCTCATTTCCTGGAGGCCTGAAGGATGACACTTCAGCACTTTGTTGCCTTTCTAGTTCCTGTCTTTGTGAGCTAGAAGGTGTCCCACCTGCTGGGAAAGTATGTTGGCTATCTGCACCTTCTTTTCTTTGACTCTCTGTAGTATCTTCAAAAAATTCCTCTTCTGAATGAGGATTTAGCTTGTGCCTCTTAGCACCAGGTTGGTCTGATGGGCCACTGGCAGGGGTAGCTACTTCCCTGTCTCTCTTTTTGTTCCTTTCCTCATTCAGAGGAGTATGCAAAATTGGGGACTCTCCCATGTTGATTTGAGTTGGGTGGGCCTGTGTTTGAGCATACTTTTGAGAAGTTTCAGGCTATTTTGACATGGTTGATTGTTCTGTTGCTAGAGTGCTGGTGTCCTTTCCTTTTCCCTGTGATGTCTCTGTAAGTGGTGCACTGGTCTCCTGTGAGTGCCTTTGTGAGGTATCAGCTGTTGAGGCACTAGTTCCTGATGCTGGCTTTTGAGAAGTTTCAAACTGTACCTGTCCAAAAGAATCCAGGTCAAGTGTCTTTTCAAGATCCTTCATTACATTTTCTATATTGACCTGCTCACTATCTATTTCTATTAGGGTCCCTTCCCTCCATTCATCCATGTTGGCAAATTGCTCAATTTCTGGAATTCTGTGATGCAAGTATGGTGATAGTCTATTTTTCATCCTCCTATCACAGATAAAACTATGGGGATCATATGGAGTCCAATTAAAACTTTTGCTTAGTTTCAGATGGTCTTCTAGAATTTGCTCTGCTGCTTTCCATGCTTCCCTACTGTTGCAGACAAATGGGCCTAAGTGGTCCTTGATTCTGAGTTGTGCTTTCTTCTTGGCCTTAGTAAAATGTGTCAAATCTGAGTGTATCATCTGTCTATAATATTCTAATGCAAACAGTCTCATTGGAACATATTTAGGTAGCTTGAATGGGGAAAGCTCACACCCATATACCTTGATTTCTGTGTGATTTTGGTATAAATACCAATCACCCACTCTGTACTGTTTGGATAGCTGCAGGATCCTTTTGATGTCATCACTAATTCTAGGAGGGGAATTCCCTGTCAGCAAGGTGGTCACTGGGTGGACAAACTGATCAATGAACTCATTATAGGAATAAGGGCAAGCAAAAGATTCATGGAAGATAGAAGTCCAAAAGATGACAGACCTTGGATTACCCTTAGTATCAAGTTTCTTGACAGAAAATGGGAATTTGTCTGATTGATAGTAGAGGATGAGGTGATATATGAAGGTGGAATATTTGAAAACCTTTTCATTCTCCAGTCTCATGAACTGATCATGAATTTTCTCAGCAATATAAGAGGCATAATCGTACTTGATAGCAGGAGGTTGTCCTGGGGTAAAGATAGACATCATCACTAAGGTCAATTCATCTACATATTCACTAGTGTTGAATCCCATGACCGCTGATATCATATCAACTATGATTTTTCCTGTATTTGTGAAGAAAACTGACATATAAGGAGGGGGATCTTTAGTTTGATACTTTTGTAATATGAAAAGGTCTGATTGAGGCGATTGAGCTCAGCTTGGGATAATTTGGTTGATTTCTCAAGCAAATTTCCAATGGAAATGGGGGTGAGGGCCTGACTAGGATGAAATTGCAGCATCTCATTGATTGATTCAACAGTTATTGTGAAGAGGACTGTTTGGTTGGGAGACATGACTGCTCTGTGGATGGGGTCATAATTTGCATGGCATTGATGGATTATATTAGGGAAAACATGCACAGAAGGGAGAAAATACATTGGGAGGTTGGATTCCCACAGTCCCATGGCATCGTAGCCATTCAAATGGTTATCTCGGCATTGGCAAAAGACTTTGAGGTGGTCTTTATCAGTGTTTAGGTCTTTTATTTGAAAATCCTTGTCTGCTAGAGGCAGATAGTCTAAATCACGGTGAGGGGTGGTAATGGGAGCAATGTTTAGGGCTACCGAGGTTTCCATTTTGGTTCTTGTGGATTCAGAAAGGAAACTGAGGTTTTCTTTGTGAAATTGGTGAAACCAAGGGCCTGGGGGACTTGAATTACAAAAGTAGTAATTAGAACTATGGTGAATTTTGGCTTTTTAATCAATTTGCAGTGGAAAACAAGTATTTGCAGGGTTTTTTGTCGGGAAATTGATAAATACCTGTTCTTGGGGACAGGCAATGGAATGCAGGTACTGGGTGTGACTGGATAGCTTTGGGCGACGTCGGCTGCAAAGGTTGAAGCTGGTTGGCAGCTGAAAGTACAGGCAGGTTGACCTTGTTGTTGTATTTGCATGGATGCACAGGTTTGCAGAATAAACGACGAAAACGATTTATTTTGTTTTATATACAAAAGTCAAGAATTGGCGGGTTTCGGGATTCCGGACAGGTGGCGTCAGCGGGCAAACGACGTGATGTTTTGTCGTTTAGTGGGAGGGCGGTAAGCGGTTTATATCGCACCGCTTATGGAGGAGGGGCGGTATTTGGGCTCATCCGCGCGATACCATAGGATGATCGACGCGTGGCAGAGGCACTGTACACAAAACCGCTTTGCGATCGCGCGCTAACGTGTAGTCGCAAAGGGTCATGCGATATGCATGATAGTTGTCAGATCTCGGAGGTGTGATCGGATGGCTATCGGGGATTGCGAAGAGACGGGGGTTTAATGGAGGCGGGCCCGATATAATTAAGGATTATTTAATTATATCGGGAGCGGCGGGATTGGCTAGGGAAGTTATTAATTAACCATGAGGGTTAATTAACCCTTTTTTAATGTAGGCAGGGAGTCGGGGCTATTAATGGGTTACTGATTAACTCATTAATCCCATTTATTAATATATTATGGTTATATTTTAACCAAAAGGGCGGGATATATAGTATTTTGGGATTTTTACTTAGTTAAATAATACGGGAAGGGGTAGACTTTTATAGGGGATTTATATAATATAGGTTAGTAGTTAATATGACTTTGAAATGAAAAAGCGCTAAGTATAAAACATTTGGTGTGTGTATTTAAACTTAGGTTAAAGTGAAAAAGGGGGTTTTTATGAAAGGGAATGAATGATTTTACTTCGGGAAATTTTTTATAAAGGGAATGAATGATTTATGGTGGGATGAGATGATAAATGAATGAGCTTAAGTACTTAAGCATTATAAATTATTGGGTCGAGGGTCCGGTCCCTCCAGAAGTCAGAGAAATGCTCTGAGCCCCTCTAATTTGATAAATACTTTGGTACTTAGGGGAAATTAGTGAAATTTTAGGGGAAATGAGTAGGGAAGTTAATTATTTGACTTTGCTTGCTTGAGGTGCCTTCAATGTAATACATGCCCTTGCCTTGTGATGAAAGTAAAAGATTTACACATTTAAAATCATCATTCACCACAGATCATTTTGCAACCATCATCTACCTGCCCTACCTACTTTAACCTAGCATTTTTACTTCTTTATTTGGGTGCACTTAGACTGGCAAACCCTTATCAAACTCTTTTTCTTTTACATGGTAATGTCTATTTAAATCTACACTTATTACATCCAAGGGCTCAGATTAAACTGTTGAGCTCTTTTTTTCACTCTACCTATTTACTTATCTGCCAATATTACACTGTTTGGTCAGATCTTTATTATCTACTTCTAAAACATGAAATTGAAATATGAACTAGCCAAGTTTAAACTATTTGACTATTCATGAATTGTGGCATAGGTGACAAACTGCACACAATTGTTTATTATACAAAGTGAAAAAGTAGTGGCATTTAGACTTGCACACTTTCTTGGTCTTTCTTTTTGGTGGGGTTCTTTTTTCTTTTTTTTTACCATCTTTTATTCTTTTTGCCCTTTGATTTTTCTTTTAGGGCATACCCTCTTTACATATTATTTTTTTTTTTTTTTTAATTTTTCACAAATATGGAAAACCTTTGCAACAAGTAAAGGTATGAACATATTACATAGCTCATTACGTCAATCATAATATATAACACCTATTGGTATAGGGGCATAACAACTGTTATGGCGTGGAGTGGCACTGCTACCATTGAAAGCGAGGCTATGAAATTCCTCAGGTACAGTGTTGCCCCAACAAAATTCCTAACCTCAGAAACATTAGTAGACATTGACCATTTCATGATGGCCTCCATCTTGGCAGGATCTATCTTCAACTCTCCTCTATTGATCACATACCCCAAATACACCAAAGATTGTTGTGCAAACTCACACTTCTTTGAGATTTGCTAGTAGTTGGTGCTTCTTTAATGTCTCCAATACCTGTGTCAAATTGGAGATGTGCTCCTCCCAAGTAAGCATTGTATACCAGTATATCATCCAAATAGACAATACAAATATATCTATAAAAGGGCGCAATATATCATTCATTAACCTCATAAATGTAATTGATGCATTACATAGGTTGAATGGCATGATTAACTACTCATACAAAATTGGCCTAGTTCTGAAGGTCGTTTTCCAGGTATCGTCTTTTTTGTCTCGAACCTGGTGATTTCCTGAGTTTAGCTTGGTGAAGTACTTTGCTTGCTACAACTGATCTAGGAGATCATCTATCTTGGGCATTCTTGAGCGTGATTTTGTTCAACGCCCTGTAATCAATACCACATCCGCCAAGTCCCATCCTTCTTTTGCATAATGATGATAGGTGACCCACATGGTAATATACTTGGTTGAGTGACACCCTGTTCCAGTAGATACTGCAACTATTTCTTCACCTAACTTGCTTCTATAATAGATTGTCTGTACAATTGAATCTTGTAGTCTGACAATAGCTGAATCTTGTGCTCCACTTCTCTCGTGGGGGGTAACCCCTTAGGCTCACGAAACACATCCCTATATGCCTATAGCAACCCTTTCAGTTTTAGTTGCTTAGTACACCCCTGTAGGGATACCTTGCCTCTTACAGACTTTTCTACACATCGATTTTCACTTAAAAACAATAAAACATACTTATTGTTGGAACTGATAATTTCTTGGCTTGGTTGGCACTTACCACTGAAATTTTCGACTTGCCTTTATGTGCGTTGATGGTGAATGATTTTCCATCCTTAACGAATTGGTACTGGTTGTCTCTCTGCATGGATATTGCATTTGGCATGTACATGTAGGGGCTTCCCAACATGACTGCACCTACATCATGGGGAACTACATCTAGCTCTACTCCATCAATAAAATCAATACTGATGGTAAATCTAATTTTGCATTGTTTTGTTACCTTCAAATCTGCATCCTTATTTACCCATCCCAATGGATATGGGCTTGGATGATCACGAACTTCCAATCCCAATTTGTTGACCAACTCTGCTCCAATGAGATTCATGTATGATCCTGAGTCAAAAAAAGCATCAATCTTTGTCTTCTTGACCTGTATCTTCTTGTGGAAGAATTTGGCTATTTTTTTCTCTTCCTGTTGTTAAAGGCTACTTAGATTCACCTCCTTTTGCACTAATGTAGAAAAGATCTTCTCATCCATGTCCTATTTTCTTTCAACTTGGTTACTTGAATCGGTGGCCATGAGATTCTTCTTCTTATTGTCTTTCTTTTTGTTCTTCGAGTTAAGCTTTGGATGAAACTTCTAACACTTCTTTTCTCTATGGTCGTCAATGTTGTAGTGGTTGCTGGGATCTTTGCATTGGTGTGCTGTGGCTATCGTCTCTTTATCATTTCCTTCTTTCCACTTCTTCTTCCCCTCCTTAGAAGCGTCCAGTTGCTCCTTCTGCTTGGATACACTTGATTGCCCTTTCTTTAGGCCTATGTTCCCCTAGGTACTGTGCTTGTACACAAGCCTCGTCCATTGGTTTGGGCTTGAATAACATCACTCGATTTCGCAGATGGTTGTGTAGACACCCCAAATA
This sequence comes from Pinus tabuliformis, assembly GCA_031772625.1. NCBI lineage: Eukaryota > Viridiplantae > Streptophyta > Pinopsida > Pinales > Pinaceae > Pinus > Pinus tabuliformis. Next base: position 620,258,645 of record CM062812.1, on the reverse strand, counting down.
GTTGAGGAGTACATTTGGGTTCTTGTTTGCTTTTAACATGGTTACTCGAATCGGTGGCCGTGAGATTCTTCTTCTTATTGTCTTTCTTTTTGTTCTTCGGGTTAAGCTTTGGATGCAACTTTTAGCACTTATTTTCTGTATGGTCGTCAATGTTATAGTGGTTATTGGGATCTTTGCACTGGTGTGTTGTGGCTATCATTTCTTTATCTTTTCCTTCTTTCCACTTCTTCTTCCCCTCCTTAGAAGCGTCATGTTGCTCCTTCTGCTTGGATACACTTGATTTCCTTTTCTTCAGGCCTATGTTCTGCGGGCACTGTGCCTGTACACAAGCCTCGTCCACTGGTTTGGGCTTGAATAGCATCGCTTGATTTCATAGATGGCTGCATAGATCCCTCAAATAGATGAGGAGTACATTTAGGTTCTTTGGGGAGATACGCAACATTATGGCCATATTTTTGAACTTTGTGGTGTCTCTTGTACACTTTGCCCCTGCTTTTGCCTGAAGTAGTGCCACTGGATCCACTAATCCTCTACATAGCCAATAGGGTAAAACTGTGACTTTATGAGGGTTTTGAAGTCTTCCCACCTAATCACTGGAGGGATTTGCTCTAATAGGGCCACCTGTCCGAATTCGTCGAATCCGATATGATTCGACCTAAATCGCGTCCAAAATTCGGGACACGTCGTGTCTGATTGGGACATGATCGAATCTGGATCGTGTCCCGATTGGATACGTCGTGTCCTGATTTCCGGACACGAATCCAACAAACTGGGACTTGCACACGGCCATAAAAGGGCGGAAATGCCTTTCTTTTGCATCATTTTCTATAATTTCATTTGCAATAAGTGGGTTGTGGGTTTGCTGTGAGGAGTTTGGAGCAAGGAGCAAAGGGTGTGGAGCATTTTCAAGGAGATTACAACAGGTAGAAACGAATCCAACAAACTGGGACTCGCACACGGCCATAAAAGGGCGGAAATGCCTTTCTTTTGCATCATTTTCTATAATTTCATTTGCAATAAGTGGGCTGTGGGTTTGTTGTGAGGGGTTTGGAGCAAGGAGCAAAGGGTGTGGAGCATTTTCAAGGAGATTACAGCAGGTAAGTGCATTTCCTCTCTATTTTTTTGCATTTGTATTACAACAGTTTGTATATATATTTCTTTTACAAATTTGTGCATGTTTTGTTTATTTTTTTACAGTGTTCATGGCTCAATCAAGGGCAGCGTGTAAGGGGAAAAGGAAGGGGAAGAATGTCCCCATTGGAGATGCCCCTCCTCCCCTAATTTCATCAGAGTCTGCTGCAAGTATTCCGTCTATTGCAAGTAATGTTGAGGGAAGAATTCCTTCTAAATGTAACATTGAGAAATATCCCTTATGGAAATATGTCACAAGAGAGGATGGGCCAAGCAACAAGGTGAAGGGAGGAGGAAATGTGAATTGGAGATGAAACTTTTGCCACAATACTTTCACAAGCACTTATTACCGCGTGAAAGGCCATTTGTTAGCTTTACTAGGTTGTGGACTTGGATCTTGTACACAAGTTCCTTTACAAAAGAGGAAAGAAATGGAAAGAGAGTTCACTGTTGGTGATGCAAGAGCATGTGACTTAGAGAAAAAAAATCTTCAAACATATTCCAAAAATCTAAAAAAAATCTACAGGCAAGGGAGTGGGGTCCTTTAGCCAGCAAGGTTCATGCTTTTCTAGCTTAGGATAATGATAAAATTAAGAATAAAGATCAAGTTGTAATAAGTCGCTTTATGATAAGCTGTAGTAGCTTTATTGTTTTAAATCACTTATGTAAAAGCCATGCGTTTGTACAAGATAAAGACCGAGAAGGCTTATCTATTAATTATAAATAAGAAACAACAGGACTCTCAGAAGGGAGAGAGCTTGGAAGCATTATCATTTGAGAAGAAAAATATCTCTCTGTTCATCGGAACTAATGACTCCCTGTTAACTAGTATTTTATGCATGTACCAGTTCTGGTCCCTGTTGTTTTCCGCGTGTATTAATGAAGATTCAATCATTGTTTTCGATTAACTCTTAATATTAGATCTGTTGGGGAGTTTTCCCTTCATATCAGCGAGCACAGGCTTCTTAATTGCATTGTTAAGTCCCGTAGACAGAACTCTGTTTTACACAGAGCTATCGTGATATTTCCTTGGGTGGAACATCGTTTCGGACCTGAAACTTTATTGGATTTGGTTCACACCCATATCGAGTCCGAACCGATATCGCAATATCGCAAGTGGAGCGTGGAGGGGACCTTAGGAACCGCCGAGTGTCGAAACCCTGATAGTCCGGACTCGAATCATTGTAGAGCAGAGTAGAAAGGGTGTCGGGACAACGGGATCGCCGATTGCGATCTTCGATATATACATATATATTATCGCATCGGAGGAAGGAAGGAGAAAGGACCATAAAAGCGCCGATAATGTATATTATCTATACTGCAATACTTTGAATATAAAAGCGCCAATATTGTATTTTGTTCCTTTGGAACAAAACCCCGCCGATTGTGCATATTGCGTTATAAACGCATTTCCACTTGTTTAAAAGCAATGATAGTGTATTATGGTCATTCCTTGGGAATTACAGTCCCAGTAAAGGATAAGAGCTCTGTGTGAGAAATACCGCTGATAACAATTGTTGGAGCGATAAGAGGAGAATCCATGAGGTTGTCAGTTGACAGTAAATGATTGATACGCCAATACAAACAGAGGGAGAAATTTGGCTTAATATTGATGAAATTATAGTCAGATTTGAGAGGTTGTCCATATCACCTGCACCCAGGCCACCATTAGTGGTATCAGAGCCCCCTTTTTATACTGAATTGAATCTCAAAAGCAGGAGAAGGAAGGTTAATATGGCTTTCAGAGTTGGAAGAGGACGGGGCCGTGGTGGAAGAGGATGGCCTGCAAACGCTGAAGTAATGGAAGCTGTGCAACAGATGCAAGCTAGATTGGATGCATTAACAACAGGCAGGAACATAGATGATGGAGATGTTAGTGAACCTGAGATTGAAGCCGCAGAGGAGGAAGCTGTAGCAGTTACTCCTGAGATGAGGTTCTTTCAGTCAGTGTTGAGATCCACGGCTAGACCAAAGACTGAGGTATCAATATATGAAGGAGGACTGAATCCAGAAGAATTAATAGACTGGATTAATGGCATGGAGAAATTCTTCGATTATGAAGAAACAGAAGATGAGAAGAAAGTCAAGTTTGTTGTCACCAAGTTAAAAGGCCATGCAGCGCTTTGGTGGGATGGTGTGCAAGCAGAAAGAAAGAGACTTGGCAAGCAACCAATCAAGAATTGGAGCAGGATGGTAGCAAAGCTAAGAGGTAAGTTTCTACCAAGTAATTATCAACAAACTTTGTTTAGACAAATGCAAAATCTTAGGCAGAGATCTTTGACAGTGAAAGAATACATAGAGGAGTTCTACAAGGTAAGCATAAGAGCTGGAGAAGCCCAGGATACAGATGAGAAGGTGGCTAGATATATGAATGGTCTCAAGATGGACATTCAAGATGAGATAAGTCTACTGTCTCCTAAAACAGTAGAGGAAGCTTATCAGATAGCACTGAAAGCTGAAGAAAAACTCATGAGGAAGCAGTTTGCCAGAGGGAGAGGTACTTTCCGAGGAAGGGGAAGTCAAGGTGGTAGAGGAAGATCTACAACACCTAAAGATGGAGCTAGCAGCAGCTCAACCCAGCATGCACCCACAGGAGGTGATGCAAGAGGCAGAGGGAGTTTTTCTAGAGGAAGAGGAGGCAGAGAAATAAGATGTTACAAATGTAACAAACTGGGACACAGAGCTTTTGAGTGCCCAGAGAATGCAGAAACAAATTAGAGAAATGCCATTGTTGCTCACGTTGAAGGAGAAGCACCAATAGCAACAGTGACAGAAGAAGAAAATATACTAGAGAGAGGAGAATCTTTGGTGGTTAATAAAGTTCTGCTCAAGCCAACAAAGGAGATAGATGAACCATCACAAAGGAAGACTTTATTCAGGACAGTGTGTAAAGTCCAAGGGAAATGTTGCCAGATGATCATTGATAGCGGCAGCACTGATAATTTGGTCTCTACAGAAGTGGTAGAGAAATTGAAGTTGAAGACGATGAAACATCCAACACCTTACAAGGTGTCATGGTTGCAAAAGGGACATCAACTGTTGGTGAATGAACAGTGTGAAGTGGAATTTCAGGTGAGCAAGTAAAAAGATAAAATTGTTTGTGATGTGATGCCAATGGATGTGTGTCACATATTGCTTGGAAGACCTTGGCAATATGACATAGGAGCCATGCATGATGGGAAAAGAAACACCTACAAGTTTGGAAAGGATGGTGTCAATCATATGTTGCTGCCTCTGCAAGAAGAAGATGTACCAGGAAAGAACACTGATCCAAAAACTCTGTTACTTGTGTAGTGCCCATTCTAGTTTCCTGACCCTAATACAACATTATCTTAGACACTCTATTCTTCGAGGACCTCAGATTGAGGATCTGGACCCATGACACTATTATTAGCGATTGAGATATTCATGGTTGTGATGTTTATGAATGCTTTCCATTGATATTATGGTAGCATGAATGGTTATGTATCTTATCTATCAGTATTCTGATGATTGCAATATTAAATAGTTAAGTTGGTCTCTATTTGAAATTATGATGAGGGTAGTAAAGAATATGTATGCGCTCTACTAAAAGCATAATGAGGATAAATTTTATGGATAGGTATATTTCTACGATGTTACGATGTTGATAGCTTAATGAATATGTATGTTTCCATTGATGATTATTGATGATAGCCATGAGGGATGTGTCCCCTATGTTACCTACTTCCTTTAGTTCAGACTTACAATGGACAATGATGTGAATGACCAGGAATTGTTAATGATGCTATTATGATAATTGACTAACATTGAGAAACCTTGTTACTGATGATTATTGAGTATGGCAGGAAACCATCAGAGGCACTCGCATATGACATGTCGATGACACCTGGTTTGATGAAAATTTATATTACTTTATCTTTGAAAGTCTAAGTCGATCTTGGAATCTGCCATATATGTTTAACTATATTCTGATGATATATTAATGGTTGCAGGCACAGATTAGTTGCTTGACCGAATGACTCACATATGGGTGATGGGGTTGTACAAGTGGATGGAACTACATGGGAGGGGTGGGACAGAGTCCCTGATCTCACCCACTAGCACTCCCGCCGTGACTTGGGCTGGAAGGGTTGAAACACCTTCGCCTTGAAGATTACGATGCCATGAGGGCAGGTTCCAAAGTTGGGTCGCTCATGAGGACTTTACCGGGGGGCGCGCATCAAGGCGGATTCCTTGATCCCCGACACCATTAGTCTCACTATAGCAGGCAACATAAGAGATGATAGTGGTCTATGACGTTGCACTATACTTTCCCCTCGTAATCACTGGATGCTTGAAGGGCAAGTGGTATGGCACCCTTGGAACTTCAGGGGAATTTCTTGAAGGGCACGACCAACTTGGCACCCTTGGCATCACAAATAAACTATTAGGTGTGGCACCCTTGGAACTTCTAGGGAAGTTCTTGAAGGGCACAACCAAACTGGCACCCTTGACATCACAAATAAGCTATTAGGTGTGGCACCCTTGGAACTTCTAGGGAAGTTCTTGAAGGGCACAACCAAACTTGGCATCCTTGGAATCATTAAAAATAAATAATAATAAATAAATATAAGCAAGGAATGAAAACTAGGTAAATTTACATCAAGGGCAAATGATGATTAGAAACCAATGTAATTAAATCAAAAATAAAACTTGGAATAAGGAGGATCATAGGAAGAATTAAAATAGAGTACCTTAAAAACTCTACCCTTCCCATTTTGGAAAATACTAGGAAGATTATGTGGTTTAATTAGGAAAAAGGGGAAAGACAAACATAATGGTAAGGATAAAGATTAATCCTAAACTAATTTAAATCTAATTAAGAAAAGGGGAAGGTGAATTAAAATGAGAATAATAAATTAAATTTAGAGAAATGTAGAGAAGCTCCATGTGTCAACAACCAACATAAGAATATCCATCTAGGAGATAACCTGAGTTAAATTAGGGAGTAGATTGGGGATAAAATCTTGACTCATTAATTGACTTCAAGTAATGAACACAAATTAAGGAATAAAAGGGGGGAATAAAGAGACAACTAGGAGAAGAAATAGGAATCTTGTTGAGGTGAGGAAAATATTAGTTTTAAATAAAAATTTAAGTAAATAATTTTGGGAGACCCTTGATGTGAGAATGACACATGGGTGGGTGAATAATCAAGCTATTGAATTATAAAAAAAATAATTAATTATGCATGACATGACAAGTGTCACCTATGAGGACTCCTATAAAAGAAGGGGCAAGCCATGGGAGAAGGGACTTTTGGGAACCCTATTGTTGGATGGATGAGATGAGGTCAGAACAGTGATTACGAAGCTATAGTGAGTTTGGTGAGGTAGAGGATTTTAGAGAGGGGACTCTTGAGCCAACGTGTGCTCTCCTCTACCAGCTAGTGTTTTTCTCCATTGTACAACCCCATTGTAGCTCGGGGGTCCGCGGGGAAGAAGAGTACCCAAGGAGTAGGCTGGGAGGTTAACCGGTGGGTCTTCGCATTCGGATCAAGTGCGTCATCATTCACTCACGGAGGTGACTGGCTACAAGGGAATACCAGTAACAACAGAGCAAGCGGAATCTCGCCTTCTGGTGAACGATACACGTGTTTCATTATTATTGATCTTAGTTAAACGTATATAAATGTTATGATATGTTTTCCTGAAATGAGTGTCAGGAATGTGTGTGCTAAATAAATTTGAAATTTCAATACATTTCTTTTCTGGTTGTATTTGCTGTTAACCAAAAAAAAAAAAAAAAAATAGCTTGAATCTGGTCCTTACACTTTTGGTCCTTACAACTTGGAGGAAAGGAATACTTGAAGCAGATTGAAGAAAATGAGGTAAATTTTGCTATAATTTGCAAGCCCAAGGTAATAATGACTTCTACTAAAGTTTCTGATTTACCCATTGAAATTCAAGAAATGTTGGAGAAATATTGTGATATTATTGTTGATGATTTGCCTAATGAATTACCACCCATTAGAAGAATCAGCCATCATATAGATTTGATTCCTGGAGCAAGTCTACCTAACAAAGCAGCTTACAAAATGACTCCTATAGAAAATGAAGAGGTTAGGAAGTAGGTGCAAGAGTTGCTTGACAAAGGGCTGATCAGAGAAAGCTTGAGTCCTTGTGCAGTGCCAACAGTGTTGAGCCCAAAGAAAGATGGAGGCTGGAGAATGTGTACAGATTCAAAAGCCATCAATAAAATCACAATCAGGTACAAATTTCCATTACCTAGAATTGAAGATTTAATGGATTGCTTGAGTGGAACAAAGTATTTTTCAAAACTAGATCTTAAAAGTGGGTATCATCAGATAAGAATAAGAGAAGGGGATGAGTGGAAAACCGCTTTTAAGACAAATGAGGGACTGTATGAGTGGAGAGTAATGCCTTTTGGATTTTCAAATGCACCAAGTACATTTATGAGACTCATGAATGAAGCTCTTAAAGAGTTCATTGGCAAGTTTGTAATAGTATATCTGGACGATATATTAGTCTACAACAGGTCTAAGGAGGAGCACGTGAGGCATTTAAATTATGTCTTACAAAGGCTGCAGCAAGAGAAATTATTGCTGAATTTGAAGAAGTGTTCATTCATGAAAGAAGAGCTAGTATACTTGGGTTTTGTTATTTCTGCTGAAGGGCTGAAGATGGATTCAGAGAAGATCAAGGCAATCATGGAATGGCCTTCACCCAAGAGTGTTTTTGAGGTAAGGAGTTTTCATGGTCTTGATAGCTTTTATAGAAAATTCATCAAGAATTTTAGTAAGATTAATGCACCTATTATTGAGACCATAAAGAAGGACAAACAACCATTTAAATGGACTGTTGAAGCAGAAAAAAATTTCAGCTGTTAAAGAAGAAAATCACTGAAAAGCCTATTTTGGTTCTGCTTGATTTTAACAAACCTTTTCAAGTAAAGTGTGATGCCAGTGGAGAAGCAATTGGAGGTGTTTTAAGCCAAGAAGATAAACCAATAGCTTACTTTAGTGAAAAGCTAAATGATTCCAAAAAGAAGTATTCTTCTTATGATAAGGAGTTCTACGCAGTTGTACAGTCGTTGAAGAAATGGAGGCATTATTTAATGTCTAAGGAATTCATCCTTTATTCGGATAACCATGCATTACAGTTTATAATGCAGCAGCCAAAGCTCAGCCAGAAACATGCCAAATGGGTAGAGTATCTTCAAGGATTCCATTTTGTTTTGAAGCATATAAATGGGCAGTCAAACAAAGTTGCAGATGCCTTAAGTAGGAGGAATGTATTATTTCAAGAGAGTCAAATCCAAGTGTTGGGTTTTGATTTTCTTAAAGAATTGTATGAGACTGATTCAGATTTTAAAGAGGCATTTGAGGCTTGTAAAAATCTTGTTTTGATGGATAGAAGTAGATGGTTGGATTACTTCTTACAAGATGGACTGTTGTTTAAGAAAAATCAGCTGTGCATACCAAATTGTTCAATGAGGGAGAATTTAATCAAAGAAAAACATAGTGGAGGACTTGCAGGACATTTTGGCATAGAGAAGACTTTTGAACAGCTAAACAGATTTTATTTTTGGCCGAAAATGAAATCTGAAGTGGAGAAGTATGTGAGAACTTGCAAAATCTGTCAATATGCAAAGGGAAGAAGCCAAAACACAGGTTTGTATATCCCATTACCAATTCCAGATAGGCCTTGGGATATGGTAAGTATGGATTTTGTGTTGGGCTTACCAAAGACTCAAAGAGGTAATGATTCAATTTTTGTTGTAGTGGACAAGTTTTCAAAAATGGCACACTTTATTCGATGTTATAAAACTAGTGATGCTTCTCACATTGCTAATTTGTTTTGTAAGGAGATTGTAAGATTGCATGGGTTGCCCAAAAGTATTGTCTCAGACAAGGATTCCAAATTTATTGGACATTTCTGGAGAACATCGTGGAAGAAGCTGGGAACTAAATTAAGTTTCAGTTCTGCCTATCATCCGCAAACTGATGGACAAACTAAAGTGGTGCACAGGAATTTAGGCAATCTTTTAAGGAGCCTTACTGCAGAACATCCAAAGCAATGGGATCAAGTGTTAGCACAAGCTGAGTATGCATATAATGACTCACCTAACAAGAGTACAGGACAGAGTCCATTCCATATTGTTTATGGAATGCATCCAAGAGGAGTAGCTGAGTTAAGAAATTTGGGAAAAGAAGAGATGAGAAGTGCAGAGGGTGAAGACTTTGCTTCAAAAATGCAGGCAATACATGAACAAGTGAAGCAATAGCTGCAGGATAGCAACATCAAGTATAAAACTAGAGCAGACATGAAAAGAAGAGAGGTGAATTTTGAAGTTGGAGGTCTGGTTTTAGCACACCTCAGAAAGGAGAGGTTTCCAAAGAGGAAGTATAACAAACTAAAGTTCAAGAAAATTGGACCCTGCAAAGTATTGAGGAAATTCTCTGCAAATGCCTACGAGATTGAGTTACCCCCGGATGTTGGGATATCACCAATTTTTAATGTTTCAAACCTGTACAAGTATGAAAGTGGAACTACAAATGATACAGCACAAGATCAAGAGATCCAAGAGATTGACTGGGTAAAACAGTTACCCACAGCAAAGAATTTGCAGCCAGAAATAATTCTGGACAAGAAGGTGGTTAAGAAAACAAGGGGACAAGAGTACTTCCAGTATTTGGTAAAGTGGAAAGAGTTGCCAACTGCTGAAGCTACTTGGGTTACAGAAGACATGCTACAGAAACTGGGCAATTCTGTAGATGAACTCATGGACAGGAGGCCATGAAGAATTTTGTCCTCAGGGGTCTGATGCAGGAGCATGTGACTGAAAGAAAAAATCTTCAAACATATTCCAAAAATCCAAAAAAAATCTACAGGCAAGGGAGTGGGGTCCTTTAGCCAGCAAGGTTCATGCTTTTCTAGCCTAGGATAATGATAAAATTAAGAATAAAGATCAAGTTGTAATAAGTCGCTTTATGATAAGATGTAGTAGCTTTATTGCTTTAAATCACTTATGTAAAAGCCATGCGTTTGTACAAGATAAAGACCGAGAAGGCTTATCTGTTAATTATAAATAAGAAACAGCGGGACTCTTAGAAAGGAGAGAGCTTGGAAGCATTATCATTTGAGAAGAAAAATCTCTCACTATTCATTGGAACTAATGACTCCCTGTTTACTAGTATTTTATGCATGTATCAGTTCTGGTCCTGTTGTTTTCCACGTGTATTAATGGAGATTCAATCGTTATTTTCGATTAACCCTTAATATTAGATCTGTTGGGGAGTTTTCCTTTCATATCGGCGAGCGCAGGCTTCTTAATTGCATTGTTAAGTCCCGTAGACAAAACTCTGTTTTACACAAAGCTATCATGATATTTCCTTGGGCAGAATATAGTTCTGGACTTGAAACTTTATTAGATTTGGTTCACACCCATATTGGGTCCGAACCGATATCGCAATATCGCAAGTGGAGCGTGGAGGGGACCTTTGGAACCGCCAAGTGCCGAAACCTCGATAGTCCGGACCCGAATCATTATAGAGCAGAGTAGAAAGGGTGTCGGGTCCGCAAAGTGTATCACATCGCAAGTTCAGAGCGGGGGGAAGCCAAGTCTTTGGGACAGCGGGATCGCTGATTGCGATCTCCGATATATACATATATATTATCGCATCGGAGGAAGGAAGGAGAAAGGACCATAAAAGCGTCGATAATGTATATTGTGTATACCGCAATACTTTGAATATAAAAGCGCTAATATTGTATTTTGTTCCTTTAGAACAAAACCCCGCCGATCGTGCATATTGCATTATAAATGCATGATCCAGGTGGATATTGGTGGCCACCTGCCAAGTCCACCTGGACCTCCACCATTGTTTCTCTTAGCATTTTCAGTTTCCTTAATTGTAGCACAACTTACTATTTTTAGCAGTTTTTCGGGTCCTGAATTTCTGGAGCCGTTTTGAGGCCCTAAACGATGTTTTTTGGGAAATCTGGAAGTGGTAGTGCTCGGATAGATCTTTCTAACGAGCTATTGTACACGTCAAACGGAGATCGTATGCCAAAGTTACAACCCCGGGAAGTTGATGTACCAATTTACCCAAACGGGGCCCACAGTTTGGCATTTCATCTCCTAGGGTTAGGTTTTGGAATGTTAAGGGTTTTCCATTGTTTCTCAACAATAAATAGGCCTTCGAGCCTCATTGTAACACAGTTGAGAGGCATGTAGCCACCTGTTAAAATTGGCAACCAGGGCAAAACTTCATGTGGGTCATCTTATTCATGGCTAATAATATTTTTATTAGATTCCTCTCGTCGAGAGGTGTAGGATTGATATAAAGATCATCCAATTCCGATAAGTATTCATGGAGATATGAATTTATTTTGATTATGGAATTATTATCAAGCCGACCTACAACTCATGTAGGCTCAGAAGCCCAACAGTCGCATCTATTCACCCACCAACGTTGTGTATAAATATAAGAGGACTTTTCCTTATTTAGACTCACTCATCTCATCACATCTCTCTCTCTCTACTGCCCAGATATGAGTCTCTTCTCTACTACGCTGAAATGGGTCTCTCTCTCACACATGTGAAGCCGGAAGCTGTTGAATTTGAAGTTGCAACTGCAGAAGTAAAGATTGACTTGCGTGGCCTAGAAGTTCTCCTCTTTGGAACTGCGTTGTAGGTTCATCTGAACCTCCTTTGAAAGCCGCAACTTTTGGTGGTGGAATGAAGTCAATCCGACGAACGGTTTGTAAGATATCGACTGCCCTAGTTTGAAGCCGGAAACTGCTGAAACTGAAGCTGCAATTGCAGAAGTAAAGATTGACTTGCGTGGCCTAGAAGATCTCCTCATCTGAACTGCGCTGTAGGTTCATCTGAACGTCCTCTGGAAGCCGAAACTTTTGGTGGTGGAATGAAGTCAATCCGATGGTCGGTTTGTGAGATATGGTCTGCCTTAGTTTGATAATGAAGCCGCTAATGTTGATGCTACTGATCTAGGGTTTGCTACTGCTGATATGAATCAGATTTATTGTACTATTTCTCTCTGCTGAATTATTGAAGATAAAAGAAGATTTGATCAAAGGGTTTCCCCACACATTGTGGGGTTTGTCCCTGGCTAGCCGCCACATCTTGTGTCTCTTGTCTTGGCTTGTTTTCTGTCGATCGTTTAATGTTCTATCAGCACTTTACTTTATGTACATGTGACTGCTAATCGGTGGAATATAATAAGAAAAAGAAGTAAACTGTTATAGGCATAGAACATACCATAACTTAACATGGTATCAGAGCTGAGGTGAAGACAAAGCCTGAGCAAGAGCAAGAGCAATCATCGAAGAGAATATTGGCAAGGCTATCCTAAAAGAACTATGGGGTCCTCAACACTCTTTCCTGCTAAAGACAAGCTTCGTGAGAAAGCTGACTATCACGGATGGAAGATGTCTATCGATCTAACCCTTGAGAATCAAGGAGTATTGGATCATGTGAGAGGCAATATTGTTGAGCCTCCATCAAATGCATCCGCTGCTGCCTGGAACAAATGAAAAAATGGAGAAGTCAAAACAATAGAAGATCATCCGTGACTCTATCGACAAGCACTTGGTGGCCTACATCTCTGAACTGGGCACCTCCAAGGAAATCTACGATAGACTGGTGAGTTTATTTAAAGTTAATGATGCAAATCAAGTTTTGTTTCTTAGAAATAAGCTGAGGGAAATCAAGAAGGGTAAAGATGAAAGTATGCAAGCATACTTCTTAAGAATCATCGAGATCAAGAACGATCTCCCATCTATTGGGGAAACTATTACTGACAGAGAAATGGCACTCACAACTCTTGGAGGATTGCCATTTGAATGGTATGTATTCAGGACTACTCTTTTGAACTATAATGTAATTCTTGGTTTCGAGGAATTAATGGCTAGATGCATTCAAGAAGAAACAAGGGAAGAAGTGCAAGAAATGCCCATGCCTAAAGGTCCTCCTGCTACCTTTTCTTCTCATGCAAAGAAAAGAAATAATTCCGGGACTAAATCAAAAGGAAAGGCTGGACCTAAGGCTAGAAGAAAATGACGATGTTACATTTGCGATAAAGCAAGTCACTATGTATGAGATCATGAGCATCATGATGAATGAGATCATGGACATAAAGGGCAACATGAGATCATGGACATATAGGATAGCATGATGATGATGCACACTAGTTTGAGCAGCATTATGATGGATAAAATCATGGACATGGGCAGCATGATGATAATCGTGATTAGAGAAGCATGGTACAGTATGCAGTGGTGCAACTCGAAATCCCTCTGATGGCAATCAAAGGAATGACAAATTCAACAGCAAAGGTAAGAGGAGAGCTGGGAATCAAGGAAGAGGACAAGCATTCAAGAAGGCTAGAAATTCTAGGATGTATTAAATGCACCTGACGTCAAAAGGAACCTAGTGTCCATCTCGGGAACGGAAGACAAAGGCTACAAGGTAACCTTCAGCGATGGCAAGGTATGTATATGGAAAAATAATGTTAAAGATGCCTTTACTCTTGGGTTTAGTGTTGATTCATTATATCAGGTCGATGGAAGTCTGCTAGGTGTCATGTCTTATGACACATCTCTTCAGTCCGAACTTTGGCATTAGAGGTTTTCCCCCCTTCATTATAAAGCTATACTCGGTGTAAGACAAATGGTGATAGGGATGCCCGAATTCTGAATAGAGAATGAAGGTGTATGTCTAGGATGTGCTGAAGGAAAGCTCAAAAGGGGACCATTCCCCTCAAGCCAAAGCAAGACCTCTGATATATTACAATTGGTTCACTCAGGCATACCTGAGGTTGGCATTAAGAGGGAGACTACTACACCACATACTTATGAGCAGAATGGTGTGGTGGGAAGGAAGAACCGCACGATGATGGAAGCTGTCTGGGCCATGCTACATGATCAAAGACTTTTGATGTTTCTATGGGCTGAAACTACAATCACCGTCGTATATGTACAAAATTGATGCCCTCATCAAGCATTGGGTTCCAAGACTCCTAAAGAAAAGTTCACCGCAAGGTGAACAATCTTTCGACTTTGAGGAGCTCTCAAGAAGCCAACACCAGGGAACCGAAAGAAAAGGATGATGAATCAATGCCTGATGTAGAAGAACCCATGGATCTGATAGATTCTCATCCACATGAGCCTTCCTCTTCTAGGAAGAGGCCTTCATGGCTTAGGGGGATACTTGATGATGCTAAAGGACATGCTGCACCCTGAGGAACCTTCCGTCAAAGTAAGAAACTTAATAGGTATCAAGGATACCTGACCATCATGAGCACGATCATACAAAATGAGCCTTCGTCATTCTCAGATGCCGTCAAGCATCAAGTATGGAAGGATGCTATGACCGTAGAATATGAGTCTATTATGGAGAATGATGTCTGGGAAGTAGTTCCCAGACCCTGGACAAGACAATTGTTACTTCAAAATGGCTTTACAAGATAAAGCATGCAGCAGATGGAAGCACAAAAAAGTATAAGGCTCGTTTTGTTGCTCGAGGTTTCTCCCAAAAGGAAGGTATAAACTATGATGAGATATTTGCACCTGTTGCCAGATATACGACCATCCGCTCGATCATAGCCCTTGCCGCTTCACAAGGATGGAACCTACATCAGATGGATGTCAAGACTGCGTTCTTGCATGGCTCGATCAAAGAAGAGGTCTACGTAGAGCAACCCGAAGGATTTGAGATTTATGATCGAAAATCTCATGTATGCAGGTTGAAGAAAGCTCTCTATGGGCTGAAGCAAGCACCCCGAGCATGGTATGAGAGGATCGATAGCTACTTGATGAAGCTGGGATTCACTAGGAGTGAAGCTGATCCTAACCTTTACTTTAAGGTTGAAGATGGCAAGCCTCTCATACTGGTATTGTATGTGGATGACCTCTTTCTAACAGGTGTAGACCCTCTCATTCACAAATGTAAGAGGGAGCTGGCCTCTGAATTTGAAATGAAAGACCTAGGACTGATGCACTACTTCCCAGGACTTGAAGTATGGCAGAAGCCAAGGGAAATTTTCCTATCTCAAGGGAAATATGTGGTAAAGATATTGGAAAGATTTGGTATGATGGACTACAAGCCTGTGACTATCTCGAGGATCTTAACTTTTAGAAGTTATATGGTAGTGATGTCGGACCAGATTTGGGAAATGCCTCTGAGTTTCATAAACTCATTCGCATTGATGTTCTTGGTGAACCTCCATCCGAACATATTTTTTTGCAGTTAGCATTGTGAGCTCATATTTGGTTGAGCCTCACTGGATTGATGCCAGCAATCTTCTGAGATGTCTTCAGGACACAATCTCTCATGGATTAAGATACACTGCCGGAGATGTGAGACTACTTGGATACACTGATGTTGATTGGGCAGCGAATGTGGTGGACCGTAAGAGCACTTCCGGGTGCTGTTTCACCTTGGGATCTGCTTTGATATCCTGGATGAGCAGGAAGCAGAAGTCGGTGGCTTTGAGCACCGCCAAAGCAAGATATATTGTTGCTAGCATAACCTCGTGTGAGGTAGTCTGGTTGCGAAAGCTCTTCAGTGAGCTGTTTGGATTTACATTGGATACCACTGTGATTCTCTATAACAACCAGAGGTGGGATTCGATTATTGAGGAATCCCGTATTCGTCGATTGCTCCAGCAGATAGACATCATCTTGAATATGGTAAGTTGATGAGCAAGGAGGCTCCATTGCATTAAGATGATGTACAGGTTGATACACCTTGTCAAAGCCCCAAGGAAAGATCTAATTTGTGATTTTCCCAAACGACTTGGAGTCGGTAAGAAACCCTTGTACAAGGGTCCTGCATGTTGCATACATTGAGCTCTGGGAGCTCTGAGGGCTTGTGGTTATTACTGGAGCAACATACGACCACAGGGTGACTCACCCTCCCCTGGTGGTGCACACTGGAACAAGATGATTCGCTCTCTTGTGGGACAAGATGATTCGCTCTCTTGTGGAACAGGATGATTCGCTCTCCTATGTAGCAGGATGATTAGTTCTCCTGTGAGGCCTGGATTGATGTGTTCTCCATGGCGATTGTAGCGGGATTGATGTGTTCTCCTGTGAGGACAGGATTGATTAGTTCTCCTGTCGAGGCATCCTACCCATGCAGTCTGAGACTCATGGGAAGTACCTCTCATCTGATCAATGAGCAGGGAAATGAAGTTAGGGACCATAGTAGTACCGATGGACGCATCGTTGTAACTACCGTACTCCCTACGCTAGGATGACCTCCATTGATCTGGGATCAATGATACTGGTCTGGGACCAGTGGTAGGAGTTGTACCATACTATGACGCTGACTTCGGGTTGGTTGAGACTGGTCTGGGATCAGTGGTACATACTCTGAGACTGACTTTGAGTCAGTGGAGGATGATATAGGTCTGGGACCATTGGAGTTGTACTCACTATGACGCTGACTTTGGGTTGGTTGAGACTGGTCTGGGACCAGTGGTACATACTCTGAGACTGACTTTGAGTCAGTATGATACATCCTCGATCATTTCTTCTTCTTCATAATTCCGACAAAAGCAGAGTAGAACAGAACAATGCAAGAGCAGAGCAGAACAGAACAAAACAGTACAGATCAGTGCAGGGCAGAACAAGACAAAGCAGAACAGGCAAAATAGAGCAGAGCAGGGCAAGGGTCAGGCTGTACAAGGCAGTGCATTTGATGGATGAATAGTAAAGACCGATAGACAGATTGCAGATGAAGTTCTCCATGGTTGAGAGGGAGTGTTAAAATTGGCAACCAGGGCAAAACTTCATGTGGGTCATCTTATTCATGGCTAATATATTTTTATTAGATTCCTCTCGTCGAGAGGTGTAGGATTGATATAAAGATCATCCAATTCCGATAAGTATTCATGGAGATATGAATTTATTTTGATTATGGAATTATTATCAAGCCGACCTACAACTCATGTAGGCTCAGAAGCCCAACAGTCGCATCTATTCACCCACCAACGTTGTGTATAAATATAAGAAGACTTTTCCTCATTTAGACTCACTCATCTCATCACATCTCTCTCTCTCTACTACGCAGATATGAGTCTCTTCTCTACTGCGCTGAAATGGGTCTCTCTCTCTCACACATGTGAAGCCGGAAGCTGTTGAATTTGAAGCTGCAACTGCAGAAGTAAAGATTGACTTGCATGGCCTAGAAGATCTCCTCTTTGGAACTGCGTTGTAGGTTCATCTAAACCTCCTTTGAAAGCCGCAACTTTTGGTGGTGGAATGAAGTCAATCCGATGAACGGTTTGTAAGATATCGACTGCCCTAGTTTGAAGCCGGAAACTGCTGAAACTAAAGCTGCAACTGCAGAAGTAAAGATTGACTTGCGTGGCCTAGAAGATCTCCTCATCTGAACTGCGCTGTAGGTTCATCTGAACCTCCTCTGGAAGCCGAAACATTTGGTGGTGGAATGAAGTCAATCCGACGGTCGGTTTGTGAGATATGGTCTGCCCTAGTTTGATAATGAAGCCGCTAATGTTGATGCTACTGATCTAGGGTTTGCTACTGCTGATATGAATCAGATTTATTGTACTATTTTTCTCTGCTGAATTATTGAAGATAAAAGAAGATTTGATCAAAGGGTTTCCCCACACATTGTGGGGTTTGTCCTTGGCTAGCCGCCACATCTTGTGTCTCTTGTCTTGGCTTGTTTTCTGTCGATCGTTTAATGTTCTATCTGCACTTTACTTTATGTACATGTGACTGCTAATCGGTGGAATATAATAAGAAAAAGAAGTAAACTGTTATAAGCATAGAACATACCATAACTTAACACCACCACATCTCTTCTCAGAGATAAGCTACCATCGCCCTAGCTGGTTTATTTCCATTTCTGGTTGTAAGCATATTTCAGTATTTTCCATTAATGAAATGAAGTATTATTTCCGCTGCATCTTTGTGTATATGGTTATCTCTGTAATTTGTTGCGTTCTTGTTTAAATCCGGATCAGTGGTATCAGAGTGGTCTGCTTTTTCTCTGTTTTTCTTTGCATGTCCCCAACAAGGTCGGGATATAAGGAGTTAGGGCTTGAACTGGTTGAACCTTTGAAAGACCAGCCTCGCAAATCCCGACGGCCTCCCATGGCGGATGAGAAGAAAGATGAGGGGGCAGGAGATCCCATCAAAATCTTGCTCGAAGAAGCCCTCGAGCGACAACGGAACGTGATGATGGACAGCTTTGCCCAGATCCTTCAGTGGCTACCCATAAGCGACGCATCAGCTTCCAGCAGCTACTCTGGAAACGCCACGCCCTTTAAGGTACAAGTTAGTTTTGAAATCCCCATATTCGAGGGTCAGATAGACGCAGATGCCGTAGATAAATGGTTAAATCGGCTAGAGGGTTATTTTTCTGTTCATGAATTTTCGAGTCGGGAAAAGATTGTTTTCGCTCTTCTCAAAGTAGCCCCCCACGTCAAGGACTGGTGGGAAACCTACTGCGAGCAGAAGGATGAAAGTACTGGCTCACTATTTTCAGCCGCACCCACCTGGAATTCATTCCGGGATGCCATCAAGGAGCAGTACTACCCTGTCGGAAGCTATGAGGATGAATACATAAAGTGGACCACGCTGCGGCAGGGAAGGGACCAAGACGTGCCGGAGTTCACCAATCTTTTCCATACCCTTCGCACAAAGTTGGGTATCAAGGATTCGGAGCAACATTTGATACTCAAATACCGTGGCTGCCTGCACAAGTACATCTAGGAAGAAATACAATTCCTGAACATCTCCTCGCTCGGCGCAGCATACCAATATGCCGTCAAGGTCGAGCAAAAGTTTAAACAAAAGAAGCGAGACTTTGGACCTACGAATCTAAAGCAGGGGAAAGGTGCCCCTAAACCACAGAACAAAGGACAAAGCCAAGGCGGGATAGCCCAAGACAACCCGTCGAAGCTGCAAGCAAAGAACAGCGTCGCGAAGCCAAAAAAGGACACTGGAAAATGGTGTGAGTTCCATAAGAGCTCCACTCACAACACAAGTGAGTGTCGGGCCAAGCAGTCACTGGTGGCTGAGCTAAAGGTTTCAGAATCAGATGCATGTTCCGACTCTGAGTCAGAACCCGATAAGGGGAATGAAAAAGGGAAGCAGATCATTGATGCGGATCCCAATGCCACTGTTGCTACTGCCAAGATCCAGAAAAATGAACCCGAAGATCTAGAGGAGGAGGAGCGTCTCTTCCACTCCCAGATGTGGGTAAAGGGCTCCTCGATACAGTTCATTGTTGATAGCGGGAGTCAAAAGACCCTCATTTCGGCAGAGGTCGTGAAGCGGTTGGGCTTACCGACCACAGCACATCCACAACCATACACCATTGGGTGGCTTCACCAAGGACGAGATCTTCGCGTGAGCCAGCAGTATCGCCTTCCATACAACATCAAGCCCTTCACAGATGAGGTATTGTGTGACATTGCTCTCTTTGAAGTTTGTGATGTATTATTAGGACAACCATACTTGTGGAAGCGACATGCTGTGTATGAATCAAGGCCCCGTGATGTTATTATTACATTGGGAAATAAGTTGTACAGGATACCAGAGGTAGCACCACCTACCGCCATCTCTTTGATTACTGCAAAACAATGCAGTAAGATCATTTCCAAAACCAGGAAATTTGTTTTCCTGATGATACACCCTCAAGGAAAGAAGAGGAGGGTGGCCGCAGCCTCCAGACGGGGTCCCTCTGCACGACAACTACAGATGGACAAGGTTGTGGAGGAGTACGAGGACATCTCCACCTCCTCTGCAGGGGTTCCTCGGCACTGTTAGGTCAAGCACTCCATCGATCTGACCCCAGGTGCGCTGCTACCCAATGGACCAATTTATCGGCGCTCCGTTCTGGAGAACAATGAAATCAAGAGGCAGATTCAGGAGCTCCTGCAGAAAGGTCACATCCGTTCGAGT
Source organism: Pinus tabuliformis (assembly GCA_031772625.1). NCBI lineage: Eukaryota > Viridiplantae > Streptophyta > Pinopsida > Pinales > Pinaceae > Pinus > Pinus tabuliformis. The sequence continues at coordinate 620,238,570 of CM062812.1, read as the reverse complement.
TCATTGCCCTGTGGGAGCCCAATCGTGTTGGTACAGAAGAAGGATGGGACGTGGAGACTCTGTATTGACTATCGGGCGCGGAACAAGATCACTGTCCGTAATAGGTACCCGATCCCGCGGATTGATGACCTCCTGGACCAACTAAAGGGGGCGAAATATTTCAGCAAGATCGATCTGAAGTTAGGATATCACCAGGTACCAATCGAACCCTCTGATGTGTGGAAGACTGCCTTCAAATCCAAGGAGGGCCTTTTCGAATGGTTGGTTATGCCTTTCGGATTGACGAATGCTCCTGCAACCTTCATGAGGCTAATGGATGACATCTTGCGGCCATTCACCAACTCCTTTGTAGTAGTATACTTGGATGACATTCTGATCTTCAGCCAGAGTTGGGAAGAGCACCTCCACCACATCCGACAGGTTCTCCAAACACTGCGGCAACACAAGCTATGTGCCAATTTGGAGAAATGCACTTTTGGCATGACCCAGGTTCAGTATCTGGGATACATCATTGATGAACAGGGGGTGCATGTCGATCCAGCCAAGATCCAAGTCATTCGGGATTGGCCATCTCCAACCACTCTAACAGAGCTCCGCAGCTTTCTAGGTCTTACCAACTTCTACCGCAGGTTCGTGTTGGGGTTTTCTCATATTACTTGGCCCTTGAGTCAAGTCACCAAGGGAGAGGCGAAAGCAAAATTCTTTTGGTCTGAATCTCAACAGAAGGCATTCATGGAGTTGAAGGATCGCCTCTGCACGGCACCAGTGCTCGCGTTACCAGATTTACAACAACCATTTGAGGTCGAGACAGATGCCTCTGACTATGCTATTGGGGCAGTCCTTACTCAACATGGACATCCAGTGGCATATCACAGTGAAACACTTTTAGACACAGTCCGAAAGTACCCCACTTATGATAAAGAGATGTATTCCATTGTACAGGCCTGCCGATAATGGAAGCATTACATTTTGGGGAAGGAAACGGTCATCCACACAGACCACCGACCCCTGCAGTTCATACAAACCCAAGGGAAATTGCAGAATGATCGCCATCAGAAGTGGTCTACATACCTGCAACAGTTCCATTTGAATATCAAGTATAAGAAGGGCAACACCAATAATGTTGTAGATTGCCTCAGTCGACCACCGATCATGGCGTTAACCACCGTGCTCAACTCTTGTGGGCACGAGACTTCTGATTGGCCACTTCTCTACAAAAGTGACCCAGAATTCGGCCACACATACCAGACACTCTTGGAGGGTCGGCATGTTCCAGATTTTCACCTCCAGGATGCCCTGTTATGCCACCTGGGTCACCTTTGTGTTCCTTAAAGCGAGCGTGCCAAGATGATTTGGGAAGCACACTACAGTCGGGCTGCTGGGCATTTCGGGGTCGAGAAAATAGTGGCAGTACTGCAAAATTATTTCTATTGGCCGAATCTTCGACAGGATGTTGGGAAGTACATCAGATCATGTAGTGCCTTTGCCATTGCCAAACCGACCATTAAGAAGCACGGCCTCTATACCCCGTTGCCTACCCCTAGTCGACCTTGGGAATCCATCTCCATGGATTACATGTCAGGCCTTCCTTCCACTAAGCATGGAAATGACTGTGTTTTTGTGGTCGTCGACAGGTTCTCGAAGATGGCCATTATGGCGGCCTACAAGAAGAATATCACAGCAGAAGCCACTGCTAAACTCTTCTTTGAACGAGTGTGGGTTACTTTGGGATCCCACAATCTATCATCTCAGATCGGGACAGTCGGTTTCTCAGCACATTTTGGTCCAGTCTCTGGTCAATGTTGGACACCAAACTCACGAAGTCCACAGCCTTTCATCCTCAAACTGATGGCCAGACAGAGGTTGTCAATAGGATGATTGTGCACATTTTGCGCATGTATAACTCAAAGCATCCACGCACATGGGACGAGAGCCTCCCCTTTGTTCAACACAGCTACAACCGAGCTCTTCACAGCTCCACTGGCCATAGCCCTTTTCAGGTGGGTTTGGGATTCCAGCCACTATGCCCCATTGATGTGGCCATGCCACTTGCAGCTACTCACATAAATTCAGCTCATGTCCAATCCGAAACAGATAAGGACACCAGCTTCATTGAGCGCATCCAACATATTCGCCAGCAGGTCCATGACATTCTTGAGAAATCAAATGCCAAGTACACGCAGCGACATGATCAACATCAGGTTCCACACAAGTTTAGGTGGGCGACAAAGTCTGGTTGCATTTGCAAAAGGAACGCCTTACTGGAGCCTATCGGAAATTGAGACCACTCCGATATGGTCCTTACAACATTACTAAGGCTATGGGAGACAATGCATTTGAGCTCAGCATTCCCCCATTCCTTGGCCTGCACCCAGTGTTCAATGTGGACCGCCTTCGGCCATACTTTCCACCATTACTAGACACATCCGACATTGCAGAACAGCTCAAACCCACAGAATTAAATCCAGATTGCATGGAACAAGCTGCAACTGATTGGATCATGGACACACAGATCAAGAACACTCGCCAACAGAATATCCAACTATATCGAGTTGTCAAAGCAGGCCAACTCCTTCAGCAGGGCAAGTGGCTCACGAGGGAACAAGTTCAGCAAAAGTTTCCTCATCTCATGGAGGAACTCAACGCAATGGGGACCATTGCTTCCTAAGGGGGGAGGAATGATCCAGGTGGATATTGGTGGCCACCTGCCAAGTCCACCTGGACCCCCACCATTGTTTCTCTCAGCATTTTCAGTTTCCTTAATTGTAGCACAACTTACTATTTTTAGCAGTTTTTCGGGTCCTGAACTTATGGAGCCGTTTTGAGGCCCTAAACGACGTTTTTTGGGAAATCTGGGGGCAACATGGGTCCATGGACCGATGTTGCCCTTCCCAAAGTGGTAGTGCTCGGATAGATCTTTCTAACGAGCTATTGTACGCGTCAAACGGAGATCGTATGCCAAAGTTACGACCCCGGGAAGTTGATGTACCAATTTACCTAAACGGGGCCCACAGTTTGGCGTTTCATCTCCTAGGGTTAGGTTTTGGAATGTTAAGGGTTTTCCATTGTTTCTCAACAATAAATAGGCCTTCGAGCCTCATTGTAACACAGTTGAGAGGCATGTAGCCACCACATCTCTTCTCAGAGATAAGCTACCATCGCCCTAGCTGGTTTATTTCCATTTCTGGTTGTAAGCATATTTCAGTATTTTCCATTAATGAAATGAAGTATTATTTCCGCTGCATCTTTGTGTATATGGTTATCTCTATAATTTGTTGCGTTCCTGTTTAAATCCGGATCAATGCATTTCCGCTTGTTTAAAAGCAATGATAGTGTATTACAGTCATTCCTTGGGAATTACAGTCTCGGTAAAGGATAAGAGCTCTGTGTGAGAAATACCGCCAATAACAATTGTTGGAGCGATAAGAGGAGAATCCACGAGGCTGTCAGTTAACAGTAAATGATTGATATGCCAATACAAACAGAGGGAGAAATTTGGCCTAATATTGATGAAATTATAGCCAGATTTGAGAGACTGTCCATATCACGTGCACCTAGGCCACCAGTTGGTATGGCAAATGTGGTTGCAAAATAAAAAAAAGCCAAGAATGATGACCCCCTTTTGTTTTTGAGGAAAGGCAACAAAAAATTCCCATTTGAGAGTTCTAGTGGGGGACAACCAGCAAAAAGAAAGGCAATTACACTTGGTCCAATGGACAAGATTTTTCAAAAGGAGAAATGGGAAGAGCTTGATCTCACCATTGCCTTTTTTTTTTCTGTCAAAACTTTATATCTTTCAATGTTGCACGCTCACCTCTATTTATTGAGATGTGCCAAGCTCTAACTCAAGGGGCTCCATCATGGTATGTGCCTCCTAGTTCAGAGAAGCTTAGAACCACATTGTTGACGAAGGCAAAAAAAGAGGTGTAAAAAATGCTTGAGCCTATTAGAGCATCATGGCCAACATCTGGGGTTAACATTGTTTCTGATGGATGTACAGATCCAGCACGACACCCACTCATCAACTTCATGGTGTCTTCCTTGAATGGTCTAGTTTTCTTGAAAGCAGTGGATACATTTGGAGAATACAAGGATGCACAATATATGGGTGAGTTGTTTATTAAAGTTATTGAAGATGTAGGTGTTGATTCTTGTGTGCAAATCATTACAGATAATGCATCTGTTTTGCAAGGCTGTTGGCATGGTTGTGGAAGCTAAATATCCACAAGTGTTTTGGATACCTTGCATTGTCCATTCATTGAACTTAGCATTGAAATCCATTTCTCTTGGTGTGCTTTGGATTGGTAACATTATTGAGGATGTACGTCATATCCGTAACTTTGTACAAGACCATACAAATGCCCTCACTATCTACAAGGAGTACAACAATCTATCATTGTTGAAGATTGCGGATACACGGTTTGCCTTTTCATTCATCATGTTGAATAGGTTGAGGGAGGTCAAGACCGCTCTTGGGGCCATGGTTATTTCAGAGTTTTGGTATTTTTGGAGAAAGACATATCAAGTCGCCTCTAAAAGAGTGAAGGACACAGTGCTAGATGATGCTTGGTGGGAGAGGGTATATCTAATTATTCAGATCATGGACCCTATCATTTCTTTGCTTCGATTTATAGATATAGACAAACCCATCCTAGGAGAGGTTTATGAGGGATGAGATTCCATGATTGAGTATGTGAGGAGAATTATTGTATAGAGTGAGTGCCTCGAGTACGAGACATCACCAGAGGCCTTCTGTGGTAATATACAGGATATTCTTGTCAGCAGATGGGACAAGAATTGCACACCTTTACATTGTTTGGCTCACTCATTGAACCCAAAATACTACAACCATGAGTGGCTGAATGGTGGACCTTCCCGCAGATTCCCTCCTCACATGGATGGTGAAATCTCATAGGGGAGGAAAGATGCATTCATGTAGGTTTTTCAGGATAGAGCATTGCTTGATGAGGTGGAGGATGCCTTTGCAGAGTTTTCCACTAGCACTGGTCGATTTGCAGGATATGATGTGATTAGAGATAGGGGGGCTAAGAAGCCCTATTCTTGGTGGGCAAATCATGGGGCAACAAGCCCTCCTCTACAACAGTTAGCCATGAGGCTCCTCTCTCAGGTGACTTCATCCTCTTGTTGCAAGAGGAATTGGAGCACATAGGGGAATTTGTATAATGTTAAGAAGAGCAGGCTTGAGCAGTCCAAGGCAGAGACAATGGTGTATGTGTACACTAAGCAGAAGGAGGAGTGGTTGAAGGGAAAGACAAAGATGTGGGATGTCTTTCCTCATGATATGGGTCTGGACAACAGTGTTGAGTTGGCATTGGCCAACATGGATCTCAATGATCTAGTGCTAGAGCCTGTTAGATTTGATGATGGTGATACTGTAGAGGGGTCATCCTCCACACCACCAGATGTAAAGGTGAATTTGGATACAGGGGAAGAGGATGCAGCAGAGGAGAGCAGTGGTGACCATGATGATGAGGACAATGATGCAGATTTTGATGATGACTATAAGGATTGATGACTCATGAGTCATGAGCTACTTACTGCCTTGTCTTGTATTTTCTATTTCTTTATCTTACTATCTTGTCTTTCTCCTATTGGATCATTGATGTGAATATGTATTATGATTTATCATTTATGAATTTAGAATTTATGATTCATTGATTTATCATTTATGTGACATGTATTTGAATTTTGTATGTACTATGCATGCTATAATGTTACTAACTTACTTTGTAAACAATGAAACTTACATCTAGATGAAGATCTATGTTTGAAATCAATGAATTTGTATCATTAATGGGAATGTGTACGAAATCAATTTTTCCGAGCAAAATCATCAATGAAGGTAACAAAATACCTCTGACTCATCTGTGATGGAGAAGAAAAGGGCTCACACACATTTGAATGCACCAACTCCAAAATCGCTTTGGCTCTGCTATCTTAACCATGGAAGGAAGACTTGACATACTTGCCAAGCTTGAATCCCTTGCACACTCTGCTCTTGTCGAGGCCTCCTGCTGGTAATCCTGTGGCAATCTACTGAAAAATCTTCAATGCCCCATGATGCAAGTGTCCCATGCGGCTATGCCAAAGTTCACCTACATCTGCACATCCTCCTACCTTGCCACTCAAGGCTGAATCTCTCTCTACCCACAACTTGTGGAGATTCTTCACCCTCACACCTATCTGCATCTTACATCTAGAAGCCAAATGTTGGAGGTAAGCCTTACCTCTACTGATGATGACCTCATATAATTTATCCTCAAGGATAGCTACTCAAACCAAGTTCTTCCTCAGCCCTGGAACACAGAGAATATCTTTGAGATTGTTGATGGTGCTGGACCCACCAACATGTCAGGGGATCTCCCCGGTAAGAAGTCCCAACTAGACCTTAGACCGTTTGGTGTAGGATTCCCAACAGTGGGTCGTACAGTATCGCCTTGACCGCGGTTGCGTGCAGAGGTAAGTAGGATGTCCTTGTTGGTAGCAAGGGTGTGACATGCGCAACAATCTAAGGAAGGTGCATGAATGGTTCTAACACACGGAAGGTGGTGTGAGTGTGCCCCTTGGAAACCTATGGAAACATGTGGCTTGGAAGGGAACACATGAGCAAAGATGCATCATGAACTAAAAGGCAGGCGAACCAACAATCCAAAGTGATGGTTAAACCAATAACACATCTCAGTAAGATTCATACATACATATACAGAAAGAGTCTATACATACATGCGTAAGCAAACATATACATATATCATTAGAGTAACCAAGATAAATGAAATACAATAACAACATATGCATGAAACATGCTGGCTCTGCTATATTAAGAAGTGAAAGTTCCAATCATATCGTTTAACCATGACCAACCACTAGTCCCGATAACGGAATAATACAGTCATTGTCACTTGCTCCTCCAAAGAGATGTACTAGCTTTGCACTGTGGAGAAGTCAAGGCTTGTTACAATACTCTCCAAGCTTTCTCTAAGATACTCCTATCAGAAGCTTGGCTACCCAAAAGCCCTTACAATGAGTTATGAGGTTCTATAAATAGCAAAGGGTGGGGTGACCCCTCACATTCCCCTATGTGACTCTTCACCTACCCTCATGACTCTTCAACTACTACATGACTGCTACATTCAACTATCGACACTTGGACTTTCACTTTACAAGATGTTACATACAATCTGCACATGTACCCATGTGAGACAAAATAGGCTTGAGTAAGCCATGCAAGGCATCACTAAGACTCGGACAGTTGTGGGAAGACCAACTCTTCGACATCCTCGCGATGATCGATGGTGGTGAACTGATGCCAAGCTTGGTCGTCTGTGATGGTGTCTGCGCGCTCAATGGTGACATCCTGCTGTAAGCGAACTCTTGCCTCTGTTGCATCCGCGTACACTGATACGGCTCCTTTGTCCAACTCGTCTAATAATATGTGCACACCGTCTTGTGTGCAGCTGAACCAACAACATACTGATGCATAGTGTCTGTGCTGATCTTGAAGTGTGTGACTATGCGCATCAACCTGTCGAAATACATGTTCAGCGCTGGTCGGACTTGGTTCTTGTCTTCTCCTCGGTGAGTGTGCCGATGGGTGAGATCGCATGCGTGCGCATAATGACATCCATGCTCCTGAACACCCTTGCATGCAATTGACGACACTGCTCACCCTGCCTACTCTCTGCCAGCTGCTGGGCTGGGTCTAGAACCTATATGGGTGCAATTTCATCAGTCTATGCATGTTGCGCCTCCTGCTGTACCTATTCCTGTTGCATCTCCTCCTCTCTTCTGTGCAGCTCCTATTCTTCCTTGAGTTTTTGCTTTAGCACCTGTTACTCCTTCTCTGTTTCTCTCTCTACCTTAGCGCGATCCTCTTGTCGCGTTGTCACCTCATAGCCTCAATCTCCAAAGTTGTTGCTTTCATCACGAGTGGATCTGCTTTGAACTTATAGTTATGCTTTGCCTCTGCGCTGTCAACAACCTTCTTGCATTTGTCGCACGCAAGTCTGCTACCTTCTGCTGCTGCTGATGGTGCTACTCGTTGTGATGCCGCTGCCATTTCATGTTGATATCTTTGTCTATGAACAACTTGATGTCTTCATAGATAGGCAAGTTCATAGACACTTGATCAACTGCATCCCTAGTTGCGCTCTCAACAGTGTCTTTGACTCTACTCTCCTGGAAGCCATTGTACCTGTGCTGCTGAGAGGCAGACGAACACTTGTGATACTTGGAGACATAGCAACACTCATGGCAAGCAATCTGTCAGTTGAAAACCAAAACAAACTGGAGGACTGACATGCAACATACCTGTGTGATTGTCTGTGAAGATTGCGCAATTTTCATCGAGAGGCTGGGAGATTGACTGCCAAAACTGCACAAGGCACAGTTCGGGCTGCCAGGAGGCTGATTGACTACTGGAACTGCGTAATGCACAGTCCAGCCTGGCTTGCTGAGGACTGAAACTGTGCAATGCACAATTTTAATCAGCAGTGACATGCAAACCAACAAACTATATTGCGTAGTTTCTGGGGCCAGCAAGGCCCTGCCTCCTAGAATTGCGCAATGCAAGCCTAGAGGTCAGTGCTGGGCCAGACTTGCGCAATTTCTAGAGGGAAGGCAAAGCCTTCACTTCCAGAAATGTGCAATGTTAGCCGGGCAAGGCAAGGTCCGGGCTAAGGCAGCCCAAACCCGCTGACGAGCGACTAAAAACATGAGAAGTCTGAATGCATGGTGAAACTGAGTGTAAACAAGAGTGAATGATCATGCATGCAAATTGTAAGTGCAGGATTCAGAAAATGGGAGAACATGCATGTGTGTGAAGCGGGTCGTCGCAATAGTAACTGTCAGTGCAAAACAGTGTCATGCATGCAACAGCAGTGAGATGCAAATGAAAACTAAAACGGTGCTTCTGCTAACATACATAAACCGACATCAAGCATTCTTTGAAATCAAGTAGACAACACTTACACAAAGCGAAACACAAAAAGCGACAAAAATGCAACGCAAGACATGAGAAGCAGACTTACCCTGAAACAGCTAAGCTGAAGGTGCTGAAGACTCCTAGACGCAATGTGGGATGTCAGAGTTGCAAGATCGATGTGAGGAATGAGCTCTGCAGCACGTGGTTCATAAGTTTTGATAAGATCAAGGTTGTGACGCGCATGCCGCAAATCTAGGAATAAGCGACACTTGGCAAGAGGTTTCTAAAATGATCTTTGCATGTAACCTATCCTAAAATCTAGGGATGCCTTTTGCTATTTCGAGAAAAGTAGCGCATGCATGCAAATCAGTTTTGCCCTGTCTCGGAGGGAACTGGTCAACCCTAAAGGTACATGCATCGGTCTGCAAGCCTGGGATGAAAATTTGCACAGTTTTTGGGCCGAGCAGAGCTGGCTATCTGTCAAGCATTGTGCAATTTATGGGTTGAGGAAGTGACTGCCTCCCAGAATTGCACAATTTCTTAGCTGAGGCCAAGTGCCGGGTCAAATTGCACAGTTTTCTGAGGGAGGACTGCCTGACTGTTTTGTGCAATTCTCCGCCCAGTAGGTTGCCCAGCTGATTTGCGCAATTTTTGGAGGGAAGGCTGGTTCCCCTCCAGAATTTCGCAATTTCTGGGGGAGTCTCTGAGCCAGCAAATAGTCTAAGTCCGGAATGCCAGCCTGCGAGAGGGAAACAAACAAGCTGACATGCACAGGCCAACAGGCAACTGAAACTTAGTTGAAGCTTGTGTGCTTGACAATGCAAGACATGTTGCTAAGGATGGTTGGTAGGGAGGCTCCAAAACGAAGCTAAGGCAAAATTTTGGAGAGTATTGTAGCCTCTACAACACTTGGCGACACACTGGGAGATCTCCAGCTCTCTGCAGGGACCTTCTTCATGAAAAGCAAGTCTAACACCTCCAGAAGTATTGTTCAGTTCTCTGATCGTCTCGACTTCCACACTTGCTTGATTGTAAGATGTAGCATTTGCCATGCCCTTGATCGGTCGACACACATTCCAAGCCAAGCGAACACAGTTGTTTCGATTGGGATGAGGGGTATATTGGTGCACAAACCATATGATAGTTAGAGTTTAAGTTTTCATCTCTGGTGTTGCTCCGCTACTAGCAGGCCTAGACACTACCCCGACGGAGTCATGCAGGAACACAAGCATCGCTCCGCTGCCAGCGAACCTGGTCAATACCCCGGCAGAGTTACTTGTATCACCTCTCTGTGCAGGAAGCCTTTCTCTTCTTTCGCCTTATTCATTTTCATTTTTTCAAATTTTTTTCATACTTTCATTTCATTTTCATAACTGTGCATAGCGCTTATTCATTTCAGAGGCGAAAGAGAGATCTCGACTTATTGAGAGCAGAAGAGGTTGTTTCTTCAGAGAAGTAGTTTGTATATACCTTTGACGTGCTTGTTAAGGTTTTCCCCCTCACCTTACTCTACTTGACTGAGCTGACAAGGGTTAACCCAAAACAACCGACTAGAGTAGGTGACACTAGTTAGCGCGCAAGCGTTGTGTTTTCACCAAGGCTCACTTCGATCAGAACATATTTTCCATTGATGTATCATGGACTAAAGACAACAAGTTCTTCATACAAAGGCAGGACAATAGATAACCAAGTATTGATAATTGCACAAGTCCTCTTGTACTTTACCCAGCTTGTTTCAAGAGTCGCACATAGTTTCATGCGAAACTAACCTACAAACGTAAATAAGCAAACAAACAACAAAACAAAGCAAAAGCAGAAGTAAATGCGTAAGCAAAGCGAGTAAGCAAACAATCAGGCAAACAAACAAACATGCAAAGTAAGAAGCAAACATGCATGCAAGCAAACAAACCAAAAGCAAACACTAATCCTACTCCTAAGCTAACGGTGCATGGGTTTGCTCACGTAAAGTGATACTTCCAATGCAGCCACCGACACATTGGTCGACCCATGTTGGTGAAGGCATGGTTCGTGAACAATACAGTTGTGCGAACCAACAAACATGAAAGATATAACAGTGAAGTCAAACACACTTCGAGTTTAAATGTGTCCACAGAACATAAGTGAGTGCAAATGCATGTCATGCAATCCATGGACCTAGCATGGTGTTGTGCTACACTACGTGGAGATGTTAAGCGTACGCATTCTCTTGACTGTGACATGCAAGCAAATGTGAGAAAGGTAGACCACTTACGTTGTGCAAGTGTGCTTACTGTGTAAGATTCCTCCAATGCAAGAGCGATGGGATCATGTAATTCGAGTGGAGGAAGCGAAATCTGGGTGTTTGGTTGATCTTCAGTGCATACAAATGAGTGATGAGGAGCCTTGCATGTTTCAGCAATTTCCTGATCGGAAGTGAAACCAACCTCAGGACAATGAGGGCCTGACATAACCATTAGCTCCAGCTGAAGTAGCTCGACAGCTTGGGGGATACGACTTCGTCGATAGGTAGATCATCGGAGACCAGTGGCTTAGACGGATTAACATCGAGTGAATCAACATGATCAAATTAAGAAGTACAGAGATCACGACAGCCATGATCAGAAAATTCGGGATGTTCGTCGACATCCTCATGATTTGATGAATCACATAGAGGGGTAGATGAGAAGCAAGAATGTTCACCCTCTGTGTTTCCGAAAAAGAAGATGAAAAATCAAGTGGATGTTCAATGAATGATTTTTCCTCTCCGTTGTTGAATGATGGACTGACATCCAGTGTGTTCTACAAATGATCAACAATGGGTGCATCCATAGACGGAGATACACACATGAAATCAGGGATGGTAGAATCACCAAAGATGTCAGGGAAAAACGGAGGAGGCGTGGACAGAAAGGAATCATCCTTCGCCACGAGTTGATGTTCAGGGTCCTAGTGATACTTTTCATGAATGACACCGCATATTGGTTGTGCGACATCAACTCCGTCGATGGCTTGATCCTCGTTCACAATAGGTGTAGAGTCCGAAACGGAAGAACACAAGACAGTGCAATCCGGAAGATCAGCAGAACACGAAGACGGAGGTTGAGGTAAGAAATGCATGTGACAACCCATGGGATTCATAACCAAGTCTGCGCGAAAATTGAGAGAAGTGATGTTGGGAGGATGTGACAATTGAACGGACGTGTATGCATGTTCTCCCACATAACTCTGTGGTGGTAGAGCTGTTAGATGATGGGACGACGGAAAGTCACTTGTGACAGTGATCGTGTCCGTCTGTGATTGCGCAGCTCCATCATCGAAGTATGCTGAGCGGGGTTTGAACTTCAACTTCTTCTTGGGATTGACAGATTTGGTAAGACAATATTCAAATCTGTCCATGAGATACTGGAATTTCATCTGACTTTTTGGAGCTTCAAACTGCAATACACGGAAGCGGTCCCAAAAATCCATAGGCGATTCTTGCAGAGTCTTTTGTTGTTTCAACAGTTTTTTGTCAAGAGGTTCTGGATCAAAATGATGGAAAGTAGATTCAATGAGATAACAGAACTAGTCAAGTGAGTACATGCTGTCGGGTGGCAGGCTACGACACCATTGTTGTGGCGATTCGCGAAGTGTGTGTGCAAGCAGCAAGTTGGCCTCTTCATCAAAGAAGTCATTTGCATCATCAAGAAATGCATAGAAGTCTTGTAAGTACACAGGCCAGGCCACTTCGCCTTCACCATCATACGTGAATTCCGACAAGAGATCAAAAAACTCCCTCGTGATGTCGAGAGGTTCGGCATGCGAAAAACATCGCGGAGGGACGAGTCTGACAGTATCCATGACGGATGTGCGAAGATTCAAAATAGGATGAGAGGACACAACTTGACATCTGGCCCTCATTCTAGCACCAAAATGTTGACAGTGCTGGACCCACCAACAGGTCAGGTGATCTGCCCGATAAGAAGTCCCAACTAGACCTCAGACCGTTTGGTGTAAGAGTCCCAGCAGTGGGTCGTACTATTTTGCCTTGACCACGGTTGCGCGCAGAGGTAAGTAGGATGTCCTTGTTGTTAGCAAGGGTGTGACATGCGCAGCAAGCCAAGGAAGGTGCATGAATGGTTCTAACACATGGAAGGTGGAGTGAGTGCGCCCCTTGGAAACATGTGGAAACACGCGACTTGGAAGGGAACACACAAGCAAATATGCATCACGAACTAGAACGCAAGCAAACCAACAATCCAAAGTGATGGTTAAACCAACAACACATCTCAATAAGATTCATACATACATATACAGAAAGAGTTTATACGTACATGCGTAAGCAAACATATACATATATTATTAGAGTAACCAAGATAACTGAAATACAATAACAACATATGCATGAAACGTGTTGGCTCTGTTATATTAAGAAGTGAAAGTTCCAAGCATATAGTACAACTGTGACCAACCTCTAGTCCTGATAACGGAACGTTACAGTCATTGTCGCCTGTTGCTCCAAAGAGATGTACTAGCTCTGCGCTATGGAGAAGTCAAGGCTCGTTACAATACTCTCCAAGCTTTCTCTAAGATACTCCTGTCAGAATCTTGGCTGCCCAAAATCCCTTACAATGAGTTATGAGGTTCTATAAATAGCAAAGGGTGGAGTGACCCTTGACATTCCCCTTTGTGACTCTTCACCTACCATCATGACTCTTCACCTACTACATGACTGTTACATTCAAATATCGACACTTGGACTTTCACTTTACAAGATGTTACATACAATCTGCACATGTACCCATGTGAGACGACATAGGCTTGAGTAAGCCATGCAAGGCATCACTAAGACTTGGACAGTTGTGGGAAGACCAACTCTTCGACATTCTCACGATAATTGACGATAGTGAACTGATGCCAAACTTGGTCGTCCGTGATGGTGTCCGCGCGCTCGATGGTGACACCTTGCTGTAAGCGAACTCTTGCCTTCGTTGCATCCAGGTACACTGATATGGCTCCTTTGTCTAATTCGTCTGATAATATGCACATCACCGTCTTGAGTGCAGCTATACCAGCAACATACTGATGCATAGTGTCTGTGCTGATCTTCAAGTGTGTGCTGGTGACTATGTGCATCAACTTGTCGAAATACATGTTCAGCTCTGGTTGGACTTGGTTCTTGTTTTCGCCTCAGTGAGTGTGCCAATGGGTGAGATCGCATGCGTGTGCATAATGACATCCATGCTCCTAAACACCCTTGCATACGATTGATGACACTGCTCACCTTGCCTGCTTCGTGCCAGCTGCTGGGCTGGGTCTATAACCTGTATGGGCGCAGTTTCATCAAATCTGTGCATGTTGCGCCTCCTGCTGTACATGTTCTTGTTGCAACTCCTCTCATCTATGCAACTCATGTTGTTCCTTGAGTTGCCGCTTCAGCACCTGTAACTCCTCTGTTTCTCTCTCTGCCTCCGCGCGATCCTCTTGTCACGTTGTCGCCTCATAGCCTCAATCCTCAAAGCTACTGCTTTCATCACGAGTGGATCTGCTTTGAACTTGCAGCTATGCTGCGCCTTTGTGCTGTCAACAACCTTCCTCTTGCATTTGTCGCATGTAGGTTTGCTACCTTCTGCTATTGTTGATGGTGCTGCTCGTTGTGATGTCGTTGCCATTTCATCTTGATATGCTTATCTATGAACAACTTGATGTCTTCATAGATAGGTAAGTTCATAGACACTTGATCGACTACATCCCAAGTTGCGCTCTCAATGGTGTCTTTGACTTTGCTCTCCTGGAAGCCATTGTACCTGTGCTGCTGAGAGGCAGACGAACACTTGTGATACCTGGAGAAATAGCAACACTCATGGCAAGCAATCTATCAGTTGAAAACCAAAACAAAGTGGAGGAATAACATGCTACACACCTTTGTGACTGTCTGTGAAGATTGCGCAATTTTTAATGGGAGGCTGGGAGACTAATTGCCAAAACTGCGCAAGGCACATTTCGGGCTACCAGGAGGCTGACTGACTGCTAGAACTGCCCAATGCACAGTCCATCTTGGCCTGTTGAGGACTGAAACTGCACAATGCGCAATTTCAATTAGCAGTGACATGCAAACCAGCGAACTGTATTGCGTAGTTTTTGGTGCCAGCAAGGCACTGCCTCCCAGACTTCCGTAATGTAACCCTGGAGGTCAGTGTTGGGCTAGACTTGTGCAATTTCTAGAGGGAAGGTAGAGCCTTCACTTCCAAAAATGCACAATGCTTGCCAGGCAAGGCAAGGTCCGGGCTAAGGCAGCCCAGACCCGTCGACAAGCAACTGAAAACATGGGAAGTCTAAATACATGGTGAAACTGAGTGTAAACAAGAGTGAATGATCATGCAAGCAAACCGCAAGTGCGGTATTCAGAAAATGGGAGAACATGCATGTGTGAAGCAGGTCGCCGCAAAGGCGACTGTCGGTGTAAAACAGTGTTATGCATGCGATAGCAATGAGATGCAAACGAAAACTGAGTCGGTGCTTCTACAAGCTAACATACATTAAAACAACAACAAGTGTTCATTGAAATCAAGCAGACAACACTTACACAAAGCAAAACACAAAAAGCGACAGAAATGTAGCGCAAGACATGAGAAGCAGACTTACCTTGAAACAACTAAGCTGAAAATGCCGAAGATTCCTGGATGCAATGTGGGATGTCAGAGCTGCAAGATCGATGTGAGTAATGAGCTCTGCAACGTCTGGTTCATAAGTTTTGATAAGATCGAGGTTATGACACATGCCCCAAACCTAGGAAAAAGCGACATGTCGCTAGAGGTTTCTAAAATGATCTTTGCATGTAACCTCCAGCTGCTAAAAATAGATCCCTTAAATCTAGGGATGCCTTTTGCATGCTTCCTTTTTCTATTTCGGGAAAAGCAGGCCATGCATGCAAATCAGTTTTGCCCGGTCCCGGAGGGAATCGTCAACCCTGAAGGTACATTCATCAGTTTGCAAGCTTGGGATGAAAATTTGTGCAATTTCTGGGCTGAGCAAAGCTGGTTGTCTGTCAGGCATTGCGCAATTTCTAGGCTGAGCAGGTCACTGCCCCTAGAATTGCGCAATTTCTGGGCCGAGGCCCAGTGCCGGGTCAGATTGCGCAGTTTTCTGAGGGAGGACTGCCTGACTATTCTACATAATTCTGGAGCCCAGCAGACTACCCAGTTGATTTGCACAATTTCTAGAGGGAAGGCTGGTTCCCCTCCATTATTGCACAATTTTCTGGGGGAGTCTCTCAGTGAGCAAATAGTCTAAGTTCGAAATGCTGGCCTGCGGGAGGGAGAAAAACAAGCTAACATGCACATGCAGGCCACTGAAACTCAGTTGAAGCTTGTGTGCTTGATAGTGCAAGACATCCTGCTAAGGATGGTTGGTAGGGAGGCTCCAAAACGAAGCTAAGGCAAAATTTTGGAGTCTTGTAGCTGCTGCAACAGAGATGAAGAGTATTACTGACTCCCTCTCACAGCTGACAGTACCAACTCCCTTTGTATCATACTTGCCATTATCTCTAAGCTCGATATTCACCTGCATATCCTTCTCATCTAACTGGCTAAAATACTCTCAATTTCCAGTCATATGGAAAGAGGTTTCTGAATCAATATGCCACATGCTGCTCCCTATCGAGCTTGCCATGCAAGCTATCGATGAGAAGTCCTCAACAGATGCAACTACATGTTCCTTATTTGCCCGCTTCTTCTTCCGGTTAGGACACTTAGAAGAATAGTGTCCAAAAGTATGGCAATGGAAGCATTTGATCTTACCTATATCCGTCTTCTTCTTGTCACTCTTTTGACTGTTCTCACTTTTCCCTTTGCCTTTCTTGCCTTTGACTTTTCCTACAAGAGCAAGATTTTCCTCCTCCTCCTCAACGTTGGAACCCTTGCCGCTGCTGCTAGAAGTCTCAACTAGTCTGAGCTCAACTCCTCCTGAATGAAGTCACTCCATAGGCATTCCCAATTCGACAAATTATCTTGTCCATTAATGCTTTGAACAAAAGTACGCCAATCTTTAGTAAACCCATTCAGAGCCACACGCACTGGCTCTGTACCCATGGGCTTTTCTTCAACAACTGCTAGCTCATCACGAACCTCCTAGATTCTGGTGAGATAGGCAGTTACACTCTCAGCCTTATGCATCTTGATTGTCCTCAACTTCTCTTTGAGGACCATCTTCCGGTTCTCAGAAGAGTTCTAGTAGAGCTTGACTAAGGCATCCCACATGTCCTTAGTTGTAAATTTACTTGCAACATGAGGAACTACATGATCCCAAAGTCCATCCATGATCATCCTTTCGGCCTTAACCATCTTCCTGTGGAAGAGCCTCAACTCGTTTGGATTTGAAGCTTCTGCAACGCCTTGCTTAGCAAAGTCTTTCAACGCAAACTCGTCTAACAAAAACAATATGCAGACCTTCCAAACACCAAAATTGGAGGAGCCATCTAGTCTATCCTGCTCTTGTAATCCTAATCTTGTGTGAGTTGTCATCTTGAATACTATGTGTTGATTGATACCATGTAAAATTTCCACGAAATTCTGATCTGCTAGTATGAACAATCTGAAAACAAAATTTCTTTTCACATAGACACAAATTTTCTCTACCAAATAACAACGGAATAGAACAGAAATAATTGCACAAATTCACATAAGAAAACAACACAATTTTTCTAGGGAACCCAACAGGGAAAAACCCTCGCTTGCTTCAGAATTTTATTGAAGAAGAATAAGCTACAGATCTCCTAAAATCAGCTTGTCTTAGTCAGAAAAATACAATATTATGTTTGCCTTAAACTAGGCTTGAAACACCTACTCCTCGAAAACTGTGCAAACTTAAGCTCCAAATCTATGTGCATTCCTTAGGAAATATGCCCCTATTTCTTAGCACATTCCCAAGTCCTAAAAAATAGGAATTTTCTCCTATTTTTCAGTGCACTTCTCAACGTTTCCTTCCTTCTCCAATTCACACAAGAGAAAACTTCTTGGCTCATTCCTCTCACAAGCTCACTTGCTCACAAACTCGTGCTCAAGAAATTATGAATACAAAGTGTGCCTTCGATATTCTTATAAGCAATTCGATTTGGCTATTGTTAGTGAATTTCTAAATTAGGAAGTTGAATTGGAGCTTTCTAGTTAACAAAAGTCAGCACACTTAATTAACATGACCCTCCTGAAATTTAGGAGGCTAACACGACTTGAACATTCAGTTCCTAATTTAAATCACACTAGAGGACAGATAACTCGGTCCTCCACAAACTCACACTAGTCAAACTTCTTCTTGAACTCGTCCACATCACTGGAACTTGTGCATGATTAAGAAGATCACTAAATCGATTCCTTGAATTAAGGCACAAATCAAGGAATCCATTCCTTCGCTACTTTTCAACATAAAGAATATGGAAGTCCTCAAAGGACCAAGTTACATCAAAGTTTGTCTATACATTTTTCTCTTATTTGTTCATGTATGCCCTGTTCACTAAGAGAAGTCTTGGGCATAATTTATGCAATATCATGTCAAGGTATCAGTGTCATATTGTACATAAAGGCATTAGAGAATCTCATAATTGAAGGATCTTGTCTCTATACAAAAGTCCTATTAAGAAGATGTGTGACAAGGACTAAAGTTTGACATCTAAATATGAGCCCTCTGAAAGGAAGGAAAAGAAGCTTTAGAAAGATTCAAACCTCATGTAAAGGCCTGGTTCCTTGGAGGCTCTCATTCGACCCCTCTTAGGGACTAACTATATATATATATATATATATATATATATATATATATGAGATCACTCCTCCAAAAGACACTTGAAATTGTCCCATGATCTCTATGTCTCCTATATGAAATCTGAGGCTCCTATGCGAAGTTCTGTGGCTCCATACTTTTAAGTTTTGGGAAATCTGTGGCTAATTATATGAAGTTCTGTGGACTATACTTAAGTGAAGTTCTGATTTTGTAATATATATGATCTCTATGCCTCCTATACGAAATCTGAGGATCCTATGCGAAGTTTTTTGGCTCCATAATTTTGCGAAATTTGTGGCTAATTATATGAAGTTTTGTGGACTATAATTAAGTGAAGTTCTAATTTTGTAATCCGAATTCTGAAGTTTAGGAAGAGGCCCTCCCGGAAACCTGAAGTTGACTTTCTTACAGACCAAGTTAAGGACAAATTTGAGGAAGTTTGTCTCGACATCTTGAAGGATAGACTTGGTACTTGTGGGAGACTATCTTGATGGCTAGTTTATGCCTATGTCTTGATCAAAGGTATGCTATCTTCACTAAAGTCTCTAACAACTCGTTGTTAAGAAGCCAAGCTTGTATTGTTTCAAAAGGTGCAGCAAAAAAGCAAGTTCAAAATTTTCCCTTGAAAGCTCGTATATAAAGTGCTGAAGTTACTAACTTTAAAGTTGAAACTTCAAAGATGACAATCACTTATTGTCATTCAAGATTGAAGGTTGAAGTGCTGAACTTGATGGAGTTTCTTTGTTATTGATCTTCAAGGAAACATTGTTTTTGGGCATCACAAAAATCTATGACAGGAGAAATGATATTAGCCTTTCACATTTATCGTAAATATTATGATGTTGAAGTATGATATATCTCTGCCACTAATCATACCTTTGCAGAGACCCTGATTATTGTCATTCAAGATTGAAGGTTGAAGTGCTGAACTTGATGGAGTTTCTTTGTTATTGTTCTTCAAGGAACATTGTTTTTGGGTATCACAAAAATCTATGACAGGAGAAATGATATTAGCCTTTCACATGTATCGTAAGTATTATGATGTTGAAGTAGGATATATCTCTGCCACTAATCATACCTTTGCAGAGACCCTGATTATAATGGAAAAGAGGTTGAATCCCTCTTCATAATTATTTGTCGCAGTCCTTAGATATTGGTTGACCCTGTTATTATCAAATTCTTGGAGAATTGATGTCATGCGTGCTTCCATGGAAAAAACTCCATGCTATACGTCTGAAGGTTGATGTTTCCTTTGAATTTGAGGAAAGTTTTCAAATATGAGAATCAAAATCCTCTTGATGATGAACTTGATGTATTTAGGATACATGGGTTGAAAGGATAAATTGATCAAATATAATTGGTCAATGGATGATTGAGTCTATTAAGTTGTTGCTACAATGAGTTTGGGAAACCGAATTTGGAATGATTAAGAATCATCATCAAGATCATTGAGAATCTAGGAAGACAATGGGTCTTGACTATGAAGTGCTAGACATTTTGGATTTTTAGGGTTTGTAAACCCTAGCAAGCAGCTAGATAAGAAATACCTAGCATTTATGTACAAAACCCTAGGGTTAGACGTTTCCTCTGAAAGAAGAAACCTTAGCTCCTGTAAAGAATGAATGACATGATGATGATGATGTAGACAAGATCGATGTGCAAGATTGGATCAAGAAGGCTAAATGTCAAGAGGGAGCTGACATGTATCTTATATCTCTATTATTTTAAATTATTACTATTGTTGTTATTCTTCTTGTCCTTGCTTGGTTTTGTTTGTTCTTCCTTAGCCTCCTAGTGAGGATTACATGTACATAATGAAACTTGCCATGGTTGTAACAATAGATTGGAAGAACAAAGCTCTTGACAAGAAGACTCGTGTTGGGAGATATTGTGGTGAGGTTTGGACCAATGTTGCACTAATCGTTATCGGGATAATTTCGGCGCGGGGAAAAAATCGGAAAAAATCATAATAATCGGGAAAAAATCGTTTGGTACAAAAATATTCATTTTTTTTCAAATTTTTTAATATCTAAACCAATGTTGTAGGAAGCGCCCCCTCCCCTCGGTTCCAAGGCCCGAAGCGCGTCCCGTGCGGATGCGTCCATGAAGCGTCCCCGAAAGCGCGCTTCCGCCTGTTTTGGACGCTTCTACCTGTTTTGGACGCTTCCGCCTATTTGGGATGTTTGTTTTGAGTATAAATGCAAAAAAATATAAATATATATATATATATATATATATATATATATATAGCAAACGCTTTGCTTCCTAGATTTTTGGAAAATGACGCTTCCGTGTCTCCGCTTCCAAAAAACGTCCCCGCTTTGTCCCTGCTTCATGTAACATTGATCTAAACCATCTACAACATAAAATAAATACATTGACACATAAATATGATAAAAGAACTAATATATAAGATGTTTAATATCATTTCTAGTGCTAAAATCACACATAACAGTGAATCATGTCCTGAATAGTAAGCCTGATTCCTGAGTCCCAACTCAGCCTCAAAATATCAACAAAAAATATAATAATGTATCTCATATCATAAGTCATAATGTCATGTACAATGAAATGAACAAAATAACTAAAGTCTAATACTATTGATTTCCTCTGCCCCTCTTGCGAGAAACTGCGACAGCTTTCCCTTTCCCTCTAGATGTAGATGCTGGTGCTAGTGGAATTGGCACTGGAGTCTGTTGTGCTTTAGAACCTGAAGAACTAGGAGTAGGAGCTATAGGAGGTAGACCACGTCCTCTACCGGTGGGAGGGGTAGCCCGGGCAGGTTGTGTCACCTCCTCCTCCTGTTGCTCCAACTCTTCCTACTCCTACCCCTCCCCCTCCTCCCTCCCCTCCACTACATCTTGCACTAACCAATCATCAACAGACTCCATGAGAGGCCTCTCGGACTCAACCCTCCATGCAGCAGTGGTGTCAATCCCATCCAATGAGATGGCCTCCATATCAAGTGTCCTCTCAAGTTGCCTCACCCACAATCGAAGATTGTAGTAGACGTAGACCATGTCATTAAGTCGCTGGGACTCCAACCTGTACAAAGATCATGAAATAATAAATTAATAATTATAAAAAAATTATTGTTTAATGAATTCAAAAATTTATTTGGAAATTTGCAATATTTTAAATTTTTAAGTGTTAACCTGTTGCGCTTCTTGTTGTGTATTTTTTCAAATACACTCCAGTTGCGCTCACATCCTGAGGAGCTACATGTTTGGTTGAGGATCCGAATGGCAAGCTTTTGCAGAAGGGGTACCCTGGCACCATACATTCTCCACCATGCATCTACAACAAAATTACAAATAAAATTTTAAATAAACATAAGAAAAAAAATGGAATTTGAAGAGACAATGAAATTTGAAACAAACTAAAAAATACCTGGCATTTTAATCGTCCTATCAATCACAGCCATGTCAAAGCCAAATGTGCCACCTGCCATCCTATATGTCTCAATTTCTTTAGAGATTTCTGTACGTTCTGCTGGAGATCGCACCATCCTCTGGACACAGGTTAAGAATCCATCTATGATCTCAGCATCAAATACGAACCCACATGCATAAGAAAATGCGGGGCTCAGGAAAATCCCAACAGCATGAATGGGACGATGGAGTGTGTTTTTCTATCATTCATCAATCACTCCCCATAGGAGGAGTTGTTTCTGAAACCCCTCATCTCCCTTATCATCATAGTAGGCCTTGTTGACCACTACCGGTCAACTACCCATGCAGTACACCCCCTTTTTTTTTTGCAAAAAGGGGTAGCACCTGAACAACGTGTCCGTGCCATCCTGCAGTCATCAGCAGTCTAATCATTTTGATTGTACACCCAGTCTGCATGTATGAATTGTAAATAATCTTAGCAGATATGAGTCGTGTATGTAAATTGCCTAGGTGGATCTAACTTTCTAATGGTAATCTACGTCCCGGAAGGTTTTTCGTCTCACCGATCCATGATCGGCAGAGTTTTCCTTCAGCCTGACCCCAAAGCCGGGATGGATTTTGTCATTAGAATTTTAGGAGAATCCTAGTGCGTTAATCTGCTAGATTATAGTTGTGTCGCAGAACTGGGTGGTTTATGAGGGTCTATGATAAAGGGGTTTTCCCCCTTAAGATGTAAATTGTAAAAGTCATGATGTAAAGTGTCTTGAGGGTTGGAAAATGTTTTAAATCCCCTCATGAGTCCTAAGTCCTAGGTCCTAGGTGATTTTTCCAAAGGCTAAGTTCGAGGATCCATTTTAAAATGAATTAAAAATTAAAAAATTAAAAAATAATAATAATAAATAAAAAATAAAATATAAAAAGAATAAAATAAAAAATATAAAAAATTATAAAATAAAGCAAAAACCCTAAAATAATAAAATAATAATATTTTGAGTGAATGCATGTAAAATATCATTTTTTAATAAATCGACGGATGAGATGAAGAGATGTCTTGATTCTCATCAACGGTTGAGATCATTTCGACATGGATCACTCGAACTAGCCGTTGGTATCATTTCCTTTAAATAGGGTGCTAGGGGTCATTTCAGATCATTGGATCTATGAGTCTTGTACTGAAAAAGCTCTCTTGTAATCTGTTTTCTGGTTAATAAAAGAAGACTTTGGGGTTCAAATCTTGCTGGTGTTACTCTCTGGAAGTGTTGTGAGATGTTTAATTTTCTGCATATTCTATTTTTCAGCCATTAATAACAGCTTATTTTTAGAGTATTGTGAGCACAGGTATCTTGTTCACTTGCTAGGGTTTGAGTGGTGTTAGGGTTTCTGAAGTAATGGCATGTATCTCCATTACTTTTTGAGATCTAGCAGCATTTTTTCCCTCTTTACTGATGGTTGTTTTGAGCTGTGCAGAAAACCATTATTGAAGAAAATTGGTGGGCGTTTGGGGAAGTTCTAGGCTGAACCGGCCAACTCCCACAGGCTCTTCCTTTCAGAGCCCAGCTGATTTTGCCCTGGGTTAATCATTTAAATTTACTTTTTTGGTTTGCATGAGAGATTTTTCAAGCCTTTTCACAGCAAAGTTGAAGTTTCTGATATTCTGAAAATATCGCTGCTGCTATTGTTAAATTTGGCTGTTCTAGAGCTGCAAATTTTTGTGATTCTAGGTTAATTTTGAAGGGATTTACTTTAAAATTTTGCATATATCTACGGGCTTTTATTTTTCTATCTTGCAGGTTACAGATAAGAGCTGGAAAAAGAAATTTTGCAGGATTCCTATCTCAGTCATTTAAGGGTTTCAGATATAAATTATTTTTCAGAGCCGCAGTCACAAAGCACATTTTCCATCCAAGTTTTCACCTCTATCCTCAGTTAGCCTTTTCATACCTGTGTGCTCTATCCTTCCAGACTCCGCAGCCAAATAAATCATCTGGCAGTCAAGCGTCGTGGTTTTGATCAGCATGGTTCTGCATGGTTGCTGAAAGCCTTGAACTGACCAACAATATTCAGCCACCATTGAAGATACATTTCACTGTTCAAAGCCCATGATCGCATTTTTATTGAGCCATTAAAAATCTTAGCAGCGTGACGCTGTTTGCTTTCCCCCTCGCATCGCATCTTTGTTTGACAATATTCGATCCAGCTTTCTGCCTTTCGAATATCCACAAAACTGTAGCCGTAAAGGGTTCGACTCCTTTCCTTCTGCGTTTATTTTTGCCAGCTTTCCCACACGGGATCACGCAGAGAGTGATTTGTAATCGATAAATTCCGGGCATCCATTTCCGCAAATCCTTGCCGTATACATGCACAAAATCGCTGGAGCCGTTTTTCCTCATCAAAATCGACTGCGAAACTGCTTGTGACTGTCACTGCGTCCAGCGTGAAAGGCTTCAAGTGAAACAACGGTTGGTATTTTGTGTAGAAGCTTCAGTTTTACCAGGTAATGACTGCAAACCGTAAGTTATCTGCACTCTCGGGCCAGGTATTGTCTTCGGAACTTCCGCGTATCGTTTTCCAGCGTGTTCTGTAGGCTTCCTTCGATTTTTTGTTAGGGTCAGACATTAGTATCAGCGTTCAGTTTTTTTGCTTTAAGTTTGACGTCTCAACATGCATCTGCGTAAATGATAATTTGGCATTAAGATTTGATTTAAGTTTATTTTAGTTTTTTTTTTTTTTTTTTTCCATTTTAAATTTCGTTTTAGTTTTAATATTTTATTTTGTTCTAAAAAAAAAAAAAAAAATTCTTTTTTTTTTTAAGCATAGAACTGGATTTTTTTTTTTTTTGCCATAATCTGAAAAAGCATAAAAATATTGTGAAGGTTTCTTTTGCGAGATTCAATTATTCTCGGGAAATTATTTCGTCATATTTTTTTTTACGCTGAGATTTAAATTTATGTGGAATGAATGTTTATCATTTTAGATAAGTCTGCGCATGAAGGATCATCTTAAAGATTTGCTGGTTCATGATTTATAATTGAGTGGTTGTTTAAAGCACTAATCGAAATTTTCTCAATTACTAGATATCGTTTGTTAAGATTTGGTTATTACAGGATCTTTATGGTTGTTTGATGATAAATGATTGCTGTTCATGGTTTATAATTTTACATTATCTAGCAAGTAATTGTTTAAACATTACTCTCATAAGGCACTGGTCTGCTAAATTAATAAAATCATTTTAGTGTTTCGTGTCTCCCAAACCCAGCTGGTCGACAGTGGGTCTTCATCACCTCATAGGGTCTACCCCTTAGACGCGGGAGACAGGCTTAAACGGAGAGATCGGGGATCAGAGTGACAGCCCCCGGTCTGAGCGTTGTCGTGTCAATCTGCGCGACAACATTTTTTGGCGCCGTTGCCAGGGATAGAGTTTTTCTGTCCTTGGTTCTTTCATCTCAAGCTATTTCGTGTTTTACTTCTTGTTCAGGTGGCGACTCCACTTCATATATTATCTTCAAGAGTGTACACTAGAAGACATCCAAGCAGTCTGTGCAACCCTACTCCTGATCCTGAAAAGGTCTTCAGGGTACGATTACACAAACTCGCTTCTCGTACACTTCTTGGAAACCTTGGACAAGAAGCCCTCTCTGATATTCATTTGCTTTTTAAAGGTCAAGTTAGGCACAGCATCATGAATATGTATGCCCCTTGCAATTTTTCTAACATTCCAGGGTATCCCAATGCTATTCCATCAGTCGGGATAGATAAATTGCCTAACTTTCAGGGAGATAATGCTATTAGTGCAAATTCGCATCTAAGAGACTTTAATATATGGATGGCTAAATATGCAAGGTCTCCTGATTTCGATCATGAAGATGTTAGAATGACTCTTTTCATTTTAACTTTGGGGGGTGATGCTCATGAATGGTTTACTGAAAAACCCCAAAATTCATTTGACTCCTTAGAATCGATCATTAATGCATTTAAAGAAAAATATGGAGATAAGAGAGAAGGAAGACACCTCGTAAAAGCTATTAGCCTAATAAAAAAGAGAGAGGATGAAAATGTTGAAGAATTTAATAAAAGGTTTAATGGTATTGTTAGAGAATTACCTCAAGACTATAAACCTACAGACAAAACTCTCCAAGATTTTTACATTGATGCCTTTAGTCCTGATCCATCTTATGAATTAAGGCGTGCTAAACTTAATGATTATAGAGATTGCCAAGCCTTAGCTATAGAGCTTGAAAAGGACAAAGCCGCATCTGGAAAGTCTGAGATCCCAGGTTTCGATAGGGTTGCTACAAAACTAAAGGAATCTAAAGGAAAAGCAGTTCAAGAACCTGAAAGTGAGCTTGTTCTCAAATTGCTTCAAAAAATTGAAACTATGGAAATTAATCATAATAAAGAGATAACCACTTTGCAGAATAGGTTGATCCAAATGGAAAGAGCGCAAACGTAGAATTTTCAACCTCGAAATAATAATAATAGAAATAACAATTGGCAAAGGAAGGGTCAATCTAGTGAGCAGAGACCTCCTAATCCGCTAAGTAATTTGGTTGATAATGCTCCTCCTTACTGTCGGGTTTGCGATGCTCTTCATGAAGAAGCCACTTGTCCCATCGTTAGAAGAATTTTAGATAATGGAATGTTTGGAACAGGTGATCAAATAAACGTAGTAGGAAGCAAGTTCCCTTTGCCTATGAATGATTGGATAGAGGTCAAGGAAAGGAGCTATGATGTTATGAATCCTTCACCTGCTTTTAGTATAAATAACCTTGAAAATGAAGATGACATTTTGGCTAGGTTATATGGTGAAAAACCCTCTCCTGAGAAAATTTTGGAAATTGCTAGAGATAAGGGTTTGGCCTATCAGAGAAGGGATAAAGATCAAAGCGGGAATCAAATTCCCACTCGAACTTTAAACCCTGGTGTAAACTCTGGAATAGATGTCGATTTGGGAAGTTGGTTTAACAATGCAAAAATCTGGGTTCCTGTATCTGAGATTGCTAAAATCCCTTCCCAAAGAGACAAGTTACTAAAAGCGATTCAGGGTCCTCAAGTCAATACTTCTCAACAGAAAACTAGGGAAATTGATTATCATGATGCTCCCATATATCTGCAAAGCGTAGACGCTGATAACAAAGATCACCAGCCTTTCTTTATCACTTTATTAGTCAATGGGTATAAATTGAATAATTGCATGTTGGATTCTGGTGCATCTGCTTGTGTGATGACTAAAAGGGTCATGGAACAACTTAACTTAAGAGTTTCTAGACCCTACTATAACATATGCGCCATGGATTCTAAGAAAATCGAAGTACATGGTTTAATCAAAGATTTACAAGTTCATCTTTCAGTTTACCCAGACATCATGGTTGTTATGGATATTGTTGTTGTTGATGTACCTGATGCTTGGGGTATGCTGTTATCCAGAAAGTGGGCCTCTGATCTAGGAGGAAGCATTCAAATGAATTGGTCATATGCTATGATTCCTTCTCCTAGGGGTGATGGTTTTGTAAGACTGAATAGAGAGCCTGAAAGAAAATTTCATGTTGAAGATCCTAAGAAACCTCATAACGAAATAATTAAAGAGCAATCTGACATCGGGAATTATGCCATCATGTCTAATTTTATAATTCCTCCCGATGATAAGATTAAGGATCTCAAGGGTAAAGTTTGGCATATGTACTTCGATGGTGCGTCTTCTAGGCATGGTAAAGGTGCTGGAATAGTGCTTAAATCTCCCCTTGGTCACATTTTCAAGTTTGCCTATCGTTTAGAATTTGAAGCAACCAACAATGTCGCTGAATATGAGGCTATATTGTTGGGGCTTGAGTTGGCCAAAGCTTTGAAGGTGAAATTGCTTAGCATTAGGGGGGATTCTGATTTAGTTATCATGCAACTCAAAAATAAATTCACATGCAGAAATCAAAGGTTAAGAAACTATCGAAATGCTGTGTGGGATACTATGGAGCACTTTGACGCTCTTGACCTCAAAGCTATTCCTAGAGAGCAAAATAGTTTGGCAGATGAGCTTGCCGTAGCTGCTACTACTTTCCAGTTGTCTGATGAATTAATTAACGATAAGATTAAAATGGAAGTAATATTCAGACCATCTGTGCCAGACAACTCAGAGCATTGGCAAGTTTTTAATGACGAAAAACAAGTCATTCGTTTCCTTAATAGTTTGGATGAGTTTGAGGATTTCCGGATAGTTTCTGAGGAGGATGGATCTTTAGATCATGAACATATCATAAATCCTACTCCTAGAAATGTGGTTGCCTTAGAGCAACATTTTGATCGGCATGATGCCACGAAGCTGAGAGAAGAAAACAAGATGGACCCAGGCGAGTACCTCGAGATTAACATTGGTACTTCTGAAAACCCGAAAATGGTTAAAATTGGTAGAGGTACTAGTTTGGAAGAAAGGAAAAAGTTAACCGATTTACTTCGTGAATATCGAGATGTTTTAGCTTTTTCCTATGACGAATTAAAGGGCTATAGGGAAGATGTTATGGAGCATACTATTCCCTTAAAAGACGAAAACGCTAAACCCTTTCGGCAGAAACTTAGGCAAATTAATCCTAAATTAGCCCCCTTGGTCCAGAAAGAACTTGCAAAGATGCTTGCAGCAGGGATCATCGCTCAAACTAGGCATTCGACATGGTGTTCGAATTTGGTGATTGTTAGGAAAAAGAATGGAACAATAAGACTTTGTGTCGACTTTAGAAACCTTAATCTAGCATGCAAAAAGGATAATTACCCTTTGCCAAACATGGAAACTTTGTTGCAAAGAGTAACTGGGTCTGGAATGATGTCGCTGCTAGATGGTTTTTCTGGGTACAATCAGGTATGGGTTAAAAGGGAAGATCGACATAAAACCACTTTCACAACGCCATGGGGTACTTTTGAATACATCAGAATGCCATTTGGATTAACGAACGCTGGAGCTACATTCCAGAGGGCTATGGATTATGCCTTCAAAGGGTTAATCGGGAAAATTATCGAAATTTACCAAGATGATCTTACTGTTTTCTCTAAAGATGGTATCAGTCATATAGATCATCTTAGGCAAGTTTTCGATAGATGTAGAGAATATGGAATTTCTTTGAATCCGGCTAAGTCTGTTTTTGGGGTAACGGAAGGGAAATTACTCGGTCATATCATTTCTAAGGAAGGAATCAAGATCGATCCTGAAAGAATCGAAGCAATCCAAAAGATTCCTCTCCCGCATAATCTTAAGTCCCTTCAGTCCTTCCTTGGAAAGATAAATTTTATTAGAAGATTCATTCCAAATTACGCAGAAATAGCCAAGCCTATTCAAAGTCTTCTGAAGAAAGATGCGAAATTTGTCTGGCAAGAAGATGGCAAAAAGGCTTTCCAAGAAATCAAGTCTGCTATTGCAAAAGCTCCTGTCCTGGTTAGTCCTGATTACTCCAAGGATTTCATGATTTTTTCTTTCGCTTCTGAAGATACCATTGCCGGTGTCCTGCTTCAAAAGAATAAAGATGGTCACGAGCAGCCTATTGCTTTCATGAGTAGAGCACTTCAAAACTCCGAATTGAAGTACAATACCATGGAAAAGCAGGCTTATGCCCTGGTCAAGTCTCTTAAGCATTTTAAAACTTATGTGGGTTATTCTAAGATCATTGCTTTCGTCCCACATTCTGCTGTTAAGGACATATTAACTCAAACCGATTGCTTAGGGACTCGTGCTAGGTGGGTTACTAAGATACAGGAGTATGATTTGGAAATCAGACCCACCAAGCTGATCAAAGGCCAAGGTTTAGCTCAGATGTTAACTGAAAGTAATGAAAAGACTCTTGGTTTGTTCTGTCTTAGCGATCTATCTTCGCCAGAATTGAAAAGATTAGCAGAGCATGAATGGTATAAGGACATAGTTTATTACTTAACCAATCTTGCATGTCCTAACCATTTAGTCGCTCATAAGAGAAGGGCTCTTAGACTAAAAGCCACTAAGTATTGCCTTATGAAGGATGGCCTTGGATGGAGAAATCCTGAGGGCATAGTGCTTAGGTGTGTTGATGATGTTGAGTCCAAGAAATTAATCTCCGAGTTTCATTCAGGATTTTGTGGTGGTCATTATGCCGCTAGAACTACCGCCCACAAAATCCTGAGAGCTGGCTATTATTGGCCTTCGATTTTTTCTGATGTGCACAAGTTTGTTAGAGCGTGTCAAGCCTGTCAACTATTCACTGGGAAACAGAAGCTTGCTGCCCTTCCTCTACAACCTGTCATTGTAGAGGCACCTTTTCAGCATTGGGGTCTGGACTTCATAGGGAAGTTCCATGAAAATTCTAGCAATGGCTACTCATGGATTTTGACTGCTACGGATTATTTTACTAAATGGGTCGAAGCCATTCCTGCTAAGAATGCCACTGAAAAGGTTATTATGGATTTCATTGAGAATAACATCATTACTAGATTTGGTGTCCCCGCTAAGATCACTACGGACAATGCCAAGGCTTTTAGTTCTTTAGAGTTTTCATCTTTTTGTTTCAAGTATGGCATTGTCTTGTCTCATTCATCCAATTACTATCCTCAGGGTAATGGTTTGGCTGAATCAAGTAACAAAAATCTCATAACCATTATCAAGAAGATAGTAGGAGATAATAAGAAATCATGGGACAACAAAATCAAGTATGCTTTATGGGCAGATAGAATCACTAAGAAGAAGTCTACTGGTAAATTTCCCTTTGAATTAGTTTATGGCTTGTATGTTACTTTACCTGTGCACTTGAAATTGCCGGCTTATCAACTTCTCCAAAAATTTTCCACTAATAAAGACGTTGTTCAGAATAGGATAGATCAGATTGTGGAATTAGATGAAGCTCATCGGACAGCTTTTGAGGCTATATGTAAAAATCAATCGAACATTAAGAAAAGCTTTGATAAATGCTCTCGATCTAGATCTTTGCAGGTTGGAGATATGGTGTTGCTTTGGGATCGCAAAAATGAGAAACCAGGAAAACATAAGAAGTTTGACAGTTTGTGGCTGGGACCATACATCATTAGAGATATAGCTGGGCCAAACTCATTCCACTTGAGCAGATTGGATGGCGAACCACTTGATCTACCAGCAAACGGCCAGATGCTCAAGCTGTTCTTCAGAGATGATATCTGATGCCATGGGGCATCCTTTGTATTGTATTTCTATCCCTACTCCTTGTCTTTTCAGCATTTCGTTTTTGTCTTAGGATTAGATTTACTTTTCATGTTATTAGATAGTTAATAAATGAAGAGCTTTTATCTTTCCTGTGCTTAATGTATATGATGATTTTGGATGGACGCTACTTATTTTTTTCTGTGTGTTGCGTGGATGCAGATTCTGGATTCTCACATTCCTGCAGTGCAGCAACGTGTCCCCAAGTAGAGCCAAATGTTGACCACTACCGGTCAACTACCCATGCAGTACACCCCCTTTTTTTTTGCAAAAAGGGGTAGCACCTGATCAACGTGTCCGTGCCATCCTGCAGTCATCAGCAGTCTAATCATTTTGATTGTACACCCAGTCTGCATGTATGAATTGTAAATAATCTTAGCAGATATGAGTCGTGTATGTAAATTGCCTAGGTGGACCTAACTTTTTAATGGTAATCTACGTTCCGGAAGGTTTTTCGTCTCACTGATCCATGATCGGCAGAGTTTTCCTTCAGCCTGACCCCAAAGCCGGGATGGATTTTGTCATTAGAATTTTAGGAGAATCCTAGTGCGTTAATCTGCTAGATTATAGTTGTGTCGCAGAACTGGGTGGTTTATGAGGGTCTATGATAAAGGGGTTTTCCCCCTTAAGATGTAAATTGTAAAAGTCATGATGTAAAGTGTCTTGAGGGTTGGAAAATGTTTTAAATCCCCTCATGAGTCCTAAGTCCTAGGTCCTAGGTGATTTTTCCAAAGGCTAAGTTCGAGGATCCATTTTAAAATGAATTAAAAATTAAAAAATTAAAAAATAATAATAATAAATAAAAAATAAAATATAAAAAGAATAAAATAAAAAATATAAAAAATTATAAAATAAAGCAAAAACCCTAAAATAATAAAATAATAATATTTTGAGTGAATGCATGTAAAATATCATTTTTTAATAAATCGACGGATGAGATTAAGAGATGTCTTGATTCTCATCAACGGTCGAGATCATTTCGACATGGATCACTCGAACTAGCCGTTGGGATCATTTCCTTTAAATAGGGTGCTAGGGGTCATTTCAGATCATTGGATCTGTGAGTCTTGTACTGAAAAAGCTCTCTTGTAATCTGTTTTCTGGTTAATAAAAGAAGACTTTGGGGTTCAAATCTTGCTGGTGTTACTCTCTGGAAGTGCTGTGAGATGTTTAATTTTCTGCATATTCTATTTTTCAGCCATTAATAACAGCTTATTTTTAGAGTATTGTGAGCACAGGTATCTTGTTCACTTGCTAGGGTTTGAGTGGTGTTAGGGTTTCTGAAGTAATGGCAGGTATCTCCATTACTTTTTGAGATCTAGCAGCATTTTTGCCCTCTTTACTGATGGTTGTTTTGAGCTGTGCAGAAAACCCTTACTGAAGAAGATTGGTGGGCGTTTGGGGAAGTTCTAGGCTGAACCAGCCAACTCCCACAGGCTCTTCCTTGCAGAGCCCAGCTGATTTTGCCCTGGGTTAATCATTTAAATTTACTTTTTTGGTTTGCATGAGAGATTTTTCAAGCCTTTTCACAGCAAAGTTGAAGTTTCTGATATTCTGAAAATATTGCTGCTGCTATTGTTAAATTTGGCTGTTCTAGAGCTGCAAATTTTTGTGATTCTAGGTTAATTTTGAAGGGTTTTACTTTAAAATTTTGCATATATCTACGGGCTTTTATTTTTCTATCTTGCAGGTTACAGATAAGAGCTGGAAAAAGAAATTTTGCAGGATTCCTATCTCAGTCATTTAATGGTTTCAGATATAAATTATTTTTCAGAGCCGCAGTCACGAAGCACATTTTCCATCCAAGTTTTCACCTCTGTCCTCAGTCAGCCTTTTCATACCTGTGCGCTCTATCCTTCCAGACTCCGCAGCCAAATAAATCATTTGGCAATGAAGCGTCGTGGTTTTGATCAGCATGGTTCTGCATGGTCACTGAAAGCCCTGAACTGACCAGCAATATTCAGCCACCATTGAAGATATATTTCACTGTTCAAAACCCATGATCGCAAATTTATTGAGCCATTAAAAATCTTAGCAGCGTGAAGCTGTTTGCTTTCCCCCTCGCATCGCATCTTTGTTTGACAATATTCGATCCAGCTTTCTGCCTTTCGAATATCCACAAAACTGTAGCCGTAAAGGGTTTCGATTCCTTTTCTTCTGCGTATTTTTTTTGCCAGCTTCCCACGCGGGATCACGCAGAGAGTGATTTGTAATCGATAAATTCCGGGCCTCCATTTCCGCAAATCCTTGCTGTATGCATGCACAAAATCACTGGAGCCGTTTCTCCTCATCAAAATCGACTGCAAAACTGCTCATGACTGTCACTGCGTCCAGCGTGAAAGGCTTCAAGTGAAACAATGGTTGGTATTTTGTGTAGAAGCTTCAGTTTTACCAGGTAATGACTGCAAACCGTAAGTTATCTGCACTCTCGGGCCAGGTATTGTCTTCGGAACATCTGCGTATCATTTTCTAGCGTGTTCTGTAGGCTTCCTTCGATTTTCTTTTGTTAGGGTCAGACATTAGTATCAGCGTTCAATTTTTTGCTTTAAGT
Source organism: Pinus tabuliformis (assembly GCA_031772625.1). NCBI lineage: Eukaryota > Viridiplantae > Streptophyta > Pinopsida > Pinales > Pinaceae > Pinus > Pinus tabuliformis. The sequence goes on along the minus strand of CM062812.1, from coordinate 620,204,782 downwards.
TTGACGTCTCAACATGCATCTGCGTAAATGATAATTTGGCATTAAGATTTGATTTAAGTTTATTTTAGTTTTTTTTTTTTTTTTTTCCATTTTAAATTTCGTTTTAGTTTAGATTTTTAGTTTTAATATTTTATTTTGTTCTTAAAAAAAAAAAAAAAAATTCTTTTTTTTTGAAGCATAGAACTGGATTTTTTTTTTTTTTTGCCATAATCTGAAAAAGCATAAAAATATTGTGAAGGTTTCTTTTGCCAGATTCAATTATTCTCGGGAAATTATTTCGTCATATTTTTTTTTACGCTGAGATTTAAATTTATGTGGAATGAATGTTTATCATTTTAGATAAGTCTGCGCATGAAGGATCATCTTAAAGATTTGTTGGTTCATGATTTATAATTGAGTGGTTGTTTAAAGCACTAATCGAAATTTTCTCAATTACTAGATATCGTTTGTTAAGATTTGGTTATTACAGGATCTTTATGGTTGTTTGATGATAAATGATTGCTGTTCATGGTTTATAATTTTACATTATCTAGCAAGTAATTGTTTAAACATCACTCTCATAAGGCACTGGTCTGCTAAATTAATAAAATCATTTTAGTGCTTCGTGTCTCCCAAACCCAGCTGGTCGACAGTGGGTCTTCATCACCTCATAGGGTCTACCCCCCTTAGCCGCGGGAGACAGGCTTAAACGGAGAGATCGGGGATCAGAGTGACAGCCCCCGGTCTGAGCATTGTCGTGTCAATCTGCGCGACAACAGGCCCGAATGGCTTCTTTGGCCCTGTCCATGGCCTCATACAAATAGCCCATTGCGGGCTCCTCACCATCAACTAACCGAAGAACCTTTACCAAAGGTTCAGTAACGGCGCACACCTCCTGCACTTCCGCCTAGAAATCTTCCTGGTATGAAACTAGTCTGCATACGACCTCTCCCTCTAGTTTGCGGCTCATTGACAAAGCACGCCACTCCTCTGAAAAAAACATTCTCTTCACATCTCACATAGAATTCAAGAGGGATTGAAGAGATATGAAACTCGTGGTAAACCGTGTAATGGCGGGGCGCACCAACTCTTTGTTGTTGGTGAATCTTCTCATCAAGTTAAGCACAGATGTATGGTTATATATAAATTTTGTAATGCTTTGGATGACTCAACAATATCTCTGACAAAGGGAATTTTCCTTATGCCCTCCAACATCAAATCAATACAGTGTGTAGCACAAGGTGTCCAAAATAAAGTAGGATGCCTGTCCATAAGCATCCTGCCAGCAGCAACATAATTTGCAACATTGTCCGTTATGACTTGGACAACATTTTCTGCACCCACCTCCAAAATAAACACATCCAGCAAATCACATAAAGTTCTTGCATCTTTGATTTGTGCAGATCTATCAATAGATTTGATAAACATAGGCCCCTTGGGACAACTAACCAAGAAGTTTATAAGGGTTCTCTCCCTATTGGTCAATCCAACCATCTAACATCATAGTGAAACCTGTTTGTGCCCATGATTCCCTAAAATCCTGCAATCTTTTGGTGCAGTCAAGCTTTTCATTTTGAAGAATTCGGCCTCTCATGTCATGATAAGAAGGGATTTTGTACCCTGGGCCAACAGTTGCAATAGCATCAAGAGCAGGCTGGAAAAATGGATTATTCCTTACAATGCTGAAAGGAATATCACTCCAAAGGAGAAATTTTGCCAGCAATTTGTCAGCTTGTTCTTTTTCAGTTTTTTTTAGCATTGAACTGATAGATCGCTGTGAACCAGGTGTGGTTCGAGGAACAAAAAAAGATGAGGCAGCTACCGGGTTGGTTGATGCTGCAGTAGAACCACTGCCACTTCCTTGTTCAGCTGACTTTCTTAGTTGCCTCTTCATTTCTTGTTTGGCCTCTCTAGTGTGGTCTAAAGTTTCCAATGCTTTCATGGCTCTTCGGATGAGTTCAGGATTTGTATTTGAGCAAGGCCCTACATCAAATCCAGGGATTTGTGCAATGTGATATTTCAATCTGTACACCCCTCTGGACATATGGTGCCCACACACCTTGCAAGACAAGTTTCAGGTTCACCAAATTCCAAGTAAGGGTCCAATTTCCTTGGCATGTTTGATTTTGAACTTTGAAGTTGAAAACTTGAATGGTGTTTCGGTGAACCTATGGGAAAATAAGGATTACAATTTAGTATTTACAAGTTACAAACTTACAATTTAGTATTTTACTATTTACATTTTACAAAAACTAAAAAAAATTACATACAATTTAAGAAACCCCATTCCAAACCCAACCAAAAAAACAAAAAAAAAAATACATTGGACAAATGTCAAAAACCCCATGGGCCCATTCCAAACCCAACCAAAAAAACTAAAAAAAATTACATTGGACAAAACCCCCTTCCAAACCCAACCAAAAACATGAAAAAAAAACAAAAACAAAGTTACAAAACAATGAAAACACAAAACTATGGTGCCCATACCAGTTTTAGACTCTCCTCCTTAGCTCACTCTTCGATTTAAGCCTCCAGGTACTTGATTTAGCTCCAAAATCTCCAAGCCTCTATTTCTCCAACGCTCCAAGCTCCACCGCGCCCTCTGCTGTTGAAATGAACAAAAAAAAATCGTTTTTTTCCTATTAAACACGCACTGTCCGACGCCTCAGTGATTTTTTGCTAATTTGTGCAACACTAGTTTGGACTCAATGGGAGCAGACAGATCAACCAAATTTAAGCTTGTTTTTTATCTATGTCAAGAAGTCAATTGTGACTTCCAAGATGAAGATTGCTAGAAAGTACAAAGTAAGAGGGAGAAGACTATGAAGTCTGGCACCTCACGCTTGTGTAAGAGGGAGTTGATTGAAGGATCTTGGTCTAATGTATTACTATCTGGGATTGAAGGTATGGCATAACAAATCTTTGTTGAAATCCTTCAAAAATTTTGTGTGATGGACTGCGAGTCCATGGACATCTCCATGATGACAAATTTGAAGAAATTGCAAGATTCTGATTCTAATCCTTCTTTGTATCATCAACTTATTGGCTCTTGAACTATCTGAAACCTGATATTTGCTATGCTCTGGTGTGCACATTAAATTGCAGCGAAACATATATTGAAATATTTTCTTGACACCATTGAATGGTGAATTGCAGCTGCATGAAATATGATTAGGCTAGATGCACTTATGGATGTTGTTTTAGCCTAGATATCATGAATGAGTATGGTGCATACCTCTGTTGCACTTAGCACGACTGAAGTTGAGCATGTAGCTGATTGTTCAACATGTGAAGCATTTTGGCTTCGAAAGTTGTCCACTGGTTTATTTGATCAGGCATTGGAATCGATCGTGATATATTGTGACAATCAAAGCTGTGTGAAGCTTTTGGAGAATTTGCTTTTCATAATAGCTCGAAGCACATTGAGATCAAGTGTCACTATATCTGGAATGTTGTCCTAAGAAGAGTTGTGAGGCTCGAATACATTTCTATTGATTCGCAGGTTGTTGATGTTTTGACAGAGGCATTATTTCGGATGAAGTTTGTTTGCTTCTGAGAGAAGCTTGGAATGATTGAGAATCCCTCTCTTGGAGAGAAGAAGCTTTGATTATATAGAATCATGAATCTTTCCTTAGGTCATTGTGTTTGACCGAGAGACCAGTAGGCTTGGTCAGGGACACTAATTTTGAGTACTATCCCTTGGGTCATTGCATTTGAAAGAGAGACCATATGGTTAGGGAGATTAACCCTTCTGACATCAGGATTCCTTCCTTGGGTCATGGACTGAGAGACTATATAGTTGAGGAGTTTGATATTGAGATAGAAATTCCTCCCTTAGGTCTTTGAGTTTGACCGAGAGACCCTTGTTTATGGTTGGGGAGATGGACTGTGTGTACTCTCTTAGGTCATTGGGTTTGATTGGGAGACCTTTGGTATGGTCAGAGAGTTTGATTTTTATTACTTCCTTGAGTTTGACCGAGAGACTAGTAGGCTGGTCGGGGGGGGTTTCTCTCTCGGGTCATTGTTTTTGACTGAGAGACCAGTAGGATGGTAAAAAAGATTGACTTTGATTACTCTCTTGGGTCTTTGTGATTGATTGAGAAACCATTTCATATGGTTGGAGAATGTGGACTCATGGATTGATCCCATGGTGAGTTGGGTACTGACCTTGATGCCATTGGGTTTTGGCTTATGGGATGAGTTTGATGCTATGTATCTTTCCTTATTATGAGAATTGTACATCTGATCTCTCCTAGGGTTATTATTGAGAGACCAATGGATTTGTCAGGGAGATTGATCTTGAGAGAGAGAATGAAAAGTATCTCCCTAGCTAAGAGGGAGAGTTGAAAATTGGTAGCTTCGATTGATATTTTCATTAGCAAAATCAAAGAAGAAATTATGTATTTTCTTGTTGACCAAGTCGGCCTCAGTTGCATAAGTCGGTGCCACCACTTGAAGTGGTTTCACCCAATGTTGTGAACATCGTGATCAGGATTTAACCGATGAGGGTTTGAAATTGAAAAAAATTCGGTAAAAATTTGGAAAAAACGGCAAATACAAAAAAAAAAAAAAAAACATTTTTTTTCAATTTGTTTAATATCTAAAGCATCCACAACATAAAATAAATGCATTGACACATAAATATGAAAAGAGAACTAATTATAAGATGCATAATATAATGTCTAGTGCGACATCACACATGACAATGAATCGTGTTTTGAATACTAAGTCCTGAGTCCCAACTCAACCTCATAATATCAACAAAAATATAATAATGTATCTCATATCATGAGTCATAATGTCATATACAATGAAATAAACCATATAACTAATACTATTGATTTCCTTTTCCCCTCTTACGAGAAAATGTAACAACTTTCCCTCTAGATGAAGAAGGTGTTGGGGTTGGCACTGGCAATGGACTTTGTTGTGCTATAGAAGCTGAAGAACTAGGAGCTATAGGAGGTAGACCATGTCCTCTATTGGTGACCATGGTAGGCGGTGTCACCTCCTCTTCCTATTGCTCCTCCTCCTCCTCCTCTTCTGCAACTGCTACCCCCTCCACTACCTCCTCCTCTAACCAATCAGGGGTTGACTCCATGACAGGCCTCTTGGCCTCAACCCTCCATGCAACAGTGGTGTCAATCCCATCCAATGAGATGGTCTCCACATCAGGTGTCTTCTCAAGTTGCCTCATCCATAATCGAAGATTGTAGTAGACATAGACGATGTCATTAAGTCGCTGGGACTCCAACTCGTACAAGGGTCATAAATTAATAATTATAAAAATATTATTTAATGAATTCAAAAAATTAATTGGAACATTTTTAACTTGTTGCGCTTTTTGGTGTGTATTTTTTCAAATACACTTTATTTGCGCTCACATCTAGAGGAGCCACATGTTTGGTTGAGCACTCGAATCGCAAGTCTTTGGAGATTGGGGATATTGGGCACCATGCATCTACAACAAATAAGATAAACATAAGAAAAAATTGAAATTTGAAATTTGAAGCAAAGTATGAAGAGACAAAGAAATTTGAAACAAACTAAAGCTTACCTGGCATTTTAGTCTTCCTATCCACAATAGCCATGTGAAAGCTAAATGTGCCACCTGCCATCCTGTATATCTCCATTTTTTTGGAGATTTTTGCATGTTTTGTTGAAGATGACACCATCTTCTGAACACGAATGAAGAAGTCATCCATGACCTTAGCATCAAATAAGAAGCCACATGAGTAAGAAAATGCGAGGTTCAAGTAGATCCCTGCATCATGAATGGAATGATGGAATGTATTGTTCCATCGCTCATCAATCACTTCCCATATGAGTTGTTGTCTTTAAAACCCCTCATCCCCCTTATCATCATATCAGCTGCAAATGGATTCTTTGGCCCTATCCATGGCCTCATACAAGTAGCCCATTGCGGGCTTGTCTCCATCAATTAATCGAAGAACGTTTACCAAAGGTTCAGTAATGCTACACACCTCCTGCACTCTTGCCCAGAAGCTTTCTTGGTATGAAACTAGCCTTCATATGGCTTCTCCCTCTGGTTTGCGGCTATATGGAAAGCACACTACTCTGAAAGAAACATTCTCTTCACATCCCACATAGAATTCAGGAGGGATTGAAGAGATATGAAGCTAGTGGCAAACCGTGTAATGGAAGGGCGCACCAACTCCTTGTTGTTGGTGAATATTCTCATCAAATTAAACACATATACATGATTATATATAAATTTTGTAATGCTTTTTGATGATTCAACAATATCCTTGACAAAAGGAAATTTTCCTATGTCCTCCAACATCAAATCAATGCAGTGTGCAACACAAGGTGTCCAAAATAAGTTAGGATACCTCTCCATAAGCATCCTGCTAGCAACAACATAATTTGCAGCATTGTCCGTTATGACTTGGACAACATGTTGTGGACCCACCTCCTGAATGAACACGTCCAACAAATCACATAATAACCATGCATCTTTGATTTGTGCAGATGCATCAATAGATTTCATAAACATTGTCCCCTTGGGACAATTAACCAAGAAGTTAATAAGGGTTCCACCCTTTTGATTGGTCTAACCATTTGACATCACAGTGCATCCTATGTGTGCCCATGAGCCCCTAAACTCCTCGAATATCTTATTGCATTCAGCTTTTTCATTCTAAAAAATGTGCCCTCTAAAGTCATCGTATAAAGGGGCTTTGTACCCGAAGCCAACAATAGCAATAACATCAATCGTAGGTTGGAAAAATGGATTGTTCTTGGCAATGTTGAAAGGAATATCACTCCAAAAAAGACACCTGCCCAACAACTTGTTAGCTTCTTCCTGCTCCCTTTTTTTAAGAGCTAACGTAATAGATGCTTGTGCTCCATGCGTGGTTCTAGGAACAAAAAATGATTAGGTAACTATGGGGTTGAGTGTAGATGTTGATGCTGAAGAAGAACTAGTACCACTCTCTCATGGTCACCTCCCAATCCTGCCACCCCACCCCGTGCGATTTGACTCTTCAGAGTTGCCTTGGTCACTTTGGTTGTTTCTATTTTCTTCCAATGATTTGATGGCTTTGCGAATGATTTTTGGATTTGTGTTTGTGCAAGGTCCTACCTCATGTCCAAGAATTTGTGCAAGGTGGAACTTCAATCTGTATACCCCCCATCATATGATGCCCACATAACTTGCAAGTCAAATTTGATCTGTCAAACCCTCCATCAATTTCACCAAATTCCCACAGAGGGTCCAATTTCCTTGGCATGTTTGTAACTTTGTTGAATCTTGAGTTTTAATGTAAGATTGAAGTTTGAAGTTTGAACCTAGGGCACAAGAAGAATTGCAAGTTAAACAAATGAAATTACAATTTACATACAACATTTTGAATTTTTGACAAAAGAAGACCCTCAACTCAATGCAACAATAATGACAAAAAAACACATTCAAACCCAAGCAAAAATCATGGAAAAACACTAGGGCACAAGAAGAAATTAAACAAAAAAACTAAGATTTCACATTTTTTACCCAAAAATCCATTTCCACTAACTGCAACAAAATTGACACAAAACCACACACAAGAAAAAGTCATGGAAAATATATAGGTGATAAGGACCCAAGGAAAAACAAGAAAATAGGGCCAAATTTGATGCCTATACCTAAAAACCACGCCCTGCTGAAGAAACTTGGTCCAAACTTGAATTTGTTTTGCTTGGGATGCTAAATTCCTTCACTTTTCTCCTCTCTTGCCCTTGTAGATGAGTTCTCCTCCTCCTTAGCTCTCACCTCTGCCCTCTGTATGCAAAAATGAGAGAAAAAAAAAACCAAATTTACCTTTAAAATCGCTCTATCAGGTAGCTTGGCGATTTTATCATATTGACTTGTGATTTTTCTAAAAAATCGCCAATTTTATCGATAACGCAAAAAAATCGCGATTTTATCGCAATGTTTGGAACGTTGGTTTCAGCCCAAGGTCAAAAACCCACCTCCTAACACTCATATATATTGGGCAGTCTTTGATCTCATTTGGCATCTCATCTCACTCATTCATGCAATCTGAACCAAGAAGATCTCTTCACATGTGCAAGGAGAAGAAGAAGAAGATTTGCCTCTGTGTTGATCAACCATTTGACTTTCGTTTGACCAATGTTGACTTGGGATTTTCTGCTACTGTTTGATTGATCTTGGAGGCTGAAATTATCTGTGGTTCGTTCACCATGGTTCATCGAAGATTTGCTCTGGTTTTGGGCCTTTGACTATTATGAGATTTTATGTGGACGTTGCTAGCCGAATTTTGGCCCTTTGGCTAGCTACCTCGGCCTGAAATTTGACCCCTCTGTTGCGCACTTTGACTTTGATAGTGCGCTGAATTTTCTCTCGCATTTCACTGGTTTGACTTGGCAAATATTGAGTGTGAGCTTTCCCTTGAAATGCAACATCTGGAATTAATTCTTCTAACTCATGAATTATGCAATTTATTTTGTTACTACGAAACAATGAATTAATCACATTGCAATTCTTCATAGATAAAACCATTGTGGAAATAAACTGGAAACTGAGAAAATGATAACACACACAAAATAAAAAAAATTGACAGTTATTTTTGGACAAATGTCATGGGAAAAACCCAATGTGGGAAAACAATGCAGCAGATGAAGGTTTTATTATTATGCAGTAGTGAATTTTTTTAGTACAATCTATGGATGCCCAACTGACTATCCAATCAGCAAAATAATATGGCCAAATTATCTATGAGGCAAATACCTCAATACCATGCCTAATCTTATTCCAACAACTGGCAAAAGTATCTACTTGTACAACCTCTGCATGAGCCTCTATGCAGCAGTGCTTGCGCAACCTCTACTTGCTATGCCCTGGAACCGCTGGAATGATGATGTCTTGGCTGACTCGACCTCTAGAAGTGATTTGCTTGGCCTCTTAGAGATTTTCCGTGCAGACTGCAACTGAATTATCCTTCCTATTAGCAAAATTGATCCCTCTCTGAAGCTATCTGCGCAACCTCTTTGGGAAATGCGACCTTTTTGCTATTGACTCTTCGGAACTGGAAAGCTTCCTCCAGATTCACTGTCTCTACCCCTTACTGTCTCTGCGTCCCCTCTCTAGCTTGAGTTCTCCTCTACTGTGAATCACTGAAACTGGGAAGTTCGACCTCTGCCAAGGAACTCGACCTCAAGTGTATCTATCTCCAACCGCATCGACCTCCTCTTATAATCTCTCGTTGGCTCACCAATGACCATGATTGAATCATCAACAACTAAGATCATCTCTGAGTTGATCCATGTGAGTTTCTAGAGAATTCTTACCTTTCTCAATTAATTCTTGTTAATTAATTGATTTCCCTAAGTTAGACTTAGCCATTTTTAATTATTGATCAATTAATTTAATTATGCTATCTCTAGGTGGAATTTATAGAAACGATTTTTGTGTTCTGGAACTCTCATGTGTTTTAGCCTCTCCACAAAGTTTGAGACTAGAACCCCTGTCTGATGCTACAAAAATCAACATTGAGGTCAGAGATTGGCATTTTGATAGGAATACTCTGATATATATTTTTATGAATTGGGTTTTCTCCCTTGCAAGGTTTTAACCTGGTCATTGACAAAAATTTTGGTGTCTCTTGTCTTACTGTTTTACTATGATATCTACTGCTCTAGTGAAGTTTATGGTTGAAATTTTTCATGTATAACTGCTTGATTGGAATGCTCTAAAAGAAGTCAAATTGTATCAATGGAAGTAGTTATCAGTTTGAAAATTTGTACTAGTTTTGATTGCACTAGAAAATTAGCATTGCTTTGATGCAAAGGAAAAGCTCCTACTTCCTCTATTACATCAGCTTTTGGAGGTTGCAACCTCTTTTCTATTCTTCAAGCTACAACTTGCTGGGAGGCTCCTACTCCCACTTACATAAATTTTTTATAGGCAACAACCCGTAGGAGGCTCCTACCTCAATAGGCTCCATCTTGTTCTTTTTCAAGCTACAACTTGAAAGGAGGCTACAATCCCCTGATACATAGAAATTATAATGTGTTGGTTTACCTAGAAAATAATTTTGAACACGTCCATCTTTGTTTCAGCTTCTCCTCCTCCTCAAATCTGCTTCACATCTGCTCTTCTATTTTTGTTTCTTTGTGCCAGGTAACTCACAAACAACACTTAGCTCTTCCACATCCTCTCCAAGCATTCAACCTTTCGAAAAGCACATATTTAAATATAGTTTGTTGGCTGTTAGTATTCCATGCATGAATATGAAATGAAAAGTTTGCCTCTTTGCATTCCAAGGTTGTCTCTTCGTTTCCAAACTCTTTCAACTTTTGAATATTAAAAATACATAAAATGAATTTCAAAATATTCAAATAACATGCATTGACATAAGCACACTCAACCAAATCATTTGTCATTGCCTTACATCACAACTTTTTCATGCATCTTTAACAACACCTCTTCAAGAAAATCAGCTCAACCATCATATGCACACAATATACCTTTGCAACATAACATCTTCAGCTGCTTCAACAACATATCTTGCCTTACAAGCATAACAAGCATCACAATATTACATCATTATATCTGCACTTGATGTAAGTATACCTTTACAACATACCAAGGCCATTAATCAAGCATTTCCAAAGCCATACCTTTGTTCACCTGATCTCGCAAGCAACTGGACTGCAACAACATATGCAAAACCTTGCTTCTTTGCAAGCATAACAACCAAAGAATCACAACATCATAGCATATGCAATCAAAATATAAACATAATAAGCATAACAACACTTGCATCAACACAAGCATGCCATTAATTCAACTTCAACTGTGCATATATCAACTGACATCATTTGCCATCATACTTTGCTACTCCTTTGCCATTAATGACAATTATGCCAATATCAACCTCCCGATCTATCTCTTCCGATTTTTTCTTTTTGGGTTGAGTACATAAATCAATGTTATCTCCTCATCTTAAGATCTTCTTCGACCCTTATGAATGAAAAGTTTGAGCCCATCACATTAATTTCTTAATGAAAATGAATAACCCCTCTTAATATCAAGGATGTTTAATTGATAAATAAATGAAAGGGCAAAGATTCAAATATTTGGAATTAGCCAATGTCAAATTCAAGGAATTATCAACCATCCAAGGGGGGTAGTAGTGAACATAATATCCGAATTGGAAGAGAAAGAGGGAGACATGGTGGTGGATGGACTAATTAGATTTGAAATAGCACCCAAATAGATGGGGCGACCTTTTTTCTTTTGGCAGAACACCTGGTGGGCACCTTAGTCTTGGTGGAACATGGGTATGGGAAGGCCTAGGTATGCATCTAAATCTCTTGGACATGGGTTCTACAATAGTACGCATCACTACAAATAGAGAGTAATATGGTTGTCGCCTCCGTAAAAGGAAAATAGTTGTTTTTTGCAGGGATAGGAGTGAATAAGACACATCCATCACTTGTCATATTACGAGTATGCACATAGTATTTGAGAGAGGGAAATAATAGTTTGAAATGTAAGCTTTCCTTGCCCTAGTGAATGAATATGCATGCCTTGCCTAGGAGACATCAATATTGGCATATGCACTTCATCCCCTTTGTTGCAAGTTCACTAAAATGGAAAAGGTGAGAGAGCAAGGTGGACTCCACCTGTAACTAGTATCTGGTAAATGGAAATAGACAAGGCTTTCCTTATTTGCGACATTTTCATGCATATTCCTCTCCCATTGGTGTAGAAGGCAGAGAAGTATCATATAGTCGGGATGCTTGAATAATCAATCACAACAACCCATTTATTTGTGTCGGGTTGTTTCATTCATTTGCTCTGAACACACCCCAACCATGTATGTCTAAAATGCAACCCATCTCCATTGGGGAGGCAACTAGGTCTTTATGCTTGTGCCTATACATTACATGCAATTTTATAGTTAGTCCATAATAGATCGTAAAAAGTTCTCAAAGGAAGTGCCTAATCGGTCAATCTTGAGTCAACCATCAAATAAGATCTTTACTTCTAGCTATAGAGGGAGGGAAATATTAGTACATACAAGAAATCTCTAGCCTAGCTTCTAGAATATCAAGTTTTTTAAGGAGATAGATAGGTGTTGCCTTGCAGCGAGGGATATAGGTTACCATAGCCAGTACACATGCATTAGCTAGTTTCCCGTCCTGGATGGAGAGGAGGTTAGCCCAACCCTCAAAAGAGATGAGTGGCCTTCCCTCGAAGGAGAGGCATCCACCCACCAGTGTTTGGGGGGAGGTTATGCCCCACCCTTGCCGGAGAAGAGATCTATATGTTTCTCTCTGCTCATAAAGAGGGCCTTACCAACTAACTTCATCACTTTGTTTTCTATCAATCGATAAGAACTCATTGTTCTAGGCACAAAACAAATAGTAGCTTAGAAATGTATACCCACTCAAATAAATATCTCTGCAGGGATTTCTCAATTTTCATTGAGAAAGAAATGAAAACAGTTTCAAAAAGAATTGATTTCTTTCCTCATAGATTGGTACAAGTATCTACTTGTATGGATGGATCTATGTATTGAATAAAGACCCCATTTCCATTGGGTCCCTTCCCCTTTGCATGGCATGTATACCTCATCTCTTGTTGGTGCAATCGCTTCGCTATTGGTGTATGCCCTTCCATTGCCTCAAGAATACCCTTGTCCTTTTCTTTGTCTGATATCCAACCCCATTGCTAGTCCCTTTGCTTACACATCCATAGTTGTTACACGCTCGATGCTACCGCACTAGTGTTAATTCGTGTATGATTGGTATAATCCATTCCCCCATGGTTTAGGGTTGTGCTCAATCCATCTGGAGAATAAGATGGGTATGCTAGGTGTAGGTTTATTAGTGTTTGATCTGCCTGGAGAATAAAAGAGGTTTGCTAACCTGTCCCCTGTCCTCCCCTGCCCTCCCCCTTGAGGGTTAGTTTCCCATTGGAGTGAGTGAATATTTCTCGTAATCGACAACTAATAGTTCTCCTTTCCAAGTATTAAATAGACATAATTTTAGTAGCTAGTAGTTGAGTGGTTTTGGGAAAGCCCGTACATAGAACAATTTGATGCAAACAAATTTGGAGTGGATGTAGGCAATCGGGGATCCTAGAGATAGTGGCCAACCATTCCACATACTCCACCAACCATATTGAAGCAAAAGGAAACCGAGCAAGCACAAGCTGAACTAACCTCTTGTTGCCATTGGGTCCAAAACCTAGCCTGGTAAAAGGAACAAATATGGTTACTTTAGTTTCCAACCCACCACCAATGCTGCTTTCTCTTCCTATGCTGCGCATGCTCTTACTACTACTTGCTTTTATGCTTATAGATAACCTTCACCTCTGCAACTTTGTCAACAGGGGGTGAGGTAAACTGGTTTTGATATTGTTACCTTATTGCAGAAAGCACAATTGGTGGGCATTGGCATTTACCAATAGCTGACCTACTCTTTTACGATGTCTCCCAAGGTCCATCTTTAGTTGGACGTCTTTCCTATCTATGTCTCTGCATTACCTGTAGGAACATAAGGGAATGTTAGAATGAAGTCACCTTTCTACACAATAATTTCGGTGTTTGGATTAATTGATGATTGGGGTGCACATGCTTTCATGTTTTCTTCTTTGATGGGTGTGAAGTTGAATTTGGGACTTATTTAGTTAGTACACTGATACTAGTGAGTTATGTTGGAAAAATTGTCATTGATGTCAAAGGGTGAATGGGCCAACATTTGTTCGGTGATTTATGTGTAAAAATTCTATCATTGCAACAACTGATTTACTTTTCCTACTTATTTCATCATAAGTTATTCATGAAATTACTTCAACAAACATTAAAATAAATATTGTTGCAAATATCACACCGTAATATAGAGACAAACATATGCACACATTGACATAGTTATTTTGGATTAGTGTCCCCAGAAAAACCCAATGTGGGAAAACTGGTGCAGCAAGGGAGGATTTTATTATTCAACAATTTTCTAGTACAACAGGGTGCCAAACTGGCTTACTCACAGATAGACAAATTTCCAGCACTTCTTCTGAAACCCTCTGTGTCAGCCTACTGAGGCTTTGCGCAGCCTCTCTGGCCTTCTGCGTCACTCCTGCAGCCTCTGCGTGGATGACGCAGGCCCTTTTGGCTCTGCGCAGTCTCTGCTACCTCTGCGTGGCTTCCTCTGGCTCTACGTCTGCCTCTTTTGCCTCTGCGCTGATCTCCCGTTTCTCTGTTCTGTACTTGCTGCCTCCTGACTACTCTCCAGACCACTAGTTCAATTTCTCAGCAAACCCTGCTCTAGAAATTGAATGGACTGATTTTCCTTAGTATATTCTCCAAGTGACCCTCAAGCCTCCTCTTATACTTTCCTCGTTGATAAATCAACGGCCGAGATTAAGTCGCTAATCAACGACTAAGATTAGATCTGGCTTGATCCATGTCTTTTGGACCATTCTAACACAAATTCATATTAATACACATTAATATTTTATTTTAGGGACTCCATTCAAAATATTAATTATTTTAATATCTCCTGATCTGTTTAGAATTTGCCCAAACCCTTTCTGGGTATTGGAGATCTCATGTGCCCCAACCTCTCCACCAAATTTCGTGGCTAGGGCACATCCGATGCTACCCCAAATCAACATTATGTGCACAAATCAAGTGAATTTGGGTACAAGGACCTTCTAGATTGGTAGCCCTTGTCACACCATTTTGTTTGATAGGTGGCATGCCTTGTGGATCCTCTTGTTTGGAGAGATATTGATTTTTGAAGGTTGATTCCCTAAAGATGGGTTTTGCCCCAACACCTCTACCCCAAAATTTATGACCTTATCACTTCACTACAACCCCTAAAAGAAGTTCAAAATTTTATTTTAAATAGACCTAAAATCATGTGTCCTAATCTGCTTTGAAAGGAGCTTAATGAAAGATAAAAAAAAAAAAATTGAGTGGCCTAAGTCTCCTGCTCCAAGTCGGCCCTAATTCCTTTAGGTCGAATCCTAATCAAATGTGGCTTTTCAAATAAGAAAATTATTATTTTGGTCAGGTCAACCCTAAAAAAGGGCACCCCTTCAATATTTATTTATATGCCCTAGTGGTGGCATCCAAAAGGAACAACAAGAAGCATTGAATCATCATAGATCTTTTGCTCATCTACACAGACCGAGCCCTAAAGACATATCTGAAGAATGTCGAGATCATCTAGAGCAAGCTTGAAGTATTGGACATTGTTGTGAATGGTTTAAATTTGCCTCAATATAATTCTGGTAAGAATTTCTCAGCCTATTTCTATCTTCTGTTCGAGGGATTGCTGGGCAAAATTTCAGCCTTCATTTGAAGACAAATTTGTACCTGGTCCAAACTTGTCCGAGGCCTAATTCGGGCTTGTTTGATGTAAAGTTTTCGGCCTTGTTTAGGGCAAGTTCCTGAGGCCTATTTAGTCTACTTGAGGCCTATTTCAGACCTACTCTTGAGGCCAGTTTCGACCCACATAAAGCCGCTTCTACGATTGTCTTAGAGGCTGAATTTCGACCCCCTTCCTCAGGCTAAATCTCTGATCAAGGGTCAAGTTCTAAGGCATTTGTTTAGTCTCCTTTTTGGCCTATATTTTAGAGTGTCTTCAAGACTGTTTCAGAGTCATAATTTAGGCATAAATCTAGTACTTTTGGAGGCTGATCATCTTATGGCAAAACAAATCTCTTGAAATCATTCTTGAACAAACCTTGAAGTCATACTTGAACATAACTTTGAAGCAGTTGTTTGGAGAAGCCTTGAAGTAGCCCCTTGTTAAATTTCCATAGAACTCTGCAACTACTTACTAAATGACTGAAAACGAGGCAACCAATATTGAAACCAAATTTACTTTCACCAAGATACATAGTTCTTTAACTGATAAGCAACGAAATATAATCACAGAGATAAAAACACAACACATATTTTTTTCAAGAAACCCAACCGGGAAAAACCTGTCTCCTTGATGTGCTATTTATTGATTGAGCGAATAGATTGATTACAAGGCAATTTGTCTTCTTGAGAACACACTTGTTCTCTTGCTATATTAGCTTGACTCTGCGCTGCAATCCTTTGACCCTGCTCCTCTTCCTTGTGGTCTGCCTTCCCCTATTTCCTTGTGCACCAGAGCTTCCATCTCCTAGCACACATGGCCTCCCATTCTTTAGGATGCAATTCCTAAATCCTAGCGCATAATTGCTCCTATTTCATAGTGCAATTTTGTCCTATGATTGAGCACAAGGAAACTCCTCAAACAGTGCGCACTAGCTCCTAAAAGATACTCACACCACGAGTAAAGAGATCACACATAGACTCATGCACACAACAATGAATAATCTTTGTGCCATTGTCCTTTTTCTATAGATTGAATCCATGCTAAATTAGGCGAGTTACATATTTAGAACTTGAGTTGTGATTGACTAGTTAATTGAGTCGAACTAGTTCTCTCTCCAATCATCACTAGAGTTATAACCCGTCCTTCCTTCAGTTAAAGATTGAAGCTCCAACTCGTCCCATTTAAACTCGAATTGCCATCTAATCCTGCAGTTAACTAAAGAAGGCTCCATGTGACTAATCCTCCAACACTACGCATGAACTCGTGAAGCTATTCTTGCAAAGCGGAAATAAGCTCACCATCTCCATGAACTTGCTCCATGGTCAAAGAAGGACAACTTGTGGTTTTTCTGGCTAAGGCAAGAGCCAAAGAGGACCTTCCATGCTAACATTTTTAACACTCCCTCTCAGCGAGAAGGGATTTTTTACAACTCCCAACTTATCTATGAAATAGACAAAATCATTGCTTGCCAATGCCTTGGTGAAGATATCTATTGTCTTCTCCTCTATAGGAATGTACAATAGCTTCACTATCCCTTTCTACACACAATCTCTGAGATGATGATACCTGATCTTGATATGATTTTAGCAATCATGAAACAATGGATTCTCAATGCTGATTATCACAGTGTATCACAGTAGGCTCCATCCTCTGTCTCAAAAGTCCCACAAGCAACTTCCTCATCCAAATAGCCTCTCACACTACAAAACTGGCAACCATGTACTCAGCCTTTGCTGAATTGAGTGCAACTGATCTCTACCTGTTGTTGTACCAGGAAACAATTGCTGATCCAATGCTAAAGACACCACCTGAAGTACTCTTTTGATTTGTGGAACTCCCTACCCGATTTGCATCTGTGAAGCCCTCAAGCCTTACCCCATCAACCTGTCTGTACCATTATCCATAATCTGTTATTCCTTTGAGATACCTCAAAACATGGTTTGCAACAATCAAGTGAACTCTGGTCGATTCCATCATGAACTGACTCAGCTAGTTTACTGCAAAACAAATATCAGGCCATGTGTTGACCAAATACAACAATGACTCGATGAGTTGCCTATATACTATAGCATCTACTCGCTTTGCTCTACTAGCATCCACCTTCCTCAAGTTTGTGACTAGAGGTGTGGCCATGGGCCTGTAATCCTACATATGAAATCTTCGAAGAATCTCTATATTGTACCTTGCCAAACCTCCAATTCAAGGAAGTAATGCATAAGCTCCATGTCCTTCAACTCAAACTCCCTCACAAGATCTTCATTGCAATCCTGAATCAGGTTGTCTTCTCTAGTCAATATAAGATTATCAACATAGAGCACTAGAATGAGCGGAAACCCTTCAACCATAATGTAGTACAATTTGGCATCTGCCTCACACTTAGTGAAGCCCAATCCTCGAAGGTAGTTGTCAATACGAGTGTACCATGCTCTCGAAGCCTGCTTGAGCCCATAAAGAGCTCTCTTCATCCTGCACACATGCGTGTCTTTGCTCAACTGCTCAAACCCTTCTTGTTGCTTCATATAAATCTTCTCCTGAACAACGTTGTTGAGGAATGCGTTGAAGAAAGTGTAACTAGGTTCGGTCTTCATAATGACATGATCTTTGTAAATGATGAAATAAAAGAAATAAAATTATTTTATATACCTTGCTACATGGGTTTCATGAGCAAGAGATTTATTTGGTAGTGCCTCCCATTGAGACCCTTAGGATTTATTAATAAGTCAATGGGTCAATGTCATGTATGAAGAAGCTCTTCTTGAGCCTATGTTTAAGGTATACAAGTCTATGGGAAAGTCTAGAAGCCCTCCAAAGACAAGCACATTCCCTCTTGAAGAAGTCGGCCAACAAATTGAATAAAATACACTCATGTCAGCTCACTTGAAATGACACATCTCTTCATGAATACAAGTCGGCTTATTATGAAGACAAAACTACTATATATACCATGCTGATCTTCGCACAAGTACAAGACACAATTTCGAATGCCTCTGCAATTTCGTGGTTAATTACAGTCTCAATCTCCTCGGTGGTGATAGTCTCGGCATATCCATAATGATGATCTCGGTGCAAGGAAAGAACACAGTCACTGTTTGGGTATAGTTGTGATGATGAATATCTCAGTGTTGATTACTGTCTCGGCATATTTGTGATGAAGAAGATTGAGGTGATACACTCTTGGCATACTCTCTAGACACTGATCAGTGTCTCGGCATAATTATGATCCCACAGTAATACACTTTCGGTGTACTAGACACAATCATGATCTCAGCATAATGGAAACCATGGTCTCGATCATACTCTTAATGAAGACAAGGTCATGATGAAGATATCGATGAGGACAAGGTGAGTATAGAGACCTTGTTGACATGGTGATGATCTTAGTAAGAGTGCATCAATGATCTAGGTGAAGGTACAACAATGGTGCAACTGTAATGACCTCTGTGGTGCAAGAATGATGACCTCAGTGAAGCAACAGTGATGATAATGAACTCAGCGGTGACGAAGAAGAGGATTGGTGTCTTTGTCTTGGAGTGGTTAAATAGGTCAAGGTTCATGGTCTTGGTATTTGTCAACTGGAATCTCTATAAGAAGAATTTGTGCAGGTTTTCCTGTCAAAGAGTGAGAGGTTTTGGCCCTAGCAGAAAGCCAACATCTTGTGTTCTTGTCTCTTTTGTTTTAGTAACTATTTGATGAACTAGGAAGACACTCTAATAATAACAAGCAAAGATTGTGCTAATAAGAAAAGTTAAAAATACCTCACAAATAGTTATCATGGCGAGAAGAATCTTATTAACCTACATTGCCCTAGATTCTTCAACATGGTATCAAAGCTAAGGTGTTGAAGTCAAAGGAAGGGCAACAAAGAGACATTCAAGGATCAAGCTTCAAGAAGGACATCAAAGTAGGTTGAAGGATATCAAAGAAAAAGGATCAAGGTCTACATTGAAGGATCAATCCCTAGATCAAAGAAGCAGTCTACAACAGCAAGATCTTTTGTCTCCACAGTCATCATCAAAAGGCCACCAAGACTCTCATCAAGATGTCTACAAAGCAATGTAGCTCAAAGGACCTCAAAAACGAAGATCACATCATCTTGGAAAAGGTTGAAACCCTAGAAGTAGTCCTGATCTACACTACAAAAGACAACAAAGCATATTGAAGGTGAGAAGGCATTGTCATCTTCAAGGTTATAAACTAGCAAGGATCATCTCCTTGCCCTAGAAGAAGATCATCCAAAGAAGCGGCAAATCATCCTCATTAAGAGGACCAACCTTTCTATTGAAGAAAGGATTTTTTATTTGAAAGAAGATCATCTAAGAGGAGGCTCTAATACATCTTCTTCAACCATCATCAAAGTGATCAAGTAGAAAAGTTCATCTTCACTTGTCAAGTAAGTATATTTCATTTTATAATCACGTTTTAACCATCTTCAAGGTTATAAACAAGCAAGGATCATCTCCTTGCCCTAGAAGAAGATCATCTGAAGAAGCAACAAATTATCCTCATCAAGAGGAGCAACCTTTCTATTGAAGAAAGGCCTTTTTATTTGAAAGAAGATCATTTGAGAGGAGGCTCTAATACATCTTCTTCAACCATCAACAAAGTGATCAAGTAGAAAAGTTCATCTTCACTTGTCAAGTATATTTCATTTTATAATCACATTTGGTTAAATGACTTCATGTTTGCAAGGAGATCTATAAATCGGTTGGGTTATCAAAATTCCTTGCATGAGAAAGGAGGATAGATATAGTCCCCGAAAGAGAAGTCATTGATGTCTATGGAAAAGTCTCTGAAGGTCAAGCATTGTTTGAATGCATGGAAAAGGATCAAGGGACTCATAGGATTCTTATGACATCAGTCAAAGATCCTCTCATCCCTATGTAGCAGGAAAGGAGACATCAAGAGATATATGAAATTCTAGAAGATATATTCTTTGAAAATGCATTAAAGAAGGTCACATCTCTTAGACACGATCTACACAAAATTGAAGGGATATCTTCATAAAATCTCAATTGGGAGATCTAAGAAAGATGATAAGAAGATAATCATCTTTGTTCTTAAATGCACTAACTGATGAGCAAGGTGACAAGTGTCCTTGGGACAAGAAAGTTACCTCATTTAACAACTTGTGGTATCTATGCAAGATGGAAAAAGGACAAGTTGAAGGCAAAAGTGTTAAAGGCTAAAGGACTCAAACATTTGCAGAAAAGGGAAAGTTTGGTCCTTAAACAAAGACATAATAGTGCTATGGAAAGATTATGGAAAGAAAGCTCATTTCGCCGGAAAGATGGAGGGAGTTGAAGAAAATGTGAAAATTTCTAAACCCGAAATCCCTACTGTAGCAAACTATTATTACTTATCCTACTTGTTAATCCATACAAGTTATTTACTGTGTTCTATGGTAAATATCGAAGTAAATACAACTGCAGCATTCACTATTTAAAATAATATGCCGAAAGAAGAAACTGAACAGGGAAAAGATACAACACAAGTGACATAGTTGTTTTTGGACAAATATCGCCGGAAAAACCCATTGCGGGAAAACCGGTGTAGCAGCTTTGAGGGTTTTATTATTATGCAATAGTAATTTATGAATACAACTTCTAGATGCCTTCCCAACAATCAAGTTATAGAGAATATCACTGAGAGAGAGATATGTGAGATTACCTCACACTATCACTAGAAATCTTGGCTGATCCAACCCCTTAATGACTTCCTTCGTGCAGTCTTTGTGTTAGCCCAACGTCAAACCCTCTGGGAACAACGTCACTCCTCCAGCTGATCGATTTTCTGCCCAAGAACTTCGATTTCTGCCTCTCGGTCTCACACCCCGGCGTCCAGCGCAGAAATCGATTTCCCCAACAAATTTTCGCACCTTGTCATGGCTCTGCGGTGCCTCTGCATGGCCCTGCGTAGCTCTGTGTCAGCCTCTTTTGGCTCAGCGCTGCCTCTCCCAGATCTCTCTCTACCTCCTCTGTTGAGTATTCTCGGATCAGGTGAAATCTCCAACCGAAACTATCCTTTCCCCTCACTGCAAAAGCTCACTTCGAATTTCTCACCGGCAGTTGCTCTGCTTCAGAAATTCGGTCTTCTGAACTCTCTCTGTGTGTCTTCCAAATGACCCTCAAGCCTCCTTAAATAATCTTCTCGTTGATATTCAACAACCCAAATTAGATGCTAATCAGTGGCTAAGATCATTTCTGTTTGATCCTCGTCTTCTTCTAGAACTTACACCCACAGTTAGATTAATACTCATTAATTATTTTAATTTCCTAAGTTTAGACTTAGGGACCCATTAAAAATAATTAATTATATTAATAAAACTGTCTCCGGGTGGAATTTCCCAAAACACTTTTTGGGTTCTTTGGAATACATGTGCATAAACCTCACTGCAAAATTTGAGTCTTAGATCACATCCGATGTTACCAGAAATCAACAGAAAAGGGCCAAGGAAAGAGGGAGTAACAAATCTCTACTATAAGTGAGATGGTATCCCTCACAAAAGGGTCCTATCATAAGCTCCTAAATCTTGTGTTATAGATATGACCATGATAATAAGATGCATCATGGCATCATGGAAGCATTAGAAACAAGAGCTCGTGACATCACCATGGGAATCATGAAGGACATAATCTATGGCAGTCAAACATGAAGGATAGAGCTCTTGGGAACCTCAATGGACATTGAAGGAAAGGAAGAAGTCATCCAGGACAAGGCTTATCATACATCAAGTCAAAAAGGAAATATTTGCCAGATGGGGATATGTAAGATCCTCAAGATTCTCTAATCGAATCCTCATCAAAGGGATCACTAATCTAGAGATGAAGCAAGTGTTTCATCAAGAACTCCAACTTATGGAATTCATGGAATGATGGTATGATGAAGCAGATCAAGGGATTGAAGATCTTTTAAATCAAGGTATGTATGCTTGCATTTAATATTATAAATTCATGTCGTATGGTTGCAGGTAACATGGTTCACCACTTCTATCTTGAGAAGCATGATCAAAAGAAAAGGATCTCCTCCTCTGAAAAGATGCAGAAAGGCATAAGTCACACTCGATGAAATCAACATAATATGTCCTCATATGAAGTATGAGGTGGTTGACTACAATTAACGAACTCTGATTGGAAGCTCTTGGGAATGGAATGTGTGAGAAAGGAAGAGATCATAAGATATGCAACCATGATGAAGGCGATCAACATCCAAAATACGAAGAAGATTTGACTAGGAAATCTCACGGAAAGACATAAAGACTCTGATGGAAGTCTGAAATAGATGGAGACCCTTGACAATGGATATCTTTGGGAGATGTGTCAACATGTATGCAAGATGCTGATACCTACAGGAAGATGCCATGATGAAGAGCCATCTCGAAAGGTACTTTTTGATTTAATGTTATGATTTCTTGAATAATATCTGGATGAGATCATGCAGGGCTACTGGAACAAGTTGCAAGTACAAGTACAACCAACATTCATGTGGTGGATGGAAATTCCTGAAAGAAACATGATGAGGAAGAAGTAGCCATATGGCGAAGGTTTCAGATATGTATCAAGAAGGCCACTTTCCATGAAGAAAGGAATGACATGACGAACCAAGAAGGAAAGTGATGGATGGCTAATGCCCTACAAGGAAGAAGCTTGACTGAATTTCATGACATCAAGGAAAGAAATTGATCAAGTAGTTGAAGGACCCATGAAGAAGAAGTTGCTGATGAAAAGGAGAGTCCCTAGTTAAGAGGGAGCTCTGACAAGTCCCTAATTGAGAGGGAGCTTGGACAAAGTTCCTGGTCAAAGGGAACTTAGGTGCATTCCTTTACAGGAATGGGCATATCTTCCCTAGTTGAGAGGGAGAGATAGACACAACATTATTGTCTTCACTTAGGAAGAACGAACGGAGGATTGGGTAATCATCTGGCATCTGGTGCTCTTTGAGGATGTGTAGGGCATCCAAGATAAGAGTAGGCAAGAGGACCGATATTCTTTGGGAGTTGGGAACCCATGACAAGAATAGTCCTAGAAGGTCATACAAACTGAACACTCGGGTGGGTATGTACCTTGAGAGACAATGATGAAGGTGTCTATAGTCATTGGTCTCGCCAACATTGTGCTTTGATCTGATGAGAGATAGAGCTGTCAGTCAAGGCCTTGTTGTGGAAACAATGTTGATTACTATGATGCTATGCAGATGGGTTACCAATCTGATTCTTCTTATGAGAAATTCTTCAGATTGAGAATGACCAAGTACCATTATGAATACTTCCCTAGTTAAGAGGGGGTGTTGAAGAAAGTGTAACTAGGTTTAGTCTTCATAATAACATGATCTTTGTAAATGATGAAATAAAAGAAATAAAATTATTTTTATGTCTTGCTACATGGGCTTCATGAGCAAGAGATTTATTTGGTAGTGGCTCCCATTGAGAGCCTTAGGATTTATTAATAAGTCAATGGGTCAATGTCATGTATGAAGAAGCTCTTCTTGAGCCTATGTTTAAGGTATACAAGTCTATAGGAAAGTCTAGAGGCCCTCCAAAGGCAAGCACAGTCCCTCTTGAAGAAGTCGGCCAACAAATTGAATTAAATACACTCATGTCGGCTCACTTGAAATGACACATCTCTTCATGAATACAAGTCGGCTTATTATGAAGACAAAACTACTATATATACCCTCTTGATCTTCGCATAAGTACGGGACGCAATCTCGAATGCCTCTACAATTTCATGGGTAATTACAGTCTCAATCTCCTCGGTGGTGACAGTGTCGGCATATCCATAATGATGATCTCGGTGCAAGGAAAGAACACAATCACTGTCTCAGTTTAGTTGTGATGATGAAGATCTCAGTGCTGATCATTGTCTTGGCATATTTGTGATGAAGAAGATTGAGGTGATAACACTTTTGGCATACTCTCTAGACACTGATCACTGTCTCGGCATAATTGTGATTCCACAGTAATACACTCTCGGCATACTAGACACAGTCATGATCTTGGCATAATGGCAACCATGGTCTCGGTCATAATCTTAATGAAGACAAGGTCATGATGAAGATCTCGATGAAGACAAGGTTAGTATGGAGACCTTGTTGACATGGTGATGATCTCAATAAGAGTGCATCAATGATCTAGGTGAAGGTACAACAATGGTGCAACGCTAATGACCTCTGTGGTGCAAGAATGATGACCTCAGTGAAGCAACAGTGATGATAATGAACTCAGCGGTGACGAAGAAGAGGATTTGTGTCTTGGTCTTGGAGTGGCTAAATAGGTCAAGGGTCATGGTCTTGGTATTCGTCAATTGGAATCTCTATAAGAAGAATTTGTGCGAGTTTTCCTCTCAAAGAGTGAGAGGTTTTGGCCCTAGCAAAAAGCCCACATCTTGTGTTCTTGTCTCTTTTGTTTTGGTAACTAGTTGATGAACGAAGAAGACACACTCTAATACTAACGAGCAAAGATTGTGCTAACAAGAAAAGTTAAAAATACCTCACAAATAGTTATCATGGCAATAAGAATCTTATTAACCTACAATGTCGTAGATTCTTTAACAGAATGTTGTCTTCACGTCCATCTGGTGGATCTTACACCCCATCTGTGCTACAAGTGTCGGAATAGTCTTGATGGATGAATACCGTGTTGTTGGTGCAAACGTCTCCTCATAGCCTATGCCCTCAATTTGTGAGAAGCCCTTGACCACAAACCTGGCCTTGTACCTCTCCACACTCCCATCTGCTCCATGCTTCACCTTGTACACCCAGCATGAGCCTACTACTGATTTGTCCTCTGGTCGTGACACAATATCCCAAACATCATTCTTCATGATGGAGGAATATTCCTCCACCATGGCATCCTGCCAAACCTGCTGGGAGGTTGCCTCCTCATAACAAGAAGGCTCTATGTTCACCAACTCTGTCATTAGTGCCATATATCATGTGTACCTCTGTGGATGCTTGCTCTGCTTGAACATAGAGCTAGGAGCATCAACTCGCTCATGGGCCTCCTGAATCAACCTGTCTACCCACGTAGCTCTCTTCCTCTCTGTGCCAAGAGTCTCTAACTTAGTAACTGCCTCCTCTCGTCTTGGTCTCTCCTCTTCATCATCCTGTTGTGCGCTTTCTTGCTACTTGACTGGGACTCCAATTGTGATCCTAGCTTAGGTTCTTCCTTTGGAGCAAATAGCTCCTCCTCAGGTACTCCAACCTTCTCTCGCTCTAAGGAATCCCTCAAAGCTCTATCCTCTTGAAACCTCATGTCTCGCCTGATAACCGTCTTCTTGAGTGTTAGTAGGTAAACCTTGTATGCTTGAATTGTATCACTGTAACCCATGAAAATTCCCTTTTCAGTTGTGGGCTCCAACTTTTTCCTGCTATCTTTGGACACATAGCAATAAAATTTTGTGCCTGTGAAAGCCTCCTCTTGTGTAACTCATCCAAGCATCTCGTGTGGACTCTTGTTCTACAAAAATACTACTGTGTTGGATGCCTCTACCCACAAGAACATAGGTAGTCCCTGATCATGCAACATGGCATTGGCTGACCCAACTATATTGTAGTTCTTCCTCTCAGCCATCCGATTCTACTGAGGGTTATTGGGTTCTGTCAGCTCTCTCCTAATGCCCTCCTTGGCACACAAGTCCTTGAAGGCATTGGAGACATATTCTTTTCCATTTTCAGTCCTCACTTCTTTGATCTTCTTCCCGGTTTGGCTTTCCACTAAGGCCTTAATCTCCATGAACTTTGTTAAGACCTTATCTTTGTTCTTCATAAAAAATATCTAAGTTTTTCGAGAATAATCATCAATGAAAGTAACACAATACTTATGTCACATAAGAGATGGAGAAGAGAAGGGCCCACA
This sequence comes from Pinus tabuliformis, assembly GCA_031772625.1. Lineage (NCBI taxonomy): Eukaryota > Viridiplantae > Streptophyta > Pinopsida > Pinales > Pinaceae > Pinus > Pinus tabuliformis. Next base: position 620,178,606 of record CM062812.1, on the reverse strand, counting down.
TACATCTAAATGCACTAGCTCCAAAATCTCCTTGACTCTGTTGTCTCGGCCCTGAGAAGATGACTTGGCATACTGCCAAGTGTGCAACCTTTGCACACATCACGCTAATCAAAATTGCATGTGGGTAGTCCTGTGGCTATTTGCTGAAGAATCTTCAATGCTCCATGATGTAAGTGTCCCATGCGCTTGCGCCAAAGTTATCCCATATCTTTACTCTGCTCGCCTCCTGCCTTTCTGCTCAAGGTTGTGCATGTCTTAACCCGTAACTTATAGAGATTCTTCATCCTCATACCTATCTACTTCAATGATCCAAAAGTTAAGTGCTTGAGGTATGCCTTGCCTTTGTTGAAGATGACATCATAGCCTTTGTTCTCAAGAGTTTCCACTGAGACAAGGTTCTTCTTCAGGCCTAGAACATAGAGGACATCACCGAGATGGAGAGAGCTCCCAGACTCCCTCTCAAAGCTGACAGTACTTGCCATTATCTCCTAGCTCAATATGAAATTACATGTCCTCCTCTAGCTAGATGAAATACTCCTTGCTCCCAATCATGTGGAAAGATGCACCAGAATCAATGTACCATGTGCTACTGCCTACTAAGCTTGCCATGCAAGCTATCAATGAGAAATATTTCTCGAACTGAGAAGCAAACCCATCTACCTCAGCGAATGCAGCAACATGATCCTTATTGGATCCCTTCTTCCAATTAGGACATTTTGTAGCATAGTGCTCGAATTAATGGCAATGGAAACACTCTTGCTTAGATCCTTCTTCTTCTCGCCTTTTTGACTGGACGTGTTCTTGCCTTTGCACTTCTTGCCCTTGTCTTTGCTGCCTTTGCTTGCCAAGGGAAAGTTCTCCTCATCCTCTGTCTTCTCTGATCTTCTATCACTCGTCCCTCTGGATTTCTTCTTGCGTGCAATCACTCTGTAGCCTTTCTCAACTAGGAAAATTTTCTTTGCCACTCACTACATCCTTGAAACTATACCAAGACTTATGGAGTTACAGAAGCACAAGACTCACAAGGTTTTTTCTGCTACTGTCTCGCCCACACCACCTAGTTCATCACGAACTTGAGTGAACTTTGACAAATATGTGATGATGGGCTCTCCTTTGCTCATTCGGATACTTCTTACTTCTTAGCTTCTCCTTGAGAGCTAGATTCTTGACATCGATGAAACCCTGATACATATCTAAGATGGCTTTAAACATCTAGTTTGATGTCTTCTTCCCATGGAGATGAGGGATAATATGGTCCTTGAATCCCCCTTGCCTTAATATCATTCTTGTTTATGTTGGGCCAACTATTGGGCATCTGTAGGTGGCACTATAACTTGCTTTATAAACTCGAGCACCCCATTATCTTCCAACACTATTGATATCCGCTCATTCCATGAGCAGAAGTTAGAGTCTCCCTCTAAACAGTGATTAACCCTTAATCCTTGAACTAACATCCTTCTTATCCAAAGAATTGTTCTTCACAATCTAGCGCTAAACTTCCCTAACTGATCTGTGCTCTTCACTAACTGATCAACTTGGTGCTGGTCTCTATGCTGATGTCTACTCTGATACCATGTTAAATTTCCATAGAACTCTGCAGCTACTTAGTAAATAACTAAAAACAAGGCAACCAATACTGAAACCAAATTTACTTTCACCAAGATACAAAGTTCTTTAATTGATAAGCAGTGGAATATAATCACAGAGATAAAAACACAACACAAGTTTTTCTCAGGAAACCCAATAGGGACAAACTTGTCTCCTTGATGTGGTATTTATTGATTGAGCAAATAGACTGATTACAAGGCAATTTGTCTTCTTGAGAAAAAACGTGTTCTCCTACTATACTAGCCTGACTTTGCTCTGCAATCCTCTGACCCTGCTCCTCCTTCCTTGCGCTTTGCCTGGCCCTATTTCCTTGCACACCAGGGCTCCCATTTCCTAGCCCACAGGGCCTCCTATTCCTTAGGATGCAACTCCTAAATCCTAGCACAAAATTACTCCTATTTCCTAGCACAATTTTGTCGTATTATTTAGCACAAGGTAACTCCTCAAACAATGCACATTAGCTCCTCAAAAATACGCACACCACAATCAAAGAGATCGCACACAAATTCATGCACACAACAATGAATAATCTTTGTGCCTTCGTCCTTTTTTTTTATAGATTTGATCCATGCTAAATTAGGTGAGTTACAAATTTAGAACTTGAGTTGTGATTGACTAGTTAACTGGGTCGAACTGGTTCTCTATCCAATCAGCACTGGAGTTATAACTCGTCCTTCCTTCAATCAAACATTGAAGCTCCAACTCGTCTTGTCCAATGTTAGGTCCCTATAATACTAGTGTATTCCCTTATTATTATTGTCATTATAGCCCCTTATTGTTATTGTTGTGTCCATGTTGTCCCCATATTGTTATTATTGTGCCCCATAGAAGCCCATTATTGTTATTGTTGTGCCCTTACATTATTATTGTCATGTGGGCTCTGATTATATTGTGACCCCTTGTTCTCTTATATATAGAAAGGAGGTCGTGTCCTTTGTATCATCCAAGAATTATTCATTTGTGTAATGTAAAGGAGGTTGCCCCCTCGAAGAGGCTACTTTTGAAGTCGTTGATCTATCTCATTCTTCTATTTTGTGAGCTGGTTGCATAACAATTGGTATCAGAGCTTTGGATTCTAGGTTTCGCTACTTCAAACAGGTCATCGTGGCTTTCTCTATAACTTTTTTCTACGAAGCTTTAGAAGCTAAAATTAAAACCCATTTGGGCCGAAATCGTGGTGAACCTCGGGACCAAATTTCAGATCTTGTCTCACTTTATTTTCAGAGATATGAATTGAAGAAGTTGGGGGTTTTGTAGGCTCTCGAATTCAATCTCAAACATGTTACCTTGGGAAAATCGTTATAACTTTTTCTCTGAGCATCAAATTGAAATTTCGTAAACATTTATAGAAAGAGGACGACTTTAGCTTTCTGTGTATCGTTTTCAGGTCTGAAGGTCAAAACAGTCACACGTGGCACTTTGAACAAGTTCGATCTATTGAACCAATCTATAATCAGATCATCATGGGAGATTTGACATAACGTTTTCTTGGAGAATCCAATCTGGATCAGACTTGTGGGGTTGGAAAGAGGACGCAGAGGGCTATCACAAGACGAAATTTCAGACCCTGAAGATCCGAAATTGCAAATATACAACAGATTCAATATCGAACTCCTACAAAGAGAAAAAAGGTGTGTATTCTTCTTAAAAAAATTGCAGAAGTTTGGTTTAAAAAAATTGTTTGAAGTGATTCAAAGGGCACAGTGAAGCATATTTATCATTAATTGATGCCCCGAAGAAAGAAAATGGAAACACCTTGTAAGCAACCTGAAAGCTCTAGCATGACTCGTGAAGAAGAGGAAGAAATGCAACATGATATATCAAAATGATGAGACCAAGTGCAACAAATTTCACTCTCACAAAAACTAACAGAAGCTAAGATGGATGGTTTAAAGAAAGGAGTGGAAGCATGGAAGCTAAGATGGATGGTTTAGAAATAAACATTGAAGATTTGAAAAAAGAAATGGAAGGTTTGAAATGAGGTTTGGCAAAGTTGCTACCAGAATTGATTCCTAATGGCGAAAAGGTAGTACAGGAAACTCATGATGAGAACAAAAGAAATGTTAGTTATGATTTCATAAACTCTAACATTGGATTGAAGACCCACCATGTTCCAAAGATTGATATGAAGAAGTTTGATGGCAAGGATCCCGTAACATGGATACTACAGATGGAGCAATATTTCAATCTCCGTAATGTGAAAAACACACAAAAAGTATGCATTGCGACTTTGTATTTGGAACTCAATCAGTTTGTATGGTATCGATGGCTTTTCTCTCGTAAACAAATTGTCACTTGGGAAATTTTTTCGGAAGAAATGATAGCACATTATGAGGATACAGAAAGCAACACCTTTTTAGCCAATTGATAAATCTCAAACAAAAGGGTTTAATGGTGGAGCATATTGAGGACTTTCAAAAATTGAATATAAGGGTAAAAGATATTCCAGATGAGCATAGGATTGATGTGTTCATAGGGACTTTAAAGGATAACATCCAACATGAGGTTCACCTTTGGGAACTTGGTTCATTCGAGAAGGCATTCAAGTTGGCAAGAAAAATTGAAAGCAAAATTATGGCAACAAGGAAGCCTACCAATCACAACTATAAAGATGGAAGTGTTGTTGCCCCTAGCCTTCCACAACCTACAAGGTTGAGACCACAACAATTGGAAGAAAAAGGAGCAAAAGGGCTTTGTTACAATTGTGATAGCAAATACACTAAAGGTCATAAGTGTGCTAAGAAGAAATTATTTTACATAGATTGTGAAGAGGAAGAAGAAAAGGAACAAGAAACATCAAAAGAGGAGGAAACACACCAGGAACAAACTCCAGAGAAAGAAGAAATGAGTCCGACCATATCTTGTAATGCATTGGTCGGAATTACCACTTCTCAAACTATCAAGACAAAAGGACATATCAAGAAGAAAAAGGTAATAGTGTTGATTGATTCGGGCAGTACCCATAACTTTATTCATTGTAAGATAGCGAAGGAATTGAATTACTTCCTATATCTAGCACCAAAGTGTCAAGTGATCGCTGCAAATGGAGGAACCATAAATTGCTTTGGAAAGTGTCATAATATCAAGCTATCCATGGGAGAATATGTGTTGAATAGTCCAATGCTTTCCATTCCAATGGGTGGTGCTGATGTTGTACTAGGAGTCCAATGGCTACAATCTTTGGGTACGATAGCTTTTAATTTTCAAGAACTTTTCTTAAAAAAAAAAATTCAAAAGGAAAGGAAGTTGAATTAAGAGGTATCGCAGGGAAACCGGGAAAGATAATCAGCTCTAACGACATGAAAAACTTCTAAAAAAAAAAACAACGTGGTGTAATTGCACAATTATGTTCGCTAGAGGGTTCCCACATCGAAATCATATATTTCTCTAGATCTCCAAGAAGTCTTGGACAATCATTCCAAGGTATTTGAGACTCCTAAAGGCCTCCCACCTATTTGTGATCATGATCATGCTATTCATTTGATTCCAGGAAGTGTTCCTCCAAACATCAGGCCTTACAGATATCCCTATGCCCAAAAAAGTGAAATTGAATGTATGGTTGCAGAAATGCTAGAGGTTGGTATAATTCAACATAGTCAAAGTTTTTTCTCTACTCCAGTAGTATTGGTGCACAAGAAGGATGGATCATGGCGCATGTGTCTGGATTATAGGGAGCTCAACAAGCTCACTATTAAAGACAAATTTCCCATTCTTGTCATTGATGAATTATTAGATGAATTGCATTGACCAATTTACTTCACCAAGTTGGACCTTTGTTCAGGATATCGTCAAATCAGAATGAGAACTGAAGACATTCTGAAAAACAACATTTAGAACTCATGAGGGTCATTATGAATTTTTGGTCATGCCTTTTGGCCTTACCAATGCACCTTCTACATTTCAAGGTTTGATGAATTCCATTTTCAACCCCTTAGAAAATTTGTGTTAGTATTTTTTGATGATATACTAATCTACAACAAGTCTTGGAAGGATCATGTTTAACATGTTGATAGAGTGCTCAAACTATTGGAGGAGAAACAATTATATGCAAAAACCTCCAAATGTTTGTTTGGAGTACAAGAGGTGGAATATTTGGGTCATATTGTATCTCATGAAGGTGTTAAGGTAGACCCTAGCAAAATTAAATCCATTAAGGAATGGAAAATCCCCACATCCATAAAGCATCTGCGAGGATTTCTCAGGTTGACTAGGTATTATCGGTAGTTTGTTAAGAATTATGGGAGAATAGCAGCACCTCTAACAGCATTACTAAAGAAAGATGCATTTTCTTGGACTCCAGAAGCAACAAAAGCCTTTGAACATCTTAAAGAGGCAATGTGCCAAGCACTGGTCTTAGCTACGCCAGACTTCACAAAAACCTTTATTATGGAATGTGATGCCTCAGGAAATGGAATTGGTGTTGTTTTAATGCAAGAAGAAAGACCCATTGCTTTTGAAATTCGTCCAATCAAAGGAAAATATTTACACAAAGCTATTTATGAGAAGGAAATGTTGGCAATACTACATGCACTTAAGAAATGGCGACCTTACCTAATGGGAAGACACTTCAAGGTAAAAACGGATCATGATAGTCTTAAATACTTTTTAGAACAAATATTATCTTCAGAAAAGCAGCAAAAATGGGTCACAAAGATGTTGGGTTATGACTTTGAAATCATCTACAGAAAAGGGAAGCAAAATGTTGTTGCAGATGCACTCTCAAGAAAGGATGAGGATGTGGAAGCATTGTTTTGTGCCATTTCTATTATCCAACCAAATTGGATAAATGAAGCAAGGGATGAATGGAAGAATGACGAAGAAGTGTGGGAACTCATTCAAAAGTTGCAGCAAGATCCCAGTATATATGATACATTTAGCTGGAAAAATGATTCGTTATGGTACAAAGATCGCTTATACCTCTATAACAATTCCCAACTGAAACAAAAGATTCTTTTGGAATTGCACACGTCCCTTAGGAGGGCATTCAGGATTTTTAAAAACTTACCACAAGGTTAAGAAGGAAATTTTTTGGGATGGCCTTAAATCTGATATTCAAAAGTTTGTGGCAGAATGTTTGGTTTGCCAACAAAATAAGTTGAGACAATTAAGACCCCAAGTCAACGTTGAGAGGAGGTTTCAATGGATTTTATCACACGTTTACCCAAGTCCGAAGCAAAGAGTGTCATCATGGTGGTAGTTGATAGGCTTACCAAGTATGCACACTTTTGTGCATTATCTCATCCATTTAAGGTTAGTACAGTTGCTACTGCATTTATGGAAACAATTCAAAAGTTACATGGAAACCCAAATATTATTGTAAACGATAGAGATCCTATTTTCACTGGAAATTTTTGGACAAAATTATTTTCTTGTCGAGGTACTCAGTTAGCTCACAGCTCATCTTGTCATCCTCAATTTGATGGGCACATTGAGATAGTGAACAAATGTTTGGAAGGATATCTTCGTTGCTTTGTATCTGATAAACAGACACAATGGATCAAATGGTTGTCTCTAGCTGAATGGTGGTATAACACTTCCTTCCACACTGCAGCAAAAATGACCCTATTTATGGCACTTTATGGATATCAGCCACCGTCCATCACATCATATTTAAGAGAAAATTCTAAGGTTCAAGCAGTGGAAGATCACATCAATCATCAACAAAAAGTTCTCCAACTTTTAAACAATAACCTGACTTTGGCACATAATAGAATGAAACAACAGGCAGATCAACATCGCAGCGAAAGAAGTTTTGATGTAGGTGACTGGGTATTTCTACGACTACAACCATACAAACAAATGTCCCTCAAGCAAGCTAAGAAGGATAATAAATTATCACCAAAGTATTATGGTTCGTACAAGGTGTTGCAAAAGATTGGTACTATGGCATACAAATTGGAACTTCCTGTATCTTCCCGAGTGCACCCAATTTTCCATGTTTCATGCTTAAAGAAGGTTATAGGTGACAATCTCCCAATTCAAACAATATTGTCAGAACTTGACAAGGAAGGAAAAATCATATTGGAACTTGAAGCAGTGACTGAAACAAGAACTCGACAGCTATGAAATTGATCAATTTCAGAGTATCTCATCAAGTGGAAGAACTTACCGCTGAAGATTCCATGTGAGAGGATGAAAATTTTACACAAAAGCATCTAGAACTACTCAAGCATTGAGGACATCACTTTTTTGAAGGAGAGGTGCATGTTCGATCCCTATAATACTAGTGTATTCCCTTATTACTATTGTCATTGTAGCCCCTTATTGTTATTGTTGTGCCCATGTTGTCCCCATATTATTATTATTGTGCCCCATAGAAGCCCACTATTGTTATTGTTTTGCCCTTACATTATTATTGTTATGTCGACTCTGATTATATTGTGACCCCTTAGACCCCTATATATAGAAAGGAGGTCTTGTCATTTGTAGCATCCAAGAATTGTTCATCTGTGTAATGTAAAGAAGGTTTCCCCCTCGAAGAGGCTACTTTTGAAGTCGTTGATCTATCTCATTCTTCTATTTTGTGCGCTGGTTGCATAACATCCAAACTCGAACAACCATCTAATCTTGTAGTTCACTGAAGAAGGCTCCACGTGACTGATCCTCCAACACTACGCATGAACTTGTGAAAATATTCCTATAGACTAGAAATAAGCTCACCATCTCCATGAACTCGCTCCATGGTCAAAGAAGGACAACTCGTGGTCTTTCTGGCTAAGGCACGAGCCAAAGGAGACCTTCCATGCTACCATTTTCAACACCCCCCCCCCCCCCGATGAAGTTGTGAAGCATGCAAACCTTTGAAGTGTTGATTTGTGTAACTATAGTCCGTCTTCATAATGTATGTTTGAGTCATTAATAAATTTGTAAAGCATATGTTAATTGCTAAGAGTTAAAAGGAAAATATTTTATGTCAAGTCCCATTTGGACTTTCAAAAGAAAGAAATTTGAGATTAAAGTATTTGGCTCCAAAATATAAAATCAATCTCCTCCTAGTCAAGTCGGCCCTCAAAGATGATCAAGTCAGCTCCATGTAAGGACGCACTCGTTTGGCTCTTTCAAACACTATAAATAAGAGGCAATTTTTCCTCCCTCAAGACAATTTGGTTATGTTCGGAAAGGTACAAATATTTGAGGCAAGAGTAAGGTCTGAGGCATACAAGGGCCAACAAAGGGCTAGCCGAGGCATCATCCTATATCTGGGCATGATAAAAAGTCAAGAGAACTCACATTGATATGAGAGAAGTCACACCTCTCTAAGGATAATTTCAGATGGTCTGAGGCAACGAACCTGTGATCTCTAAGGCAACGAATCTGTGATCTCTGAGGCAGTTTATGATGTATTTCTAAGGCAGCGTATGGGTATCTGTAAGGTAGTGTATGGTGCACTTATGAGGCAGTGAAGATGCAAGAACAAAGCATGTTTCCATGGGCCATATTGACTTGAATAGGAGGATGGACCTTAGACCATGTTTGATCTAGTTGTTGACTTAGATGTGTCTCTCTTGAATTGAAGAATTCTCTAGTGAAAAGGATTGTTGGGTTTTTCCCCATGAGGGTTTTCCCATGATAAATCTCTGTGTTCTTTGTGTGGACTATTTCTTTATGATATTATTGTCTTAAATATGTTATGGTTGATGTCTTCTGTATATTTATTAAATGATGGAATATTGAATAAGAATGTGAAAAAATAAAAATCATCAAAGATAATTATTAGTATAGAAGACCATGTAAATATCAACATGGTATCAGAGCTATGGTTGAAGAGTAGCCCTATACCAAAGTCATCTTTTGTTTCAATCTAACCCTAGCTTATATGAAGATGAGTTAAGTTCTCTCTGTGGATGGATCAGTGGGACAAAAATACGTTAAGTATTTCAGAGCAAGCCTCAATACATTGTTTGTCTTATAGGCCGCAAAAGTTGACCTCAAAAGTTTTAAAGAGGGTTGAAAAATTCTAAGTCATCAAACCTTCGAAGTTTATGACCTATCTTTGTAAGCTCAAAGGTCCATCAGATCCAAACTAACTTTCATAGGACAAAATATTCTCATTCAAGTTACGCTTTAAAAAGGGACTAGTTTATGTTGTGAAATGCCTCTCTCTTAGATTCAAGAAGACTATCGAAGGTCATAAGCTATCTCAACAAATTATAAATAGGTCTCAGAATAAGCCTCAGACTCAAGACTAAATTGGTTCAATCATGTAAAAGCCAACAAAGATGAGAATGTATCTCATGTCATATTCAAGGTGTTGAAAAAACAGTGTAAGTAGACAAAAGATTCGTACCTCTTTGAATATCGAGATCCTTGAAAGGATGAAGCAATCTTCATAAAAAGCTGATCTAGTATCATTATGAAGGAAGCAGTCAAATTACCTTTGTTTTGGCTACACCTTGATTATTGAAGCGGACAAGAAGTCACAAAGCATGAACTGAATACGAACCAAGGTCGAGAAGCTTTGACAAATTTGAAGTCTGGATACTTATAGCTCAAACGATACCTTGAAGGCGAGCCTATGAAAAGAACAACCAAAGGTAGCAAAGTTATAAGTTCACAAATTCGCTTAGGATCAAGATTTCTTTTGGCAACATTCTTAGGTTTATCGTCAAGGATGTAACGTAAGTCTATGTTAATATTTGCATTAGAATTCTCCCTTGATCTCCATTTCAATGGAAGTGAGAACAAACCTCAACTCCTTGAAGTTAGAAAAATCCATTGAGGAAACATCAAACTCTGTTCTGTTGAAAGGAGTTACGTGATGCAACTCTCTCATGATCTACAGTCATAAGGAAAGACATTTCTGATGTTGCGAATGACAAAGTAATTTCTAAGTTAAACCTTGCAAGATCAAGATGCATGATATCTTTTAAGAAGTTTGATTGAAGGCAAAGAAGTTTCTGCAAGACTTTTTGAATAGTCATAGGATACAATTCTGATGTCATATATTAGAAAAAGGGATCTTGATAAGATTCCTTGAAGTACACGACGAAGTCTTGCAAAATATTAATTTAGAGATCTATGTTGCAAGTTGTAGATGCCTAATCTTGAAGCCTAATCCTTATGGTCAAAACATGATAGTTTTCTTGAAGAAAGACGAGTAATCTAGTGTTATAAGCTCTTGAGGTTGAAACAGTAAAATTTGATATCCCTGATCTTGCCACCTGAACTTTTGAATATGAAAAGGAATAATCTTGTAGATATCATAGAATGTTGAAATTGCAAGAAAATCTAAAGTACTAGGGTTTGAAGACTAAAAGTCTTGAAATATTCTAAGACTTCAGAAGCTAGGGTTCTTAAACCCTATAAAGTTTGTCCTAAAGGTTTAGGAATCAAAACCCTAGGATTGGACATTTCCACTGAAAGTAGAGACCCTAGCCCTTGCAAGGAAGAATTGACATCAGGGTGATGGCATGGATAAGGTGCAAGATGGATGCAAGGAGTCTAAAGATCATGGGGGAGCTGATAACCTTCTCAAAAGATAGGCACCTTTATATCTCCCTTTGTCACTGTTATTGTTGTTACTATTAGTCAGTCACTTGTCTTTGAAGTCTTTGCTTGGTTGTAATTGTTCTTCCATGACCTCCTATTCAGGATTGCAGGTACATAATGAAGGCTACCAAGGCTTTGGCAGCAGATGGAAGAACAAAGCAAAGTTGTGACAAAGACTCTCTGTGATGAGAGATATTGTAATGGACAAGATCTGGACTCAAAGGGAGTAGAATGCCTCTAATTTATGTCAAGCGAAAATATGATTGGATGGAAAGAAGTACAAAGCAAAGGATTACCTCAATGAGAGGGAAGATGGTTGTGAAGGGACTTTTTACCAGGTATACTTCTGTTTATTTATCATTTCTATTGAAAACTACATCAGATGGATGTAGAGATCAAAATCATCTCCGTCGACGAAAGAAGTGTATGTATGAACTACCTCAAGCTTGTGAGGTATATGAAAAAGTCTTACACTGCAGAAAGAAGGCTTTGTACAAACTCCTCAGATTTGATCATGGTTGATCCTATTCTTTGACGAAAGTAAAAGAGCTCATATGTCAAAAGAAATTTCATCAACTGAAAGATTTTCTCTAAAGAAAGAAGTCAATGCTTCTTCAGGAACCCTTATTTCTGGCTTCAAAGGGAGTGGACCTCAGAATTCTAGCAGAAAGATCCTGACTTGATCGCTGATATCATCAATGATAGAGAGAGCAAATTAGGATTGCTATGGCAGGATCTATTTCAGGAAGAACAATTTATGGTTGAGCCAAGGAGCATAGCTCAACATGTGTTGAAGTACCATCATGGTACGATTGATCATAGTAGAGTCAATTATGGTTTGAGAGATGTCTCAAACGGAGAAGTACAACTGTAGAAATTCAAATTGGGCAGGGAGTGCTGAAAATAGAGAGAGTTTGTATATTGCTTTTGATTGGGCTTCGATCTCGTGGATGAGCAGGGAGAAGACATCTGTTGCACTCAAAGGCCGAGTATGTTGCAGCATGAAAGGCGAGAAATATGACTACAACTTGCAAGATTGGTTGATCAGGTGCAAGTTATAGGTCAGAGTACCTTGAGATCTAGTACCAATACATGGTATAGGAAGAGAACAATAAGGCTCAAGTACATCTCCACTGATAAGCAGACAAGTAATATTTAGACAAAGTTGTTGTTCAGAGAATTTCGCGTACTTAGAGTTAAGATGGGGCTTGTGGGGACCCCTCTTGTTGAGAGGGAGTGTTGATTTGATACCAGCATGGATGGACATTCTTCTTATAGAGAGAATGGTTTGAGAGGCCCAGATAGGGTTGAGTAAGTGCCTCTCAGGGAAGAGACTCGAATTACTCCTTGTGTAGGGTTGAGTGTGGTCTCTTAGCATCTGGACCTGATCACACACAAAGGAAAGGGTGTGGTGAGGTCCTCCAACATTTGGACCTGATCACACACTAGGGAAGGGTGTAGTGAGGTCCTGGACCTGATAACATACCAGGGAAGGGTGTAGTGAGGTCCTTCAACATCTAGACCCAATCACCAACTAGGGAGGTTAGATTGAGGTCTTGGCTCAAAGTGCTCCCCAAGAGGGGTGAGTAAGTGCTCCCTAGGGAGGGTGAAGAAGTGCTGCCCAGGAGGGTTGAGTGAGTGCTTGTTAGTACTCCTTAGGAGGGTTGAGTTTCAGCATTGAGAAGAGAAGCTTCCTAGCTGTGGCATATGGTTAGGGTGTGCGTTGGCAGGTGCAGGCTTGGGGATGGTTTGATCTTCTGCAAAGGTAGCACATGCTCCACCATTGAGCCCACACTTATGGAGATGCATGATACCTTTTGGGTGAGGCATTTCGAGATATCTTAGGAGCATATATAAGAGTTGGTGGACCATTCTTTCGAGCAGATGTTTAGACTCCAGGCAGTATTGGATAGCGCCTACAAGAGGCAGGATAGTAGATCTCGTAGTGTGGTTTCGCAGGCGCAGGGTAGTCTTGCATGCACCAGATTGATTCGTGATGTATGGAGTCCATATATTGATTACATGTAGGGACCCAAGATGTGGTATGGGTTGGTGCCAACAGTTTTCAAGACTATGCTGCAGTCGATATGGCTATGGGATCCGAGGATTCAGTTGGTTGACTGGTCACTTTGTTTCACAATGAGCAGGATCAGGGCAGAGAGTGACCCAGCTCACTCTTGGTTTGACATATGGGGGAGCATTGAGGCCTTCATCTCATGGCAGGGTCAATTTTCCTTCTCACTGCTCCGGATTAGGGTTAGTGTTGGATGGGTAGGCCTTGACATCATGGAGATGCCTGGGCCAGATGTGTTGGGACTCCATAGATATTTTTCCATCAAGTTCCAGGAGAGGAGGATACAACTTGCACACAATGGGAGGACAATCATGATCAGAGTGGTGCATCAATAGCATGGTTACACCCTCTTGAGACTAGCATGGGATCTGGGCATCGTAAGATTCAACAGTTTAGCTACCCTTAAGGATGAGCTAGTTCCTATAGGGAAAGATCATTCAGATCTTCCACTGGGTTTCAGTGTTTCACTGATGACATGGGGAACTTCGCCAATATGGCAAGATGTTCCATAGGAGGTCAGGTTGGTTTGGGACCCTAGTGACATAGGATTTATTCATGTGATGGTGGCACAACAAGGAGTGGTTCAGTGGCAGGTTCAGTGGCAGATTTGGGACCCTGGCATTAGCTCAGCCAGCCTGTGGAACTGCAACATGTAGTGATATTGCTTGAGGACAAGCAATTTTTGGCGGGGAGGATTGTCATGTCCCCAATTTTGTGCATGCTAAAATCACTAAGGAGTTTTGCTAATTTTTTATAATATTAAAAAAGGGGAAAACATTATTTTTGAGAAAAGGCAAAAATAATAGTTTTAAAGGAATAGCGGCAAATTAATATTTTATTGAAGGGAGGCAAAATATTATTTTAATGGAGATTGGTGGCAAATTATTATTTTATTAAAATGGAGGAAAAAGTCACTTAGTGGAAAATGTTCCCACCAATAAAATAATAATTAAAAAGGGAGTCTAGAAGGATGGGGAGAAATTATAAAAGGAGGTTGTGTTAGGGTCCTATAATAATAGGATTCATAATTTTGAATTGGCTATGATCAAGTCTTGTAATATTGTACATACTTTTGCTTTTTGCAAAATGTTTTCCTATATTAAAAATAAAAAATGTAAAGAGGGTAAGTCCTAAAAGAAAAATCAAAGGACTAAAAGAAAAGGATTAAAAAAGAAAATAAAATATGAACCCCACCAAAAAGAGATCAAAATAGATTCTAAAAGTGATGCAAATTCAAATGCCACTACTTTTTACTTGCCTTGCAAAATAAGATTATGTGCAGCTTGTCAAAATGCCACAATCCATGATGGTCAAATAGTTTAATCTTGATCCATTCATACTTTAAATTTCATGTTGGTAGATAGAGAATGAAGATCTAGCCAAACTGTTTAATCTTGGCAGATTAGTAGTTAGGTAGAGAATAATAAGGAGCTCATCAGTTTAATCTGAGCCCTTGGAAGTTATAAGGTTAGAATTAGATAGTTTGCTTATCAAAGAAAAATAAATCAAGGGTCAGCAAGCTCAAATGCACCCAATAAATGAAGAGAAAATGTTAGGGTAAATAAAGGGTAGGTAGAAGAGGTTTTGGAATGCACAAGGTTGCTAGCTCAAATGCACCTTCATCATGCTTATGTTTTCATGTGCAGGAGGAACTATCAAAGGAAAGAGGACATTCACAAATATTTGTGTATTACTTTGGGTATTTACCCTAAAAAGTTCTATATGATTTTAGGCCTAAATGCTGAAGCTTGTTCACTAATTTCCCCTCATTTCACTAAACCCCTACATGTCTAGTTTATTAATTTCCCTTCATTACCCCTTCATTACTTTTCATTCACTAATTTCCCCTTCTTGATTCCAAAGTACCTTTCCCTCTTCATTTCCCCTTGTAATATCCCTTTCCCTTTATTATAACCTTTTCCCTTCATTTTAACTCTTTTTCCCCTTGATTTCACACTTTTCCCTAGACATTACCCTTTAAAAATCATTTTCCCCTTATTAATTTCCCTTTTTCCCTTAAAAACCCACTAAACCCCCTTATCCTAAGTTATTTCCTAACCTATAGTCCTGCTTTATGTATATTACCCCCCCACTATATAAATCCTCGACCCTCACTAAACCTTTGATTATATGTAACCCGCCACATTATTAATCCCGGGCCTCGCCAACCACACCCCGACTCAGTCCTTGCAACTCTGTCGCGCGATAGCCCTCCAATCAACTGCTCCCAGATCCAACAACCCATACTGATATCGTGCACTCCCATCGTCCGACAGTTAAAATCCCAAAAGCACGCGAAATTCGTGGTTTTGCCCGAGCGCCTTTTTGCTACGTGGCAACCCCACGTTATATTGCGTGCTCTCAAAAAATACTGCCCTTCACTCAAAAGCGGTGCGATATGCAATGAAACCGCATCCCCGCGTAGAATGAAACTGCGCACTATTCATACTTTAATCCCCCACCCAAAAGTTAACCGTTGTCGGTTAAAAGCCAAAAAGTCGCCCTTTACCCTTTTCACTATTATCCTATTAACAAATGACCTCTGCAGACAAACTCTAAACCCCGAAGCTCAGCTCAACCATTCTAAGCAATTTTACAACCAGAAGACGCGACAGACTCCAAATTCAAGCAGCACATAGAAAATTGAAGTCTCAGAAACCTCCGCTGCTACCACAAAACCCTGACTGCACACCAAAACTCTGTTTTTCCAGGTATTCTTGAAAAAACCAGAACGGCCCTCTACTTAAGCTTTGCACAGTAATTATAAAAGGTTAATTAATTAAATTAATTAAAAACCTTACCAAACTGAAGAAACCTACTGTGCATCCGAAGAAACCCTTGCCTGCAGACTGTATTCACTCTTCCCACTATTCTTGAAGTCCTTAGTTTACTCCTTGAGCCAGATAAACAATAATTCAATAGAATAAACCAAATTATGGCTTCCCAAAGTATTCTAAATGAAAAACTGTTGCAAACCCCTCACCTAGATGATGACCACCTCCCATTGGCTGACAGAGATTCCAAATTAAAGACACAGTTTTCCCTAGCCATCTATTGAAACTCCACTATTGGAGTAAAGACAAATTCCTGAACCAAAATGATGACATTCATCTTTGGGAATCCAATTTTCCCAAATACTTGTTCCCATAGGTATACTAGTTCCCTGCAATAATCCATCTATGCCAAAACTGTTATATCCCAAGCCAAAGAGCCATAGTCTCTCCCAACCAACAAATTTTGTTTACAATCACTGTAGAGTCAATAAACCAAATGCTGCAAATCTAGCCAAACCCAAATGAAACCCCATTTTCCATTGAAAACCTACTTGAGCTCTACTTGAAGCTAGACCTTCCCAAGAGGACTCAAATCTTTCAGACTTTCATCCTAGAAGAGTCTCATACTCCTACAGACAGTCCTCCATACTCAGCCACCATTTTCTCTAAGAGGGCTAGACAAATTGTGACCATGCTCTCTTGCATTCTAGGATATACCACTGATGAGCATGTGGATGAGCCTATACTTGCTTTCCTCTCCATTTTTTGCCCAAGCAAGCCTCCAACAATAGTCTTCAATTTTGCCCAGTTCTTGGCAGACAGAATCCATGATCAATTGATCAGATTGCCAAATGAAAGAGTATTTAAATACTCTTCAGTGTTGTTCCACATGTTCTTATATTTCCAGTCAAATAAGTTTCCAGTCAATATCCAGAAGTTGGACACTAAGGGCCATCCCAGATCAGTCATCTTTTGGACACCTTTAATCCAAAAGTATTCCACTATTTTTAGTTACAAAGAGTTCATTGATTCCTTTGTGCATCCAGTTGTAAATATGCTAACCAGTAGCAATCAACCCAGGATCAGTGATGAGATAAAAAGAGTTTTGCAGTTGTCTAAGAACAGTAGAATAGGAGACTGGTATCTATACCAGGACCACACTGAAATTAGAATATATGGATGCCAACTCACTCCCTATAAGTTGCCCAAATATCTCCCTATGAGAATATTTGCATTAGAGTATATCAGGCAGAGTATAAATTTAGATGATGTAAATTTTTTATCAGCTAGGAAGAAAACACAGTTCAAGATCAAAAACCAGTTGGGTCCGTTTATCTGTAATAATAGGGAGGCTGGAGAAGAAGCAGAGAAGTGTTTACAGGAAATGAAGTTCAGTAGCAGTTTTAAATGGCAGTATGACCCTTTAGGAGTCATAAACAAACTAAGGCTCAAATTCAAATTGAGCCCTTTTATGCATGAGTCCAGGGTAGACATTGAAAAATATGCCAACCAGTCAGAGTGGTTGGAAAATACCTTGATAGATATGGAGAAACAAATGGATACTAGTTCCATTCTGCATACTCCAGCCCTGTAGGACAAAAGTACAAAAAGGACCAGGGAAGAAGGTTCTTGCTCAAGCATAGATACAACACATGATAGATTTGAAATCATGTACAGGAAGAAGCCCAAGCTAAATCCTGTCAATGAGCAAGAAGAGCAAGAAGAGATAGTTGGGACAGTTGAGACACTTCAAATCATTGATAGAGAAACAGGGGTTAGAGAGAGCACAGCTCCAACAGTTTCAGAGGAAACTCATCAACCTTCCACCTCAAATACTCAGAGCATTCAGAAATAGCTTAGCATAGAGGTCTCATCATCAAGCAAACCAGTGGATAAGGAAAAAGACATAAAGGAGAAATATAAGGAGATCAAATTAAGAAATGAGGCATTGAAAGCTGAAACATATGCCCAGTACTTCAAACAGACTCCTAGCAATCAGAATAGGTTGATGTCATCTTTTGACATTAAAACTGGTAAAATGCAAATGACCTTTTTGCAGCCTACAGTCCAGCAGCCTAAATCATCAGCAGATTATAGGAAGACAGAGTTTGAAGTTTTGGCCAGGGATGTTCACCCTATTGATCAAATTGAATTTCATAAGCAGGCAAGTGAAATGATATACTCAACGATGACCAACAAGGCCATGAGTGTTCAGAAACTTCAAAACTCTCTAGACAACATCACAACACAGTTTAAGCTAGAGAAAGCATCATCACAGGCAAAGGATAACAGAATCAAGTCACTAGAAGACTTGGTTATTGAGATTGGATATAATCCAAATGACATCAAGGCTGTAGAAAAGCTCATAAAGAAGAAAAATGAAGACATTGCTGCTTTGAAGAAACAACTAAAATTGCCTCCTTCAATACATCCACAGACCAAGGAGGTTCTAGAAAGCCAAAGCCAGAAAGATGAAATGATGGACCTCATTCTCCAGCGAAATGCTCAATTAAAAGAAATGGAGAACGAATTGGACAATTTAATACAGCTGAAACAAGCCAACATTGAGACAGCTACTGCTACTGCTATTCCTACTATTACTACAGTAGTTCCTTCTACTTTGGCAGCTTCATTGGCCCCAACAGCTCCACTAGCTACAACACTTCCAACTACATCAACAACTACTTCAGCAACAGGTTCAACAATAGCAGCAGCTCATCCTAGTGATGAAGCAGCTAAACTGGTCAAAGCCATGGAGGATATGTCCATCCAGACCACTGAAATAAATAGGCTTAAGGAACAAATGAAAAGTCTAGAGTGTTAGCGCTTGAAATTTCACCTCAGGCTGAGAAAGGTAAACCTCAAGGCAACATCAAACCACTTAGCCTCGTAGCTAGCCCTACAGGGCTGGAGAGGGCTCTCTCCGGTCTATCTCGGTAAAGATCTTCAATTGGTGAGATGACCAATAGGGTAACACTGATTTTAGGCTAGTAAACTGATCAAAAGGGTTGATTTGGGGTTTTTAGGGTTTTTGGTGGCAAACTGAGGGGATGGCAATTTTGGGTGCGAGGATTGGACACAGTTTCTGCAGGGGGTTCTTTGGGGCGAGGTAGGAGACAGTATTGATGCCTTTGATTGAGGTGGATGGTCAGGAATGACAGGTGAGGAGCTAAGGAAAGCAAACAATAACTTTGAATTCTCCTTAAACAGTAGAAAACATTGAAATTAAACAAACTTAAAAGCAGAGCATGACAGTCATGAATTCTTACTTTAACACTTCGTTTGCTTAATGTGCAGAAGGGAAAGAAAGGAAATGATTCACATAACACACTTACAGGTACATAGAGAAACACACCATCAATACATGTAACGACAAGAATCCCAAAAATGACTGCAAAACCCTGGTCTTCCTTAGCCAAAAATTACAGAGATACAGTGAATAATACAATGATAGCTTCTCCCTCAAGAGTCCAACCATGAAAATGAGCAAGAAAGTACATAATATAGATCATCTAACCTCTTTCCCTGCCTCCATGGGTCGAGCTCACTATCCTAGGAGTTGTTTCAACCACTTCTAAACTAAGCACTACAAACTAGGCAGTCAAAACAACTTGCCTCTATAAGCTAGGAAACCAATTCATTCATTTAATTTTCACCTTTTTCATGAATGAATCTTCTAGAAGAGGTACATAAGAGTAAAAGTGTCATAAAAGTACATTAATTACATCAAAGAGAATAATAATCCACCCTAAAAAGTCAAACAGGGTCAAATTGCGTTTTTCTAAGCTGTACACTGAAATCTGGAGAAGTTTGCCTGACGGGTCGCGTGCCTCTGCCTGACGGGTCGCGCATCTTTGGGACCACATTTGGGGCACTTCCAAGTGTCCAAATTGAGCAAGAGTAGGCTTGTTGGAAAGGTCTGTGAGTCTACTTTCCAACCCAACTGGAATTTCTGAATTTGGTGGTCATTTGCCCCTCCAAAATTGCAATCTCCCAAGATTGCTTTCTGTGTCTCAAAAATGTGGCAGAAAGTCATTTTTTGCTTTTTTTTGACTTTCTGGAGGCCCAAAACTTCATAAAATCTCAAGTCCATTGATGAGCATATGTAACTTCTCATGAAAAATCTGGAAATGCTGAGTTTTTGCAAAATGGAGTTGCCAGGATGAAGGGTCGCGCGGGGGGTGAGACCCGTTAATGGAGAAAACCTGTAATTGACACAAAAAATTCACAATTGACAAAATTTTCTCCAAATTTTTTGAAATTTGGGCTGGGAGTCCCCAATAAAGGACCATGCTCAGTCAAAGAGGCTTTGGCCAAAATTTGGAGTGGATCGGGCCTTTTCCGTCGTTTTAGTGCCTTGGCCAACCTCCTTGGATCTGGCGATTGCAATTTTGACATTTCTCTAAAACCATGACACCTGTGCAAAAAGTGAAGGAGGTTTTTCTTCTTTGGCATGTTATGGACAAAAACCTCTCTCAGTTTTCCAAAATTCATCTTTTATTGCTCTGGAACATCATTTGAGTGCGACTTGTCCTGATGTGTGAAACAAGGAATTTTGTCGAAATGGAGCGAAATGAAGGGGATAGGGGGCTTCTAAATTCTTGGGGAAATTTTTGGGAGTGGGGAGGGATGTTAGGAAGCAGGGGAAAGTGGAATCTCAGAGATTGAGTGAGGGGAAGGGGTCCAAAAGGGCAAAACACAGGCCAAACCTAGAAAATTGCCAGGTTGTAGCTAGAAACTAGGGTTTGTGCAAAAATGAGGAATTTGGCGGATCTAAGGGATGGGAAGCATTTGATAAGGTATATGAAGGATAGGGGAAGGTGTATGAACATCTGGATACAAGTTTTGCCGATGATTTGACCGTCCAAGAGAAATTAGCTTTCAAAACCCTAGGAGAGGGAAATGACCTTGCCTAGGCGCAACTGAAGCATGAACAAGGTGTAAAATGACTCATTAGACACTGACATGATAATGACAACCCTCTGAATGATGATAGACTCGGCTGAATGATGACATAGATTGACATTTGGGCAACTTTGAAAACAGTGAGAGCAAACCCTAGACCTAATGCCTAGTGACCAAATTTTGCTTGAAAACTCTTTGAAATGACAAAATTTGACCTTGACACTCTAAGACCACTTTGTAAGAGCATATTTGATCACTAGAGGAAGGCTGGAAAGACTGACACTAACATAGAGGATGAGAAGAAACTGGCTCAAATCATGCATAAGAATGAAATTCAGAAGACAAACAGGTTGAAGGAAGGGATACAAAAGTTGGAGAATGAATTAACACTGAAGGAGCCACTAGCCCAAGCAAAACAACTTTTATGGGCTAATATCGTTGACTCAGTTAATGATATTTGGCCATCTATACAGGTGATCTTTGAACAAAATGATTTAGTCAAAGAGGCTGGTGAAGCAATTCAAAGGGTTAAGGCCGAACTTGGAAATATGCCAGGAGAAGCCTCAAGAATAATCCAATTCCTTAACTTGAAGAATAAATATGAATTGCAGGAGCTTGGTATAGCTAACAGAACTGGCACTATACTAGAGGTGAAGAAGGTAATCACCAAGAGGAACCTAATGATGCAGCTTGAGGACAAATGCCAAACAATGGAACTAGCTATAGGCAAGTTCATGGTCAAATTTGATGCTTTGAGGCAAAAAGCTCTGCCTAATCCATTAGTAATAAATGACAGGTTAATGTCACATGAAGACTATGACAAGAGAATCAGAGAAGTGGCAAAGGAGCAAGCCAATAGTTCCTCCATGAAAGGGATGCCTACAAGAAAGGTTCTTTACCAGACTTTTGAGAACCTATTTTACCTCCAGCATGAGGTAAAACATCTTTTTGTAAACAAGCCCACCTTTGCAAAATACACAGAAGTTGATGAAGTCTACAAAAGAATGGTAAATATTAAATTACCAGATACAGAGACTTGGGAAAAATTGAATGATTTACTGTGAAAATGCAAGGTAAACAGTGAATACAGAGCAGTGAAAGAAAAGCAACAAATCAGCTAAGTAAAAGAGTATCAAATGAAAGAGTATCAGTCAAAAGGCAAAGTAAAAGAACAGCCAGCATAGAGCAACAACAAAGGAGAGAAAGAAGCAAAAGATCAAAGCATAAAACAACAAAGTCAGTAAAAGAAGGGACAGCTAGCCTTTTAGTTTCCTAGGTATCTCTCTCTTCTTGCATGAAGATATTTATTTTCCTTGAATAATTCCTAAAACGGTTTAGGATATTTTGTAACTATTTTTTGTATAAATACTTCATAATTCGAAGTATAGAGGGTGGATTGCTGAACATTTCTATAGTTACATTGATCTAAAAACCTGAGGGTTTATTGTAAACATTTTCAAGTCAGCAGACTAGACTAAGTAATAAAGGCATTGCATTACAGGATTCATGTGTTGGGCCACTTCAATGAAGTATCTTTCATTTGTTGAATTGTTATCTTCTTAAGTTTTTCACATACATACATGTTTTCAAATTTAAATGAAATAACTAGAATTTTACTTCAGAATTTGTTTAAGTACACTCTGTCTTGAACAGTTATTCATTTTTATGTTTTCTTCTGATATCCAGAGTAGGGAATTCTTCATTGCTCCCTAGTTTCGATTGACCTCTTTCATTTCCTTCATTATCCGGTTTGAGGAATCCTTAACTGCTCCTTGACCCCGATTGAAAAACCACTTCACCATCCAGCCTAAAAGATCTGAATTTACTCAGCTACCTTGCCCTATGAACACTATCTTTAGAACTTGATTCAGTCCTGTTTTCTTGACATTTGGACTCCATGGCCCAATGGTAAAAAGACACTTATCTATCCATCTGAATCAGTGATTCCACCACCAAATCAAATCAAAACCCAATCAAGCTTAAATAACTAGCCTAAAATCAATTAACTCAATAAAGTTAAATCATAAAGAGAGAGCCCTCTCTGAGCATTAGGAAGGCTAGATCCTGATCTCAAAAGTAGGTTTGTGGTTACCTCTATTGTTTCTTTCATGACAACCCTAGGGAAATTTTAGAGTGATAACAGGTTGGACTCATGTGTTGATCATCTTTTGTCTATCACATTTCACCTTTCATTTTCTCTTGGGGCTATTTAGCACAAGAAGAAAAATGTTGTTTAGCACAGGAATTCCAAGCAAACATTCCATCCTCATTTCAGAGAACAAGCGTCTCCCTAGTGAGGAAGTTGGTGAGTCCAATTCAGGGTTTCCCTTGAGCTTATTGCAAGAGAATTGATCAACTTTGCGCATTTCCTAGGTGTAGAAGGAGTTCATGATATTTCTTTTGGAGCAACAACTATGGGTTAGAGATTCTGGGCTTTTGGAGAGAGTTTCCCCTTGGCTATAGAAAAAGTTTGTTGGCAATTTGTAGATTAGAGATTGAGGGGAATATTTGGGCTGAATTTATCTATTTTTGGTTGTGCACAAAGGTTATTTGGCAAATTTGAGCAAAGGTTTGGGGCTGAAAATTTAGTTGGAGTTTGGCTAGGAATTGGATCTATTTTTGAAGGATGTTTTGAAGGAGATTTTCAGCTATTTTCGGATGTGGATTTGGACCATTTGATGAGGTGATTTCCTATTGGATGCAGAGCTCGGAAGGATGGAATTTTCGCACTATTTCGGGCTTTCCTGGTCAGCTAGAATTGACCCAAGATTTTTCTAGGTTTTTGTGGGTATTTGGAGGAAAAGCCATGGCTAAAATTTCATAATTTTTTGAGCAGTTTCAAGGGCAAAAATTCTACATCTTTCTAGTAGCAAGAACAATATTTTTGGGTAATTCACACTTTTTGGGGTTTTCCAGTTCAGCTGGAATTAGCCCAAGATTTTTCTGGGTTTGGTAGATTTTGGTGAGAGAAGCCTCTAGTTAATTTTGCAGAATTTTTGGATCAGATTTGACGGCATAAACCATGACTTACCTCCAACAGCAGCAACAAAATTTTTGGGCAGTGCGAGTTACTAGTTTGATCCATTTTTGGGCTTGCATGCTTGCAAAAGCAAGCCCAATTTCCATCATTCCACTCTATTTGTACTCAGTTCCAGCATTGATATTTAATCAAAACAACTTAAATTTACAACGCATATTCTGTGGTTTATTGATTATGCATGCATGTGTGAATTTCGTATTGTTGTAGCTTAGTGCATGTCTCCGTTATTTATTGTTATTTTTCATTAGGAACATTATAATAGTCCAACGAAAGACGTCCCCAATCTCCAAAGGCACTTGGTAACCTGTCTAAACACAACCAACACTTGTAATGCCAAATATTAGTGCAAATGAAGACTTGCCGTAAGAAGGCAAAGTTGGATTTGTTGTTCAATCGAGAACAAACAAATCACAACTATTGCTCAGGATATGCCAAGCTCAAGGGAGACTACTAAGAATTGCTATCTTCCTTACCTAGACAGAAATGCCCTCATGCTATACACAAAAATACAATAGCAATTCAAGATAATTTCAACAAGATGTAACCATAATATGAGAAGAAATTCGAAGCAAGATACAAGTCGCCTCATGCATCAAAGCATAACAACACAAGACCAATAATGTAACCCCCAAAGACTTTCTTTATTGCTTCAATAGAAATTTTGGTAGAGTAACTGTTGCTGGAAAATTTGATTAGGGCAACATTTAATTTAACTTTCCTTACATGACAATTATTTGTGACATTATGTTCTTCTCCTTTATTATACCTATATTCTTATCATCAAATAAATGCCAAAACAACCATACAAAGATGAACACAAGATATAGACCCCAAGCTAGGGCAAAATCTCTCCAAGGGAAAACCCAGAAAGAACCTCTTCTTATAGAATCAATTCAATGGATACTTTTGAGCCCCGAAACCTAGACCATGACTGCCACCAAGAATCAAGCCAGCTAGCCAACCTTTCTCCTATAAAACAAGACAAGGCTCTTCCAAGGATAGCGAGGTAACATCTCTTCAAGATAATGGCTCTTCCAAGGATAGCGAGGCAACATCCCTTCAAGATATGAGGTAACCCTAGAAATCCTAGCATACTCGCACATGTGGACAATAGAGGACATATTTTAGACTTTCAAATTCTTCTAGGGCTTCTTCCTTCATTTGCTAGTCTTATCCTTGCTTTTCTAAGACTTTCGCACTCCTTTCCAATTGCAGATCGAACCCAAGATGAGAATGCTTGATGTGTGTTCTAATGGCTCGACCCTCCATCTTTATATAGCCTTTCCTAGGGCTCGAATAGCCCTCACAAGGCCGACTTGAGCTAGGCTGGATAACTTGAGCCTTGGGAGTCTTCTAGACAAAAATAATTTTCTTTTCTTGATACAAGTGCCCGAATGGGTCTTTTACAAAGTGACGACTCTTTGACTCACGTAAGCCCTAGGAGACCTAATGACAAATAACTTGAGCATGAAACCCATGCTCCAAAATAATTTTCTTTTGTTTTTTACATCAATTTATTTCTCCTTTTGATAAACACATAAGATTTACCTTATGACATGAGTCAAATGACAATTATGAAGACCAAAACTAGTTACATTCTTCATCACTCCCTCTTAACTAGGGAGGTATTCGTAATTGTCCAACCTGTACAAGGACAATACTCCCTTTGAAAAGTTCTCATAAGAAGAGTTGGATTGATAAGCCAATTGTAAGCATCGACATTATGATCAACCAACACTTTCTTTTGATGCCTAACTAGACAAGCTCTACTTCATTCAAAATCATTATGCTGGGAGGCTTTATGTGTGATACCACACTACCTTTACATGGCACATACCCCATCCGGATGCCCACAAGGTATGTCCTTTTGGGACTATTCTTATCTTGGATTTCCAATCCTGAATCCTCAAAGAATATTGGTCCTCTTTGACCACTCTTCTGTTGGATATCTGTCCTATCCTCAAAGAGTGTCAGTCCCTTGTCTTTGGATGTTCCATCCTCAAGGAAACCACATATGCTTATCCATTCCTCTATCATTCTTTCTTCAGGGGCTTCACTTAGACTTACGGCTGTTAGTCTTGGTCAAGTGCATGACACATGAAGAAAAGAATGCACATGTGATGTACAACATCACTCCCTCTCAACCAAAGAGGATATCCCTATTCTCCCAACTTGAGAATAGATCCTCGCTCCTATTTAAGGAGACTACTTTACTCCCTCTTAAATCTAGAGGAGATTCCAGACTTCCTTTTAATTTGGGAAGTCATCACTGTTGGAAATACTGAGGAGGGGGTGAATCAATATTTCTTTTCAATTGTTATTATTACCAGTTTAGATTCTTTACAATTTTAATCAAAGAAATGATTTTATTAAATATAGAAAAAGATTAAATACCATATCTAATGAGTTTTGCCAAGCACCAACTTGGATTTTGATGAGGCTCCAACCTTTAGGTCTCCGACCCTATCTTACCAAGGCACCAACCTTGAATTTAGGAGCACCAACTCCAAGGACACCAATCCTTCTGATTCTGAGGTACCAACCCCAAAGGCTCCGACATTATAGATTTACTCTGTCAGGAAATGTTTCATTGTATTATACTGCTTCCAAGGACTTCTTTACAAAAACTTGTCCTTGTAGTCTTTGCAACAGGTTGTTATCTGTGCTATGGCTTCACTTCGGGTTTGATCCTACCAAGATGAATCAGGTCAAAAGATTGCCCTCCCACTCTGTCTTATGCTTCCTTCTTCGCTCGGCCTTCGGCTTCTGCTGCACCTTTGTCGTCTGCTAGACTTTCGACTTCTTGACCTTCGGCTTCCTTTGTCTCTTCAATTTCACGAGTTGTGAACTTCTTTAATTCTTCTTTGTGCCAATTCTCGATCAATGCTTAAGGTGAGGTTTTATAACTTGTATTTATACGGGTTTCCCCAATACTCAAAAGACACGTTCATTTGAAAGGAGAGGCCAACTTATGGATATTCATCCAATTACTCATAAACTTGTTTTATTTACGAAAGATTTTATAGGAGAGACCGTACCCAAAGAGGTCCCACATCCACGTCATCAATTGCAATCGCAACTTTCGGAGGTCCCGTAATCGCAACTCTTAACATCACCAATGTAACATGGCCGATATTCATACTGCCGATGAAACGGATGCAATATAATATTAAACCATCGTCAATAGATCCGTCGGGTCCACAGCTAATATCGCAATCGGCGGTTGGGTTCACAAGACTTATCGCAATCGACGGTCAGGTTCACAAGTCTTATCGCAATCAGTGGTCTGACGGTGACAACCCTTATGATTTGCGTAACTTCCTCAATACCTGGACGCGATACTACATAAAGGTATATTCTATGGAGCTATCGGGTTCGCAATGTTATTGCAATCGAAGGATTTGCATATACATCCCTTATGACTTGCGATATGAACATTCCGATAGACAGATGTAATATTTCATTAAGGTGAATTGTAATGGTCCCGTGGGTCCACAATATTATCGCAATCAGAGGATTTAAGTGGCATTCCTTTGTGATACATAACTTCCAATGCGGATGCGATATTCCATTAAGGTGTAATATAATGGTCCAGCGGGTCTGCATATTATATCACAATCGACGGATTTGTATGTGACAAGGTTTTAAGGTTAGCGATATGGCGGATGCGATATTTTTTAGGGTGTGTTGTAATGGGACCATCGGGTCCGTAACTCATATCGCAATCAGGGGTTTGAGCAGTGTTTACATAACTTAATATAATAGAACCGTCGATAAGATTTTTGCTGATATTATATACTGTCGAAAGGGTTCCCATGGTTTATTACTTCCTCCAATATGGCTCTTACTCTTGGCATATGCGATAGATCTGCATTGTCTTGGCTCATCGCTCCTGTGGTTTCTCTTTATTCCTATGACTTCCGATACACTGCTTCGATAGCTCTTCTTCTAATTAGCTCTTCTCTTCTTCCGATAGCTCTTCTTTGATGGCTTCCGATGAACTCTTCCTACCCCTGTTGCTTCACGGATCTACTCTACTTGGCTTCACATCATTATTTACTATCCAGAATATTGCCATATTGACATCAATGACAATCTAGATCAACAATCACCACAAGCCTTATAGCTTGTCTTCATAGCTGCATGGCTCCCTCTTTCCTTCACACCTCATTGTATCAAGCTTGCTTCCTTCCTGGGTATCAAGGAGCCATCTTCTTTCCTCAATCTTGTGACAGGTTCCAGGTCATCAATTTTTTGCCCAACACTTTCATCTTGTCATCATTAATGAAGGCATTATATTGAGTCTTTTCAGACTTCAAGCTAGTTTCCTCGTGAAAAGTGACCTCCTTTGACATTCAGGTTATCTTCTTGCATTGCTACCTTTCAATCCCAAGATGAGCGAATCTTGACTTCACAGTTCCCAAGTACCAGATATTGAGCTTCCCTCAACATTCTTCATACATTCCATCCATATAGTTGAACTTACCTCAACTTGATTACCAAGTTACCATTTTCTTTCGGAGATTATACTAGATGTTGATTATTATTCTAGCGAAAAATTCTTAATATTCCTTTCATTCTATTAGGCATCATCATGATTTATGGCCGACTTTTCTTACAGGATTATGTGAATCCTACCCAAAAGTGACTTTCAACATGCATTCTTAATCTTTCACACAATCATATAGCTATATGTATAATGAGTTTGCAACTTGACCAATTACAATCCTTCATCCCTCTAAGAGAATTATTTCCAAACAATATGGAGTATATACTAATCCTTGTCATAATGCCTTTTCCAAGAACCTCCCAAAATGATTGTTCTTATAGGATCTTGAGGATCCACCTTGGCAAAATGACTACCTCTAACATAATGTTAGACAATTTATGGATGAATATTATGCAAAATGGTCCTCAAATTTCTCATTCTTGAAATACCAAATGATTCTTACAAAACAATTCAATTAAGTAGACTCTCAATATGCTACTATCACCTACTTTTATCTATGATGCCATGCCAAAACAAGATTCTTCTAGAAAACACAATGATACATGCTTACTCTTTTAATGACCTTGTTAGCATCAGTTTTTTTCAGGGTCCTTATAGTTCCCTCTTTCCATCATGCTTATCATTAACAAGCCCAAGGATTGCTTTGCTCATCTGTCCTTCTCATTTTTGCTTCTTTCATTATGTGCCTGCAACATTTACAGACAAGTACAACCAAGCACAAATATATACAAGTACAAGAGCATGATGATGATATGGTATTTCCATGGTTTTCATATAGGGTATTCTCTTAGGATTCTTAGACACAAATCCTAAATTCCTTGATATTTCCCTTGGAAACATCAACCCTAGGGCTTCGATGTCATATCCTAGATTTCATTCAATTCCACCCTCGCTAAGATTTTACCATATACCCTAGATTACCTACAAACCCTAGAAGTCAAGAGCTAGGGTTTCTGTGAGGGAACAAACAGATTAGGGTTAGGGTTTCTCACATTACAAGGGTTTTATACTCCAAGTCCCCTCTAGGGTTTATAATCCCTAGATACAAAAAATGATGAGAAGTCTACAAACCCTAGATTCAAAACATGCAGCAAAACCCTAAAGCATTCCATGCAAACCCTTTAGCAAAAACTTGCAAATGAACATATAATACCTAGAGATCATACATACCTTCCTGTAGCCTTACCTTATCCTTTCTTGCAAAGGACTTTATTTGAAAGAGACTACTTCCCAAGGATAAAGACTTGATCTCATAGATGAAGTTGTACTTCCTTCAAAACTGCCTTCAAGAGAAGCTTCCAAGGATGTCAAGACAAGATGCTCTTTTCAAGATGACTAGATGCTTCTCCTCTTAAATTCTGGCTAGGGTATGCAACAGATGCTACTATTGAATCTCAAATTGGACTTCTATTGTAGTTCCTAGCTTCCAATGAACGCTGACATAGATACCACAGTGCTTCGTTATTTCATTATCTTTCAAGGGGTCTGGTACCTCTTATTAATTATTTGGAACTTCTGACGTTCTCACTGTGATCTTGTCCCTCAAACTAGGGCTTCTAATAAGCACAAAAATAATCTACAACATTCCTTCCTTCCTTTGCTAATATGGAGTCAAGCTTATGATTATCATACTTCAACTCCGACCCTCTGATTACGGCTTGCTATAGTCATTTCAAAACCTTGAGACTAGGCTAAAAAATGCCTCTCCAACTTACGGTCTTGTATTCTTTTCAAGGTGACTCTTTCGTCGGATTAAAGGATTGCTTTTATACCACTAAAGGCATCCCAAACAGGCCTCGCTTTTCTTGACAATTGAAACAAAATTTGCGACCTAGGATAGGCCTCTTCTAGGGCTTCCTGTAAGAGGTTTCAATGCCTCTAATTTCTTATGGATTAGATTCCTCTACAATGTGATGTCATTGGCTAGTTGTAGTGAGTGTTATTAGTCCATGAACTTGTGATTACCTCTTGATGTGAGCTTATACAATCCTATATACCTCAGAAATTTCAGATTCCAAGCCCAGGACTGCGGCCTAATTTCAGAGGTCTAATCTCGTTGAAATTTTACTCAAGAATATTCCATAAATTATTCTTCTAATTTGGATCTTGATCTAGCCATCTCGGCCTTAAAGACAATCATTTTTTTTCTTGGCTTCTTGGAACAATGAAAAAAGTCCCTACAATGATCTTTCAACTACCATGCCTTTGACCTTAGCTCTGATACCATGTTGGAAATTTTGATTAGGGCAGCATTTAATTTAACTTTTCCTTACATGATAGTTATTTGTAACATTATGTTCTTCTTCTTTATTATATTTATGTTCTTATCATCAAATAAATGCCAAAACAACCATACAAAGATGAACACAAGATGTAGACTCCAAGCCAAGGAAAAATCCAAGGGGAAAACCCAGAAAGAACTTCTCTTCTTATAGAATCAATTCAAAGGAGACTTCCAAGACCCAAAACCTAGACCATGACTGCCACCAAGAATCAAGCCAGCCAATCAACCTTCCTCCTGCAAAACAACAGAAGGCTCTTCCAAGGATAGCGAGGCAACATCCCTTCAAGATAATGGATCTTCTAGCCTTCCATCCTTACTCAAGCAATCTGCAGCTTCAGACTTGAGGTAACCCTAGAAATCCTAGGGTACTCGCATGTGTGGACAATAGAGGACAGATTTCAGACTTCCGAATTCTTGTAGGGCTTCTTCCTTCCTTCACTAGCCTTCTCCTTGCTTTTCTAGGACTTTCGCACTACTTTCCAATTGCAAATCGAATCCAAGATGAGAATGCTTGATGTGTGTTCTAATGGCTTGACCCTCCTTTATATAGCCTTTCGTAGGGCTCGAATAGCTCTCACAAGGCCAACTTGAGCTAGGCTGGCCGACTTGATTCTTATGAGACTTATAGACAAAAATAATTTTCTTTTCTTTATACAAGTGCTTGAATGGGTCTTTTACTAAGTAACAATGACTCTTTGACTCATGTAAACCTTAGGAGACCTAATGACAAATAACTTGCATAAAACCCATGCTCCAAAATAATTTTCTTTTGTTCTATTATATCATTTTATTTCTCCTTTTGATAAACACATAAGATTTACATCATGACATGAGTCAAAAGAAAATTATGAACACTGAAGTTAGTTACATGCTTCAACAACAACAAGCATCTAGCTTCCAACCATGAAATGTGTGAGACTCAATGGGTCTCGTTATACAAAAATGGGAGCAAATCCCAATGCCAAGAGGCAATGGCAAGTGTGAGCATGGTGCTAGTCCCAAGGAGAAATCCAATGGCCAAGTGTAAACAAGACTGGATGTGAAGTGGTAGCATATATCTCTTAGACAAGGCAGTGTAGACCCTCCAGACTGCTGTGCGAATACAAGTTTTCAAAGGAGAAACATAAGGGGGAGACAACTCCCTCAAAAATCTGTTGTTAACTCCTCATTTAGATTGCCAACCCAATCTACGTGCCAACTGTGGAAGAATACCATATTAGACCTGCGTATTAACTGAGGATAATCTGCCAGCGTGTCAAATATCAGCTGCATATGTCTCCAAGATGGGCCTACGTACTGCTCTTCTAACTGCCTGTGTCTTGCTTTTGATTGGTTGATTGTAAAGTTTTGGCAGTGAATGCAGTTTAGTGGGAGACAAGTGGGGAACAAACTCCACACAAAACTACAACAAATCAACTGACATCTGATCATGAAATCCATGCCCAAAATATGCTGCGTTAAACTGGCTGAGTACTCTCCTTTGGCTGGCAGTTGAGTATGACTTCAACAGGCCTAGCAAAGTGGGTAACAAATGAACATTAGTGGTGGACAAAATCTGTCCCATGTGACAAATGAACATTAGTGGTGGACAAAATCTGCCCCATGTGGTAGTGTTGTCCCCACTCATCAGTGGAGTATGACTTCAACAGGCCTAGCAAAGTGGGTGACAAATGAACATTAGTGGTGGACAAAATCTGTCCCATGTAGTGTTGTCCCCACTCATCTTTTAGCAAATATGTGACTTTTTAAAACTGATTTTCAACTGCCTTTTTGATAATTCGTGGGCCTCCAACACTACTTGCTGACTTGGCTAACTTGTCAGTGATGTGGCCCACTACCTGTGGGCCTTATGTGGCTTCCAAGTCACCTTTTTGAATTCCATTTTCAACTCCATGTCACTCCACATGACTTTTGACTTTGAAAGATACTTTTTAATGCATCTCATATTAATAAATTTGTGATTTTTTTTTGCCATTTTGCCACTTACCTTAGGAAAAATGGGGTTTGAGAGGGTAATATCTAAGTTGCACCGAAACAGACATGGATACAGGGTTTGAAACGGATACGACAAATTTTCAAAAAATCTGGATACGATACGGCAGGAAATGGTATATATATATATATATATATAGATATATATTAATTTTATATGTATATATATAACAAAATAAGAATTTCATATTACCATTCATCTTTTAG
The DNA here is from genome assembly GCA_031772625.1 of Pinus tabuliformis. Taxonomy (NCBI): domain Eukaryota; kingdom Viridiplantae; phylum Streptophyta; class Pinopsida; order Pinales; family Pinaceae; genus Pinus; species Pinus tabuliformis. The sequence continues at coordinate 620,145,723 of CM062812.1, read as the reverse complement.
AATCTAGATTATATCTAAAAGTACATAATCAATTATCATCTATCATCGTCATCAATTCAGCATAAACATTGTCATCATCATTAATGATTATTATAACATTCATGATTCAACATATCATCAAGTTTTTGTTTCAAATTTCAATCATCAACATGACAAGTTACAACATCATCACCAAAATTAATAATGCATACTACATAGTACAAAGTATAAAATGAACTATGACTGACAGTATTCTATCATTATTCATAATTCATATGGTTGTTCAAAACTTAGAAGTTTAAAAGTTAAAACACCATCGTAAATTACTTTTACATATCATCAAATATGTCATCAAGTCATCATTTTGTCATAAAACTGCTTTGTTAAGTACTACTCAAAAATCGGTTTATTGTTTTAGTGGAGATATTACTTGAATACATATCATATGTTGTTGGGGTGTGCCATTTTATTTGGAGGGGATTGATGTCTTTTATTTTGAGTGGATAATGATGAGAGCCATAGGGGATTCAATGTTGCAGAGGGACTATGATTTCTAGTTGAAAAGAATGATTGGAAAAGAGGAACCTTGTTCTTCTTTGTAGAGATGCTTAATATTGTTATACTTATCGCTGCTGTTGAAACTTGAAATGTGGGTTCATTAAAGGGTTGATGATGCTAAGGTGAGAATGTCAGCAATTTCACAATCAACATCCTCAAGTTTCTTTGGCTTGAAAATTTGTTGATGTTAAAATACCAATAACAATAGTAATATCCAATCCAATGGCCCCTTAATCACAGGATGCATATAAATTTAACTCTATATATAGGACAGATAACAACATAAAAACATTTTCCATCTACGTTTGAACTTTAAGTCACAAAGAAAAGGTAACCACCATTTCTTTAATTTGCTGTTGTTAAGTAGGGACTTCATTGTTAGTGGTAGGTAAAAATGATGGAGTTGTATTTAGGAGTTAGATGTTTCAAAGCTCAAGCTGTAACGTCGAACGTAGTCCAAATACAACTTGAGCTATCTAGATTTCTGGAAACGGTCCAAAAACTACCAAAAAAACCCAAAACGCGGGAGAAAACGGGCTTGCAGCTTCCGACGTTTCAAAAATGGCATCAATATGTTTTTTGTACGTATCCGTACCGGAATCTGTTTCAGATTCGACGAACGACGTTTCCAACGCTTTACCTAGGTGTTTCCGGCAACTTAGGGTAATATTTGTTTTTTGACCCTCAAAATGTGCCTTAGGATAATGTCGGGGTTCTGAGGATGAATTTTGGGTACTCACACGCCCCAAACATTTCCTAGGACTACTTATTTACATTTTTTTTACATAGAAATTAGTTAAAAAATCCTGTTTTGCAGGAAATTTTTAATTATTTAAAAATCCTATGTAGACTTAGTCAAACTCCATGAAACTTTATAGATGACTCAGCATGGTAATATACATTGACCATAGACACTAAGATGGACCCAAGGCTCGATCTTCAAGCCCTTACACAAGCTTTGGGGATATATGTGAGTGAAAAAACTCGGCGAGTTATTCGTTGCTAAAAAGCGAGAATAATTAGCTAAGTGAAAAAAACACTCTAGGGTGTACTCACTCGCTAATCAAGTCCCATGTCTCCTAGGCCTGTTACTAAGTTTTGTTCATCATGCTAGTGACATTTTTACAATTCCCTGCAAGGTTGCGAAATTTGAAAACAGAGAGAAGAGAGAGGAGAGAGAAAGGGGCTAGAATGGCCTGCTAACTTGTGGATTCTGAAATTTTTTTGATGTATGCTTTGCTTTGGGCTATGGAATATTTATAATATCTGCTAAGTGCGACTCAACAGTCAACAAGTCCTACTATAATAATATCCAAGCGATCAATTGTAGCCATTCAGAACCGAGGTCTCCCATCAATCCATTTATATTCATATAGTTCCACGAAAGAGGAGCTTTAATCATGCTAGTCGCATTGATTTCAGGATTGTGTTTGATAAAAGGTTCGACCCCTATTCGAAATACCTATTCGTCATATTTATGCCTGTTTGTTTGGTATTAGCTCAACGATTTTGATTCAGTTCAGATGTTTTGTAACCACAACCACACATATTGTAGCCAAAACTTCAATGACTCCTTTGAATAATCGAAACCTGTCTCTTTCCCTCTTATGCCCTGCTTAACCTATTCAATTTTTGTGGGTTTGGTGAGAGTAAGCTTTTTCTTTGCCTCCTTGACAGTCCCTTCGGCTTTAGCCTGTTAGTTAGGGATCAAATCCTCTCATCTTCAATCTACTAAATGGGATATAATTATGTTGAGCAAATTTGGATGAGTGGGTTGAGTTGTTTCAAAATATTACCAGGGAAAATTTTAAGAACCCCCCCTAAATTTATAAATATAATAAATGGGCGAATCTCCATGGTATATAGGAAAAATGGAAGGCAATTTTATCAATAATATAATATGTATATATAATTTTTTGGCGAATCTCTCACCAGGCATGGCAAATATTTTACTCAATTATAAAATCTTGTAAGATCTTGGCGAGTCTTTCACTAAATAATAAAACTTTGTAAAGTCCTAGTGAATCTTAGCATAGGCTACACGCTGGTTTAATTCCCCCATTTAAATAGGCTACATTCCAGGTGAATACCATGGGTCAATACCATGTGCCATTTTGGTGAATACCATGGGTCAATACCATGTGCCATTTTTATTTTTATTAATTCTAATATTAGGGTTAATAATGGTTTTTTGCATGGTATTAATAACAATCTAGTCCATGGTATTTGTCCCATAGTATTTTCGCCATAGGTTTCACCTAAATATAACCCATTTTTTTAGTGTTCGTAAATATAAGGTGACTTATGGAGTAAATATAAAAAAATGTTTTATTTGTTTACCATATCTCTCGTTTATTTATATTTTTATTAATTTACCATACCTCTTTTACAAATATGGTATTTGGCCCATAGGATTCACTTAAATAAAACCTCTTTCTTGAGCCTTCATAAATAGAACGAGGGTTATGGACTAAATATAAAAAGAGGTTTTATTTATTTACGATACGTTTAGTTTATTTATATTTTTATTTATTTACCATACCTATGGTATTTGGCCCATAGGATTCACTTAAATAAAACCTCTTTCTTGAGCCTTCATAAATAGAACGAGGGTTATGGACTAAATATAAAAAGAGGTTTTATTTATTTACGATACGTCTAGTTTATTTATATTTTTATTTATTTACCATACCTTTTGAGTAAGTATAAAAAGACGTTTTATTTATTTACCATACCTCCACTTTACTTATATTTTTATTTGTTTACACCCTTACATGTATATAAGATGACTTATGGAGTAAATATAAAAAATGTTTTATTTATTTACCATACCTCTCATTTATTTATATTTTTATTAATTTACCATACCTCTTTTATAAATATGGTATTTGGCCCATAGGATTCACTTAAATAAAACCTATTCTTGAAAATGGGCGAATGGATTCACTTAAATAAAACCTATTTTTGAAAATGGGCGAATGGAAGGTTGTAAGTCCTAATTTCAAGGGCTAAATTTACCTTTTTTACCCTCTCCCTTAAAATAAGGTGGGCTATTTGAGGTGACTTGTATAAATGTACTATGATACAAAATATTCGCCCACTAAAAATTTAAAACCACTTAATTTCGCCAAAGGGCGAACATTCGCCCCTAAAATTATCCTTGAATATTACATTGTTCATACATAGTTGGTAAGCGAAGGAATGTAATTTTCTTGAGAATGAATCCTACCACCCCAACCAACCCTGAGTCAAATCCACGCAATGCTAGTGAATTGAGATGGAATCAACTACAAAAGGCCAGTCATTTCCAGTTGAGTTCATCCTACTCATTGAAGCTTCCTATCTGCAGTCAGTTTGGTTGAGAGCCTTTCTTACAAAAATATTATTTTCTACTCCACCAAATAAGTCCTTTGAGATTGGACTAACCCAATGCCCGTAGAATATTTATTGATAATGGATGGGTTAGGTTATTCAAATGAATGCCCTAATACTGATTAGTTCGGGGGGTGGGAAATATGTATTTGAACTAGCTCTAATTTTGGGTCTCAATGGTAGATAGGTCAAGTTCTCCTAGTAGTGTAGGATTGGAATGATGCCATAATACACTTCCAGAGTTTAGTGTCAAAGTTGAGTGGGGTGATGTAGTCACACAAATATCTATATTGGAAGAGGCTGAAGGCCAACCCCAGCTTACCAACAATGTCTTTTTGTCTTGCCCATCAATTAACTCAAGTCACTATTAGGAGATCAATCGATAGTATTAGGGAAAATAATGGCCCCTTGAAATGAACCCACTAAAATGTGTCTCTCAAGCTCAACAAACAAACCACCGATGCTCAAGGCTCCCAAGTACGACGTTGAGTGGCAAAATATTCTAGTGTTAGATCACTAGCCTACCAATCCCTTCAATTGTTTTGAAAATCCTACCCACTCATGTAACTTGATCGATCTGAGAGAGAATGAAACAAATTTTATATACAATTGAATTGTGTTGTTGGAGAGAGCTTTCCGTATTATCAATCTCTAAGGAGTGTGGGAGGGCCTTAGAAAACTAAAATCCATTACAACGATGCGCTAAATCCATGATCTTTCCTCGTGACTCGTAATGGAGAGAGAAACACATGACAATTGGTGGTTTCCTTTTGTCCAAGTGCCAAGGAGGGATTTGGAGGGGTTGAAAGTGCTATCACTAAACCATGCATGCTTTCACTAGTGACATCAATTACTATAACCTACTCATGCACTAGAGGAACATGTTGGAAAAGGTTCAAGAACATGATTGAACCAATAGAATGCTACGTCCTCCTTGAGAAAGAGGTTATGGTTTTCTTCATTTGGTTTGAATCCGCAGGGCTAGCACCTCTGTATTTCTGTATACATAGAGCATTCCTACACTTGGCCTACTTTCATCACTATCGGTCTCGATTATCTATGTATTAAGTTGCCACGCCAAAGGAAATGGAATGCTACCAAGCAAAATTCACTTTGTTTTTCTCACACTAGATAAATGAGTCAACTAAGATTAGGTACACCCAAAGCATGGCTAAATAGGTGCACCTTCTTCTATTCACAGAGAAATCCAACTGTACCATATCTCCCCCATTGAATTTTATTGTTGTTCGATACTCTAAGCTAGGATCAAACTACTGAGATAAGAAAGAAGCAAACAAATCGAGTTCGTGAAGCAAACAAATCGAGTTCGTGTGTTCACGAGGCCTTCCAATCATTGTTGAATTTTCTAATGCATCCAAGACTAGTATAGTTTTTCAAAATTGATAACTACTTCTACTAATATAATCAGTCTTCTTTTAGCATTACAATCATTAAGCAACTATACATGAAAAACTTCAACCATTCACTTCATCAATAAAGCAATAGAGATCATAGTAAATAGTAAGCAAGAGACAAGAGACACCAAAATTAGGCTCATAGCCAGAGAAAAACCCACAATGGGAAAACCCAACCAATCTTTCCAAATGAGAGAAATTTTGTTCATCAATAGTGCATCAGAATATTCAACAAGATTCCAACCTTACTGACCTCATAAATGTGTAGTCAATCCAATCAATGCAGAGGGAGAAAGAGTCAATTTTGGTCAAAGTCTGATTTGCAATAGAAGTTTTGAATTTTGGCCTATGGAAGACAGTCAAACCTCAATCAACGAACCCTCGAAATCTTCGATCAAATTCACAGGTTTGACTTGCAGTCAACGTGCTTAAAACAAAGATGAAAATGCAGTCAAACAGAGTCAAAGTTTTCCTGAAATGCTTGGCCTTGAAAGTCAAAGAGCTCAGTCAAAGTAGAAGCAATCTCTCCAAGTCAAATATAAGAAGATAGGTTGGTCAACACATAACAAATTCTGCTTTAGATTCCTTCGTACGTGTGGATGTCTTCTCTCTATTTCAGATCGAATTGTGTGATGTGATGTGCATCCAAATGAAGTTCAACAAACCTCTATTTATATGTGGTTTTGGAGGTGTTTTTCTAACGTGGAGCGAACTTGTCCTTCTTAAGCCGACTTGATCAAACTTGAAAATATAAATTTTCTTCATTAATTGCTAAGGAAAATACCGACCATAGCTACCCATTTTTCAACACTCCCTCTTAGTGTATTTTTCATTCTCTCTCAAGGTCAATCTCCCCGAATCCATAGGTCTCTCGGCGCATAGCCTAAGGGAGTGACAATCTTCCCAACCAATCCATAGGTCTCTTGGCAGATAACCTAAGGAAGATTGTCAATCGTATGATGTTGTACAATAATTGCTCCCTCTCTCTTAAAGAGTGGTTCTCAACAACTCCAAGTTGTTCTCTAAAATAAGCAAACTTCATCTGGAACAACAGTTTTGTCAACACATCAGCAACCTGCTCATCAGTAGGGGCATCTTCGAGTCCTCAAAGAAGGAAAGGTAAGGAAGACAATGATGCATATCCTTGGCGTCCTCTATTAAACTCTTACTATCCTCGTTGTACCAAGGATCCACAATTTTTAAATCAAGCAAATTCTCCCTCATTTTTGTCCACTAGGGAATCACCAAAAATATTTGAGGCTCCTACTTAAAGCGTTTGCCACCCTATTTATTGTTCTATTTATATAAGTAATATCAACATCATATTCACTTGTTAACTTTGACCACCTTCGTTATCTGGTGTTTAAATGGTCTTGGGTGAATGTGTGTTGCACGCTTTGACAAACAAACCCCACTGTTATATTTATCATTCTTGATGCCAATAGTTCTAGGTCACACCATGTCATAACAAAATGTACAATATATGTATGGATGTGCCAAATACATTACAACAATCTTCATTTTGTAACAAATGTGGACTACTTTCACTATGAACACAATCCTCAAGTAAGTTAACAAAATCTCTACAACTATATAAGTATATTTCTCATATATTAACACAATTAATTTCATATGAAATTAAAAGCATCATAGTTATATATGTTTAACATCTTATCACAGTGAAATGTCACAAGAGAATGTACAAATAGTGAGTGACCATTAACTCAAAACCACATGTACATTGGAGCTACATCAAGGTGCATCAATGCATCTTCGGAATTAATCTCAACTACATCACTTACACCACTCAAGTTCAATTAATAGATGGCTCTTAGTCTAGGACTTGTCGCATAGTAGATCTCCTTTAACAGGGAGATCATTTATACAATTATATGATTATGCTCCAAAAAACATACAATTATATGATAGGCTCCAAAAACCTAAGTTGCCGGAAACGGCTGCCTGAACACCCAAAACGCCGTTTTCCGTTTTGGATACGTATGCACAGTAGAAACGGAAAAAAAAACGAGGGGGAAAAACGTTTTGGGTGCCATTTTTTGATTTGGAAACGTACCATTTTTTTCCTAGCCGTTTTTCAGGCGTTTTCCTGAAAAACCCTCCCGTTTTAAAAAAAAATACGTTTCAGCAAATCGTGATACATTTTTGCAAAATTTCAAAACGTTTTTGGTAGCTCATACCTTGCCCGCTGGGAACATCACGATTCACTTCAGATTTTAAGAATTTAACTTTTAAGTTTTGAAGTTTTAACTTTACAGGTCACGGTTTACAATTTCATTTTACCCTAACCTAAACGACAAGAGTGCTGAGTGAGTGTTGAGTTCACTGCCGCCGCTGAGAGGTTCACTGCCCGCTGACAGAGGTTCACTGTCGACTCTCCACTGTCCAGACTCCAGTGCCATCACCGCGGACACCGGAGAGACATAGCTGCACAGTGCAGCGTTCTAACTTCTAATTCCTTGGACCTCAACCGTTGAAATTTACTGAACCTGCCGACATCGTTGGTCCTGGACCCCTGGTATTTACCGTTTTACCTTATCATTTTGTTAAACTTAGTGTTTTACGTTATCATTTTGTTAAACTTTAGTGTTTTACGTTAGTTGTTCAGAGCCCTAGCAGGAAGCCAGAACAATTGCAGAAATAATGGTATTATTGCCATAGAGAAATGGCTACAACTCTATAGTTGCCCCTGCATGTGCTGGTGATTTGTTTGGGCCTTGGTTTTAGCTCTTTAGTAAGTCAATTATGCTTTCTCTATTTAGTGTTTGGTTTGAATAGTGAACTTTGAACTTTGGCCTTGGAACAGTGTTTTGTTTTGCATGGATAATCTATTTATTTATGTTAGCACACTAGTTGTGGTGTCGGAGTTTTCACTTTGCCATGGACTTTGGTCTGAAAGTTAAAAGTACGCAATGCACTGGCTGGCATCTCTTTTCATCAGGTGGCACCAGATGCTGAGCTGCTTCTAGCAGCTTCTTCCGACCTAAACGGTGAGAGAAGTAGAAAGCACCCTATCACTTGAGATGATTAGATCTTGCAACTTATAACATATCTTAAACTTTCTTCTAAATTTTGCAATTTAAAAAGGACATGACAAAACACACAATTAAAGTTGCCAAGGTGTATCAGTATCTGAACCAGAAAAGAAAACCTGTTGAAGAATTAGTTAACTTTATGAGCTAGACAGCACACTGCAGATGCCAAGAACTTGGCTTCCAGCCAAAAGTTTGAAACACCAAAACAGCATAATGAAGCAAACAATAACCAGGTCTAATTCTAAACTTGCAAAGGATGGGCAAGTTGGTTAGGCACAGGTTCTAATTCTAAACTTGCAAACTTTGTATTAGCAAAGTACAAGGGTCTTACATTTTCTGTTTTCAAAAAAGAATACTGTTCTAAATTCTAATCACTTGTTGAAGTTTAATTTTTAAATCTGTTTCAAACTTTCATGCAGATTTGTAATCACAGTTAGTCAAAGCAAATTTAACCACCCTTTATTGAATAGCTATCTGATCAGGGTCAATTGAAGAATGTGGCACAATATAACAAAGTATACTGTATGAACCAACATTGGAATTCAAATGTCCAGGACAAGCATCAGCTTCATTCTGATTGTTTGCATGCTTTAAATGTTAGTCAACTTAGGTACCTGTTTGATTTGTTTGAATCCATTCCAAAACCGATTGTCATGGGAAAGTTCTGCCCTGTTATCATGACTCAGTTATCGTCACTGTTTGATGCAACTATCTAGTATCATGGAACCTTGATCCAGTGCCTTTCTTCTTTTTTAACATGCTTGAGATCAGAATCTTTGTCTGTTGGTTCCTCCTAGGGAAAGTGACTGTTGCATTGCCTCCAGACTCCAGAGTCATCACGATTTATAACTTTTCAATGGTTAGAATGGCATAAAAAATCAGAATCACAGTCACTGCATTCAAGACTTAGAAATTGCAAACTGTTTATCACAGATTTCACTCATTTTTGTAGTTATTGGAATAATAACTAATAATGATGGAACAGAGTAAAGAGAAAGGCATATAAATAAATGATGAGATAATTTTATTAACATCCAGAAATGACCAAATAAATTTTTTTAAATACATATCTGATATTTGTCAATTTTCTTTTTTCAGTTTCATTTACATCATCATCATTCATGGCAACTTCAAGTTCAGCCATTCATGAGGTAGAGGAAGTGGCACAGGAAATTGAATCAACCCATAAAGTTGATCCAAAGTCACCACTTTGGAAATATGTAACTACCATTGGGAAGATCCAAGGAGGTGGATCATTGGCATGGGTTTGCAGTGAGTGTAAAAAGGAGTTTAAGGGGTCATACACACGGGTTAAAGCACATTTGCTTGCGTTAAGAAACAATGGGGTTCGAATATGTAGTGGCCCACCTAAAGAGAATGGGACAGATGGAAATGGTTTAAGCAAGGTAAAAATTGCAAAATATCAGAGAGAACAAGACGAGGCAGATGCTAAAGAAAATGAAGAAAATCCTGCCTCCCATTTAAAACACCCAAAAAGGTTGGGAGCATCTTCATCAAAACCTCCACTTCATTCCCATGGAATTGTTGGGTCAAAGTGGTCAAATTTAGGACCGCTTGAGAAGAGTTTTAATGATGATACTCGAGAGATAGTAGATGCAGCTGTAGCTCAATGCATTTATGCAAATGGCCTTCCCTTTAACCTTGTGCAATCTCCTTACTGGGCAAAGATGGTAAAAAGTTTGAATGAAGCCCCAAGAGGGTACAAGAGCCCTAGATATGAGAAGATACGCACCACATTGTTGAGTGCTCAAAATTTAGATTTGGAGGCTAAATTAGCCCCCATTCGTGATTCATGGCTCATTTCAGGGGTGTCCATCATTTCTAACGAATGGAAAGATCAAATAAATAGGCCTTTGATCAATGTGATTGCTTAGAGCCCACATGGGGCAATGTTTTTGAAGGCAGTGGATTGTGAGGGGCAGATGAAAGATTCTCAATTCATTGCTAACATCTTGATTGAAGCAATTGAATTGGTGGGGCCTGAAAATGTTGTTTAGGTAATAACTGACAATGCAACGGTGTGTAGAGCAGCAGGCCTAATTATTGAAGGCAAATATCAACACATTTTTTGGACCCCTTGTGCTATACATTCATTGAACCTCATGTTGAGCAAGTTGGGGAAGCAGATTGAATGGATTCGAGCTATTTTTGAAGAGGCAAAAGAAATTCAAGCCTTTATCACAAACCACCACATGTCCCAAGGCATCTACAGGGAATTTGCTAAGTTGGAGCTCCTTAAGGTACCTATACTTTAAAGTTTAAAGTTTATTAAATATTTCATAAATTCTAATTTCTGACTCTAAATTCAAATATCTAAATTGGATTCTCAAATGTCATGATTCGTGAATCATAATAGGTTATTCAATCAAATTATGATTTTTCAAATTGATTGAAATTTGAAACATTGGCAATTTGACACCTGCAGGTTGCCGAGACTCGATTTGCTTCTCACATCATAGTCTTAACAAGGCTCATGCAGGTGAAAGATGCATTACAATCAATGGTATGCAGTTCTCTTTGGAATCAATGGAGGCAATCCCAATCTGATAGAGCACAAGCAATGAAACGGTTGGTTGTTGATGATGAATGGTGGGATAGGGTGGAGTACCTCTTGGCATTTACTAAGCCAATTGTGGATTTGCTCCGTATGTTTGACACAGATATGCCTAATCTGGGAGAGGTGTATGAGGGCATTGATTCCATGATAGAGAAGATAAGGTTGGTTATAAATGCCAAGGAGAATGACCCAGATGAAATCTTTTACAGAGAAGTAAAAGATATATTGACCAAAAGGTGGAACAAGATGACCACCCCATTGCACCTTTTAGCCTATGCAGTGAATCCAAAATATTATGCTGCAGAGTTGCTATGTGATCCAGAAAGAAGTGCACCAAACAAAGACCCAGAAGTTGCAAAAGGATTTAAAAATGTTTTTAGAAAGCTTTTTGTAGATCCTGAAATTGGGCTTCGGATTCGTGCACAGTTTTCTCATTTTGTGGGATCAGAGGGTTGGGGTTGTGATATTGAGTGTATGCGGGACAAGAGCAGATTAAGTCCAATTGAGTGGTGGAACTTCTATGGTGGGGCACTTCCACATATCCAAAAATTGGCCATCAAGATCTTGTCACAGTTTGCTAGTTCTTCTTCAGCAGAAAGGAACTGGAGTACATACGGCTTCATCCATTCAGTGAGGCGAAACAGATTGGGCTCTAAGAAGGTTGAGGAACTAGTGTATGTTAATTCAAACCTTCACCTTCTGTCACACAAGAGAGATGAATACAAATTAGGGCCCACCAAATTATGGGATGTGGAACCAGAGTTGCTTGACTTGGATATGACATTGAATGCCATGTCTCATATGAATTTGTTTGATTCGGAGTCATCACTGGGAATAGGTGGATCTTCAAGTGGACATGGCAGCGATGTTCCCAATGCCACTTCTAGAGAGGATGTGGAAGTGGAACATTATAGTGCCATGAATGAAGACATATTTGATGATATGTAAAAATGTAATTTATGTAATTTATGATGGTGTTTTAACTTTTAACTTTTAAACTTTTGAACAACCATATGAATTATGAGTAATGATAGTAGACTACTAGTCATAGTTCATTTTGTACTTTGTACTATGTAGTAATTAGTATGCATTATTAATTTTGGTAATGATGGTGTTCATGTAATTTGTCATGTTGATAACTTGATGTTTGAAATTTGAAGCAAAAACTTGATGATATGTTGAAACTTGAAACTTGAATCATGAATGTTGTAATAATCGTTAATGATGATGGCAATGTTGAATGTTTATGGCATATGTTGAAACTTGAATTGATGATGATGAATCATGACAGATCATAGATGATAATCTAGATTCTGAAATATGAATGGTAATATGAATTTTTTTATTTTATATATATATATATATATATATAATGTGCCGTTTCCTGCCGTATCATACCTAGATTTTTTGATAATGATAGTAGACTGCCAATCATAGTTCATTTTGTACTTTGTACTATGTAATAATTAGCATGCATTATTAGTTTTGGTAATGATGGTGTTCGTGTAACTTGTCATGTTGATAACTTGATGTTTGAAATTTGAAACAAAAACTTGATGATATGTTGAAACTTGAAACTTGAATCATGATTGTTATAATAATCGTTAATGATGATGGCAATGTTGAATGTTTATGGCATATGTTGAAACTTGAATTGATGATGATGAATCATGATAGATCATAGATGATAATCTAGATTCTGAAATATGAATGGTAATATGAATTTTTTATTTTTATATATATATATTATGTGTTGTTTCCTATCGTATTGTATCCAGATTTTTTGAAAATTTGTCGTATCCGTTTCAAACCCCGTACCCGTATCCGTTCGCGTATTCATTTTCTGGTAACTTAGCCAAAAACCTAGCACTCAATCTCAATCTACCCAGAATAGTAATAATCCTCTTGAATTTCTTAGATGTCACATGTTTGAATTAAGAGTATTGTAATTATAAGCGTCAGTATGTCAAATCATCATTGTCACAACAATCATCTAATCCAAACTCCTTCATGTATCACATGCAATGCATGTCTCTACTATGCATATGTTGAAGATAAAGCAATTGCATGTTGTTGCTTCTACTCTAACAAAGGAACATGCATGAAACATAAATCAAGATGTTTATTCCCTAAGGTACATGTATCAAGCCCTAATTTTTTGTATCCATTTAAATATAAATGATCTCTGAGCCATTATTGGATCCACCAACATGTCCCTAGGTGTTCCAAAATGCTTGTAATGGCTAAGCTTGCCAAAAACCACTATGCCATGAGCCATATTCTTTTATAGTAAAGGGTGTGATCATATTAGATAGGCTAACTAGGTGAAGAATCATGCACAAGACATCATACATATGGCCTTCCCTTGACACAGTGTTTAGTAGAACTATATAACTAAACATGCGATAAACTATCATCTAGGATTTCTCATAATGAAAGGGCGAAACAAGCTTGTAATTGTTCTAGTCATTATTTTGTCCCAGAACTGGAAGGACACTCTGACCTTCACGAGTTCCTGTTTGATTTCAGGTGGATGCCTAGAAAAAGTCGCCTCCAAGTAATCCTCGGGTTGACATAGTTTCCTTACATATTCATAGGTCACTAAACTTTGTTTCCATGCGCTTCAGACTCGAGAATAATTCCAATTTGATCTGTTGCAAGCAATTGATTGGTATTGGATTCCTCACTAAATGACTCTCTTGATGCATTGGCTGTTAGTAATTTTATAAAAGATCTTGACCCCCTTTCAAAGAGAGTTTTGCTTGCCATAATTGAGGAGAGTAACATCCTTACCAACACTAAACATCAATATACACTCAAGTAATCATAACTCATAAGGAATTTATTAGTTTAGTATTATTATTAAATAACATAACTTATTATCACAATGTGCACAATTTACTAACTTTAAGGATACATCTAATATGTATGTACAATTCATTTTATATGCCTTAACTTTTATATATGCATTAGCCATGATTCACATATATGAATTTGATATATGTGTTTCAATATATCACTTTATATAACCCTAGATTTATGGATAGATTATTATAAGACCATGCATCTTGGTAAGGTGAGTGAACATATAATTACTTTGAAATTCATTTTAATCTTTCTTTTTTTTTAAATTTAATAATACTTATTCTATAACAAGTGTTTATCCCTGCCACTTAAATTAGAAATTATGATCTGGAAAAATTGCATACAAATTATAACCTATATTGACCAATGCCCAATTAATAAATTAGAAATTATGATCTGGAAAAATTGAATAAAAATTATAACCTATATTGATCAATGCCCAATTAATAATGGTCAATAGGCAATTCCCATCTTATAGTTTTGCTTAGTTTTGCTTTAACAAAAACTAATAATTTGAGATGTTTGAGATGTGAAGTGGACAAATCAATTACTTGCTTTGGTACAAGGATTTGCATAAATTTTGGTGGGTAATAACAACTAGTAAGTCTACACCATTACAGTTTTACTCCTACATGAGTGTTGAGGGAAACATAAATAAGGGAGGGAAGTAACTCCTGATAAGAATATTTATTTACATCTTATTTCTATAAAATTTCTTTTTTGTAAAAGAGTTGCTTAATTTATGATGGGAAGTAAATGATGGTGAATATGTTATTTACTAGATTATGAACTATTTTCAAGGATTATGTTTTTGATGATTTTCTTGCAAAGCTTAGAAATTAAAATCACTATACAAATATTTTAACAATCATGCATGAATAATGTAACCATGTCCCTAAATTATGTAAGGAGTTTTTCGCATAACATTGTATTGTGCACATGCTATAATAAGACTTTCAAGTTATGGTCCATTTAAATAATTCAAAATTAATATTGAAAAATAAATATTTATTTTTCAAGCTATTACAAGTACTAGTCATGTATCTAATAATTTCTAATGGGTGGTCAGCCTCCTGCTCAGATTTTCTATGAGGAAGTTAATTTTGTTGTTCTTTTTTCAAAAAAGAAAAAGAAAAAACTTACCATATGAGTGACTTTATATCTAAGTTTATTTAATCATTGTTTCTATACCTATTTTTATTTGAATAAATCAACTATGAGACCCTGGATTTACAGATCACCTCGAAAAGAACGATGAAACGACATTCTCGGTTTAAAACTGTAAACTCTTAAGGCAAGCAGAAGCACTATTTAAGTGAATGCCTCACAATCACAATTTCTCTAGATTAAAATGGCTAAGTTTCAACAACTCAATAGTATCTTCGAAACATTTTGAATTATACAAATTCCACAGTTAAAACTTATATTTTAACAAAGTTTAGGTCAAACAAAAATAGAAATTGTAAAAAAAAATATCACCACAGGAAAAACATCTATGAAAAAAAGCCCCAGTGGTATGCAGCTTCCAGTTTTCTGGTTGCTACGAATAATGAGGTAAGAATTTTGTTTCTTTATACAAAATATTTGTTCACTTTTAGGTTTCAACCATGTCACTTCGAGAGCCTCTTTTTTCTTTTCATTTTCATTTACATTTTCTTTAAAATGAATCTTTGATTTGTTGATCTCAATGTAAAAATAAAATGTTAAAGATTCAAATTAATCCCTTGTCTTCTTGAAATTTAGTACACCATATGAAATCTTCATTGAAATATTTCTTGCAGCGTCAAGCCAGTGGAACAAAGCTTTGAGGCAATGGGTTCAGAAGAGGATCGGTTATTAACAGATAAATTCAAGGAACGCAGGACGGATCTGACGAATTTTAGTGAACCAACCCGTGATGTTATACATATTCATCCTAATATGAAAATGGCTGAATTAAATGGATATGAAGAGAAGTTCACCAGAGTTTTGAAAGCATCATCCACAGGTCAAGTATAGAAGTTGACAAAAAGGGTCACTTGGGATTCCCAGATGTGTTGGTTACATTCCTAATGTAGAATTTCATTCCCAAAATTTTGGTTACATGTAGAAATTGGGGATTCATGCTATAGCATTATAGTTGGTTGAATATCTTTAAATATAAATGAAGAATGTATATTGCAAAAATAAGGCAATTGAATTGGAATGATGAATTTCTCCATGAACTCTACGCTATATAAAGTATTAGTGTAAAATATATATATATATATATATATATATTCTAATTAAATATTTCATTCCAAAATATATTTCATTATTTAAGTATTTTTATGGAATTCTAATGAAATATCTCATCCAAAAATGTTGGCAAACATTGTAAGTAACTCATAAAAATTGTTTTATACTTGCAAAAGGAGTTTTTATAACCATTATGCTAAACAGGATACCCTATTTCGGAGATATCATAATTAAGATAACAATAACAGAGTTGTTTTATGACTCAGATTTCCTTTTATAGAATGAATGTTCTAAGCCATAATCAGAGATATCATAATTAAGATAACAATAACAGAGTTGTTTTACGACTCAGATTTCCTTTTATAGAATGAATGTTCTAAGCCATAACCTTTACTTTGTGGCTTTAACATAAAATGAAATTTCAACCTGTTATTCATTAATGACATTTTCCCTTATGATTATTATCACTTATTATATAATGCAGATTCTTCTAGTTATAGAGTGATTATTATTATTAACCCTTTTTTGTTAGAATTTTTTTCCACGTCTTTGTCGATTGAAAAAACAAAACCCTGATTTCCGTATTAAGCTACTTTGTGCATCTGTGGAAGCGACGGTTGATGTAAAAGCAACGAGGAGTTTAACAAATTCGCCATTTCTGCAGGGCCGAGCTTCGGTACAACCAAGATGCCAGTGAAAAGAACAGGATATGACTATTACTCTATCATTTCACGATAATATAAAAAGATTTAGCATGTAAGGCCATAACAAAAATGTTTGCGACTGGTCTTGTCTCCCTTGTTGATGAATGTTTATAGAGTGTGATTATTGGAATGTGTAAGGTTATTATCCAGTTGTAATATAAGTGACGCTTGAGTCAATGGGGAACCGAGCTGCTTTCGCTATCACAATTACACGTTGTGGAATGGAGGAGCATTTGTCAATTTTTTATTCTCAGCTGTAAACATTCAGTCTTAAATGGACATCCTCTTTTACAAGTGAGCATGTGAATATAATGGAGCTGTACGATTCATTTTTGTCAAGGGTGGGTCGCAAGCAAGCACATCACGCCCCGAGCACATTTACTGGAAATGAGCTGTAGAGAAAAAAGAAAATGTAGCCCATATGTATAAAGAGTTCTCACGTTGTTCAATTTTTCTGGAAAATAGCCCATATGTATCTGTAAACTTTTTAGTTTGTAATCCTAGAATCTATCTCGTCTTTGGCGCGCTGGTGCTTTATAAAATCCTCTGTTTGGACACTACATGCCCACAAATTCTATTGAATAGCGATGTGATTTATTTTTCCTGTCCATTGATCTCATCATTTTGGTGCTAATGTGGCAATAAATTACAAAATAGAAGAATTTGATGCACGTGTAAAAGAAGGAACAGGAGGAAAAAGTAAATGTAATATTGGATGAACAGGAGGAAAAAGTAAATGTAATATTGGATTAGATGAGCGGCTTCTATCTTAAAGAGGAATTTTGATGCTTTCGGCTTTGATGGGAGATTATTTTTCTGTTGGCTATCAAGCAGGTAATGATACAGAAATCAACTTTGTTATATTAGCCCAGCGTTTTACCATCCAAGATGCAAGCTTGAGGACTCGCTCTAGAGAGAAGGAAGGAATTGTCTTTGATGTTCTCAAGTATGTTTGGTCTGTTGGTTTGTATTTGAAGAAGGAAAATTCCATTTCATATAGGTAAATGTATTTTGAATCTATTGTCTTTATTGAGAAATCTAGGGGCAGTTAGATTAGGTGATTTATCTTATTTTGATAATTGTTTGTGATGTATTTTTACTTAATTTGATTAGCTTATTTTTCCACTTGGTTATCATTAGCGTTTTTTATTATCAAACAACTACCAAACAATAAAATCAATGAGACAATAGGAAACAAGATGTAGGTGATCAACAAGAGCCAAAATCTCTTCAACTAAGAGGAAAACCCACAAGAATTCTTCTCTTCTTATAGAACTTCAATTGATGAATTCCAAGACTTATGACCCTTGACCAAGACCCTCCAAGACCAAGTCAAACCTTGCTTCAAGCAACTTCTACAGTTTCGAGTTACTTAACAGATTCTTATGGAACTTTGACCTGCCTAGCGAATTCTTTTGCAACTTCGACATGCCCAACAAACTTTTCTGCAACTTCGACCTGCCCACCAAATTCTTCTACAACTTCGACTTGCCCACCAAATTCTTCTACAACTTCGACCTACCCAACAAACTCTTTTGTCCAACAAATTCTTCCGCCCAACAAATCCTACCCTACAAATGTAGAAACCCTAACATGAGAGAGAGAGAGGCCCAAAAACTTTGATCTAGTTCTTCTCCTTATTTTTCATCCTTTTCCAACTTCTATCTTAAGAAGACCGAACTTTCTTGAGTTAGTCTCCAAATGAGGTCAACTTCCTTCTTATTTATAGGATTGTGAGGGGTACGAATTGCTATTTTTAGGCCGACTTGTCTCTTCATGTAGGTTGACTTGATCTTTGCACCATGACGAGGTCTTGGAGGGTCTTTTGACTTTATTTTGACTCAAATAAATTTTCTTTACAATATGTAACATGCCGAAATGGGTCTTCAACACATGACAATAACTCAATTGACTTTATGCCAAACCTAGAAGCACTCAATGGGTGCTTGATCTAAAAATAAATTTCCCTTGAGCATGAAACCCAAACCTCAAGAATAACAATAATAAATTTATTTTTCTCTTTTCATTAAATACATAAAATCATGATTACATATGTCATTATGAAGACTTAACTTAGTTACATATGTCAACACTCCCTCTTAACTAGGGAGGTATTCATAATCCATACAAGGTATTTGGACATTCTCAATTTGGAGAATTCTCATAAGAAGAGTTATATTGGTAACCCATTTGTATAGCATCATATCATCCAGCATTGTCACATAGCAAGGCCTTGACTAACAACTCTATCTTTCCACAAGATCAGAGCACAATGTTGGTGAGACCAATGATTTATAGACACCATCATCACTGTTTCTGAAGGAGCATACATCACCCGGGTGTTCACAGGGTATGTCCTTCTAGGACTATTCTTATATTGGATTCCCAGTCTTCAAAGAATATCGGTCCTTTATGACTACTCTTATCTTGGATGTCCTACCACATCATCAAAGAGTATCAAATCTCAGATGCTTACCCAGTCCTCCATTATTTCTTCCCAAGTGAATAAAAGAATGATGTGTCTATCTCTCCCTCTCAACTAGGGAGGATATACCCATTCCTATGAAGAAATGTACCCATTTCTATAAAAGGAATGTACTCAAGCTCCCTCTCAATCAAGGACTTGAACAAGCTCCCTCTTAGCTTAGGGACTTGCCTCCAAGTTTCTTCTTAATTAGAAACTTTCTTCGAGGCTCCCTCTTAACTAGGGACCAGTTTCCAGCAACAACTCGTTCCTCATCAGTGGATGTCATGGGACCTTCAACTGCTTGTAGCACTCTATTCGATTTCATGAATTTTATTTTTAATATTATGGAGCCTTCATTTGTTGGAATTCTATGTAGGGCATTGACCACCCATCACTTTCCTTCTTGAATCGAGGTAGTCATGTCATCCTTCCTTTCATCGGAGAGTGATCCATTGGACCATATATTGCTTTTCCTCATACAACTAACTTTTCCACATTATGTATCCCTTAGGATATTCCATCCCACCACATGAGTGCTAGTTGTAGGTGGCATCCACAACTCTTTTTCTAGTAGCCCTGCATTAACCCATCCAATTATTATTCAAAAACCAAAAATGAACATAAATCAAAAATTACCTTTTGTGATGGCCCTTCATCATGACATCTGCTTGTATCAACATCCTGTATTGATATTGACACATCTCCAAGATATTCAATGTCAAGGGTTTCCATTATTTCCAGACTACATTAAAGGCTTCATATCTTTCCCATGGAGATATCATAGTCAATTCTTCTAGTCATTGGATGTTGATTGCCTTCTCCATAGTTGCATATTTCACAATCTCTTATTTTCTCTTTATTCACATATTACTTGCCAGGAACTCTCAATCATAGTTCCTTCTTTTTTGTCAGCCACCTCATATTCCGTATGAGGTCATATTATGTTGATTTCATCTAGTTAATATGTGAACCATGTCTTCATGCATCTTTTTAATGAAAAAGATCATTTTCCCTCGATCATGCTCATGAGGTAGAGCATGCATCCTTACTATCTGTAACTATATAATGACATGACTTGACTCATTGAACATATATGCATCAATGTTTTAAAACTCCGACTCGGCCGAGGATCGACTCCGACTCCGACTCGGCTGAGGATCGACTCCTACTCCGACTCCGAAACGGTAATGACTCAGCCGGCTCGATTTCAATGACTCGGTCGTTGTAAAAAATACATTAAATATTTATTTTTTTTATTAAAAAACATAATTTTAAATATTTTAAACATAATTTTAAAGATTTTCATTCATGTTTCCAAACACACAGCATTATAATATAGATGGAAGACAACATATGATCAAAGTAGGCTCATGAACCAATCCACTATATCAAAATGGTACCCAATGGCAATACATAGTCAACTGTCATACATGATCAAAGACTCAAAACAAAATACAAATAACCAAGGAGGCTAGAAATGGCCTCTACAACAAAAGTAAACTGTGATGGTGACCAGACTGCAATACTAGTACTACTGGCTAGTAGCTACTGCCAGAGGAGCCAAGATCATCTCGACCAATCTCTGGATCATCATCATCAGAGTCAGACAGGGGGCCCCATGGCTCCTCCTCATCATCATCGTCTCCAACTGCAACTGTAGAAGTGGTACCAGTACCACTAGCAGGCTGTGCAGCAGATGCAAGCTGAGATAGAGTAGATATGCGGCTGCGCTTCTGTCGTGGCTGAGCAGAGGAAGCACCTACAACTGGAGTCCTTGCTGGCTGTGAGACTGAGGCTGGTGGATTGGGATCTGCATTCAACTGAACAGGCTGAAGTTGAACAACAGGTTCAAGTTCAACTGATGTCTCCATATCTATATCTACATCAAGATCCTCATCAGGATCAAACTCTGGTGGACGACTCTCCACTACCCAATCTGATGTTGGATCAATGTCTTCCAACACAATGGGATCTGAATCAGGTCTTTTGTTCAGCAATTGGTTTCGTCTGAGCCGAAGGTTGTATTGGACATAAACTAGATCATTCAACCGTTTTTGATCCAAACAGTTTCTCTTCTTTATGTGAATCCTCTCAAAGATAGACCAATTGCGCTCACACCCAGATGCACTGCAAGTTTGACTCAAAATACGAATTGCAAACCTTTGCAATTCAGGGCACTGGCCACCAAAGGCCTCCCACCATTGTGCTGCAAAAAACATAGGAGTGTAATGAATTATGAGTTAGATGAAGGCTGAAGCTCAACAAAATTACAAATTATATCTAACTTTCAAATTATAAATGATTTAACAAACTTTAATAAAAAAAGTAAAACCATTAAGAAATTGAAAATTGAAATTTTTGTTTACCTGGCTCATCTGCTTCTCTTGCAATCTTTGCTAGGTTCTTCCCAAAGGTACCTGATGCATTGCTGAAGGATGTGACCTGTCGATGTATCTCCAGCTGATCAGACTCCGATGGGATCATGCGTTCAATGCAATCAACCAGTCCATCTCTGACCTCCCCCCTCAAAGCTCCTGACTCCTTAGCTTTATAATGATACTGTGGGTTCAAAAAATACCCAGCTGCATGTATAGGGCGATGGAGTTGATTGTTCCATCTTTCATCAATGATTGCCCAAATGGGCCCATACTTTGCCACTCTATCCTTGTATGCTGTCTTTATTTGCTCCTTTGCTTGATCCATAGCCTCATAAATGAAGCCCATAGCCAACCTTTCCCCATCCACCAACCGCAACACCTTAACTAGTGGCTCAGCAAGCTTCACAATCTCTGCTGCCTTTCTCCAAAAAGTTTCTTCATGGACTTTCCTTTTCAATTCTTTGCCTTCTGGTTTGTTAGACCAATTGCTTTGATTCCATTCATCACTGGAAAACATCTTTTGCAAGTTTCTATGTTGGGAAAGCATAGATTGCAATGTCAAAAAATGTGTAGCAAATCTAGTGATGGCAGGCCTAATAATATCCTTACCTCCAGTGTGTTTCCTCATGAGACTCAAAACCAGTGTATGATTGTAGATAAATTTTGTTATGCTTTTGGCATGATCTACAGTGTTTTTGACCCAATCTAATTTTCCAATATCCTCAAGCATGAGGTCTATGCGATGTGCAGCGCATGGGGTCCAAAAGATGGTCTTGTGTTTCTCCTCTAACAGTTTACCAGCAAGAACATAGTTAGAGGCATTATCTGTGATGATTTGAACAACATTAGCCACCCCCACCTCCTGAACAACCTGATCCAATAGCTGAAACAACAAGTGGCCATCTTTTACCTTATCAGATGCATCAACTGATTTTAAAAACATGGTTCCCTGTGGGCAGAAGACAAGAAAGTTTATGATGGTACGGTTTCTTTGATCAGTCCATCCATCTGACATGATGGTACACCCTGTTCTTGCCCATGAGTTCCTGAACTCTTACAAATACTCATTAATGGATTGAATTTCTTTCTGCAAACGAAACCCCCTTAGCTCATGCATAGTAGGGCCTTTGAAGCCTTTTCTAGCGGCATGTATGGCATCAAACATAGGCTCATAATATGGTGAACGAGCAGCATTAAAGGGGATATCAGCATCATACCACCATCTAGCTATGTACTCACAAGCAGTCTCCCTCAATTCTTTCTTCCAATGGTCATCTAAAGTGGGCTAAATTTGACCTTTACTAACTTCAGGACCATGTGCATCTGATGGAGAGGAGGGAGTGAAATAACTTTTGATAGTCACATCACCCTTTTTCAAATTCATTCTACCCTTTCCCTTATCTTGAACAGAACCAAAAGAGCGAGGAACATAACGGAAAGGGTTGGATGCCTCAGTTTGAGGGATAGAGGAAGAACCCTCAAAATCATAGTGGGGGTTGGTAGCCATCATTTTTTGTATCTCCCTCTTCCTCCCAATTTCAGCCTGTATCTCTTTTTGCCTAGCCTTATCTTCTTTAAATTTCTCAAAGCTGGCCAACAAATTCTTTCTAATCTCCCCAATTTCTGGTGAGGTACATGGGGTAATTTGGCTTCTAATCCCTTCCAAGTGTTGTTTCAGCCTATTAATGCCCCCAGGACCTTCCTTAATTTTCCTATGGCAAAATTTGCAATGCATTTGACTATCAACCATTTCAACATATGCCCAAGTAGGATATTTTGCTCTAGGTGCCATTTTTTGACTAGGAAAACAATCTGAAAATGAAAAAAAAAAAAAAAAAACATTGATTCAATGTTCATTTATTTGACAAAAAACACTCTCTAAGCTTTCTTGATATGCACCTAAAATTTACTAAGCAAAAACAGATTTATAGAGGTGGAAAAAAATACCTCCAGGCACAAACTGCCTCCTCAAGCTTGCTCCAAGAATCAGCTCCTCAATGCTGCTCCAAATGGCTGCCCAAGAAGCTCCTCACTCCAGCTACAATGCTCCTCCAAGACTCCTCACTGCTGCTCCAAAACAAGCTCAAGAACTGCTCACTAATTCTCAAAGAAGACTCTCACTGAAATGCATAAGACTGCTGTGAGTGAATGAGAGCATTTGGGTGTCTTAAATAGGGTTTGGGAGGGGGAAA
Source organism: Pinus tabuliformis (assembly GCA_031772625.1). NCBI lineage: Eukaryota > Viridiplantae > Streptophyta > Pinopsida > Pinales > Pinaceae > Pinus > Pinus tabuliformis. Next base: position 620,121,945 of record CM062812.1, on the reverse strand, counting down.
TGGACCCCAAAAACATTTAGCATATTATTATAACAGTTTGGGATCCATAAACTTCATTAAACAATTCAAAAATACCAAAAAAATGAATATTTTATTGTGGTTTACGTGTGCCTGGCCGTTCCCTTGTGACTCGGCCGAGTCATATCGGAACCGGCCGGGTTGACCGAGTCACACATGACTCGGCCGAGTCATGTGTGACTCGGTCAACCGGACCGTTTCAAAGGCCGGGTCAATTCCCTCAGCAATAACTCGGTTCAACTCGGCCGTTTCGGTTTCGAAACGGCCGGTTTTTAAAACACGGATATGCATACATACCTATTTTCTTCTTTGGTCATCTAGACTTCCTTCAACAACTTCCTTTCCCTTGATTGAAAGTATTTTTACCATGTCGACATGCTGCATTCCTTTGTCATCATACCATCATTCTTTCAAACATTGAATCCCACCCAAGGTAGTATTCTTAGCGAGACACTTGTTTCTTACAATAGATGAACCTTCAAATGAAGATTACAATGAAAGATCTTGATTATCATCATCTTGCAAATGCTCCTTTCCAATGATGTATGATGAGCTCTATACTAAATGACTTCCTTCTACCCATATGTGTTATGCTTCTAATGAGGTTACCAAGAGCTACCTTTTTCTAATGATGACTGTCATAGAATTCTACTTCAGCTTCTTATGATGATGTCTTGAGCTCTTGTTTTAGTGGTATGCTCCTATGATGCCATCTCCTAAAATGATGCATCCTATCATGCTTATAACGATTCCTACCATGATAGCCATATTTTACGAGAACTTAAAAGAACTAGGTGGAGAAGACTTATCTCAATCATAATAGAGATCTTTTACTTCTTCCTTCTTGGATTTCTTCTTTTCAACTTCTTCAGCGACATGGGCTTCTTCTCTTCCTCTTTTGTTGTTGTCCTCCTTGAGTTTGGGACGATCCCTCTTGTAGTGCCCATATTCTTGACATCCATAGCATTGAACCTTTGCCATATTCTTCTTCCTTTTCTGAGGACCAAATTTCCCAAACTTTCCTCTTTGCCATGGCAGCATGTGCTTGAGTTTGCTCTTGTGATCCTACATCACCTTTTGCCTTCAACTTGGTTTCTTCAATTTTACATAGTTGCCATAGATCATTGAATCGAGTAGCTTCCCTCTTCCCATGGATGCTTGATGTAAAGTTACCCTGCTCCTTCGATAATGCATTGAACACTATAGTACTCATTTCCTTGTCATTATTTCTCACAACTCTTGTAGTTTGTCCCTTGTTTCTAACACCCTCATAGAGTATGAGGTTATTCCTTCTTTCGATATCTTCATCTTGTAGAGTTCTTGTCTTAATGAGATCACTTCTCCTGCAATGTTTATGGAAAAAAATTCTACAAGTTTTGTCATAGATGTCTTTTGACTTTTCCAATTTTGCTATATAAGGATTCTTTGAGCCCTTATTTCCCTTTTCATGTATTTAGCTAGAGCTTGAACTTCTTACTTTGGAGGTTTAGTGATAGAACCCTTAATATGCTCAATGACTTCATTTTCTATGAGGATCAAATCTATCCTCTTCTTCCATGCAAGAAAGTTTGTTGTCCACCCAACCAATTTGTTGCTCTCCCTGCAAAATGAAGTCATTTTGATAGATTCAAATATAGATATAAAGATACTTTCTTGTCAAGTGAAGATGCTCCTTGATGTTAATATCTTCAACTTGATGCCTTCTTGATTTTGATGATGATAGAAGATGTCTTCTTGATGAAGATGTCTTCCTTCAAAAGTGATCCTTCAACGAGGGGGAGATCACCTTTATTCCTTGATGATGATGATTACACTTCTTCTTGCTTCCCTAAAATGTAGAGACTTTTAGATGCTTCAATGATACTTCTTCTATGGATGAGCTAGGGTTTTGGGTCCTTCTTACAACTTTAGATTTCGACCCTTCTTCAGATTTTCGGCTTATTGCAGGACTACAATTTCAGCTTCTCCTGAAAAAACCCTAGGTCACACGTGTGGCTGGAAAATGGACAGAATTGCCTCCTTTTGACTTTGCTTGACTTTGACTCCTCTTGACAATTTGACTTGCTAAATAATACTTCTTTAACCCGAACTTTGGCTCCTTTGAGTCGCTGCAATTTGTGGCTTCAATTGTTGCACAATGATGCCCAAACCTTCACAAATGTGGAGAAGATTTAGCCCAAAAAAAGATCAGAAAATGCTTCACTTCTCCTTCCTTCTTTAAGTTGTCTTTCCTTGTCTTTTCAGCTTATCTCTGATACCATGTTGAGAAATCTAGGGGCAACTAGATTAGGTGATTTCTCTTACTTTGGTAACTGCTTGTGATGTATTTTTACTTAACTTGATTAGCTTCTTTTTCCACTTGATTATTATTAGTGATCTTTATCATCAAATAGCTACCAAACAATACAATCAATGAGACAATAGGACACAAGATGTAGGCGATCAGCCAGGGCCAAAATCTCTCCAACTGAGAGGAAAACCCACAAGAATTTTTCTCTTCTTATAGAACTTCAATTGATGAATTCCAAGACCTATGACCCTTGACCAAGATCCTACAAGACCAAGTCAAACATTGCTTCCAACAACTTCTACAATTTCAACTTACCGAACAAATTCTTCTGGAACTTCGACCTGCCCAGCAATTTCTTCTACAACTTCGACCTGCCCAACAAACTTTTCTGCAACTTCGACCTGCCCAAAAAATTCTTCTACAATTTCGACCTATTGAGAAAACTCTTTTGCTCGAGAAATTCTTCTGCCTTGCAAATGTAGAAACCCTAACACAAGAGAGAGAGGCCCAAAAACTTTGATCTAGTTCTTCTCCTTCTTTTTCATCCTTTTCTAGCTACTATCTTGAGAAGATCGAACTTGTTGGAGTTAGTCTCGAAATGAGGTCGAGTTCCTTCTTATTTATAGGCTTGTGAGGGGTACAAATTGTTATCTTTAGGCCGACTTGTCTCTTCATGTAGGCCGACTTGCTATTTGCACCATGACGAGGTCTTTGAGGGTCTTTTGACTCTATTTTGACTAAAATAAATTTTCTTTACAATATGTAACATGCCCAAATGGGTCTTCAATACAAGACAGTGACTCAATTGTATTTATGACAAACCTAAAAGCACTCAATGGGTGCTGGATCTAAAAATAATTTTTTCTTGAGCATGAAACCCATACCTCAAGAATAACAATAATAAATTTATTTTTCTTTTTTCATTAAATGCATAAAATCATGATTACATATGTCATTATGAAGACCGAACCTAGTTACATACTTCAACACCTTCGTTGTTCAATATATTTACTTCAATCATCATACATGTATAACTATGCGAGGAGCCTATTCACAAATATTGTATTGTAATGGTTGGAGTAGCTCCAAGGTGGTGAAATATCTAATTCTTCACTTTCTCTCACCCTGGTCTCATGTATCTCATCCAAGTTTCCAACATGGTAGGACCAAAGTTACCAATTTCCACACATTAGAGAAATTTCAAGATCTAAAATGGGCCTCAAAACAAAAATGTATAACCAAAATCAACTTTATAAGAACCAATAAGATTCAAGATGATGATGCTAACCATGGGGGAAGATTCACCATTTTTGGAGTAAACTATTTTTTCAACTTATTTTCTTACGGTTTTACTCATATTTTGAGTCAGAGCACTCGTTGGATGCATAATTTAATTTCTCGTCCAAGGAGTACATATCTTGCATGATTTTGACAGGCCCTACTGCACGAAAAATGAGAAATACATTAAATAAGTGATGAAAAAATGTGATTGCAATCACGTTTTTTCATGTATTCTCATTTTTCGTGTAGCAGAGTCCATCTAAAGTATGCGAGATGGGTACTCCTTGGATGAGAAATTAAATTATGCATCCCCAGCTAAAATTTGATGATGTAATCTAATCTTATTTTATTATTTCCACTATTATTTTATATATTCTTTAGGAGACCCATTTTAGACCTCAAAATTTCTCTAATGGTTACGAGGAGGTTATGATCTCCATTCCATTATGTTTCAAGCTCTCGTTTGGATTCCTTCTTAAATAAGTACAATAACCCAAAATTGATAATTTGATGAATCCCATCATCTACACATCATTTCCCTTGTCACAAGATACAGAGGCCCACAGGCTTATAGGTTCCAACACACATATTGGAAAAATATGGCTTACAATGTAGCATTTGTAAGTGAAAAAGGATGGAATAAGATATTCTCCCCATCTCAATTTCATTTTCTATACCAAGAGATAGCTAAAGTGAAACCACTCTATATAATGTCTTTCTATATCTATTATTTTTAAGTAATGGAAATACATTTGTTAGTATAAATATTTCTTGTTGGGAACCTAGTCTATTGAAATTTTGCTAAGTGATTCTAGAAAGCTTTGGAGTTCAGGGACTATTTGAACTAATCGCATGTGCATGGGTATCTTGGCATATGATAGAGAAAAAGAGAGGTTTTATTGACATTTGTGTCACAAAACAATGTATGGTACTAATAACAAAAGGTTACAATAAATTATAATGCATCAATGAGTGTTTACAAGTAAACATTAAACACAACCTAAGGGTTAGCTCAACTAGTTATTGATAACTTAGAGATATATAAGGACTTTGGAGAAAATATATAAAATGACGCACTATGATTCAAATTTCTTATCGTAATACTTAAGGGATTTGATTTCAAAGGGTCCATAGGTCCTAGAGGTTGAACAAGGCTCTAATACCAGGGATAGGGACCATCCCTATGATTGCCATTTTTTTGTTTAATTTACAATTGAAAGTAGCAATCAAGTTCCCACACTACTTAAATTTACATCACTACTGAAAACACATAAATTGATATCCACATATTAATAAATTGCAATTCAACCATCATGACATTAACATTTACAGTATGTTCATTATAAATACATTAATAATCTTACAACAAGAATTATGAATAGACAATGTATCGTTCACCCACGGGTGGAGTTTTAGTTCTTGGACTTGCTGTTGCTTGCAATCCCTTGCTATCATCCACGTCCACGTGTGAATGTTGATGCATCAAGACCGAATGTTAGTGACTCAGTATATCTCGTAATCACTCACAATGGCAATATCTCATCCATCCAACCATATGGAAAAAGGTCCCCTCTCCCAAAGCTTGCCCCTTCTTTTATATAATGCTTCATAGGTGACACTTGAAACTTCATGAAAAATTAATTATTTTTATTAATCCAAAAGTTATATTATTCAGCCACCCATATGTCACCCTCTCGCCAAGTCTTTCCAAAATTATTTACTTAAATTTTAATTCAAAAATAAATTTTTTCCTCACCCCATCATGATTCCTTATTTCTTCTCCTAGTTGTCTCTTGATCCCCCTTTTCTACTCCTCAAATTGACTCTTAGATGGAGATTCTTGTGTTAGTTCTTGCCACATGAAGGTTTTCTAAATTTTCTATATAATTTATTAATCTTTATTTTCATTCACCCCCCTCTTTTTTTAATGAGGTTAAACTATTTTAGGATTAATCTTTCTAATTAAATCTGTCGCTTCTCCCCCTTTTGCTTATTAAAACACTTATGCACATTATCTATATAATATTTTCCAAACATGGGAAGGGTAGAGTTCTCAAGTGGTCCAATATTTTATTTCTTCCTATTCTCCCTTTACCCCAAGTTTTATACCTGATTTAAATATCTTGGTTCTAAAGCTTCATTTACCACATTATGTGAATTAGTATGAATATCATTTATATTTCAATAGTTTCTTCTTGATACCAAGGGTTCCAAGTCGGTCGTGCCCTTCAAGAGCTTCCCTTCGAAGTTCCAAGGGTGCCACACCAATTAGTGTCTTCTTGATGCCAAGGGTGCCAAGTCGGTCGTGCCCTTCAAGAACTTCCCTTGAAGTTCCAAGGGTGCCACAATGCTTTCCCTTAAAGCATCGAGTGACTACGAGGGGAAAAACTAGGTGCGAAAATGGAGACCACTATCCTCTCCTATGTTGTTTGCTATAGTGATACTAATGGTGTTGGGGATCAAACAATCTGCCTTGATGCATGCTCCCTAGTAAAATCCTCATAAGCGGCCCAATCCAAGGTCTATTGAAGAATCTAGGACAAAGTAGTGTAGTGTGATTCTTTGTTACTTGATAACAATTTTTGGAGTCTTCTTACTTTTCTTGTTAGGTTATGCTTCTTCTTCTTATTAGTGCATATGTGTGTACTTCATCAAACTGCTACCAAAACAAAATAACAAGAACACAAATTTTGGCTCTCTGCCAGGGACAAAACCTCTCCACTCTTGAGAGGAAAACCCTTTGTAAGTTTTCTCTTATTGAAGCTTCTTATTTGAACAACTGCCAAAACCTAGACCCTTGACTAGGATATCCTCTAAGCACAAGTCAAATCCTTCCTCTTTCTGCACTACAACTTCCGGCACATGGACCTTTGTTTTCTGGCACTTTGCTCCTTAGCACTTCGTCCTTCTTTTGCTGCTTGTATAAGTTAGGAATTCCTAGAACATTAGGGCTTCTTTACTTCATTATAGAGAGAGTCTTCTTCTCTTTCTTTTAGATACCTTGTAGACCTAGATACACATCGAATGTTGTTGCCTTCTTCTGCTGTCAAATCTGCAAAGGTTTACTTTTTGTACGTGTGGAAAGAAACCCTAAAACAATCTCCTTTTCCTCATTGTCCTTTCCTTCTTCTTTGCTTGTGAGGGCTTCTCCTTTGCTTGTAGAGGGAGGCCTTGTAGACCTTGTTAGCACCCAAAACGTTGAGATATGATGACCTTTACTTTTCTTCTGTTATGTCTGCAAGCAGACCTTCCTTAACTTTGCACGTGTGGTTGTAGGTATTTTGGAAATGACCTCCTTACCTTTGTTGTTCTGCCTTATTATCTCACTACCCTTGTAACCCTTTTCCTTGGCTTTTCTTCATTCTCTTTCTTGCTTGTGGATTTCAGAGTGAAGTCATCTCAAATGAGGAGTGGACAACCTCTATAAATAGAGGTTTGTCCCTCCTCTTTAGGTCGACTTGACTATCCATTAGGCCAACTTGACAGTGACATTATAATTCGTCTTTTATTCATTATTTTGCTGACTTTGTTGATGCTAGGGGAGGATTTGACTTTGCTTGGAGGTGTTCCCATGACCTTGTACATTGACATACATGATGTATCATGCCCTCAAAGGGTCTCATCATAATTACATTTTGACTTTGACTTTCTAGAAGCACTTTAAAATGTGCTTGACCTATTTTCAATGAGCAAGAAACTCATTGACAAATAATATAAAAATAATTTATCTTTTCTTGAATAAATACAAATATCAAAATTACATTTATGAAGACTGAACCTAGTTACATTTCCTTCAACACTCCCTCTTAACTAGGGAGGTATTCATACAACATTACAAGGTGTTTGGCAATTTTCAATCTTGAAGAATTCACATAAGAGAAATCGGATTAGCAATCCATTTGTTATAGCATCATATCCATCAGCATTGTCATAGTGCAATGCCTTAACTAATAGCTCCATCTCTTTACAAGACCATGAGTTGCAATGCTGGCAAGACCAATGATTTATAGAAACCTTCATCATTGTCTCTCAAGGTACATACCCACCCGGGTGCTCACCGAGTATGACCTTCTAGGACTATTCTTATCTTGGGTTCCCAACCCTCAAAGAATATCGGTCCTCTTGCCTACTCTTGTCTTGGATGCCCTACACATCCTCAAAGAGTATTGGATGTTGGATGATTACCCAATCCTCCCATTCTTTCTTCCTGAGTGAAGACAAGAATGTTGTGTCTAAGTTGTGTCTACATTTCCATTCATGGCCTTCATCTAGACTTACGACTGTTAGTCCTGGTCTAGTGCATGACCCATGAAATGGAAAACACAATTGTCACTCCTTTGTAATCAAGGGTGATCCAAAACTCCCTCTTGATCAGGGACCTATCAGAGCTCCCTCTTAATTGGGGACTCTTTCCTTCATCAGCGGCTTCTTCTTCGTGGATTATTCAGCTGCTTGATCTCCTTCCTTTCTTGATGTCATGAAGTCTTCGATCAAACTTCTTCTAGGTAGGGCACCATCCATCGATCACTTTCCTTCTTGGTTTTTCATGTCATTGCTTCATGGAAAGTGACTATCAGGGTTTTCTTGTCATCTTGGCTACTCCTTTGTCATCTTGTCCATGCTTCGGAATACTCTCCTCATGGATGCTTTATAGTACTTGCTAGGTTACATGCTTTGACCTAGTAGCCCATTATGACTTCATCCTGATATTGCTTCAACATTGTTTTTTCTTTTGTTGGATGGCTTCTTCATCACAACATCTTTGTAGAGTAGAATCAGTTATCTGCACCTTTTGTATCTCCAAGGCCTTTACAAGTGTCAAGGGTCCTTTCTTTCTTTATCATAGTTGTCCTGCCTTCTTTCAGGAGATATCTTCAAGGCCTTTTGTCAAATAGTGATTCTCGGTGATCATGGTGTTCTTCACATGCTTGATCTCTTTATTCATTTGCTTCTTCTCAGATAGATAGGTCAACCATCTAATGCTTCTTGTGAGAGAATTCCTTCATTGCTTGCTTTCTGGACTTGTCAGCATTTCTTCTTGCTTCTTTGTCCGCAATCTTATGCTCCTTATGTGAGCATATTCCTTCATTGACCTTCATTGCATCGTGGTACATGCCTTCGAGCATGTTCTTGGTGAAAGATATCTTTCATGCTTGATCATGTTATAGAACTATACCCATGACTCAATAATATACAAATGGTAACATGACTTAAACTTGTATGCATACATACCTCATCTCAATTCTCCTTTGATCATCTTTTGGTGTGATCCTTCTTGCTTCATCTTGGCTTGCCTGCATATCATCCTTTTCTTGAATCCCATGAATCAGATTCCCAATGAGACATCTGCTTTAGTCCATGAACCTTCTTTTGAAGATTCCATCATAGGATCTTAAAGATCTTTGCCTTGCAAATGTTTCCTTTCTTTTGATGATGTAGTTCTTCTAAGATTCTTGTCATGATCAATTTTTCTTTCATCATGTATGAGGTCCTATACTAGGTATGCTTCTTCTACAAAAATATCTTGAGCTATATCTGCCATGCTCCTATATTTTTAGAATATATTTCTACTTATGCATTTTTGTTCTTATCATAATGCTACATTTACATGAGTATCTAGAACTCTATGTACATCATGTTGTTATATTCTAGAGGATGTTTCTAGCCATGAAATTTTAATTTATTCCTACATGCTTCTATTCTACTCAAAACTTTGAAAGAAGTCTAGAAGTAAAGAGTTTGACCTAGTCATAGTAGAGATCAAGAGGATCTTCCTTCTTTCGCTTCTTTCCTTCTTCTTTCATCTCTTGATTCAAGTGAGCTTCTTCCCTCTTTCTTTTGTTGTTGTTTTCCTTCTTAAGATTAGGGCAATTCCTTTTGTAATGTCCATATTCTTGGCATCCAAAACATTGGATCTTGAACATGTCTTTGTTATTTGTTCTTTGTGGACCAACTTTCCAAATTTCTCCCTTCTTTTTGGCCATGGTAGCAAACGCTTGCTCTTTTGATCCCACATCTTCTTCTACCTTACGTTTGGTTTCCTCTGTTCTGCATAGTGACCACATTTCACTGAGAGTGGTTGTTTCCTTCTTGGCATATATGCTAGATGTGAAGTTTCCCCACTCCTCAGGTAGAGCATTGAGTAATGCAGTTGTCATTTCTCTGTCAGACATGACTTCCCCAAGCTCTTGAAGTTGATCTCTCATTTCAAATATTTTCATGAAGTAGGGAGTTATTCCTTCCTTTGTTATCTTCATCTTGTATAATTCATTCCTCAGAGATATTACTTCTCTGGTTGTGGATACCGAGAATAGCTCTACTAGCTTATCATAAATTTATTTTGATATCTCAAACTTGGATACATAGGGAATGAGAGATTCTTTGATCGATTCTATCAGAATAGTTTGAGCTCTTGTCTCATCCTTATTGTACTTGGCTAAGGCTTGAGTCTGTTCCTTAGCAGGGATAGTGATATTCCCTTTGACATGCTCTAGGAGTTCATTCTCCTTGAGTAGTAGATCAATCCTCTTCTTCCATGCAAGAAAGTTATTGGTACCTACCAATTTATTGCTTTCCTTGCAAAAAGACATTGATGTATATTCAGAAGGGGACATGTACTTACTTGATAGATTTTGAGATGTAATGGATTTGCCTTCCTCCTTAAAGGTTTGATGTCTTGTCTTCCCTGGATCTTGATGTTCTTCAAGTTTCCTTCTCCAAGTGGACTTGCTTGGTGATGATATTTGCTTGAAGACTTGTAGCTTGATGTAGGTCCTGCTTCAATCTGCTCTTCTTTGTAGGTTCCTTTATGTAAGGCTCTTCTTCTAGCTTTATAAACCTCCTTGATGATTGATGGACCGTATACCCTTCTTGTCCTTGAAGTGATTGAAACTTCTAGGCTTGATGCTTCAACTTTGTAGATGCTTCTCCTTGATGATTGTTCTTGAGTTTTCCTTTCCTTGATGTGTCACCTTACGCTCTAATACCATGTTGAAGAATCTAAGGAAAAGTAGTGTAGTGTGATTCTTCATTACTTGATAAAAATTTGTGGAGTCTTTTTACTTTTCTTGTTAGGTTATGTTTCTTCTTATTATTAGTGCATATGTGTGTACTTCATCAAACTGAGACCAAAACAAAATAACAAGAACACAAAGTTTGGCTCTCTGCGAGGGACAAAACCTCTCCACTCTTGAGAGGAAAACCCTTTGTAAGTTTTCTCTTATTGAAGCTTCTTATTTGAACAACTACCAAACCCTGGACCCTTGACTAGGATATCCTCCAAGCATAAGTCAAATCCTTCCTCTTTCTGCACTACAACTTCTGGCACATGGACCTTTGTTTTCCGACACTTTGCTCCTCAACACTTTGTCCTTCTTCTATTGCTTGTCTAAGTTAGGAAACCCTATAACATTAGGGCTTCTTTACTTCGTTATAGAGACAGTCTTCTTCGCTTTCTTTTGGATACCTTGTAGACCTAGATACACATCGAATTTTGTTGGCTTCTTCTGCTGTCAAATATGAAAAGGTTTACTTGCTATATGTGTGGATAGAAACCCTAAAAAAGTCTCCTTTTCCTCATTGTCCTTTCCTTCTTCTTCGCTTGTGAGGGATTCTCCTTTGCTTGTATAGGGAGGCCTTGTAGACTTTGTTAGCACCCAAAACGTTGAGATACGATGACCTTTACTTTTCTGCTACTATGGTCGCAGGAAAACCTTCCTTAACTTTGCACGTGTGGCTGTAGCTATTCTAGAAATGACCTCCTTACCTTCACTGTTCTGCCTTTTTATCTCACTGCCCTTGTAACCCTTTTTCCTTGACTTTTCTTCATCCTTATTCGTCCTCTTTCTTGTTTTTAGATTTCAGAGTGAAGTCATCTCAAATGAGGAGTGGACAGCATCTATAAATAGAGGTTTGTCCCTCCTCTTTAGGCCGACTTGACTATCCATTAGGCCGACTTGACAGTTACACTATAATTCATCTTTTATTCATTATTTTGTTGCTTGGATACTTCATTGATGCTAGGAGAGGATTTGACTTTTCTTGGAGGTGTTCCCATGACTTTGTACATTGACATACATGATGTAACATGCTCTCAAAGGGTTTCATCATAATTACAATTTGGCTTTGACTTTCTAGAAGCACTCTAAAATGTGCTTGACCTATTTTCAATGAGCAAGAAACTCATTGACAAATAATATAAAAATAATTTCTCTTTTCTTGAATAAATACAAATATGAAAATTACATTTATGAAGACCGAACCTAGTTACATTTCCTTCAACAGGGTCTGCCCCCACGACATTGTAATCTTCAAGGTGAAGGTATCCTAATACCTTCTAGCCCAAGGAACGATGGGAGTGCTAGCGGGTGAAATTAGGGACGTTGTCCCACCCCTCCCATGAGGTTCCATCTATGTGTACAACCCCATCACCCATATGTGAGTCATTCGGCCAAGCTACTAACCCATGCCTGGAACCACTATCACAACATTAGAATACACAACAGAATTTTAAATTGAACTTGGTGGTCTCTTGCCACACTCAATAATCATCAATAACATTTGTTCACCTTAATAGTCACTAATATACTTGCGTATGCTAAAGCATATTCATGACGTAATCATTGACATCTTTGTAATTGTGAATAATAACTAATGTAAACATACACATAATGAATCCATCATACAATTAGACAGTCATAAAACATGTTTATCACAATTATTATCATCATAACATCAAGTTGGAAAAATAATTATTATCACATTCATTCATACTAAGAGTCAAATATCTGGATCCTCAACACGTGGTCCTCAAAGAATAATGTATCAAGACTAATGTCATATTAGGGTTCGTCAACCAGAGCGGGGAACTACATTTTTAATCTCGACTTGTTCTGCTCCTCTCCCCACATAGCATTTTCAGTGTTAAACATAGGCTTTCTTTTAGAAAATAGCCATCATCTCCCCTCTCAATATTTATCCTCACCTTCAATTCTACCACAATTTTTCTGGCATTCAAACATTGATCTCCACCCATTAATAAATATACGAGAATATTCCCACCTTGGTTCATATACATGCCAATTTTTTAGTATAATTCACAGTTGCAACACCCAACCCTTAACAAGAGGCCCTTAGTTTGAGGTTCAAGTCTAGATTACCTTGGGAATTGGGGGGATGGGGGGGTGGGGGAGACTCAAGTGTCATTGAAATTTCGTTGAGAATGTAAACCAAAGGAATATCATACCACTTGTTTCAAACACTAGCAACAACACTTGGACATTCTCTCTTGACAAAAACATCTCATTGCCAAATGAAACAAACATGAATGAGGTTGCTTTCTATCAGTGCAACCATTCCATAGATGGGATCCCTCGCTAATGATGTAGAAGTATCAAAAGCATGGTTGTGGGTAAGCCAAAGGAAACCTAAGATGATGATTGGCAATGATGATGCAGGGAAATAAAAGGTACATGCATGTGATGGAAAACAATTGATGAACCACGTACGAGAAAAGGCTTCTTAGAGAACTAGTCGATATGGTCTTTGGCAACCCATGTATTCTTGTGGATGGTGAGTTTTTCTTATGGGATTCAACTTATGTTCATGTTTGAAGTTACACAATGGAATATGGAGAAGATTGAGGGTAAAAAGAAGAAGACCAAAGACCACACATGAATACAAAGAGTAGCAAGGACAAAGAATCAAGAAGCTGGAGAAGGGATCAACGTAATGTGGATACAAAGGAATAATTCCTTCTTGCAATGTTTAATGAATAATATGATGAAAATTGTAATGATGTGGACTAATCTTAGAAGTCTACGTAGAAACGAGAGATATTATAGATGAAGATTTCTTGAGAAATCTAAGGAAGAAATTTTATGAGATATTGTGGAGATGATTATACATTTGGTTTGAACACAATATTTAATTTTGGTGGTCACATATTTTTATATAAAGGGATCTATTGTCCTCTGAGATAATTCTAGGTTAGGTAATTATGCCAGAGCATCTAAAATGTTTTGTTGTTTTTAATTTATGGATGACCAATGTTTTAAGATTATGTAAATAGGTATTGCATCCTAAATTACCTTAATACAATGAAAGGATTGATTCTTTACATCTAAACAATGATTTAGATTTAAAAAAAGATTTGGAAGGAAGAATTCTAAGAAGCTATGAGTTTTAAGTATTCAAACAGAATATTTAAAATTATCATAAGAAAAAGATGCTAGTAAACTATGTTCACTGCCCAACAAAATGCATTTAAGTTTATGAAGAAGTGACAATTAATTAATGTAGAGGAGTTAACTTAGACAGATAGTCTAATAAACTAATCTTTGTAATATGTTATAACTTCACAGGGGATTTAAGATAGACTGATATTCAGTTATATCTTACCCAGATTTCTTCAATAAAAATAAATACATGCAGAAACAACAAAATGAAATGAATAACTTAAGAAGAACTCACAAAGATGACAAGTTGTTTGAAGCAAATCCAGAATCCTTTCATTGATATCAGACAACTTCAGATACATGTAATTCTGCTCAAGAAAACTTATCCCAAGGGTTCAACCCTTTACAATTCAATTTTGGGAATATTTATAGAATTTTTTCCCAAAATATCTAGACTTAAATATCTAAAACTGTTTGAAAATATCTAAAAATGTTTTTTACAAAAATAGTGCAAAAACATAGGGAAATAAAACTACTAAAGTTGTTGTCACTGCTTTCAAGGATTTCTGGTGTTGATTAATCTGCTACTCTGCTGCTGATAACTGCTTATGACTGCTGACTCATTTACCCCAATAACTTACATAGTTCTTCCCACCTTTCTTCATCTGGAATTGTATATTTGACCAATTTTCTGAATGTTTCATCTACCTCAGTGTATTTTTGGAAAGTTGGTTTAACCAAAAATAAATGATTTATCTCATGCTTGATGAATAAATCATAACTGAGGCCTTCCATAAAATCTTTACCTATGATTATACCTTTAATCTTTGAAAATATGGATTTATCCGTGGTAATTGAATATAATTTCCTTTGATATTGTTCTAGATCAATCAATGTATCTCCAATTCCCTTTAATCCAGGCAGTCCTTTTGATGTAACACAGAGAATTTTTTGTGAAACCTCTGGATACTTGATTCGAGGTTATGGCACTTGTTTTCCAGTTGCAACATCAAATTTTTCTTAGTGAGAATCCTTCTCACTTCCAAAATAGTCTCTATTCTATCCTCTATGTTATATTCTTCTAGTTCATCTTTGGTTTTGGAATTCAAAACCCTTATTAGTGTATTTTCTTTTCCTGGTTTTAAACCCAATTCCTTTTTCACATCTACTATTACTTCTTTGGCTCTTTGCACTATTTCATCTTGCTCAAAGATGATCTCAATTGAAGGCCATATATCAGTGATGGCCTCATTTATTTCCATCCAGATACTCTCCTTAGCCTGTGTAATGGTGTCAGCTATGACAAATTGGTTTTCTAAGAATTCAATTCTTTGTGTAAGCCTATGTGTCTTCTGTAACTCAGCTAAATATACATTATCAATCTTCATTTTTTTCTCTTGTAAATTATTAAGCTGAGTTCTTAACTTCTCAATTTCCTACCCCTTAATTGATAAATATTCCATTGCTTTGATTTATTGCTAAATCAGTTGATTGAGTTTCCATTGTTGAAATGGTTATTGATGTAGATGTTGTTGTTCTTGTAGCTGTAACTGGCATTGTTGTCATTGGAAATGCCGAAAGAGAAACATTTTTCTCTTGGGTTCCCTATTGTTCTATTTCCTTTAAAAACTTTTCAATCTCAGTTTCCATTTTTTTCTATCTATGCATTATGTTCAATTATGATTTTGAACATGTTCTCCTTCTCCTTTTCTAGTTATCCTATTTCTTTAGTTTGTGGATCTTCTGTAGAAGGAAGCTTAAGTTTTTTTCTCAAAGCAACTACATTTGCATTCTTGCTTCTGATTACATCTTCTGCTGCATTGACATTGGTGGGATCATATCCCAGTTTTACCACTAAATCCTCTAAAGATTTGATCCGTGTATCTTTAGCTAAGGAAGATATTTTTTCTATCTTCAACTAAGACTGAATATTTTCTAATGATGCTTGAAGCTTAGATGCTATCATAGCTGAACTTGTGAGAGAAGAATATATCATCTTACCAGATTATTCATGTAAATCAATATGGTCAATATGATGAATTAAATTTTCATTAAAATAAAACATTGATTTAGTGTAATCATCTGCACCTTTAGGATGAGTGATTTTGGGTTCTAGGAAGGCTATTTGCATCTTTCCCTTCTCAGTGTCAAAGGAAAAAGTTAGCCTATGTTGTGAAGTTGAGGTTTGCTTCCAGAACTGTAAATAAGTGGAAGCTTTCCAAGCTTCATTCCTCTCCTTAATTTCCTTGTAAATTGTAAATATGCTTTGTTATTTTTGAGTCTACTACAATTCTCCTGTCTGAGATGATCATACATTTGGATTGGATGAAGACATAGGAGATTCTACAGTCATTCCTTCTATCCTAGGAGATGATGGCACAAATGGGTTTATCGTGACAATTAGGTGTTGATGTATAGTATCTTCTTCTTGTGTTTCATTTGTATGATTTGTCTTCTACCTCTTAGTGTATATTTTGAATTCTCTAGCTGAAACATCTGTCACCATAGGGGATGCACTATCCCTTGGAATTTTGTTCTGCTTTTCTTCTAGTATGGGATTTTGTGATGTTGTAGAAGATATAACCTGCTCTTCTGCCTCCTGAAGTGTATTCTTCTGCTATTCATCCATCATGTTTCATGTATTGTTCTATAGCATGCCTAGGAGTGTGAGCATATGGGTTATTTTTTTTCTTTGCCCTTAATTTTGAAATCACTCCTAAGGGATCATATGACCAGATGAAACTAAGTTTGAAATTCATATGTTTCAAAATAGTTTTTGCTTCCTTCCCTGCTGATCTAACATTACAAATAAAAGGCCCTACTTGAGTTTTGATTTTAAATTGAGCCTTCTTCTTTGCTGCTACAAAATGAAGTTGATCCATGTTGATCATTTGTCTGATATATTCCAATGCAAAAATTCAAATAGGGATAAATGGAGGTAGTTCACATCCATAGATCCTAATCTCTATATAATTTTGGTATAAATACCAATCTCTTGTTCTAGTTTGTTCACTGAGATGTAGGATTTTTCTTATATCTGGCCCAATCCTTGGTTCTACATCACTGTTTAATAAGCAAGAAACAACATATAAAAATTGATCCACAAAGTCATTGAATGTGAATTTAGTGGTGTTCTTCCTTACCAAGGAAGTCCAGTGGATTACTGATTGTGGATTTCCTTGGTTTTCCATCTTTTGTAAGGGAAAATAAAACCTCTCTGACTGATAAAACAGGAACAAATATACTAAGACAGAAGCATATTTGAACACTCCTTCTATAGAGAATTTCATGAACTGATCATGAATTGATTCTGCTAAGAATTCACTATAATTGAAGATAAGAGATGGCCTTTCATTAACTGAGAAAACTAACAAGAAACCTATAAGGACCTCATCGACCCACTGATTGGAATAATAACCTAAAAGACATGAGACAATGGATATTATCTCCTTGGTCATTTCTGGGAATATAGAGGATGATATGGCAGGTTGGTTTAGGCAATTGAACTTTTTTTGGTAGAAAGGTTTCAAAAATCTTGGCTCTTTGGGAAAATTCAATATTTTTATAGATATCCATGAGGGATTCTGGAGAAAATGGATGCAAGGGTTCAGGGTTTTGAATCTGTAACATTTGATTAATTGATTCAGCAGTAATTGTAAAAAGAGCTTCATTGTTTTGGGAAACCACTGCTCTTTGACTGGGAACATACCTAACATGACACCATGAAATAAAATCAGGGAAATGATGGGTTTGTGGAATGATGAATTGAGGTAAAGATGAGTGCCAGAGGTTTAATTCATCACTTAGGTCTAAAAATTTATGTTTTAACCAATTGTGGAGTTCATAAAGATCGAACTCACAATTGGTTTCAGAAAATTTATAGAGCTGGTCAACTAATGGTTGATGGTCTAAGTCAATAGTGGGAGGAAGCATGGGGTTTTCTGAAGTTTTCTATTTCTTCTTCGAAGCCATGATTGAAAGAAAAAGGACTGAGAAACAACTGTAATTACCCGGAGAAAAACGATTCCCTTATTGACTGATAGCTGGAATGGTATCTTGAATTCCACTGGTCACTTTGGCGGTTGTTCGGCCTGGTAACTGGTAGCAAATGGTTTGGTTTATGACTTGGCGGAGCAAAGAAAATACAAGCAACAGATAACTTCAATGAAACATAAAAAAAATTTATGTAGGTAAAATGGTTTATCTGTTAAACAAGCGTGGGGGCATTAATGTGTAACGGGAATATGATTGGCGAATGGGGAGCTGACAGTTGGTGGAAACAGGAGTTTTATTTAAAACTGGTGGGAGCAGTGTAGTGGGTCTATGGACGGGAGAGAGCGGATTTCAAAGGGGGCAGGAGGTGGTTTGTGGTATTGGAGCAAGGGGTTGCAGATTGAATGTGAGAGGGGCACATGGCAAAGGCGGTATGAGGGCTAACCACTTTTCGCACCCCTCTCCCCCCATCTTCGCCGTTTATTAAACTTCGTATGGGCTTGGGGGGTGTGGAGTGGTATGAGAGTCGTTGATCTCCTTTGCACCACAAACCGCATAAGTCAAACTTTATTATATTTAACAGAAATGACAAAGAGTCTTGTCATTTGTCTTATCACAAAATAAAAATTTTTGTTTTATTTAATCATGTTTAAGCTTTAATCAAACATGATTTATTATTGAAAAAGCGACATTTTAACTAGCGCGCTGTATTTTTGGATTTTCTTATATTTTCTATTTTTCTATTTTTTCAATTTTTTCTTTATCCTTTATATATATATATATATATATCTTATCAAAACAATCAATGTTACAACATTGGCTCCAACTAGGGACTACTTCCTCTTGTAGGATGCAAAGAACATGCAGATCCAAGTGCCTTCTCCTCAGGTTGATGGAGTCTTTGTTGAAAAACAATCTACTTTTAGGAAAATGGAACAAACCGGTAATGTACAAATGATGAATCACTGGAGCAATCTCAGTACTGGATATAATGTTTCAAATATTTTCCATTGTCAAGCAATGAAGAATATTTCTCTTCTAAGTTTTGCAAGACAAAAGGATTGCTGCCTTTAACCTCTGGAATGCTAAAAGGTCCAAACCAGAGATTATCAAACTTTTCATGTTTTCCTTTGTCTTCTCTTCTAGCATCCCATTTTAGTACTAAATCTCCTTCTTTGAAATATCTTTCTTTAGCCTTTCTGTCAAACAAGCTTTTCATTTTCTTCTGATATTTCTGAAGCTTATATTAGACTTCATCTATGTTTTTATTAAGTTCTATAATCTGATTGTTTTTCCTAGAAAAATCATCAGGTTCTTCATTTTCTTCTTGTAAGAAGTTCATGATAGGAAAAGCTAGTTGTGTAGGAAAAATGGCCTCAGTGCCATAAACAAGCTAAAAAGGTGATTTACTTGTTGATCTCTTTGGTGAAATTCTATTTGCCCAAACTGCATATGTAAGATGGTTGTCCCAATTTCTCTTATGATCTGCAAGTACCTTTTTAATGACTTTGACTAGACTTTTGTTTGAAGACTCTGCCAATCCATTTCCTTGAGGGTAATAAGGGGTAGAATGATGTAGTAGAATTTGATATTTTTGGCAAAACTCAATCATTTTAATACTATTGAATGCTTGTGCATTGTCTGTAACTATTTGTTGGGGACATCCAAATCTAGATAGTATGTTTTCTTCAATGAATTTAATGACAACAGTATCAGTAGCATTCCTGACTAGTATAGCTTCTACCCACTTTGTAAAATAATATGTGGCAGTTAAAATCCATTTATGTTGGCTGCTAGATGTTGGATGAATCTCTCCAATAAAGTATAATCCCCACTGTAGGAAAGGTGCTTCAACTAGGACTGGAACCAGAGGGATTGTTGCTAATCTTTGCTTTCTAGCAAAAATTTGACATGGTATGCAGCTTCTAACCTTTGCTCCTACTTGTGCAAACAATTTTTTCCAATAAAACCCAGCTCTTAAAATCTTGTATGTTGTTGCTCTCCAAGCATAATGACCACCACAGATACCTGCATGAAATTGATCTATAACTCCTTATGTCTCACTTTCTGTTAAGCATAACAAAAGGATGTTTAGTGGATCCTTCCAATATAGATTTGCATTGATGATACAATATTTTATGGCCTTTAACTTGAGTGTTTTGTATTGATTCTTTGTGAATCCAAGTGGATACTCAAAATCATGAAGAAAATGCACAATATCAGTGTACCATTCTGAAAGAAGAAATTTATCATCAATGTGGAGTGGAAGAGGAGTTGGTTCAGTTGAAGATGAAGGTTCTTGTGGATTCTTCTCTATTGATGTTTGAGAAGGTTCTTGTGGATTCTCCTCTGCTGATATTTGAGAATGTTCTTGTGGATTCTCCTCTATTGATATTTGCATCACAGAGTTTGATAATAAGATCAAATTCTAATATCTTGGTGATCCATCTTCCTCTTTGACCATCTGTATCAGGTTGTGATAATACAGTTTTAACAACATTGTTTGGAACATAGGCAATAATGGAAGAATGAAGGACATAGACTCTAAAAGCTTTCAAGGCTTGAACTAAGGCATAGGCTTGTTTTTCAATAATGTCATATTTCAACTCAGCATCTCTCATGACTTTACTGAAAAAATGCAATAGGTTGGTCATCTTCATTTTCATTCTTTTGCAAAAGGACAACAACTAGGGTAGTTTCAGAAGCAAAAGAGAAAATGCTGAAAGGTTTAGAATAGTCTGGACTAGCTAATACTGGGGCTTCAGAAATGGATTTTTTGATTTGGGTAAAAGAAAATCTTGCTTGAACTGTCCACTTGACTTCATGGTCTTTTCTTAGCATATCAGTAATATCCTTAACTATTTCAGCATAGTTTGGTATATGATCAGGCGCTTAGTATTTAGCTCAAAAATAGAAGTTCTCGGAATGGCTTGAAACTTGAACGACTGCATCCACCTCGGAAAATCGATCCCAACGCAACTTGTTTCGTGAAAAACTGAGTTCGTATGGGAAAGTTATTGTGTTCTAATCGCTTTGCTAAACAGGGGAAATTTGCAAAAACAAATGCCCAGTCACTGCATAGTCAGTAGTCTGTATTGCTGACGTGGAAAGTGACTAGGCAGGGTCAATGGTGGTCAACAGCAAATCACAGATGGACAATTGGCATCGTTTCATTGGGTTTCAGATGGTGTGTTGGCACAATTTTATTGGTTTGTTTTGGGCCAATGAAAGAATGCCACGTAGCAAGCCCGGAGGATGCCACGTGGTACCTCCCAACGGCCTAGAAAGTCTCGACAATGGAGAAAAATTATTATGGAGGCGTCGGGCTCGACTCTGCGACCTCTCCTTTGCATTCCAAGCCACATACCATCTCCACTACCAGGTTTTTCTTACCCCATAATTTCGCGACATATATTTAAAGTTTAACATGGTTTGAATTGGGAGGGCCAGCCCTTTGCACGTGAACACCAACCCACAACAACGCGGTCATGGTGATGTTAACCTCGGTGGATAGTTCCATAACCGTTAACACATACTGTCCCCGCATGTGAACATGTTGTAGCAGCTACAACCACCCTCCAAAATTTTGCCTTAGCTTCATTTTGGAGCCTGCGTACCAACCTTTCATAGCAACATGTCTTGCTTCGTCAAGTACACAAGCTTCAATGATTTTCTTGCAAAAAGACACCCTGTACATCAAAGCTTGTTGCATTCCCCTCACAGGTTGTTTCTCCGTACTTCGTCCAATTGCAGGCTGAGTAGCTCCCTCAAGAAATTGCGTAATTCTGGAGGGCAACCAGCCTTCCCTCTAGAAATTGCGCAATTCTGTTTGGAAGCCTGTTGGACTCCAGAATTGTGCAAATCTGCCAGTCAAGCTTCATCCAGAAAATTGCGCAATCTTGGGCAACAGTCAGTTGCTCTGCCCAGAAATTGTGCAATATCCCGGGCAGCCAACCTGGTTCCCTCCTAGAAATACGCATTTTTTCCCATCAGTTGAGCTGGCTCTTGCATGTGCAGTTGGTTTGACGAGTTCCACCTGGGACCAAGGAAACTTGACTTGCATGCATGGGTTTCTTTTTCGCGAAATAGAAAAATAAACATGCAAAAAGCATCCCTATAATTTAGGGAGCTATTTTTAGCAGCTGGAGGTTACATGCAAATATCATTTTAGAATCTTTCCTCCAAGTGTCGTTTTTTCCTAGATTTGTGGCATGCACGTCATGAGCTTCAAACTTATTTATTCGACACATCAAAGCTCATTTCTTCACATCAATCTTGGAGCTTTGACATCCCACAGCACATCCAGGACTCTTCGACACATCAATCTCAACTATTCATGGGTAAGTGGTCTCAACTTGTCTTTTGCAACATTTCTGTCGCTTTTTGTTTTTTCGCTTGTGTGCATGTTGTTTGCTTGATTTCTTTGAACTCTTGTTGTCATTTACATGCACACTAGATTTTACTAGCACCGTTTTAATTTTTGTTAGTATCTCACTAGTGTCGCATGCACGAAACTATTTTGCACGAACGATCGCTGATTCGGTGACCTGCTTCACCCACATGCATGTTGTTTCATTTTCTGAATCTTTCATTCACTGTTTGCATTCACGATCATTTTCTTCAGCTTACACTCAGTATCGCCATGCATTCACCTTCACATTTGCTTTCAATTGCCTGTCAGTGGGTCTGGGTAGCCTTGGCCCGGACTCTGCTTCACCAAGATAGCATTACGTAATCCTAAGAAGGAAGGATTTTTCTTCCTCTCAGGAAATGCGCATTTCTGCCGAAGAGCTGTCCTCCAGTCTTACATTGCACAATTCTGAGGGAGAGTGATTGTTGGCTTGGAAAATTGTGCAATGCAATCACTAGGCCTGCAACCATTGCCAACTAAAATTGTGCATTTTGCAATTCTAGCAGCCAGTCAGCTAGCCTGGATTGTGCATTGCACAATTCCAGTAGTCAGTTAGCCTCCCTAGATAGCCTAGACTGCCTTTTGTGCAGTTCTAGTAGCTATTCATCCAGCCTCCGAGAAGAAATTACACAATCCTTGCCTATCAATCCCTGGATATGTTGCATGTCTTTCCCCAGTTTGCTTTGTTTTTCGCTGACAAATTTCTTGCCATGCATGTCGCTTTGTCTCCACATCTAGAAGGTGTTCGTCTGCCTCTTTGTAGTGCAAGATCAATGGCTTCTAAGAGAGCAGGATCAATAGACACTGATGGAAGTGCAACTGGAGCAGCAGTTGAGCAAGTGTTCGCAAGTCTACTGATCTATGAAGATACCCAATTGATTCTAGACAAGGACATCAAGCTAAAATGGCAAGAGGTCAACGATGCATTTGCAGGCACATTTGGGGAAGACCTCGAAGACCTCCAAGTGTATGTGAACATCCACAAGTCTGGCTTGTACCGAATTCCATGTAGGTATCTCGTGCTCCCATGCGCAAACATGATACATTGGATCGTCTTGCATACCAATCCTGAGACGATGACATTGAGCAGTGTCAGCAAGACGAAGATTGCTACCTTCAGGGCACAAGATTATGATAATATGTATTAGATGACAGAGCCTGTGACCATCATGGAGACACCCTTCAACTTGCCCAGCAGCAATGCCAACTCCAGAGACATTTTGAAGAACTGGGTGAAGGAGTCGGCTTAATTTTGGATGACACCCAACTAGGTCTACAAGACAAAGATACTGCGGAAGGCGTATCAATACTTGGTCATCTTTGCATGTTGACTGTATGGCTAAGAAAGGACAGAAACCTTCCCACAAAGTTGGGTGATCACGCTGGACCAACTAGCCAGAGAAGGCAAAACATGTAACTGGTCCATCATGTTGGCTCATCGGCTGAAGGAACATGTAACAAGGGCTCGACAACTACCCAAAGGTACGCAAGCAGAGATCTACATGTCCGCCTACATCTCAGATGCAATCTGTGCCTGACAAGAGTTCCCGAGCTTGAAGTGGACATGGTCACCGTCGGATACTGTTGTGAACACTTATTGCAAGATGTTGTCCGAATGCAGGTTCAGAGGAGTTATCACACAGCTATTTGATCATTTTGTCACCCCGATTTACAAGATGATATTCGAACAGGATCCACCCTGCATGTCGAAGGTAGCAATGGAGGCACTAATAGACATTTTTTATTGGTATGCCTCACCGTCTGGGACCTTCATATGGATGTATAGTGTGGAGAAGCCTCTGCGTGTTCTACCGAAGTTTGCCTTTGGACATACTCGTCATGCAGGAAGTATCATATCACACCTCGGCAGGATTGGCAGCTAGGCTGCACCGGAGGAAGAAGGCACCTTGGCCTGCTCTTCCACTGCGCATTGGGTTATACAAGATCCAGAGTTTCAAGCATGCAAATGTCGAAGTAGAGTAGATGAAGAAGTATCCATTCGACCTCCGAAGTTACAATCTATATGACTCGCATTGTCTTGTGAAAGATGATGCACGAGAGTACAATTCAACTGGATCCATAGGGCATGTCATTGGGTAGAGGAGGACCCATGGAGATATTTTTACAATTCCTCCAAACTCAATGAACCGGTCGACTTCGCTATGGAATGGTTAGTGAAGCAACGTGAAGCAGCATCCCGGAGAGCACCAGAAATAGCAGCAGCAAAGGTGAACATACCAATGTGCAACAAGGGAAAGAGGAATATTTCCGATCACATGGAGGAAGAGAAAAGTTGCAAGTTCCGAGCAGATCCACTTGTGGAGAAAGAAGCTATGGCTATAGAGGCGAAGAGGCAATAGCATGATAAGAGAAACGCACAAAGGCGGAGAGAGAAACAGAGAATGGAGGAAACAGAGAAGGAGTTGCATGAGAAGGAGCAACTCCGAAAGGAACAGGAGTTGCACAGGTAGGAGAAGGAAGCACAATAAGAACAGGTACAAATGGGGCCTCAACTTGTACAGGCGGATCAAACAACGCCCGTACAAGTAGTGGATTCATCAGAATAGCTGGCATCAAGCAAACAGGGTGAGCCATTGCAGGAGCATGACTTCACCCAGGTGATGGAACGAGTATTTGAACAAATGGATATGGATATGAAGAGGCAAGAATTAGATCAAGACACCGACCTCATGCCTCGCCACCAAGAGGTTGACCCACCCGCTTCATCGCATCCAGAAGACGAGGAAGTCCCAAGCGACCAAGGAGACTCTGAGATTCTTGGAGATCAGCCGGAAGGAGAGATGACAACATCTCATTCGACGAGTCTCAACATAGATTTGTGCAATCTCGTAGAGTGTCGACTCTGGAAGATCACACGTCTCCTACGCAGTATGAGGAACAAGTGATCGTGTCTGACGTGCGCAAACATCCTGCAGCATTGGCCGATGCTGCCAGAGCTTATGCTGAAGCCACTAGCTCGAGTGTTCGCTTTCTGATAGTTGAGAACGAGCGAATGGCAAAGAAACTATAGACGGCTAAGCAGGGAGGAGAATTGGTTACAACATCCACCCGAGAAGAATTGAAGAAGGAAATACTAAATGAAGTGTTGTCCCTTGACACAGTCATGCTGGCATTGTACTCCAAGTTTGGTATCGTGCATAAGGAAGTTGTCCATCTCAATGAATAGTGACAATGATGTGTTAGAAGAGCATGTATCTTGTCGAATGTGCATGCTATTGTTGATTACATGCAAACATGGATGATGAGATACAAGGGATCCCTGCTTCACTTACCTAAGATGATGAAGCCCAGAGCGGTCGAGCTGAAGGCATGCATCCGAACTCAAATCCGGAACTATGAAGAGCTCTTGCAGCTCATCACCAGTCTACAGGCTTCCCATGCATGTGTATTCAAGAGTATGAATCTTGTGGTGTGCGCACATGCGATCCCATCTATTGGGACTCTCACCCAAGCGAAGAAAAAGGCACAGGTCCGACTAGAGCTTGACTCATACTTTGATGAGGTGATGTGCATAGCCACCAGCCCAGACTTGCCAATCAGTGTAGACGTCATGCACAAGTATGTTGTTGGTGTGGCCGCGTTAAATACAATGATGCGCATGCTTTCAGATGAGTTGGACAGAGGAGCCCGAGCAGTGTACCCGGATGCTATGGAGGCAAGAGTCAGGTTCCAAAAAGATGTCACCTTGGAGTACACGGACACCATTGTGAACTATCGATCTTGGCATCATTTCGCTATTGTCGATCATCGAGAGGATGTCGAAGAGTTAGACTTCCCACAGTTGTCCGAGTCATAGTGATGTCTTGCATGGCTTGCTCAAGCCATTTTGTCTCACATGGGTACATGTGCATTGTAATGTAACGTCTTGTCAAGTGTAAGTTCAAGTGTCGATAGTTGGATGTAATAGTCATAGAGTAGATGAAGAGTCATGAGGGTAGATGAACTGTCACAAAGGGGAATGTCAAGGGTCACCCCACCCTTTGCTATAAATAGTCCCTCATAACTCATTGTAAATGATTTTGGTCAGCCAAGCTTCAATAGGACTATCTTAGAGAAAGCTTGGACAGTATTGTAATGCGCCTTGGCTTCTCCACTGCGCAAAGCTAGTATATCTCTTTGGAGGAGTAGGCGGTTGTGGCTGTAACATTCCACTATTGGAACTAGCGAGTGTACATGGATGTATTGTATGACTGGAACTTACACTTCTTAATATAACAGAGCCAGAACATTTTCATGCATATGTTGTTATTATAGTTGGACTATTCTGGTTGTTGTAGCAATGTATGTTATTTAACTTACGCATTTGTGTATGAACTATTTTGTATGCAATTTTATGAATCTTTTTGCAGATGTGTTGTTGGTTTGAACATCACTTTGGATTTCTCACTATCTTGCTTTCCAGCTGATGATGCATCTTTTCTCATGTGTTCCCTTCTAAGTCGAGTACTATTACAAGGTTCCAAGGAG
Organism: Pinus tabuliformis; assembly: GCA_031772625.1. Lineage (NCBI taxonomy): Eukaryota > Viridiplantae > Streptophyta > Pinopsida > Pinales > Pinaceae > Pinus > Pinus tabuliformis. Next base: position 620,095,289 of record CM062812.1, on the reverse strand, counting down.
CACACTCACCTCACTCCCCATGTTTTAGAATCGCTCATGTACCTTCCTTGACTCGCTGCAACTATCAACCCCTTGCTACCAACAAGGACATCTTACTTGCCTCTGTGCGAAACCGTGGTCAAGGCGTTACCGTACGACCCATAGCTAGGACTCCTACACCAAATGATCTGAGATCTAATTAGGACTTATTACCGGGGAGATCCCCTGACATGTTGGCAGGTCCAACACCGTTAACATTTATGGTGCTAGAAGGAGGGCCATATGAAAATTTGTGTCCTCTCATCCTATTTTGAACCTTTTCATATCTATCATGGAGTCTTGCACTCTTCTCCCTCCGCGATGTTTTTCGCATGCCAAATCTATTACCACCACGAGGGATTTTTTTAATCTCTTGTCCACATACATGTATGATGGTGAAGGCGAAGTCGCCTGGCATCGGTTCTTACATAACTTTCTTTCCATGCTTCATGAGGAAGATGGATGTTCTGACGAAGAGGCTAGTCTGTTGCTTGCATACACACTTTGTGAATCTCCACATCGATGGTTGTGTAGCCTACTGGCTAACAACATGAACTCACTTGAGCACTTATGTGATCTCATTGAAGACACTTTCTATCATTTTAATCCAAAACATCTTGACCAAAAACTGTTACAACAATAGAAGGCTCTGCATGAATCGCCTATGGATTTTTGGCAGTACTTCCATGATTTCCAGTTTCAAGGTCCGAAGAGCCAGATGAAATCTTTCTATCTTTGGGACTGATTCAAGTATTACCTTAATAAATCTACTCGTCCCAAGAAGAAGTTTGAAATCAAGCCTCGCTTGGTATTCTTCAGTGATGGAGTTGCCCAATCACAGACAGATGTGGTCACTGTCATAAGTGATTGCCCGTCCTCCCCTCGTCAAATAGCTCCACCACTGCAGAGTGATGCGGGAGATCATGCTCACACATCTGTTCAGTTGTCACATCCTCCCAACATCACTTCGCTTAATTTTTTCCTTCGAATGATATTGTCTTGTGTTCTTCCATTCCGGACTCTACACTTGTTGTGAATGAGGATCAAGCCATTGTTAGAGTTGGTGTTGCACAACCAACATGCGTTGTCATTCATGAAGAGTATGAATAGGAGCTTGAGCATCAACACCCGGCAAAGGATGACTCCCTTTCGTTCGAGCCTCCTCCGTTCTTCCCTGACATCTTTGGTGAACTTGTCATCCATGATTTCGCATGTGTATCTTCATCCAAGGATGCACCCATTGTTGATCACTCGCAGGACACACTGGATATCAGTCCATCATTCAACAATGGAGAGGATGAGTTATTAATTGAAAATCCACTTGATTTTTCATCTTCCTTTTCCAGAAACACAGAGGATGAATTCCTTCGCTTCTCATCTACCCCTCTATTCGATTCATCAGATCATGAGGATTTCGATGAAATCATTGATTTTTATGATCATGGTTGTCATGGTATGTTTACTCCCATATTCGATCACGATCATGATTCTATCGTAGTTGATTTTTCGAAGCCACCGGTTTATGATGATCTATCTGACGATGAAGTCAAAACACCCCAGACTGTCGAGGCACTTCAGCCTGAGCTAATGGTTATGTCAGGCCCTCGCTGTCCTGAGGTTGGTTTCGCTTCCGATATTGAAGTTGTTCAATCACCCAAGGCTCCTCATCACTCATTTGTATGCATTGAATATCAATCCCACACACAGATCATGCTTCCTCCACTCGGACTGCACGATCCCATTGCTCATGAATTGGAGGTGTTGAGTCCTGAAACTACATATCTCCTACACACTTTCCTAGACTTTTTCCCCTCACCTAGAACCTCATAAGCTATCAAAATCATTGCATATTGATTCTAAAAGAGCACTTAAGTGGTTTTCTGACTATGTTTTTGTGTTTGCTGTTTGACTTAGATTTTGCTCATGAGCTGCGGAATGCAGCCACTTTCCGTAGCTGATTCAACTTTCCGCAGCTGTTTTTGTTAAACTCCATGTTGCAGGGGTCATCAGGAAAAATAGGACACGTGGGAAGGTCAGGAATGACCTGGACATGGATCAGGTCCTATTGGTTCAGCCAGATTCATCAAAGAAAGTCGTGGTCAACGGTGGTCAAGCAGTGGTCAAACAGAGGAGTCCTACAGCAACAGGACTCCGTTTTCAAACACGTGAAGGATTCGTGGTCGTTCCTAGATCCCTGGGGACATGCTGACAGCTGTAGACTGCCCCACGATGCGAATCCAATAGCCACAGTTGATAGATTTAATAATCTCAACAACCATTATGCTAAATCCATGGACGTTGTCTTTTACGTGTCTTCTGTTGACGTAGTTTCACAGGAAAATAGTTATGAAGTTTTTGTTATAAATAATGTGTTTCTATACGCATAGAGTTAGTCTTTGTTAATGTAATTTTGCTATTAAAGTTACTGTGCCATGACACTAGTTCCACTGTGGTAACGAGAGTTTTCTTCCTCTGTTTTGATATATAAAGAAGACTCTGTTTTTATATGACTGCATGAGCACGATTTTGGACTGATAGCCTGTTGACCAAGGCCATGCAGAGGACCCCTGCACACTGAGGTTTTGTTTCCTTTCTGCTATACAATTTTTATGTATCGTTTCCTTATTTTCACTGCACATGTTTCATAATTATTCACCTGTGTATATATTTCATCTGTTATGGTACTAACATTTCATTCCTGTTTATGATTTTACAAGCTTTGTATATCGCTGTTAACGTTGATCAGTGTGTGTATGTTTCAGGATAGAGTAGACCCAGGCATTTTCATATAATTTTCGCAATAACTAGTGACATGGGATTAACCTCTCTACTGACTTTGCTTTTCTTAGTTTTTTTAATTCCAGTTTTGTTTTGTTGATTTCATTCTTGTTCACTTGCTTTGTTAGTTAGTATAAATATCAACTTGCTCATATCATTGATGATTATCTCCGAAAGCCATAACTTAGACTACCTGGCAAGGAATCGGATTATGAATGATGTGATTTGATTTTAGTTTTACTTTTCTGCAATTAGACATCAACTTGCTCATATCATTGACGATTATCTCCGAAAGCCATAGCTTAGACTAACTGGCGAGGAATCGGATTATGAATGATGTGATTTGATTTTAGTTTTACTTTTCTGCAATTAGACATCAACTTGCTCATATCATTGACGATTATCTCCAAAAGCCATAGCTTAGACTAACTGGCGAGGAATCGGATTATGAATGATGTGATTTGATTTTAGTTTTACTTTTTTGCAATTTTTTATTTATTTGAGTGCAGTAGCTTAATTCATTTTTCTGTATTTAGACAGCAACAGAGATAATAGTTTCATGATCAGTGGTTCATTATTTGCTTAGTTTGAATAGCAGCATATTTTTGTTCAAGTATTAATTTCATCACTAGTATGTTCTAAGACCCTCTGAAGTATTAAGTTCTGGAAATCATTATAGAGGACATAATTGCCTTAAAATCTATATCCATACTTGCCTTCTAGAGTATTCTTAAAACTCAGGAATAGGATTTCCATTCATTTTAGGAGATAAATGAAGATAAAAAAACCCCAAAACAAAATAAAAATTGAAAATGACAAAAAGATAAGAAAGAGGTTGTCTTGCACATATAGTGCACCACACTTCATTAGTCTACAACTCCCGGATTGATAATTAATGTAGCAATTTAGGACACACTAAATTGACTAAATAGGAGGAATCTTAACATTGCAAGCACACGTGCGTGACGCAAGTTGTCTTTGTTTCTTTCATTTGCTTGCATGTCCCAGTCAAGGGTATGTGTATGCTTCAAAGCTACACGTAGTGTTGCACAGCACTGTGACAAGTCCATGGACCACATGTCATGTACTTGCACTCACTTATGTCCCATGAACACTTTTAAACACGAAGTGTGTTTGTCTTCATTGTTATATCTTTCTTGTTTGTTGGTCTGCACAACCGAGCTACTCGTGGACCAAGCCTTCACCAACATGGGTCAACCAATGCGCTGGTGGTTGCATTGGAAATATCACTTCATGCGATCAGGCCCATGCATCGTTAGCTTAGGAGTAGAAGTAGTGTTTTCTTTCAATTTGTTTGCTTGCATGCTTGTTTGCTTACTTTCCTTGCTTGTTTATTTCCCTGCTTGTTTGCTTACTCTTCTTTCACATTTTATTCTTCTTCTGCTTTGCTTTGTTGGTTGTTTGTTTATTTTGTTCGTAGGTTAGTTTTGCATGAAACCATGTCTGACTCTCGAAACAAGCTGGGTAAAATGCAAGAGGCCTTATGCAGCTATCACTACTTGGTTATCTGTCATCCTTCCTCTGTATGAAGAACGTGTTACTTTTAGTCCTTGATATGTCGATGGAAAATACGTACTGTTCGAAGTGAACCTTGGTGAAAACACAACGCTTGCATGCTAACTAGTGTCACCTACTCTAGTCGATTTTTTTTGGGTTAACCCTTGTCAGCTTAGTCAAGTAGAGTAAGGGTGAGGGGGAAAACCTTAACAAGCACATTAGAGGTATATAATAAACTACTTCTCTAAAGGAACAACCTCTTATTCTCTCAATAAGTTGGGATCCCTCTTCTGCCTTTGAAAAGAATAAGTGTTATGCACAGTTATGAAAAAAAGGAAAAATGAAAAGTGAAAATGAAAAATGAATAAGGTGAAAGAAGAGAAAGGCTTCCTACGCAAAGAGGTGATGCAAGTAACTCTGTTGGGGTGCTGACCAGGCTCGATGGCAGCGGAGCGATGCTTGTGTTTCCACATGACTCCACCGGGGTACTATCCAGGCCTGCTCGCAACAGAGCAACACCAAAGATGAAACTAAGACTCTGACGACTATACTGCTTATGCATCAATGTACCCCTCAGCCCCAATCAAAACAATTGTGTTGCCCTGGCTTCGAATGTGTGTCAATCGACCAAGAGCTTGGCAGATGCTAAATCTTACAATCAGGCTAGTGTGAAACCAAGACGAACTAAGAACTGAACAATACTTCCGAAGGTGTTAGACTTGTTTTTCACGAACAAGGTCCATGCAAAGAGTTGGATATCTACCAGTGTGTCGCAAAGTGTTGTAGCAACTAAAACAACCCTCCAAAATTTTTCCTTAGCTTTGTTTTGGAGCCTCCTTACCAACCTTTCATAGCATCATGTCTTATTTCATCAAGTACACAAGCTTCAGTGATTTTCTTACAGAAAGACAGCATGTCCATCAAATATTGTTGCATTCCCCTCACAGGTTGTTTCTCCAGACTTGGTCCAGCTGCAGGCTGAGTAGCTCCCTCAAGAAACTGCACAATTCTGGAGGGTAACTAGCCTTCCCTCCAAAAATTGTGCAATTCTATCTGGCAGCTTGTTGGGCTCTAGAATTCCACAAATCTACCAGTCAAGCTTCATCCAGAAAATTGCGCAATTCCTCCCAGTAGGGATGCTCGGCCCAGGAATTGTGCAATCCTGGGTAGCAGTCAACTACTCTTCCCATAAATTACGCAAATCTCCAGGGTAGCCAACCCAGCTCCCTTCTAGAAATGGTCATTTTTTCCCAACAGTTGAGCAGGCTCTTGCATGTGTAGTTGGTTTGACCAGTTCCACCCAAGACCAAGGAAACTTGACTTGCATGCATGGGCTGCTTTTTCTCAGAATAGAAAAAGAAACATGCAAAAAGCATCCCTAGATTTTAGGGAGCTATTTTTAGCAGCTGGAGGTTACATGCAAAGATCGTTTTAGAATCTTTCCTCCAAGTGTCGCTTTTTCCTAGATTTATGGCATGCGGGTCATGAGATTCAAACTTATTTATTCGACACATCAAAGCTCATTTATTCACATCGATCTTGGAGCTCTGACATCCCATAGAAAATCTAGGACTCTTCGACACATCTAGCTTAGCTATTCACGGGTAAGTGGTCTCAACTTGTCTTTTGCAGCATTTCTGTCGCTTTTTGTGTTTTCACTTGTGTGGGTGTTGTTTGCTTGATTTCTTTGAATGCTTGTTGTCATTTACATGCATACTAGCTTGTGTTAGCACTGTTTCAGTTTTCGTTAGCATCTCACTACTATCACATGCATGAAACTGTTTTGCATGAACGATCGTTGATTCTGCAACCCGCTTCACCCACATACATGTTGTTCCATTTTCTGAATCGTTCATTCACTGTTTGCATGCACGATCATTTGCTTCTACCTACACTTAGTATCGCTATGCATTCACCTTCACATTTGCTTTCAGTTGCCTGTTGGCGGGTCTGGGCAGCCTTGGCCTGGACTCTGATTCACCAAGACAACATTGTGCAATCCTAAGAAGGAAGGCTCTGTCTTCCTCTCACGAAATGCACATTTCTTCCCAGGAGTTGTCCTCCAGTCTTGCATTGTGCAATTCTGAGGGACAGTGACTGCTAGCCCAGAAATTTGAGCAATGCAGTCACTGGGCCTTCAACCATTGCCAGCGGAATTTGCGCATTGCGCAATTCCAACAACCAATCATCCAGCCTGGATTGTGCATTGTGCAATTCCAACAGTCAGTCAGCCTCTTGTTGTAGCAGCTACAACCACCCTCCAAAATTTTTCCTTAGCCTATTTTGGAGCCTCCCTACCAACCTTCACAGCAACTTGCCTTGCTTCGTCAAGTCCTCAAGCTTCAATGTCTTTCTTGCTCAAAGGCAACCTGTCGATCACAGTTTGATATTTTCCCTTCACAGGCTGCTCATCCGGACTTGGTCCAGCTGTAGGTTGAGAAGCTTCCTAATGAAATTTGCGCATTTCTGGAGGGCAACCAGCCTTCCCTCCAGGAATTGCACAATTCCCTCTAACAGCCTGTTGAGCTCCAGGATTGCGCAATCCTGCCAGCCAACCCTCCCAGTAGGATTTACGCAATTTTTCCCATCAACAGGCTATTCAGCCTATGATTTGCACAAATCTGGGCAGCAATCAGATGCTGGGCCCAGAAATTGTGCAATCCCCTTGGGCAGTCAACCTAGCTTACAGTCAGAAATGCGCATTTTTCTCTAGCAGTCAAGCAGTCTCTTGCATGTGCAATTGAGTTGACCTGTTCCCTCCAAGACTGAGCAAAACTGACCTGCATGCATTGGTTGTTTCTCCCAAGGAATCATGCAAAGGCATCCCTTGTTTCAGGGATCTATGTTTAGCAGTTGGAGGTTACATACAAGGAACAATTCAGAAACATCCCTCCAAGTGTCGCTTCCCCTAGATTTGTGGCATGCGCGTCACAACCTCGATGTTATCAAAAATCATCAACCAGACTCTGCAGAGCTCATTCCTCACATCAACCTTGTAGCTCTGACATCCCATAACACATCTAGGAGTAGTCGGCACATTCAGCTCAGCTGTTTTGGGGCAAGCTCGCTTCCCATGCCTTATGCTGCATTTCAGTCGCTTTTTGTGTATTCTCTTGTGTGAGTGTTGTTTGCTTGATTTCTTTGAACGCTTGCTGTCGTTTACATGTATTCTAGCTTGTCTTAGATTTTTTTCAACTTTCGTTGATATCTCACCGATGTCGCATGCATGAAACTGTTTTGCACGGACGTTCGCCCAACCAGTGAACGACCTCACCCACATGCATGTTGATTTGTTTGTTGAATCTTCCATTCATGTTTTGCATTCATTGTTTATCACTTATGCTATCACTTAGTGTAGCCAGGCATTCACTGACTTACTTGCTTTCAGTTGCCCGTCGGTGAGTCGGGCCAACCTTGGCCCAGGCTATGCTTTCACCAAGGATGCATTGCGCAATCTGGAGAAGGAAGGATCACCTTCCTCTCTGGATTTGCACATTTTGGCCCGGCACTAGTCTCCTGAACTGAATTGCACATTTCTGGAGGTCAGTGGCTACTTGGCCCAAAAATTTTCCCAAATCTGTCCATGGGCCAGCAGTCTTTCCCAACTGGAATCGTACATTGTGCAATCCCAGCGGCCAACTGCCCAACTAGATTGCGCATTTCGCAGTTCCAGTAGTCAGTCAGTCTCCCAGTAGCCCGGAATGTGCCTTGTGCAGTCTTGGTAGTTGGTCTCCCGACCTCCCGGCCGAAATTGCACAACCTTCATGATCATTTACCCAGTTATGTTGCAAGTCAGCTCTCATGTTCATTTTGGTTTTCGACTGACAAATTTCTTGCTATGAGTGTTGCTATGTCTCCAAGTATCACAGGTGTTCATCTACCTCTCAGCAGTACAGGTACAATGGTTTCCAAGAGAGCAAAGACGAAAAAATCATTCAGAGCACGCTTGGGGATGCATTCGATCAAGTATCCATGGGCTTACCTACTCACAAAGACATCAAGTTGTTCATGGACAAGGACATCAAGCAACAACATCACAGCAAGCAACATAATGAATAACAGTTGAAAGCAGCATACCGAATGCAGCGAATGCAATGAACCTAGCGAATACAAGAGGAAGATTGTTGACAATATAGAGGCAGAGCAAAGTTACAAGATCAAGAAAATCCATTGATAATGAAAGCAACATTGGAGACTTGGGATATGAAGTGACGGCATGACATGAAGATCGCGTGAAGGCATAAAATGGAACAAAGAAGGAGTTGCATGTGTTGAAGTGGAAACTCAAGGAGAACATGAAGCTGCATAGACAATCCAATGAGTTACAACAATAACAGGAACAGCAGTGGGCGCAACATGCACTCATGGATGAGACTGCGCCAATACAAGCTAGGTATCCATCCCGGCAGCTAACATAGAGAAAATGTGGTGAGCAATGTTGTTGATTGCATACAAAGGATCCAGAAGCATGCATGAAATCAAACCCATTCAACACACTCACCAAGGCGAAGACAAGAAGAAATTCAAACTGGGGTTGAACATGTACTTCGGCAATTTGATGTGCATGACCACCAACACACACTTGAAGATCAACACAGACACTATGCATCATATTGTTGTTGGTTCAGCCATACCCAAGAAGACCATGCACATGTTAGCAGACGAGTTGGATGAAGGGGTCGAACCAATGCACCGGTTGCAATGGAGGCAATAGTTTGCTTCAGCAAGATGTCACCATGAGGTGCATGCACATCATCAAGGATGACCAAGCTTGGTATCAGCTCACCACCTCCACCATCGCAAGCATGTCAAAGAGTTGGTCTCATCACAGCGGACCGAGTGTCAGTGATGTCTTGCAAGGCTTTCTCAAGCCGTGTTGTCTCACATGAGTACACGTACATTGTAATGTTGAGTCATGTCAAGTGTAAGTTGAGTGTCAACAGTTGGATGTAATAGTCATAGGGTAGGTGAAGATTCATGAGGATACTTGAACTATCACAAAGGGGAATGTCAAGGGTCACCCCACCCTTTGCTATAAATAGTCCCTCATAACTCATTGTATAGGCTTTTGGTCAACTAAGCTTCTACTAAGAATATCTTGAAGAAGGCTTGGACAGTATTGTAACACACCTTGGCTTCTCCACTGCACAGAGCTAGTAAATCTCTTTGGAGGATCAAGTAGATGTGGTTGTAATGTTCAAATGATGGGGCTAGCAGGTTTACATGGTCTATTGTATGATTGTGACTTACACTTCTTTAATAATAAGAGCCATCATGTTTTCATGCATATGTTGTTATTGTAGTTGGACTATTCCAATTGCCTTAATGATATATGTTATTTAACTTATGTACTTGTATATGAACTGATTTGTATGCAATTATATGAATCTTGTTGTTAATGTGTTGCATATGTTGTTAATGCTATCACCGTCTATGTCGACTTCTCTGTTGGACATCAAACAAACCTTTCTCTGAACCTTGTTATATCAACTATCACACTCATCTCGGACTAATCCGTGAATGTTTGTTCGTGTTATCTTACCTTGTATGTTGTGACTGCCGCATCTGTGTTCACTGCTCTGTCAGAAGTTGTGCATGTCCTTTGTGTTGTGTGTTCCTAGCCGAGTTGGGATTGATCCCTTTCAACCTGGAACTCACCTTCACCTTCCTCTCCCTTTGAAGTGTTGGAACCTCTCATACTCATTCCTTTCACTGCATCAGTCACACCCTTGTTACTGGTAGAGTTATCTTACTTGCCTCTGTGCGACATCGCAGTCAAGCCCTTACCTTACGACCCACTGTTGGGACTCCTACGCCAAATGGTCTAAGGTCTAATTGGGACTTCTTACCGGGGAGATCCCCTTAACATGCTGGCAGGTCCAGCACCGTCAATACCTCCCCAGACAACGTAGACTGCCTTTTGTGTAGTTCTAGCAGCCAGTCAGCTAGCATCCTAGAAGAAATTGCGCAATCCTTTCCTATCAATCCCCAGGTATGTTGGATGTCTTTCCTCAATTTGCTTTGTTTTTCACTGACAAATTTCTTGCCATGCATGTCGCTTTGTCTCCATATGTAGTAGATGTTCGTCCGCCTCTTTGTAGTTTAGGATCAATGGCCTCTAAGAGAGAAGGCTCAAAAGGCATTGACGAAAGTGCAACTAGAGCAGCAGTTGAGCGAGTGTCTACAAGTCTACTGATATATGAAGATACCTAGCTGATTCTAGACAATGACATCAAGCTGAAATGGCAAGAGGTCAACAATGCATTTGCAGGCACATTTGGGGAAGACCTCAAAGACCACCAGGTGTATGTGAACATCCACAAGTCTGGCTTGTACCGGATTGCATGTAGGTATCTCGTGCTCCCATGCGTGGACATGATACATTGGATTGTCTCGCACACCGATCCTGAGACGATGACATTGAGCAGTGACAGTGGGACGAAGATTGCTACCTTCAGGACATAGGATTATGATAATATGTATCAGATGATGGAGCCCGTGACCATCATGGAGACACCCTTCAGCTTGCTGAGCAACAATGCCAACTCCAGATACATTTTGAAGAACTGGGTGAAGGAGTCGGCTAAATTCCAGATGACACCCAACTAGGTCTACAAGACGAAGATACTGCAGAAGGCGTATTAATACTTGGTCATCTTTGCATGTTGACTATATGGCCAAGAAAGCACAGAAATCTTCCCACAGAGTCGGGTGATCGCGCTATACCAACTGGCCAGAGAGGGCAAAGCATGTAATAGGTCCAGCATGTTGGCTCATTAGTTGAAGGAACAGGTAACAAGGGCTCAACAACCACCCAAAGGTATGCAAGCAGAGATCTACATGTCCACCTACATCTTGGATGCAATCTGTGCCCGACAGGAGTTCCTGAGCTTGAAGTGGGCATGGTCACCAGCGGAGACTGTTGTGAACACTTATTGCAAGATGTTGTCTGAATGCAGCTTCAGAGGAGTTATCACATGACTATCCGATCATTTTGTCACCCCGGTTTACAAGATGATATTCGAACAGGATCCACCTTGCATGTCGATGGCAGCAATGGAGGCACTAATAGACATTGTTGATTAGTATGCCTCACGTCCGGCACCTTCATACAGATGTGCAATGTGGAGAAGCCTATGCATGTTCTACCAAAGTTTTCCTTGGACATACTCGTCATGCAGGAACTAGCATATCACATCTCAGCAGGATTGAAAGCTAGTTTGCACTGGAAGAAGAAGGCACCTTGGGCCACTCTTCCACTATGCATTTGGTTATACAAGATTTGGAGTTTCAAGCATGCGGATGTCGAAGTAGAGCATATGAAGAAGTATCCATTCGACCTCTGAAGTTACAATCCGTATGACCCACATTGTCTTGTGAAAGATCATTGCACAAGAGTACAATTCAACTGGATCCACGGGGCATGTCATTAGGCGAAGGAGGACCCATGGAGATATTGTTACAACTCCTCCAGACTCAATGAATTGGTTGGCTTCGCTGTGGAATGGTTAGCGAAGCAACATGAAGCAGCATCCTAAAGAGCACCAGAAGCAGCAACAGTAGTAGAGGTGAACATACCAGTGCGTGACAAGGGCAAGAGGAAGATTGTCGATCGCATGGAGGAAGAGCAAAGCTGCAAGTTCCGAGCAGATCCACTTGTGGAGAAAGCAGCTATGGCTATAGAGGCAAAGAGGCAACAACACAATAAGTGAAACACGCAAAGGCAGAGAGAGAAACAAAGAATGGAGGAAACAGAGAAGGAGTTGCATGATTTGAAGGAGAAAATCCGGAAGGAACAGGAGCTGCGTAGACAGGAGAAGGAAGCGTAGCAAGAATAGGTACAGCAAGGGACGCAACTTCTGCAAACGGATGAAACAACACCTGTATAGGTAGTGGACTCATCAGAACAGCTAGCATCAGGTAAATAGGGTGAGCCATCGTAGGAGCAGGACTTCGCCCAAGAGATAGAACGAGTACTTGAACAAATGGATATGGATATGGAGCGGCAAGAATTAGAGCAAGACACTGGCCTCATGCCTCGCCACCAAGAGGTCAACCCACCTGCTTTATCGCATCTAGAAGACGAGCAAGTCCCAAGTGATCAAGGAGACACTGAGATCCTTGGAGATCAGCCAAAAGGAGAGCTGCACAACATCTCATTCGACGAGTCTCAACATAGAATTGTGCAATCTCGCAGAGTGTTGACTCCAGAAGATCACACATCTCCTACGCAGTATGAGGAACAAGTGATCATGTCTGACGTGCACAAACATCCAGCAGCATTGGCCGATGCTACCAAAGTTTATTTCGAAGGCACTAGCTCGAGTTTTCGCTTTCCAATCACTAAGAACAAGCGAATGGCAAAGGAACTACAGACAGCCAAGCTGGGAGGAGAATTGGTTACAACATCTGCCCAAGCATAATTGAAGAAGGCAATACTAGATGAAGTGTTGTCCCTTGACACAGTCATTCAGGCGTTGTATTCCAAGTTTGGTAGCGTGCATAAGGCAATCATCCATCTCAATGGATGGCAACAACGATGTACTAGAAGAGCACGTATCTTGTCAAACGTGCATGTTGTTGTTGATTACATGCAAACATGGATGATGAGATACAAGGGAGCCCCTCTTCTCTTTCCTAAGATGATGAAGCCCAGAGTAGTCGAACTGAAGGCAAGCATCTGAAGTCATATTTGGGACTATGAAGAGCTCCCGCATCTCATCACTAGTCTACAGGGTTCCTGTGCACGTGTATCCAAGATTATGGATGTTTTGGTGCGCGCACATGCGATCCCATCTATTGGGGCTCTCACCCAGGCGAAGACAAAGGCACGGGTCTGACTAGATCTTGACTCGTACTTTTACGAGTTGATGCGCATAGCCACCAGCCCAAACTTTCCAATCAATACAAACATCATGCACAAGTATGTTGTTGGTCCGGCCACGTTGAAGACAATGATGCGCATGCTTTCAGACAAGTTGGATAGAGAAGCACAAGAAATGTACCCAGATTCTATGGAGGCAAGAGTCAAGTTCCAGAAAGATGTCATCTTGGAGTACACGGACACCATTGCGGACTATCGATCTTGGCATCATTTCGCTACTGTCGATCATTGAGAGGATGTCAAAGAGTTAGACTTCCCACAGTTGTCCAAGTCATAATGATGTCTTGCATGGCTTGCTCAAGCCATTTTGTCTCACATGGGTACATGTGCATTGTAATGTAATGTCTTGTCAAGTGTAAGTTCAAGTGTCGATAGTTGGATGTAACAGTCATAAAGTAGATGAAGAGTCATGAGAGTAGATGAACTGTCACAAAGGGGAATGTCAAGGATCACCCCACCCTTTGCTATAAATAGTCCCTCATAACTCATTGTAAAGGCTTTTTGTCAGCCAAGCTTCGATAGGACTATCTTAGAGAAAGCTTGGACAGTATTGTAACACACCTTGGCTTCTCCACTACGCAGAGCTAGTATATCTCTTTGGAGGAGCAGGCGGTTGTGGTTGTAATGTTCCATTATTGGAACTAGCAGGTGTACATGGATGTATTTTATGACTGGAACTTACACTTCTTAATATAACAGAGCCAACACGTTTTCATGCATATGTTGTTATTGTAGTTGGATTATTCTGGTTGTTGTAGCAATGTATGTTATTTAACTTACGCATTTGTGTATGAACTATTTTGTATGCAATTGTATGAATCATGTTGCAGATGTGCTCTTGGTTTGAACATCACTTTGGATTGCTCGCTATCTTTCTTTCCATCCATTGATGCATCTTTCCTCGTGTGTTACCTTCTAAGCTGAGTACTATTACAGGTTTCCAAGAGGCACACTCACCTCACTCCCCATGTGCTAGAACCTCTCATGCACCTTCCTTGACTTGTCACAGTTGTCACACCCTTGCTACCAAAAGGGACATCTTACTTGCCTATGTGCAAAACCGCAGTCAAGGCATTACCGTACGACCCACTGTTGGGACCCCTACACCAAATGGTCTAAGGTCTAATTGGGACTTCTTACCGGGGAGATCCCATGATATGTTGGCAGGTCCAGCACTGTCAACAGAACACCAACCCACAACAACGCAGTCACAATGACATTAACCCTGGCAGATAGTTCCATAATCATTAACGTATATTGTCTCCACATGTGAACACCTATAACATGGTTACGGTTAGTGTTAACCCCGGCGGCTCCAACACACAAACACCGCAACGATCTCCGCCATGTGAATGCGATTTCTAAACACCAAACGGTTAACCATTCTAACGGTTCCAACAGGTCTATTAACCTGACATTTAATGCGATGTTAACCATCAAATGTGACAACCCCCACCAAAACCGTGGAATGTTAAGGTTACAGTCAGAACTAATCGCGGTTCATAGTTAATTAATCTGGATTAATTTAATTAACTCTCAGTTTAAAACGGCGGAAGTTTGGCGGTGCCACTAATTTCGGGCCCACCTCCACAGTTAACGGCTCTAACTGGAGTTATTCCATAATTAGAGGATTTTTTCAAGGAAAAGACTATATGAGTCATAGAGAAGGTAATTTTTGACCAAATTGAACTCAGGAAGAGGTGTTCTTGGCTAATATGGACATTTTGAACACATTGATGCAAGTATCAGGAGCCATAGAGCTTTGTAAAACAACATTTTTTCCATATTGAGCCAATACAGAGGCCCAAGCCATGGAATCTGGAACAAGGAGATGTAGCCCAGGAGGGGTGAACTCCTTCATCAAAATATTGTGTTAAAGTGTCTCTTTGATGGTTTGTTGTACTTTGAATGTCTGTTGTTTAGTACTTGTTTTTTAAGTTATTTTTCTCATGAATTTCATATTAAACTTAGGGAAATTTACATGTTTACATACACAAACAACTAATGAAAACTCAGTACAAGAAGCAATAAGCAAGCACATGTTTATAAATATGTAATTGATATTATCACAACAAATACTAAAAATAAAAAATAGATCAAGTTGGTATCAGAACAAGGTTGAATTGCTTGATTTCTTGAGTTTGTGCAATTAGGGTTTTAATGGTTGCAAAATTGTGATGCTTACAAGGTTAAAGTTGCAGAAAGGAGAAGGGAAGTTATTGGTTGCAACTCCTGAGGTAATGCCTAGAAAAAGGAGGGCCACAAGGCCACAATGTCCACCACCCAAAGTTCCAATTCCAGCTACATTTGAAACTCCTCAAGTTTTTCCTTCAATTGAGATTGAAGAGGTACAAGAAGTACCAATTTCTGAGCCTGAAGGTCCTTCTTCAGAAGAGGAAGAAATCAAGAAAGATTTCTTCACTTTAACTGAGATGGTTAAAGTCCTCTATGAAGAGAGGAACACTAGAATGGTTGGAGAGAGTTCTAAACCTCCACATGGAGAAGGAAGCTCAGAGGATAAAAAAGATGAGAAGAAGGATTCAAAAGGGAATGGTGGAAAGCCACCTCCATCTCCACCATCCTCATCATATTCATCATCTCACACAGCATCATCTTCCACTACCACCATTGAAACTACCCATGCTCATTCAAAAACCCCAAAAGGAAAGACTCCCTTACTTAAATTGGACATTAAGTTTGAACTTCCCATGTACAATGGAGAGGTGAATGCAGAAAAGTTGGACAATTGGATTCGACAATTGGAGATATGCTGCAAAATTCAGAACCTTCAATAAGATGACATAAAGATCCAGTTGGCTTCATTGAGGCTAGAAGGAGTTACATTAGTATGGTGGGAAGCAAAGACTCAAGAGGAAATGAGAATCCATGGTAAGATATCCATTACTTGGGTTGAATTTGTTTCTGCAATTAAAAGAGAGTTTTATCCTTTGCCTATATGCAAAAAGCCATTATGGGTTGGCATAATTTCAGGCAGCTTGAAGGCCAAATAGTCCAAGATTATACACATGAGTTTAGGAAAAGGGCTTTGTTGTTAGGAGTAAATTTGAATTCCCAAGATACACTGATGAAATATATTGGTGGTTTACATTCCTATTTGAAACATACTATTCTTATGTTTAATCCAAACAATTTAGATGAGGTATGTGTGCAAGCCACGCACCTTGAATCTAGAGGAAAGAACATTCAGGAAGAGGGTAGTAAGGGGAAGCCATTCAAGGGAAAGGAGAAAGAGAAGGCTGGAAAATGGAAGGGAAAGAAGAATGCAAGTGTGAAGAAAGAAGGAGAGAAAATCACATGCAAACATTGTTCCAAAGAGGGGCATGATGAAGCCCACTGCTGGAAATTGCATCCCAAATTAAGGCCTAAGAAACAAAATAATAAGGGAAAACAAAAGACGATCGCTACCACACAACAAGATCTTGGTTCAGATTCTGGTGATGAGACCAATATTTCAGCCATGGTTACAAAAGGGAAAGAAACGGTCGCAAGCACTAGTTCCTCACATAGTCAAAACAACACTCCAAATGAAGAATCAAGAATAGAGTTGTTTCATGTAAGAGTGATTTCAAATCATACAAAGATTGATGCATTATTCGATAGTGGGTCACAATCAAACTTGATTTCAGAAGACTTGGTAAAAAAATTAAATCTTGAAATTGTACCTTAAGCCATATCCATTGGGTTGGATAGTTAACAATGAAAACTTATAGGTTACAAGGAAGTGTTTATTCAAGTTCGCCATTACTGAAAAGTTCATTGATGAAGTTGAGTTAGATGTAGTTCCACTTGAAATCTCAAGAATCATTTTGGGTAGTCCTTATTTCTATGATAGGAAAGTAGTATTTTATCGCCATGACAAAAAATACATATTGCTCAAGAATGGGGTGGAGTACATTGTGAGAGCCCATCGCAAAAAGTTGAACATTTCTTTGGTTAATGCAGGGTAGATGAAGAGACTAGTAAATGCAAGTAAAAATTTTGTGCTTCTCATGATCAAGAAAAAGAATGATATTGATTATGAATATTTTGAAGGTTGTGATGATAAATTGAAATCTGATTTGTTTGATGTGGTAAGAAAGCATGGCGAGATGTTTCAGGAACCAAAGGGGTTACTTCCCAAGAGGGGAATTCAGCATGAGATTTAGTTGCAACTGGATGTTCCACGTCCAAACATAGGCATGTATCACATGTCAATTATGGAGAGCATGGAAATCAAAAAGAAAATTCAAGAATTGTTGAAAAAAGGTATCATACGCCCATCTACTTCGCCATGTGGTTCGCCCATTGTCTTGGTGCCAAATAAGGATGGAACTTGGCGCATGTGTGTGGATTTCCGTGCACTGAACAAAATCACGGTAAAGAATCGTTATCCACTCCCAAGAATTGATGATTTGCGTGATCAATTGAGGTATGAAAAGTATTTCACTAAGTTAGACTTACGAAATGGTTATCATCAAGTTAGGATAGCTGAAGAAGACATTTTGAAAGCTGCATTTAAAACTAAAAAAGGATTGTTTGAGTGGCTTGTTATGCCTTTCGTTCTTACAAATGCTCCAACTACTTTCATGAGGGTAATTAATGATATATTGAGACCATTTCTAGATGAATTTGTCATTGTCTACTTAGATGGTATTCTCGCATTCAGCAAGTCAAGAGATGAACATGTCATGCATGTAAACAAAGTACTTGATGTCTTGAGAAAAGAACAGTTGTTTTTAAAGATGTCGAAATGTGAATTTTCCAAGACTTCTTTAGTGCATTTAAGACACATTATTGGAGGATGTGAGCTGAAGATCGACCCCTCTAAATTTTAGGTCATTCCGAATTGGCCCAAGCCCAATACAGTTATAGAGATAAGAAGCTTTTTAGATATTGGAGAAAGTTTATTGCTAATTTTTATTCCATTGAAGCTCCATTACATGCATTGACAAGTGTCAAGAAAGTCTTCCATTGGGGAGATGTACAACAGAAATCATTTGATGCTTTGAAGCAAAAGATAAGTTCAGCACCGGTATTGGCTCTTCTGGATCTTAGACAGCCATTCGAAATTCAAATGGATGCAAGCAATTATGCCATGGGAGTAGTTCTATTGCAGCATGGTAAGCCCATTTCATTTCATTCTGAAATCTTTAATGGAGTTGTAACTAACTATCCCACCTATGACAAAGAACTTTATGCATTGGTACAAAGTGTTAAGAAATGGAAGCACTATTTGATGGGGAAGGAGACCATCATCCATACCGACCATCAACCATTGCAATATTTACAGCCACAGTCAAAGTTGTAGCAGTCACGACATTTCAGATGGATGGGTTTTCTACAACAATTTCATTTGGTTATCAGATATAAAAAGGGAATCAACAATAAGGTAGTTGATATTCTTTCAAGGTCTATTGTAAGTTCATCTGTTATACTTAAGCATAATTTTGCTTTGCATGAAAGTTACATAGAACAATATGCAAATGATAGTGACTTTCAAGAAGTATATGCAAGCTTGATTCAAGAAAACCAAATTGAAGAGTTGGATTATCATGTACATAATAGTTTGTTGTATCACTTGGGCAAGTTGTGTATCCCACAGGAAGAAAGAAACAATATCATAAGGGAGGCGCACACTTCATTGATTGTTGGACACTTTGGTGTAGGCAAGACAGTAGCGAATCTTCATAGGTATTGTTATTGGCCACGCATGTTGGATAATGTTTCTCGTTTCATAAGAGGATCTTCATTATGTGCTACAAGGAAGCCTAGCAATAGGAAACTTGGTGTATACACTCCACTTCTGGTACCTTCACGTCCATGGGAGAGTATCTCAATGGATTTTGTAGGAGGTCTTCCATTGTCAAGGAAAGGACATGACTACTTGTATGTAGTTGTAGACAGGTTCAGCAAGATGTGCATACTAACACCATGTAAAAAGAAAATTACAACTGAACAAATAGCTCAACTTTCCTTCCAAAACATTTGGGTTCATTTTGGTCTTCCTACTTCTATTGTAAGTGATAGAGATTCTCGATTTGTTGGGAATTTTTGGTCTAATTTGTGGGACATGATGGACACAAAGTTGAAGAAGAGTACAGCGTTTCCTCCACAAACAGATGGACAAATCGATGTGGTCAATCAAATAGTCATTCATCTTCTTAGGATATTGCAACAAACATTCCAAGTTGTTGGATGAACAGTTGCATTACATACAACATGCATGCAACGGGGCAAAGCATTCTTCCACAAACAAATCGCCAGTTGAGGCATGTTATGGGTACTTTCCAAGATCGCCATTGGACTTCATCTTTGAGAAAGATGTCATCATCGATGGTCACAGTGACATCGATAAAGCAAGGAATTTCATAGATAAAAATCAGTTGATACATCATACAATGTAGGAACCACTTGAGAAAAGTCAAACAGCTACAAGGCAAGGCATGACAAACACCAGGTTGATCACAAATTTCAAGTTGGTGACGAAGTTTGGTTATATATTAGCAAATAGGGACTTCAAGGGGAAGGTAAAAATCTTAAGCCAATCCGTTATGGTCCTTTTAAAATTCTGGAAAAGATTGGTAATAATGCTTTTAAGCGTGATTTGCCTCCTTATATGCAAATATACTCTGTTTTTAATGTTGAGAATTTGAGATTGTTTGAGCCTCCTTTGATTGATGATAAAGGAGAGCATGTTCAGCTGCCATCCATAGATGATTTCTCGCCAGAATATTAGAAGATCTTCAACAAGATCTCATACTTGACAAAAGAATCAGAACTTCGAAGAGAGGGGGTGTCGAATACCTTAGAGCGGGACTTAAGGGAAAAAAGCCTTCTCAAGCCAAATGGTTACAGATCGAGAAGGTGAGGGAGTTGTACCCTCACCTACTGAACAATTGATAGTATCTTTTGGGGTCCAAAAGGCTTCTAGTGGGGAGGAATGATCAGGCACTCAGTATTTAGCTCAAAAATAAAAGTTATCGAAATGGCTTGAAACCTGAACAACCGCGTCCATCTTGGAAAAACAATCCCAACACAACTCGTATCGTCGAAAATCGAGTTCGTATGAGAAATTTATTGTGTTCTGATCGCTTTGCTAAACAGGCAAAATTTGCAAAAAAAAATGCCCAGTCACTGCACAGCAGTCCGTATTGCTGACATGGCAAGTGACTAAGCAAGGTCAATGGTGGTCAACAACGAATCATAGATGGATAAGTGGCATCATTTCATTTGGTTTCAGGTGGTGTGTTGGCACAATTTATTGATTTGTTTTGGGCCAATGAAAGAATGCCATGTGGCAAGCCCTGAGGTTGCCACGTGGCACCTCCCAATGGCCTAGACAGTGTCGACAATGGAGAAAAATTATTATGGAGGCATCAGGGCTCGACCCCTCCACTACCGGGTGTTTCTTACCCGATAAGTTCGCGACATATATTTAAATTTTAACATGGTTTGAATGTGCAGTTAGGAGGGCCAATCCACAGGCTAGCCCTTTACATGTGAACACCAACCCACAACAACGCGGTCATGGTGATGTTAACCCCAATGGATAGTTCCATAACCGTTAACGTATATTGTCTCTACATGTGAACACCAACCCACAACAATGCGGTCACAGTGATGTTAACCCTCGCGAATAGTTCCATAATTGTTAACGTATATTGTCTCCACATGTGAACACCAATAACGCAGTTACGGTTAGTGTTAACCCCGGCGGCTCCAACACACAAACACCGCAATGGTCTCCACCATGTGAACGTCATTGCTAAACACCAAACGATTAACCATTCTAATGGCTTCAGCAGGTCTATTAACCCGACAGTTAATGCGATGTTAACCATCATATGTGACATCCCCCACCAAAACCGTCAAATGTTAAGGTTATAGTTAGAACTAATCGTGGGTTATAGTTATTTAATCTAAATTAATTTAATTAACTCTTAGTTTAAAACAGTAGAAGTTTGGTGGTGCCACTAATTTTAGGTCTGCCTCCACATTTAGCGGCTCTAACTGGAGTTATTCCAGAATTAGAGAAGTTTTTCAAGGAAAAGACTGTCTGAGTCATAGAGAAGGCAATTTTCGACCAAATTGAACTCAGGAAGAGGTGTTCTTGGCTAATTTGGAAATTCTGAACAAATTGGTGCAAGTATCAAGAGCCATAGAGCTTTTTAAAACAACATTTTTTCCATATTGAGCTAATACAGAGGCCCAAGCCATGGAAGCTGGACCAAGGATATGTAGCCCAGGAGGGGTGAATTCCTTCATCAAAAGACTATGTTAAAGTGTCTCTTCGATGATTTGTTGGGCTTTGAATGTTTGTTGTTTAGTACTTGTTTTTGAATCTATTTTTCTCATGAATGTCATATTAAACTTAGGGAAATTTATCATTTACATACACAAACAACTAATGAAAACTCAATACAAGAAGCAATAAGCAAGCACGTGTTTATAAATCTGAATTGATATTAACACAACAAATACTAACAATCAAAAACATATTAATATAAATCTCCTTAAAAAGTTAATTTTCCCAAGAAAAGCTTGAACTTCCTTTTTATTCCTTGGTAGTGAAAGTGCTTGGATAGCTGAAACTCTCTTTGGGTCAATGACTACTCCTTCCTTTGAAATAATATGACCGAGTAATTTTCCTTCTTTTATTGCAAACAAGGACTTCTTCGGATTTAGTGATATCCCAAACTTCCTGCACCTGTCAAAAACCTTTCTCAAGTGATTTAAATGTTCTTGATCAGAACTTGAAAATACAGTTAGATCATCTAGATAAATGACAACAAATTTATTAATCTTACCAACAAATGGTAAATCCATAGCTCTTTGGAAAGTAGCTCCAGCATTTGTTAGTCCAAAAGGCATCCTTGCATACATGAATGTACCCCAAGGAGTCATGAATGTTGTCTTCTCTCTATCTTCTGGGCTCACCATGATCTGATTGTATCCAGAAAAACCATCTAACATAGAAATTCTATTAGAACCTGAAACTTTTTGAAGTAAATGATCCATCTTGGGTAATGGATAATTGTCCTTTAAGGATGATTTGTTTAAGTTCCTGAAATCCACACACAATCTGATTTCACCATTTTTCTTTCTAACTGGAACCAAATTTGCTATCCAATCAGAATATCTTAAGGGAACTATGATTTTGGCATCCAGTAGTTTTTTAAGTTCTTTTTCAATTGTGGGGAGCAAGACTGGATTTATTCTCCTTAACTTTTGCTTAAAAGGTTTAGCTTTTGGTTTCAGAGGAATTTTATGTTCAATGAGTGTTGTATCATATGTTTTTAGCTCATCATAAGACCAAGCAAAAACATCTCTGTAATTTTTAAGGAGAGCTAGATATTTATCTTTTGTTTCCTTTGGTAATGATGCAGAGATTTTAATATTTCTGGTTTCTTCTTGAGTTCCAATATTGCATTCTTCTATATCTTCTTCAGGTGAATCTCATAATGGGCTTTTAGGAACATCATTGTGATCAAACAGTTTTTCAAGAGGAACTAAGCCCTTTGGGATGAAATTGTTGGGTAGCTGAAGGATGTTATGATCAACAATTTTTGAGTTTAATTGTGAAGTTTCATTTTCCTTATTCAACTCTTTATCATCAAGTTGTTCTTCTTCAATTTGTAAGGCTGAAAATTCATCAATTACTTGCAAAAATAATTTTAATTGTTCATCATCTTCAAATATTTTCCAATATTTAAGATTATGAGGAATTGAGGGTTTGTATTTTACTTGAATCTGATATTGTAGCTGCATTTGATCGGGAATTTTAAAAGAACTAGCTGAAACAACTAAAGAGTCTGCATGAATATTCTCATTTCTTGGAATAACAATGATGTTAAATGCCTGAAAGAAATTATCCACTGAGTCCCATACCTCATTTCTGTAAGATCTAAGTCTGGGGTGTTTTGTTTGACAAAGATTCCTTACTTGTTTAACAATGAGTTCTGAGTCACTGAATACACTTAGATTTTGCACTTTAAGACTTTTGGCTAATTCCAATCCTAGAAGTAAAGCTTCATATTCTGCTACATTATTTGTAACATCAAATTCTAACTTATAGGATTGAGTTATGTTCTATTTATCTTGTGAAATAAGTACAATACCAGCTCCAACTCCTTCTTTTGAAAAAGCTCCATCAAAGTATAGTTTCCAAATATCAGTTTTTACAGCCTTAGGTTTATCCACAATCTGTTCAATGCTAAGCTGAGTGTTTTGTAAGTTATTTGATGATAGTGTGAAACATCCAAAATCTTGATCAACTACATAAATTGGATGATTTCTTGCTTGATCAGCTCTACAAATAGTATTAATGAATCTAACCTCCCTGTATAATATAAGTTGTTCACCTCCATATACAGGAATAGTAGCATAAGACATGTCCATTTGCAGACTTCCTCCTAATTTGGCACAACATGATCTAGATAATAACATACCAAATTTAGGAGGAATATTTGTAACTACAATATCTAATACTACACTCTTAACAGGGATTTGTGCTAGAGTGACAACTAGGTCTTTTATAAGTCCAAGACAGGGTACCTTCTTTGAGTCAAAAGTATATAGATCATGATAAGGTCTAGTGACCTGTAATTGAAGTTGATCCATGATCACTTTAGGCATCAGATTATGGGAAGCCCCATAATCTAACATACAGTTGTATAACAGAAAATCATGAACTTTTAAAGTGACATAAAAAGGTGGTACATTTTCATCAATCATATCAGAGCTAGGACCAAAGATCACTGAAGGTTTTTCATCTTGCAATCTTATTACATCTCCTTTAGCATCAACGCTTGAAGATTGAATCCATTTAGAAACTTGATTTTTATAACCTGGATTTTTGGAAAGTTCAGACAAAGGAATAGGTATTTTGACCCTTTCTAATTCTCTTTCCACATTGAAAGTAGTTAGAACAATTTTATCAATTGAACTAGGTTCATTTGATTGATTCAATGGTTGAATTGTTGTTGTTTGAGTTTCAGTGGTTTTAATTGGTGGTTCATTTACAGTGAGATTTTTAGAAGGTCTACCAGGCCCTGGTCTTGGTCTTAAATCATATCTTCTATTTAATTCCGCAATTAAGAATTCAGAAAAGGCATGATATTTTGAAACTTGTGAATTTTCTTGATTTTGTTGTGGGAATTGATTTTGAGGAAGAGGGACAGTGGAATTTTGAATTGATGACTGATCAAAATTATTGATGTCATCAGTAATCAAAGGTTTAGTATCCTCAGGTTCCTGATCATCAATCATTAGGGGAGGTTGAATCTGCTGATCAATATTAGGTCTTTGCAAAATTTGGGGTTGAGAAGGTCTCCTATATTGAGTTTGAGGTCTATTTGTTGTTTGCTGAACTATTCTAGGTTGAGCCTCCATTTTTGAGATCCTATTAGAAATATTTCTAAGAAGTGAAGTGATTTCATCTATCTTTTGATCTTCCTTTGTACTTTTTGATGAAGAACCTTCTTCCCTAGCTTTCATTTTTCTTTCAGCCTTTTCTGCTTTAGCCCTAAGTTTAGCTGATGTTAATCTATTGGCTTCAACTTCTATGGCATTTGTTTGCATGTATTCTAGGGTGACGGATGTCCTTTCTCTAAGCATGACTGTGAAATCATCTTCAAAAGCTTTGGAAAATCTAACTTTAGTTGTTGTTACTGGTGGTTTACAGTCAAGTGGCATCTTATGATAAAGTTTGTTAAACCTTTTTATAAAATCATCCACGGGTTCACCAGGATTTCTCTTCAGTTCTTCAAACTCTGTAACAAAATATACAAGATCCTTTTTAACCCCCCATTGATTTTTAAAGATGTTGGTTAACTGATTCCAAGATGGAATAGAATTTTCTCTTAGTTGTCTAAACCAAATTCTAACATTTCCTTCAAGTGATTGAACAAACAATCTCATGTACACATCTTCATGTTCAATATTCATGTTATCAGCAAAATCCAAAAAGGAAGCTAAGTGATATTCAGCAGACAAACAAGTTTCTCCATTAAATCTAGGTAGATGTTTTAAATACCCATCAGGAAAATTATTAAGTTGACGAGGGAGTTGTAAAGAAGCATACCTAGCTTGAATGATAGGTTGAAAACCAACCATACTTGAAGATGAGGATGAGTCTATAGAAGATGTTGTAGATGAAGATTTTGAAGAAGATGTTGTAGATGAAGATGAATTTGTGGGAGAAGATGGAGGTGTGGATGTAGGTGGAGGACCTCTTGAAATTTTTATTAATGGTGATTGAATAACTAACTTCTGCTCTTCTGGTTCAAATTTTCCTTCAGTTTCAAATAAAGGATTTGTATAGATAGAAAAAGTGTCCTCAGGTTCGGCAGAAGTAGATGCAAAAGTATGAACAGTTGGTGAGATAAAATCACTAGGTTTTAACTCAGGTAGATGTACATCTAACTCTTCTTCTGACTTAGGTGATTCTAAAATGGTTTCAAGGATTTGATATGATTCCAATGAATGGACTAGAAGGGCTGACTACTGACTCATTTACCCAATAACATACATAGTTCTTCCCACCTTTCTTCATCCAGAATTGTATATTTGACCAATTTTCTGAATGTTTCATCTACCTCAATGTATTTTTTGGAAAGTTGGTTCAACCAAAAATAAATGATTTATCTCATGTTTGATGAATAAATCATAACTAAGACCTTCCATAAAATCTTTACCTGTTATTGTAACTTTAATCTTTCAAAATATGGATTTACCTGTGGTAATAGAATATAATTTCCTTTGATATTGTTCTAGATCAATCAATGTATCTCCAATTCCCTTTAATCGAGGCAGTCCTTTTTTATGTAACATGCATAATTTTTTGTGAAACTCTGGATACTTGATTCGAGGTTATGGCACCTGTTTTCCAGTTACAACATCAAATGTTTCTTAGTGAGAATCCTTCTCACTTCCAAAATAGTCTTTGTTCCATCCTCTATGTTATATTCTTCTAGTACATCTTTGGTTTTGGAATTCAAAACCCTTATCGGTGTATTTTCTTTTCATGTTTTTAAACCCAATTCCTTTTTCATGTCTGCTATTACTTCTTTAGCTCTCTACACTCGTTCATCTTGCTCAAATATGACCTCAATTGAAGGACATATATTAGCGATGGCCTCATTTATTTGCATCCAGATAATCTCCTTAGCATGTGTAATGGTGTCAGTTATGACAAATTGGTTTTCTAAGAATTCAATTCTCTGTGTAAGCCTACGTGTCTTATGTAACTCAGCTAAATATACATTATCAATTTTTAGTTTTTTCTCTTGTAAATTATTAAGCTGAGTATGTTGTTGAATCAATTGATTGAGTTTCCATTGTTGAAATGGTTGTTGATGTAGATGATGTTGTTGTTGTAGTTGTAACTAGCATTGCTATCACTGGAACTGCTAAAAGAGCAACATTTTTCTCTTGGGTTCCCTGTTGTTCTTTTTCCTTTAAAAACTTTTCAATCTCAGTTTCCATTTTTTCTATCTGTGCATTCTATTCAATTATGATTTTGAACATGTTCTCCTTCTCCTTTTCTAGCTGTCCTATTTCTTTAGTATGTGGATCTTCTGTAGAAGGAAGCTTAAGTTATTTTCTCAAAGCATCTATGTCTGCATTCTTGCTCCTGATTACCTCTTCTGCTACATTGACATTGGTGGGATCATATCCCAGCTTTACCACTAAATCCTCTAAAGATTTGATCCTTGTATCTTTAGCTAAGGAAGATATTTTTTCTATCTTCAACTGAGACTGAATATTTTCTAATGATGCTTGAAGCTTAGATATTGTCATAGCTGAACTTGTGAGAGAAGAATATATCATCTTACCAGATTGTTCATGTAAATCAATCTAGTCAATAGGATGAATTAAATTTGCATCAAAAGAAAACATTGATTTAGTGTAATCATTTTCACTTTTAGGATGAGTGATTTTGGGTTCTAGGAAGGCTATTTGCATCTTTCCCTTCTCAGTGTCAAAGGCAAAAAGTAGCCTGTGTTGTGAAGTTGATGTTTGCTTCCAGAACTATAAATAAGTGGAAGCTTTCAAAGCTTCATTCCTTTGCTTAATTTCCTTGTAAACTGTAAATATGCTCTATTCTTTCTGAGTCTGCTGCAATTCTCCTATCTGAGATGATGATACATCTGGACTGGCTGAAGACATAGGAGATCCTATATTCATTCCTTCTATCCTAGGAGATGATGGCACAAATGGGCATGTCATGACAATTGGGTGTTGTTGTGTAGTATCTTCTTGCTGTGTTTCACTTGTATGATTTGTCTTCTGCCTCTTAGTGTATATTTTGAATTCTCTAGCTGAAATTTCTGTCACCATAGGGGACACACTGTCCCTTGGCCTTTTGTCCTGTTTTTCTTCTGGTATAGGAGTATGTGATGTTGTAGATGATATAACTTGCTCTTCTGCCTCCTGAAGTGTATTCTTTTTCCATTCATCCTGGTTCATGTACTGTTCTATCTCAGGCCTAGGAGTGTGAGCATATGGGGTAGTTTTTTGCTCTACCCTTAATTTTGAAATCACTCCTAGGGGATCATATGACCAAGTGAAACTAAGTTTGAAATTCATATGTTTCAAAAGAGTTTTTGCTTCCTTCCCTGTTGATCTAGCATTACAAATAAAAGGCCCTACTTGAGTTTTGATTTTAAATTGAGCCTTCTTCTTTGCTACTACAAAATTAAGTTGATCCATGTTGATCATCTATCTCATATATTCCAATGCAAAAATCTGGATAGGGACAAACTTAGGTAATCTATATGGAGGGAGTTCACATCCATAGATCATAATCTCTGTATAATTTTGGTATAAATACCAATCTCCTATTCTGGTTTGTTCATTGAGATGTAGGATTTTTACGATCTTTGGCCCAATCCTTGGTTCTACATCACTGTTTAAGAAGCAAGAAACAACATGTAAAAACTAATCCATAAAGTTATTGAATGTGAATTCAGTGTTGTTCTTCCTTATCGAGGAAGTCCAATGGATTACTGGTTGTGGATTCCCTTGGTTTTCCATCTTCTGTACAAGAAAATAAAACCTCTCTGACTGATAAAACATGAACAAATATACTAAGACAGAAGCATATTTGAACAATCCTTCTGTAGAGAATTTCATGAACTGATCATGAATTGATTCTGCTAAGAATTCACTGTAATTGAAGATAAGAGATGGCCTTTCATTAACTGAGAAAACTGACAAGAAACCTATAAGGACCTCATCGACCCACTGATTGGAATAATAACCTAACATACATGAGACAATGGATATTATCTGCTTGGTCATTTCTGGAAACATAGATGATTGATATGGTGGGTTGGTTTTAGGAAATTGAACATTTTTTGGTAGAAAGGTTTCAAAAATCTTGGCTCTTTGGGGAAAGTCAATATTTTTATAGATATCCATGAGGGATTCTTGAGAAAATGGATGTAAAGGTTCAAGGTTTTGAATCTGCAAGATTTGATTAATTCATTCAGCAGTAATTGTAAAAAGAGCTTCATTGTTTTGGGAAACCACTACTCTTTGACTGGGAACATACCTAACATGACACCATGAAATAAAATCAGGGAAATGATGGGTTTGTGGAATGATGAATTGAGGTAAAGATGAGTTCCAAAGGTTTAATTCATCACTTAGGTCTAAATTTTTTTGTTTTAACCAATTGTGGAGTTCATAAAGATCGAACTCACAATTGGTTTCAGAAACTTTATAGAGTTGGTCAACTAATGGTTGATGGTCTAAGTCGATAGTGGGAGGAAGCATGGGGTTTTCTGAAGTTTTTGATTTCTTCTTCGAAGCCATGACTGAAAGAAAAAGGACTGAGAAACAACTGTAATTACTCGGAGAAAAATGATTCCCTTGTTAACTGATAGCTGGAATGGTCTCTTGAATTCCACTTGTCACTTTGGATGTTGTTCGGCCTAGTAACTGGTAGCAAATGGTTTAGTTTATGACTGGAGGAGAAGAGAAAATACAAGCAACAGATAACTTCAACGAAACATAAAAATGTTTTATGTAGGTAAAATGGTTTATCTTTTAAATGGGCGCGGGGGCATTAATGTGTAATGGAAATATGGTTGGAAAATGGGGAGCTAACAGTTGGCGGAAACGAGAGTTTTAATTAAAACTGGGGGGAGTGGTGTAGTGGGTTTATGGATAGGAAAGAGTGGATTTCGGAGGAGGCTGGAGGTAGTTTGTGGTATTGGAGCGAAGGTGTGCGGAGTGAATGCGAGAGGGGCACGTGCCGGAGGCGGTATGAGGGTTCACTGCTTTTCGCACCTCTCTCTCCTTCCCCCACCCCCGTTGATTAAACTTCGGATGGGCTTGGGAGGTGCGGAGTAGTATGAGAGTAGTTGATCTCTTTGCACCGCAGATCGCATACATCAAACTTTATTATATTTAGTAGAAACAACAAAGAGTCTTTACGTTTGTCTTATTCACAAAATAAAATTTTTGTTTTGTTTAATCACGTTTAAACTTTAATCAAACATAATTTATTATTGAAAAAACGCATTTTAACTAGTGTGTAGTATTTTAGGATTTTCTTATATTTTCTAGTTTTTTATCATTATATATATATATAATAAAAACATCTAACTTATCAAAACAAGCAATGTCACAACGCGATCAATTATACCATAAAAGACACATGATTATGATAGTTTAATATAATTCCCCCGGTGGTGATTTGGAGCTAAATCCTTTTTTTCAGTACGATTTGGAGCTAAATCCTTGGTGTACCTTGTTTTGCTTAAGGGTGCATAGTATAGTGTCTTTTTAGTTTGGAGGTTGGCGTTGCATTATTTGGTATCAAAGCTCAGCAATAGTTTTTGAGCTAAGAGTAGACTGTTTGAAACACAGGCCAATCGTTTATTGAATAATGATGTTTTGTCGTAAGGAAGCAAGCTAGAGTTGAATCAATTTCGGAGAAAAAGAGGCAATGCATCTTAATAAATAGTTTTGGAATGGATGCATGCTAACAAAAAATTGTGTTCGATAAGGATGTAAACAAAGGTTTTACGGCTTAACGGGTATGGTTGTAAATCGAATTTGTTTTCTGCAAATTGACATGTAGATTTCTATGAATAACTCTGGTGTGTTATATGGTGAAAACCAGCAATGACTTGAGCTTTAAAGTTTGAAATATCGTGGATTATGGTTCACGACATTGGATTGAATTCCCATGAAGTTGCACTTGAGAGAAGAAATGTATTATTGTCACCATCATTGTTGAGTTTATTTTATTTGTAGGTTGTGTAAGCCTTGTTTTGGATGAGTAAAAGGGAGACTTATAATCATGGTCTTAAGAGAAGTTGAATTAAGTGTTAGATGTCATGCTTAAATTGAGTTTGTTCATGTAAAGAGTTGAGGTTAGGTTAAAATTAAATCAAGTGAACACCATTTTCGAAAATGAAAATGGTCAAAAATGTTAACAAATGGAGTCAAAAAATCTAGGTTGGAAAGTTGAGATTTTACATCAACGATTAAAATCATTGAAAATCATTAATATTAAATGCAAAATCAAGTTTGAAGGAGTCAAGTAAGAAGTTATTGATACATAATAGGGTGTATGATTGGTGTTACTTAATACACAAGGTTTAAATTTATGGTCAAGAATCAAGATTAGTGAAATTCATTTTATATGTCAAGTTTTTGAATGAAAGCCCACAGTCTAGTTGAGTCAAGTCTGGAGTCAAAATATATTTCAAGTGAATATAAAGTTTTTCATAATATCAATGTCAAAGATAAAGCAATGTTATCAGAATTGAATCGGTGATCGAATCGAAAAAAACATCTGAACCAAGAACTGATCAAAACCAATAAAAAAAGCCAGACCAAAAACACATAACATATTCAAAATTTAAAGAAAAACATATTTATTCATGTGCATCCATATGGATTGAAACCATTTATGCACAAATAAGCAAAAGTTTTCATTTATATAATATGTAAGGTTGTGCAAAATCAAAATAGCATTGAGTGCAATTCATCTTTGAACTCAAAATACATCAGCGAATAGGCTTTAGATGGCTAATACCTACCTATCATCAAAACCATTGCCTATATTGGGATATTCATCATCAATATCACCCTCTAAGCACTAAAATAAGATAGAAAATACGTAGCATGTCAAGTCACAATTTTATTTGATAGATTGGTACATTTTTAGTACATTCATGATAGAGGAGTTTGATAAGAAATGTCACTAACATCAAGGTACATTAAGGCCTTGGTGCTCTTGATTAAATACTAGTTACATAACCTTGTACATGAAAAAATCCATTGGGAATGTTGCAACCCCCCCAATCCTGAAATCTTGAAAACCTGTTAGGTTTGTTAGATTTTGAGTGAGATCTAAAATTCTACTTTCTCCATATGAAATCCAATGAGTTTAGAACCACTCTCAAACATCCTGAGCCAATTCATGGTAATGTTAAAAATTTAAGTAGAAGGATGAAAATATAAAGGTTCTCATGAATTGCATAACAATACTAGGGCCATAGATTTGAATATTAGTCTACCCCACTCAAATTATTTTATTTTATTTTTTAAATTGTGTTTGGAATATCTTTGGTCAAATTGTATAGAATCAACCAGTTCAGTACAAAATCGATCGGTTTAGTGAAAAAAGGTCGATTCAATACTGAACTAGCCATTTCTGATTCCAAATGTTGAACTGAACTAGTTTGACCCCCAAACTGGTCGGACTGGCTAGTTCCACCGATTATGGTCTGATTCCAGTGACACTAAATTAAATTCATGTAAAATCATGACATTAGAGCGTCAATTAAGTTTGTTAATCTAGTGTCATAGGTTTTTTATTAGACGAGAGCACCCTTTACAAGGAACAATTTTATGTGAGAATTGCAATAGAAGATTCAAATGAAGATTTATACAAGAAGATGACAATAGAAAGATGAACAAAGAAGAGGGGAAAGAGTCCTAGAGATGATAAAAGTTAGAACAAACATAATGAAGTAGTGAAAGCATAGAAAACGTGGATAAGTGAAAGATAAAGCAACAAAAGAGAAGCAACCAAAACAAGGAAGAAAGTTTGATGCAACAGAGATAAGAAGCAAGCAAAGCAAGATTAAAAATAAAAGTAGAGTGTGCAAATATAATAAATCCATGAAATTAACATCCCTAAGGAATGGTCCTTAAATAATGTTTTAATATTGGAAAGAAATGAGGTTTGGTCATATGTAGAGGCTAAAATAAAAATTGAAATTGTAGCTAATCAATAATCATGTAAGTTTGATGAGGCAAGGTAAATTATACCCCATAAAATTTGTGGTGCTCTAAAAACCACTTTATATTAAAGGTACTTGGTTAGCTAGAAACCACATTCAACGTGTATTACTTGTTGGAAGAAAAACCACTTTTAAAGGTAAAGTCATTCACAAAGAGAAGTTTGAGTGAAGTCATAATCATTGATTTAAAGTAGTCCACAATTGACATAATTGAAAATATTCAAAAGGATTGCATGTCATGAAAAGAGGAACTGGTTAGAAGGAAAGTGATTATCGAGGACGTGATGGAGAAGCACAAATTGGCATAGACAATGAGTGATCTTCCTACTATTGTTCCTCCATCGACAGACACCCTACAATATGCTCATGGCTCTTTATTTCTATGATGGATCATGACCCTCCATTCAAAGTTCATGTTTTCTAATCGTGACAGATTTCACTCTGTATTAATTCTTAGTGGATTAGTGTCGTGTTGAGGAGATTTCACTAATTTTCCCATGTTTTGATTTGGACAGATCTAGTATCCATTGTGTCCTTTTACAAGTGCGCCCTTCCACATTTACATGCAGGGTGGTCTCATGGGTTGTTTAGAAAACTATTCATCCATTTTTTTGGCTCCACAAATGTGTTCTTCACTCAAGGCAATTATGGCTGGAGCACATGATTTCCCAACAAAGTCAAAAACTTTGTTATCATTAGAGCACATGATTTCCCAACCAGTCAAAAATAATGAAATCTTTTGGAAGCTTGAAGTAATAGTTATTAAAACCAGTGTAAATCCATCTTAATCACAAATCTAGCAAGACGGATCAAATCTTTTGAGGTGCAAAACTTGAAAAAAGATTTGCAGCTAGAGAGATTTGGTTCCCTCATTTTTTATTGTTTAAATTGCATTTTTTATTGCATAAATGGACTCATGTTTTTAAATCCCTTTGGCCACTTAGATTGTGTAGACTACACAACCTAAGGCTTCATTGTTGGATTTCATACAAAATTGACCAAAAAATATACGTGAAAATGGATCAAAATGTAGGATAATACCTATAAGATTTTTTTTTCAATTACTTGATATAATATATACATAAAAAAAAAAAAAATTGTTTAACCCAATATATATATATATATAAATTAAATGAATTACACATCTCGTTCTTCTTAATTTTATTAGTAAATATTCAATTTTTTTTAGTTTTAATTATTTTTTTAATTTGTATATTGAAACTTATAATTAACATTAAAATATTTTTTTTATCCTTTTAAACTTTTTATTTCTATTTAATAATTTTTTTTTAGTCTTTTTATATTTTTTCTCTCTAATTTAATTTTTAAAACAAAATACATATGTATCACACCAAATTAAATATTAACAAAATCACACATTACTCTCAAAAATTTATATGTAAAATACAACTTTCAACAAGATCATAAATCTTAATAACCATAAATATTTTATGCCCTTTATAATTGTTAAGTGGCATAAATCATTTCAAGCAACCGCGACCAAAAAAGGAGAAAAACGCATAAAGCAGATATTTTAAATTGGTTTTTTGTGGCCTTATGCAAGATATTTTAAAGGCATGACTTTCAAAAGAATCTTGCTCTTGGAGGGAGTGAGATGGTGTATTCAAGTAGAATATCATATTTAAAAATTTATCGAAATAAAATCAATTTTACTTGTTAAAACATTGAGAAGGAAAACAAAAAGTGTAGTTGAAGGTTTAGTGTAAGTTTATAATTAAAAAGAAAAAGAAAGTGAGAATTTATTTTCCAAATAAGTATTGGTTTTGCTATAGTTGTATTATTAATAATAAAAAATTATTTTATTTTTGTTGGTGGTGTTGTATTGTAGATTTATGAGAAACTGAAGTATATCATGTAGAGTGTGTGAATTTGGTTTTTAATATTGTTTTTTTAAATGATGTTTTATGTTTAGTGTGTGAACCTGAGCTTTTATATTGTTGTGTTTTTTAATGATGTTTTAGGATTAGTTTTGATATAATAATTGCAATTCAATATAATATAGATGGAGTTTTAATACTATTTAAATACAATAAAGTAATTGTTGATTATATTTAAATATTTAAGTTGTCTACCATATTAGCAATGATAAAATCAAACCAATATGAAAAATAAGTTAATGAACTTAACACATCGTTGAGCATCTGAAGCTCACTTGTAACTTGCAAACAATGTGTTTTGCAATTTTACTTGATCAAATTGAATTGTTTTTATAGTAGTTCTTTTCAATTCAAAATTTGAGTTGAACTATATTTATCGGGTGCACTTTCAGTTGAGTGATTGAAATAGTTGAGCCAAAAATTGACAACATTGAGTGGTTTAAACTCATATTATTATAGATATGATGAGTTTAGGTGCATTTTCAGTGGTATATGACACCCTCTAAATCAAGTGATTTTAAGCAAGAATGAAGTACAAATTGAGTATCACAAATAAGTCATTTTCTTTTGGACTTATCCACATAAGGAGGCATCATTCAGTGTTTCAAATGGAATAAAGAATCAAATTGTTAGAGTTACTAAATACGTCGATAATTTCCATTAAATACATCATAATCTTCATTCATAAGGATAATATCCAATCAGTACCAATGCATTTGCAACACAAACTAAACTTAGACTTCTTCAAGTTCAATCCCAACTATTAAAAGATGAAATCAAGGATCTTGACGATCAATATTCAGTGCAATATTTTGACTTGGTGCTTGTTTATAACAAACCTATGTTTCATACTGAAAATAACAAAGAAAATGATGATGATGGAGATTCATTTCAACAATCGACTCATAAACCACTCAACAAAATAAGTCTAATCGTAGATACCAATGAAGTTGGACATGATCAAATTTAGCGTTCTCTTTCCAAGCCAATCATCAGAGCTTGCGAAGAAATTAGGAACAACAAGCACATAAATAATGGATATGATAAGGAAGTAGCTTTCCATACTCCAGACTACTCCTGGTGAATACATTTCATCAATAGTTGATTTCCTAATAGAGAAAAATAAAAAATCAATGAGGAAAAAACGAAGATCAAACTGTAATTACTCGTTTTACCTTGACTATGAAAATCAACACTTCTATCTTACTTGGACTTTTGAAATAGATTCTATGGATTCTACTTTATCATTGAGGACATTAGGGTTGATGACCCAGTGATTATAATTTACTATTTTAAACCCATGGGATGATGATTATGATGTATTTATTTTGATTTCAATCTACATTTCATTGATGCTTAGGTTACATATGAATATTGAAGAATTCAATGATGTTTTATCATGTTTACAAACTTGGATGACTATTTTGGGACCAAATACTTCTAAAAATTATTTGAGTGTGGTAGGAGATCACCTTGGCACACATGTGTGTTGAATGACCTTAACTTTACCATTTTCCTAGAAATAGCCTATGGGATCTTACATTATTTTTTGAGGACCTTAGGTTGAGGATCGGATTATTTGACTCTTACTAACATTATGAACAAATATAAATGATGGCTATTGAGTGTGGTAGGAGACCACCCGGATGTACTTGCATGTGATGAGTCGACGACCTCTAGTTTGATTGAATTGCATACTATTGTTTCAAAAATTTTAATTTCAAGTTAATATTCTGTGTGATTTCTAATGGCATGTTAGTGGTTGCATGAATGGGTAGTTACTTGGTCGAATGACTCAAACATGAGTAATGGGGTTGTATAGATAGATGGAACTTCAGGGGAGGGATGGGACAACGTCCTTGATTTCACTCGCTATCACTCTCGTCGTGACTTGGGTTGGAAGGTGTTGGGATACCTTTGCCTTG
The DNA here is from genome assembly GCA_031772625.1 of Pinus tabuliformis. NCBI lineage: Eukaryota > Viridiplantae > Streptophyta > Pinopsida > Pinales > Pinaceae > Pinus > Pinus tabuliformis. The sequence goes on along the minus strand of CM062812.1, from coordinate 620,059,000 downwards.
AAGATCACGATGTCATGGAGGAAGACCTTAGATTGGGTTGATCACGAGTATTTTACAGGGGGGAATGCATCAATGCATATTCCTTGATCCCCAACACCATTAGTCTCACTATAGCATGCAACGTATGAGAGGATAGTGGTCTCCATATTCACACCTAGTTTTTCCCTTCATAGTCACTACATGCTTGAAGGGAAAGTGGCATGGCACCCTTGGAAATTCAAGGGAAGTTCTTAAAGGGCATGACCGACTTGGCACCCTTGGCATCAAGAAGACACTGATTGGCGTGGCACCCTTGGAACTTTGAAGGGAAGTTCTTGAAGGGCACAATCGACTTGGCACACTAGGAATCATCAAGAAACTATTGAAATATAATTAAGATATGATGATCATACTAATTCACATAATGTGGTAAACTAAGTTTTAAAACTGAGTTATATAATCAGGAATAAAACTTGGGGTAAAAGGAGAATAGGAAGAAAGAAAAAAATGGACCACTTGAGAACCCTACCCTTCCCTCATTGGAAAATTTTAGGTAGATAATGTGCAGAAGTGTTTTAATAGGAAAAAGGGGGGAAGAAGGACATAGATTTAATTAGAAAGATTAATCCTAAAATAATTTAACCTCATTAAAAAAAGATGATGGTGAATAAAAACAAAGATTAAATAAATGGAATTAGAGAAAATTTAGAGAAGCTCCATGTGGCAAGAGCCAACACAAGAATCTCCATCTAAGAGACAATTTGAGTTAATTTAGGAGGTAGTCGAGGAACCAAATCTGAAACTTTTCAGTTGACTCCAATAATGAACACACATTAGGGAGTATAAAAGGGGTATCAAGAGACAACTAGGAGAAGAAGTAGGGAGTCATGTTGGGGTGAAAAAAAAATATTAATTTTTGAATTAAAATTTAAGTAAATAATTTTGGAGAGCCTTGGTGAGAGGGTGACACATGGGTGGGTGAATAATCAAACTTTTGGATTAATAAAAATAATTAATTGTGCATGAAGTGTCAAGTATCACCTATGAATCCTTCTATAAAAGAAGGGGAAAGCTATGGGAGAAGGGACCTTCTTGCCCCATTGTTGGATGGACTAGATAATTCTAGTTTGAAGTGGATACAGCTATAGTGAGTTTGGTATAGTGGAGGTTTTCTTTTAATAGGGGGACTCTCGAGCAAAGAGTGCTCTCCTCCACTAGCTAGCACTTATCCACTATCTTATGTCCCATTACAGCTCCGGCGTCTGTGGGGAAGAAGAGTACCCAAGGAGTAGGTCGGGAGTTCAACCTGTGGGTCAGCGATGTTCGGCCAAGAATGCTACTTCCTTCACACCAGTATGTGGACAACCACCAAGGAGCACAAGAATCAACAAAGTCGAGTCGAGTCTCCATCCCTTTGGTGAACGGTACTTTGGGTTACATAAATTTCCACTACATGTTTATTGTATTGCATTAAATTGTATAATTGAATTATGGATGAATTGACTTTAAAATGTTATGTGTATTGCATATTGATGTGTGGTTTATTATGTGATTCACTTATAGTTATTGTTCATGGATAAATGAATGTCAAACAAAAATTCTTAATTTGTCTCATTCCTGGTAATACAATATCTTAGGATTATCTCTTTATTTCGTTAAAAGAATATATAGTGTTTTGTATTCCTTAATTTGTCTTTCCCCGTGTAAAAAAAAATATATAAAAGAAAAAAGAAGCGAGTATGTGGGTAAGTAGCATTATAGGTGCAGTCTCTACACAAACATTAAAATCACACCAATCACATGGAAGAACAATGTTATGATCTTCGTCCTTTTCGATATTGTGGCAAGGAAAATCACTCATCAAACAAATTTTCCAAGGGAAATAAAATTGGTATGTAGATTTTTGTGGTATGGTTTTTGTGATTCTGGATTTGGATATTCCACAGTATTCATTTTAGTTGTCTATTTTTCGATTCTAGAACAAGACTCAGTCCTTAGGACTAAGTCTTGTTCTAGACTCGAAACGTAGACAACTAAAATGAAGACTGTGGAATATCTTAATCCATAATCATAGAAATAAAATATGCAACATTAAAGATAAAAGTGATGATTATTAATTCTAGGTACCTATGTCTACCTATGCCTTTTAATATTGCCTATCATATTCAAATAAGACTTTTCATCCCTATAATTAAGGGAGTACAAGAGTTAAAATACGACCCTTCATTTCCCTCTCCTCACTCATGTGAGGGAGGATCATCTTCGAAGCAATTCAAACTAGAACATGGAGGAGGATGTTCTTCGAGTAATTGGAAAGGGACAAGGGGAGGATCTCCTTAGGAAATGTACTACCATACTAAAGAGAGAAATTATTTTTTTGGGAGCTATGCTTCCATTCCATAGGAGATCGTTTACCCCATAAAAGAAGCTAGAAAAAAATTAAAGAGAATGATGAAAAGAAAGTGGAAAACCCAAGATAATGAGGAGAAAACCTAAGTGTAGAAAAAGAGTAGGTTCCATGGATATATATATTCATCTCTAGAACCTTGAATTATTATTCATTAGTTTTTCAAGAGCCCAAAATTGTCACAATGTTAATATGGAAGTAGACAATGGAATGGACTCATGTTACGCATGCTAAAGAGCATTGAGAGGAAGATTTTTTTTTAGGGATTGTGCAATAGAGAAAGGCATATTTTATTGTGTTGTATGGGCAACATAATGAGTGCCATGGCTTAGATGACTAGAAATATTAGCAAATGATTTTTTCAATGGGATTCTTTACTAATTTTGGAAGAATTTTGGGTTGAAATGAGTGGGCTTATAGTTTTGGGTTGTTTTCCTTTCCCTTATTGGTCTTATACCCTAGCTATAAAGTGGAATACAAAGAGGAATACTTATAGCTCAGTGGAAAATTGCTCACACTTAGTTGCCTTGAATTAGTTTGTGGACAAGTATATCATCTATGCTTTGGAATTTTGTTGTTTTCTTAAATATTATAAATGTTCTACTTTTGAATAATTTCATTTTAGTTCCTATAGTTTGTAAACTTTTGTTTGCAAACTGCTAGTGAAGAGGCTTTAGAAATTCCTTGTATTCCCTATGTATTTTGGTAGCTTTCCAATTTCCTAACCCAATGTGAAAATGAGGAATTTATATTACGCAATTATATTCAAGGATCTTATCTAAAACTATTGTATATGTTTTACAAATGAATTCTAAACTCTAATGGATTTCATCTAGAACCATTATACATGTGTTTTTATTATTTGATTCTAATTTTTCTTTTAACCTTGTAAAATTTTCACAATAATAAGTGTTATAAGTTTTTATACAATCGGTACTAGACTCAAATATGACAAATGTTGTTTGTCTTAGCAATTGGGTATTATGATGCGTGGAAACCAATATAAAAATTAAAGACAAATTGTTATTTTTGGGTATCTTAAATTAAGCGGAAATTTGATTTCAAAATTGTTTATGCTTTCCCTACAATGGAACTAACTACAACCCACATAATATCCCATGTGCCTCACATAATCCATCAAGTTAGAAATTGCAAGTTAATTGGTGGTCAAGGCCCCTTTATATTAGCTAAAAACTCCACAAAATAAGAAGGGGATAGTAAAGGTCACACATGGAACTAGAACATATAATTTGGTCACTGACAAAAATGAGGGTTTCTCCCAAATACTTTTCCCACTTAATAATATGGAGGATTTTCATTTCAAATTGAGCTACATCAAATTACATCAAATTTGTGACTTCTTAGATTTACTTAAATTAAATCCATATCATCACAGGCCTCTTACAATGTAAGTTGTAGATGCGAAGACCATGATTAATGAGGAGCTCTAGGATTCCTCAACATGTTTTCACATAAGGTTATTGTGTAGAAGATATTTTAGCAATGCAATCAAGAAGGCCTTATAGCAATCTTTAGTTTACAAGTTCAATTCCTTGGAAGAGCTAGCATCTCCCCATTACCTCTACAAATGATATGGTTCTCGAAACTCCAATGAACCTACAAATTATATCGTTCTTCTTGAACCCGGTGAACAAGATTTAGTGACATCCTTTAGCATTAGTGCTATAGTAGGAGTATATTAGTGCTATAGAGGGAGTATTATCTTTCTATAAAACAAGTGGCTTGTTTGATAGAATAACTACAATTTCACTTAATATTTTTTAATTGATACACAAATATTTGTAATAAATATGTAATTTATAAATATACACAACATACAAACTCTTAAATTTGCTCTAAGAACTACATCACAACAAATGAATAAACTACAACTATAAAATCTAGAAATAATATTACAATTATTTTCCCAAAATTTATTACTAAAACATTTGTTAAAATTGTGGATTTATAGTGTATTACCACTTCAATAGAAACATTTGTTAAAACTGTAACAAAATTGTGGATTTATAGTGTATTACCACTTCAATAGAAACATTTGTTAAAACTGTGGATTTGTAGTGTATTACCACTTCATATAGAAAGTAGGGAACATTTCTCATTATGGATAATACAATTGTTATCCCAATAAGGCATGGTTAACGAACATAAAAGTAGAAATAATATTTTGTAGCTTTATTTCTATAAAGATAAAACGGATGCTAGACTCTGCCATAATGACTATTGAAATTTCGAAAAGGTTTAATGAAACCAATACAATTCTATCATATTTTAACATAATTATATTTACCCCAACCCGAGAAAGAATTACAACTATTATTTCTTATCCAACTTTTATGACTCATAAATCCCTCTAATCTGACCGGTTGAGAGTGGGTGCTTGACTTTCTTTCATAACTTGGTTTGAGTGTTTAGGCTTATATAATTATAACATATGTTGCTCTTTAATACAAGTTTATCTTATAGTTAGTACCTGTGATAGAACTTTATACACATCCAACATGAAAAAAATAATAAAAGGTGTATAATTGGGAGGGAGAATTAATAAGATAGTAAAAAAAAAAAATTAATAAAAGGTGTATCGTTGGGAAGGAGAATTAATAAGATAGTTATATATATATATATATATATATATATATATATATTTATATATATATATATTTTGGGAAGGAAGATTAATATGGAAGAGAGGATTAATAAAGTAGTTTGAAAGAAATTTATTTTTTATTTTAAAAATAAATAAAACAACTCATAATTTATATCTATCCATAACAATAAACTATAAATCAAATATACACTATTAAATATATAAATCAAGCTACACTAATTTATATTTAATATATAAAATAATAAATTAGAAAAATGTTTTACCTAATATACAAATCCTTCAACATCGTTATCGAGAAAATTGGGTCTGTAACACTAACCACCTTGTAACTCCTTTCATTATAGTATTCCCTTCTTTCTTTTTAAGCAACAATCAAGTTTATTATAACATTAGGGAGAAACTTGCACTAAAAGGAAACACCCACGTAAATTTTCTAAATAACAAATAATGGTTATGGTGACATTAATCATATCGCTTTAGAAGTGGTTGATATCGATATATATTGACTAGAATGCCACCAACACGTTGTTATTGTTTAACCATGAATCTTCGGGATGAATTTTCATCTTAGCCTTCATTGGGACTCACTATTATTAATTGCAACACTAATGGAAAAGAACCAGAATACTTTATCTTAATTTTGTAAATTTTAAAAAAGGACTCACTTTCCCAAGCAACAATCAAGTTTATTATAACATTAGGGAGAAACTTGCACTAAAAGGAAACACCCACGTAAATTTTCTAAATAACAAATAATGGTTATGGTGACATTAATCATATCGCTTTAGAAGTGGTTGATATCGATATATATTGACTAGAATGCCACCAACACGTTGTTATTGTTTAACCATGAATCTTCGGGATGAATTTTCATCTTAGCCTTCATTGGGACTCACTATTATTAATTGTAACACTAATGGAAAAGAACCAGAATACTTTCTCTTAATTTTGTAAATTTTAAAAAAGGACTCACTTTCCCATCTAGGTGTGAGCGGGACAACACTGGAAATTTACTACAAATGGTTTTGGGTACAAATCTATCACCCTTAGCATGCTTAGAGGCGATAGGTGTGGTCTTTCTATGTATGCAGGGGATAAATACTCCCACAAGAGGTGGCAGCATTATTGTGTCTTGGGTTTGGCATCGTGTTAATCGCTTTGAGAGAGTAGCTGGTAAGTGTGTTGTCCATGGTGAAGAAGTGAGGAAGGGAGACGTCAAACGTAGTGGAACGTCGCGGATCCAAACGAGGTGGTGGGCTAATATTTTATGGGCAAGGGTAAACTGGTATGTGACCTGTCATCTCTTTCTCTTCTCCATGCATCAACTTATCTAGTTAAGGGATTTGGGATTGTATGGTGTTGATTTGTCGGGGGTTGGGAGAAAGCGAGGTTCTATGAAGCTACATGAGCTTGTCTCCCCGTTGCAGCAGGTCCTTTTGCCCGACATAGTTTCTGTGTTTATTCAGTTCGGGATTCTCCTTTATAAGATGGGGTTATATGGGGTTTGTGTCTCTATGGTTGGCCCTTGGGACTCTCCTCTTCTGCCTCGGCTTGACAATATTGGGGTTCAAGGATGGGTTGCCAACAATGTTGCCTCTGGGTTTTGTTTCATTGTATTTCCCGGGGAAGGGTTGTGGTTTGTTCTCTGTCTGTCCTGGAGTTGTATTGTTTGTGGCAAAACCAACTCCCATGACCTTCGCCTCTGTGGAAGTATTTCTGGGAGCATAAATGTGGTTCTGCGATGGTCTAGGTACGGGGTTAGTACTTATGGTGTAAGCCTCAATGTTTTCTTAAATCCTTCATCTGATTTTAATGTAAATGGGCTCTGGGTTGTGGAAGTTGTTTCTCTGTTTGGGTTGAATGACAAGGCCATCATGCATTGGAAGAGAAGGGAGGGAATCCTTCAAATTTTGTTCTAGAAATCACTATTTCTTGCTTCTCCCTTAGCAGGTGCACGGGGTGGAAGGATCTCCTGGAAGCGAACAACTTATGGGCTCGGGATACCACCTGTGCAAGGAATTCACCCTACCCTTCTCTCCATTGCACGTTGTAAGTTTAAGACAATGGCTCGAACAACAATTGCTAGAGGTTGTGGTAGGAAAACTAGGGTGACAACGAAGGCAGAGCATCCCAGCTCCTCTAGGGGAAAAACACAAGGTCAAAAACCGATCACCAGCATCATAAACGATGCAGCCACATCATACCGTGAAGGAACAAGCAAGGAAATCCGGCAATTAATTGAGGAATGGGAAGTTGATTTGAACTGACAGGCTAGTTCGATGGACATTGAGATGGAGGATTGGTGGGCTATGGTGCCAGACCCAGGGCACACCCGTGGTCGTGTTACTTAGTTTAAGTAGACCTTGTATCTGTATTGGTCCATGAAGAGTATCTTGGGAAAGGCCTTGGAGCAAGTCTTAGTGAGCATGGCAGCAGTGGTGCAGGACTTTCCCAACTATAAACAAGAGTTCCAGAAGCTCCAGTTTCAGATGCAAAAACAAGATGGTCGCCTTTGTCGAATTGAAGATCACCTCCCTTGTATTCTCTCACAGAAAGAGCTTTTGGGTTCCAATGCCAAGGACCCCACTTCAGTGGAGTCTACGTCTGTCGAGGGAGAAGAGTAGCCTATTAGCTGGTATCTCTTTTTTGTTTTATTATGTATACGGAAAGCTTTTAATTTTCAGAATGTTGCTTCTTATGTTTATAGGCAAATAATATTGAGGAAAGGCAAAGACATATAAACTTATATAGTTTGGCTAGAAAGACTAATTATTTTTTTCTACTGGATGGCATATCATGTTGTTAAGTAGCCAATAGACTTGATTTCCCTCAAGGCAAATTAAAGTCACCTAACTATTCGTATGTGATTATAACTTGCTTTTATATTAATAAAAATAGAAAAATTTACAAAGCTTTAAAACTAAAAATAAAATATGACTCGCTTAGATAAAGACTTCAAAAGACTTCAAGCAAATAAAAAACATATAAAAGTAACACCCCTTTGGTAAGAACTAACACTTCTAACATCATGTCTCTTACTTGTATGTTCTAAAATTCTACATATACTAAATTATTATTGATTGATTACTTATACGTGAGGGTAAAGTAACTCCTTGAAGGGATGGAACCTTGTGCATTTCAAACAGCTATTCATGATGTTCGTTACATATAACAATAAAAAGGTGAGGCTTAATATATATATATATATATTTCAGTGAATATTCGTAAATTGAGTTTGCTAATTTTTTTATGAATAAAATTGGAATTATAAATAGTATTTGGTTTTATGAATGAGATTAAGATAGAATGTTATTATAAATTATGTGATTTTATTTTATTGTAAATATGATTTGAATTGGAGTTATTTTTATATAGGTGGGAAAACTTATTATAATTTAGTTGTCAAACCAGTAGGGAGGACAACTATCTCTAGTTGTTAACCACGAATGCATGTTGACTCATCATTGTTATTAAAGGAAAACCATGCCACCTGGAATAACTTGTCAGTGGTCTGTAAGGCGGCAGGCTTTCACTCCTGCCAAATGCATCTGAGTCTTGGGTCGTTAACCTGTTTCCTTACGTCCGAGGAAGATGAGCTCTTGGCCAAGCATAAGTAGTTTTAGGGCCTAATCCAGGCCCGTTGAATTGGAGTTAGTGTTTTTAAATCTTCAACAAGAATAAAAATTGTTTTTGATTAATTAGAGATATGCTTTTCATAAGCATAAAGAAATAGTTTAATGGCCCAAAACTTATAAGCATTAAATAAGAGTGAAAGTCTTCCCTTTTACGAACTATCAGCTAGTTATCTTAGATGATTTGGTTTTATTGTATCTAGAGTACAACCAAGTATGGTGGAGATGTTGTAGTGTCCATAAAATGAAGCATTAGATCAAATAATAAGAACAATAATAAAGAATAATGTTTGAGCCAAAAGGGCTATACAATCTTAAGTATAAACATTTAAATGTCCATTTAAAATGAGAAAGATGTTGTCATGCTTGTGGAATAAGGCATGAAGATGAAAAAATAATAATGATGAAGCAGAATATGGGATTAGTTAAAAAAATAATAAATTTATTTGATTCAATTTGTTATATTTTAATTTTGTGTTTTTTTATTAATAAAATTACAAACTTTTTTTTAATCATAATAGACATATCTTATTAAAATAAATTTAATTAATAATCATTCATATTTCAAAACACATAATTAATAATCATATAAAAACTTAATAAATTATATTAATAAACATATAATTAAAAATATTAATATAGAGAATTTAAATTAAAATAATGATTCATATTTATAATCACAGTATTTTTGGAAAATAAAAACAATGAGGGGTTCTTGGAGCTCTGCAACCCTAATGGTCACGCGGCCATGAGGTAGGCGACGTGGAAAACCTTGAAAACAAGCAGACAGGCACGAAAAACGAAGCGGATAGGAGGCACAGAAATGACAGAGGAAGTCAGGAGGGGAGAGATCCCCTCCTATAGAGACGCAACGACAAGCGAGGGAACAAGCAACAACAAACTGGAGGAAGAGAAGAGGATACCAAGACCAGTCCTAGGAGCAAGATGGCAGGCACGAAGCAAAGGAAAATGCTTACCATGCGCAACAGAAAAACCGAGATTTGTTATCCCTATGAACAAACTTGAGCGTTACAGAAGTTACATGAAGGACCATGCATTAATATGCAAGTTCATCGGTGTTTGGCCGTCCGAGAAAGACCTGACAAGATGGATACAGCAGAAATGGCAACCCTGCGGCCACATAGAGCTGAAGCTAGGTGCACGCAGATTCTTTACGGTAATCTTCTCAAACCTGCAAGATAAAGAAAAAGTGTTTGAAAATGGTCCATATTTTCATAATAATGCAGGTTTATTTATGAGGTACTGGCAGGAATTCTATAACCCGGACAAAGAAAAATTCCTAGCAGCGCCCGTGTGGGTAAGATTGTTTGGATTACCCATGGATTTTTGGGACCCAGAGATCCTGGAAGGAATAGGGAATACAATAGGTAGCTTTGTTAAAATAGCGGAATCAACTAAGAAAGGAAGATATACATCCTATGCAAGGATCTACGTATATATGAACATTGTGAACCCTATACCAGGAGCAATAGAACTAGAATACCACGAAGAGGTGTGGCAACAGGCACTGGACTACGAACACATTCCTTTTAGATGCAGAAAATGCCACGAATATGGGCACCTCTACAAGGAATTCCCCCTTAATGCCGAGGAGGAAGAACGAAAGACCAAGCAACAGAGGAAAAACACAGAAGATAATGAAGGGTTCCAAGAGATAAAAAACAGGAAAAGACCTGCAAAGGAAACCCCTAAGGACGGAAGAAAAGAACCACCAGTCAAAACAAATAAGGCAAACAGGTTTGAAATCCTACAGGTAGAAGAAGAAGATTCAGAGATCCGAGTAATGGAATATCAAGAGGAAAAAGAACAGGAAGGCAGACTAAGTCAAGACACGAACAGCACTAAACAGAAAACCCAAAGAGAAACAGGGGAAAAGGTAGGAAAAGAAAAGGAGGATAAACAGGAAAATGAAGTAATGGAAATAGATATCAGCAAAGGGGAAGACCCAACAAACAAAGAAGAAATTCTGAGGAAACTTCTGGACAAATGGAGGCATCTGGATGAGAGGTTTATCCCAAAAGAGGATAAAAAATTATACAAGGAAATCTTCCAAAAATATAAATAAAAACAAGAGCAAGGAAACACAGGCATGAATGAGCAACTAGGAATACAACCTGAAAACAACCAAGAACAACAAAGTAAAGGTAAAGGAGGGAAAAAAAGAGGAAGAAAGAATCTCCAGGAGTCAATACAAGTAATGGGAGAAATGCTAGTTAATACAGGAAGAGTAGTACCGCTCTCAGCGATATTCCACCAAACCACCCCACCTACCTGATGATAATAACATCCTGGAATATTAGGGGTCTTAATAGCAAGGGTAAGCAGAGATACCTAGCAGAAAGGATCAAAAGAGAAAAACCCCAAATCATGTTGCTTCAAGAAACAAAAATAATAGGGGGGAAAATGGAGGAGATTCTCAGAAAAATTAAGCCTACCTATGAGTACATGACACTTGATGCAAAAGGGAGCACAAGGGGAATCACAATGAAGAGGATCCTCTCAGGGAGATTTAGACTGATAGGTCACAGAGACTGGTTCTTAGTATCGACGGTTTATGGTCCTCGTATAACGGTGGAAAGAGAGGCCTTCCTCGCACATTTGCAACGGTTGGGAAACATGCACACAGAAAAACTGTAGGTGATAGCGGGAGATTTTAATATGATCACTTCAAAAGAGGAAAAGAAGGGAGGACTGCAACGGGAGGACGCAAACATGGAAAGATTTAGGGAAACCCAGGCATCCCTAAAAATGATTCATATAAACACCATTAATGGAAAATACACCTAGAATAATAGAAGAGAAGGCTTCCGGTAGATAGCTTCTAGATTGGACAGGTTCTTAGCAACAGAACACTTTCTTGGGAAAGACATATTTTATGAAGCAACTATCCTACCATGCCAAGGATCAGACCATTGGCCCATAAAACTAGAAATTACCTTAAACAACCAAAACCAAAACAGACCATTCAGGTTTGAAACCTTTTGGCTACAAGACCCAACCTTCATAGAAAAATGGAGAATTGGCGGAAGATTAGTGAGGAGGAAATAAAAGGAAAGAATAAGTGCACACACTCCAATTAAGATTAAAGGAGTCAAAAGGTAAAATCAAGAACTGGAATGGAGAAAAATTTGGCAACATTCAAAAGGACCAAGAAAAGTTGCAATTAGACATGAGGAGGATACAACAGCAAATTATAGAAGAAGGGAGAATAGAGGAACTAGCGCAGGAAGAAGGAGGGGGTTTAAACAGACTGGAGGAATGAAAAAAACAAGAGGAAATTCTGTGGAGACATAAGTCAAGAGTACAATGGCTGAAAGAGGGGGAAAGAAACACAAAATTCTTCCACAAAGCCATGCAACAGCACCGGCAGTAGAACAAAAAAATTTTCTTAAGAGATACCCAAGGCAATAGGGTAACTCAGAAAGAGGAAATGGAAATACTACTAATACAACACTTCAAAGGCATATTGACGGAGACACAAAGTAATAGAGAATAGGAGATAACAAAAATAAGTCAATACATCCCTCACAAGGTGAATAGGGAGAAAAACATGGCCCTCCTAAGGGTAATCACTGAAAAAGAGTTAGAGGAGACAATGAAGACAATGGCCAAGAACAAAGCCCCAGGCCCGGACGGATTTACAACAGAATTTTTCCAAGCAACCTGGAGTTTTATGAAGCAAGACATAGTAAATGTAGTGGAAGAATCAAGATGCAATAAAAGAATGCACCCAGCATGGAACACAACCTTCCTAGCATTGATATCGAAGCTAGAAAAGGCAGATGAACCCCAGGGTTTTAGACCAATAGCACTATGCAATGTAATATACAAAATTCTAGCCACCATAATGGTGAAAAGATTACAATCAATACTACCAGAACTGATAGCAATAGAACAAATAGGGTTTGTGAAAGGAAGACAGATAGTGGATGGAATCATAGTCGCACAAGAGGTGATTCACTCACTGAAAAATTCGAAACACAAAGGAATGATGATCAAACTCGACCTAGCAAAAGCCTACGACAAACTCAGCTGGGAATACCTCCAGAGAATCTTAAAAGCCTATGGGTTCGATGACAGATGGATAGAATGGATAATGTCCATGATATCCACTCCAAGTATGTCCATACTATTGAATGGAACACCTACAGAAACCTTCAAGCCATCCTGCAGGCTCGAACACGGAGACCCACTGTCACCTTTCCTATTCATAATAGCAGCTGACGGTTTGGGCAGATTAATAAAAGCAAGCGTAAGCAGTGGAAAACTTAAAGGCCTTAGTTTATGGGGAGAAGAATTAACTATTACACATCAACAATTTGTAGATGATGTAATGATGTATAGTCAAGCTAATCTTACAGAAGCGAAGAAACTACTGGAAATCCTTGAAAAGTTTACAAATGCATCAGGAACAAAGATAAACAAGGATAAAATAGAAATATTCTTCTTCAATACCCGAGTGTTGTCACAATTATTCCTAGCTAGAACAATGGGGTTTAGAATTGGGAAGTTCCCTACCAAATATCTGGGAGTACAGCTGAGCGACAAGCAGAATAGAATAGCGAACTGGGGAGGCCTGATAGGGAAAATCCAGAAAAGAATGGATAACTGGACGCTCAGAATGCTAAATATACCGAGTCACCTTATCCTCTTGAAGTCAGTCCTCCAAGCTATACCAATATACCAAATGGCCAGTCAAGCTATCCCAAAAAATATATGTCAGAAAATGGTGGAAATTTTCAAAAAAAATCTATGGCGCAAGCAAAACTAAAAAGTGGGCGTTGCTCTCATGGAAATGGCTGAGCAAATCTGTAACAGAAGGGGGTCTAGGGTTGAGGGACCCTTACATATTAAACCAAGTCATGGGTGCAAAACTTTGGTGGAGGTGGATTCAAGGCGGAGAAGACCTATGGAAAATGTTATGGGAAAAGAAATACGAGATGGCAAGGTCTCCCGAAGGAAAACTCTGAAGCCAATTAGAAAAGAAAGGCTCAGCCATCTGGAACCTAGCAAGGTTAAATAGGGACCTGATAAGAGAACACAGTTTCTAGGAAATTAGGGAGGGCGACAAAGCAAACTTTTGGTAGGAGGCATGGAAGTAGCGAGAAACCCTCAACTAGCAACCACAACTCCAAGACATTCAACAATTTACCACCCAAATAGAGGAAGATGCAGTCAAAAAATACTGGCTGCCTGAATAGGATGGTTATTGGAGAAAATGGAAAATGAAAAATGACTGGCAAGAAGCACCAGAAACAGAACATTGGGAAAATTACCAAAAGGAAATGGAGACAAGGAAAATTGCAGTCAAAGACGGTCCAGACATAATAAGGTGGGGAAAAGGCATCAAAGGAATGTTTACGATAACAGAAGGATGTCATATAAAGGTCGAAAGAACCACCAACCCAGACATAAAAAAATGGGATAGAATCTAGCAATTAAAAACTTGGCCAAAAGTGGCGTTATCTACTTGGATATTGCTGCACAGGCGAGCCTTAACCTGGGACCAATTGAGAAGGAAGGGGACGCATGGACCTTCGCGCTGCACCCTATGCCAGGACCAAGAGGAAACTATGGAGCATGTGGAAAACTCTTGTAGCATCAGCAACAACCTGTGGCAAACTCACCATCATCTCTTCGAGATTAGTGATAGGAAAACTAGTAGCATAACCACAACAGTAGAGAAATGGAGGAGCAAGCCATACTACAACATCATCTTGAACCGAGCCTGGAACCTCTCCATAGGATTCCTCCTATGGAACCTATGGAAGGCAAGAAATCGAGTGATATTCAGGGAAGATGAAAAATCCAAAGAGGAAATATGGAGTCAAACCATAAAGAACATACGCGAAACAATAATCCTTGAAAAATGGAACGAGGAAGATTGGAAGACAGATGCAACAGAGACACACATTATGGACCGCCTGCAAATCAAAGCAAGCACAACATGCATGACAGAAATAGAACACAAGGTAGATAATGTAAGAGTCGAAGAATGCTACAAGAACCCGCTAAAGGGATTCACCAAGCTAAACTTCGATGGTGCGGAAAAAGGCAACCCAGGGGAGGCCAGAATAGGAGGGATATTCAGAGATGATGGAGGGAATCGTCGGGTCTATGCAATTGATTGTGGAATTGCCTCCAACAATGAAGCAGAATTCCACACACTGAACAGGGGATTAGCAATAGCGATCAGGGAAGGGTACCAAAGCCTGCAGATAGAAGGCGACTCGATGCTAGTGATAGAAACAGTCAAACAACTACAACAGGGAGTTCCAGCAGAGAAACTGAGTAAAAGTTGGTGGACGGCATGGATAGTAACAAAAATAAGCCATCAATTGAGGAAGGTAGCCTACACCATACCTTCTCATGTGAAGCGCAAAGGAAATGCTCCTGCAGATTACCTTGCGAATTAGGGATGTTGGAAAGGAGAGAAGCAATTGGACATGAGCACGGAAGAGCTTCATTAGAAAGATGAAATGGGACAAATGCTCCAGATAATAGAACAAGACAGGTGCCAAAGTGAGCATCTATAGAATTCACCCGGATATGATGAGAGCGGAGAAGGACAAGGGCAAATGCAAGAGGGACATAACATGACAAAAATAGAACAGCACAGGACAGACGAAAGACCGAAGCTTGGTAGGATGACGGAGGGGGACAGAGGAAGGGCAGCCCCCAAGAACATGGGGGAAGAGATGGAAAGGAATGGAAGAGGAGAGGTTAGGACAAAAAATCCGAGGATGGGCAGCGAGTTAATGCCAAGTGGCAGAGTGGAGTCAGCGACTCAATGGTAAGAGCAGCCAGGAGAGGGAAGAAGTAAATGGAGGACGGTGGGCAGCATCCTAAGGCCGGCGGGAAGGGAGGCGTGCCAAGGCAAGAGGGAAGGGAGGACAGCTGGTGGTAAAATCACGATGCGGTAACGAAAAAAGGATAAAGCCTAAGGAAAAGGGAAAATAGGCATATTGCATGCAGATGAGAAAGGAGAAAGCTGGTGAGAACGAAAGAGCAGATAGAAAGTGGGAGCAAAAGGTGGTAGCGAAGTGCAGAACGGTAAAAGGGTATGTGACATTTCTCAACCTAATATATGAAAAAGTAATCAGTCTGAATCATTAAGTAGGAATGAAGAATGTTATGCAGATATGGGTTGATAATAGCAATTGTCATAGAAATCCTAGAGAGATGAAAGGAAATTACCGTGAAGAGCTCCTAGGTGCCAAGAATGGAGAGAAAGGTAAGAGAAAGGGTGAGGAGTATGAGAGAAATGGCTTGCAGGACCAAATTTCACCTGACCCCCACCGTAGAATAGAGATCCTGGTCAATCATAGTCCAGGTAAAGGAAGAATGCATGTTGTGTTGAGCAACGACAAAGGGATAGGAAATCCAAAACCCCGGGGGGATGGAGGTGCACCTCATGGTGAGGGGCGAAACCGTAGCTAGCTAAAATCTGGCTGACCATGCCGAATGCTCCATAACAAAGAGAGGGTCCTGCAACCCAACTCGCACAAGGAGCGAACTTTCGAGAAAGAAAAAGCACTCGAACCACGAAAGGGATTTTTGTATGAACTTGGCAAATCCAAGTAAACATGGGTACCCGAAAACCAAAAGAACTATAACGGCCATAGCAATTCCTATTAGGGAAGGAAACTAGAGGTTAGAAACTCAGGGAGTGGGTAACCAAAGGAGTGGAAAGAAGAGGAGGGGGCGCAGAAAACCCCTGGATAAAAATGTAAACTTAACTGATAGGACTGACAATTGTGTGTATTATGTGATAGGTCTCGCCTCAACACAGGGCAATACTATGAATCAGAACGAGAAGCAACAGGCAAAGAGAGCTAAAGGCCAAGAGAAAAGAAGAATGGTGCCTAGAAGAAGAGGATGAGTAAAAAAGAAGAAGGCACCAACAACAAAGGAAAGACAAGGGGAAGGAAGCCTGACGGTGAGCAAATGAAGAAAATCATAGACTCCTATGTGGAAGGAAACCCGAAATAGGTCAGAGACCAAATTCGGAGTTGGGAAAGAGATTTAAGAAACAACCTCAGGTGCAGAGACTTACCCATTGAAGAATGGGAAGGAATGTTGCAGGACCCGGGGACATCAAATGGTAGGCAATCGCTTTTCAAAAAGACATTACAGCAATACTGGATCATAAAACACGTCGTAGCTCGCGCTATGACTCTTCATCAAGAACACATGGAAGGCAAAGCTCTAGACAAACAGGAAAGAAGCAAGGAGACAGACCCAGTTCGGGCGAAAATTCTCAAATATATCGAGACTATATAGATCCAAACCTACAGGAATAATCTCACAGTGGGACGGATCGAGCAGACTCTGAGAAAGCTTAAATGGAAACTGACACAAGGACGTGAGCTTCTAGGCCTTGGGGTAAAGGCTTCAGGCCCTGGCGCAAAGGATTCAGTTCAGATAGCATCCTCGGATGAGGATTAGTATAGTTTAGAGTCTGAGTTTTGTCTTTGAATTTTGTTTGAGATGCAGAAAATAAGTAATTATGTTATGATTTGCAGAGACAATAGTAGAGACAAGCATTCTAGAAGTAAATGGTTTTTGATGAAATTATTCAAATTTTGGAATGGGTATAACGCTGATCGGTGGTCACCTGGTTTCCTTCGGGTAGGTGACTAACCAGAGGATATGGATGTAAAAATGTTTCTAAAAAAGCAAATACAGAGAGCTCTACAATGTTTACAAAAAGAAAAAGAAAAATCACAATATTTCAAAAATTCATATTTAAATTTGATTAATAAGCATACAAAAAAATCAATATTTACAATAACTTCTTTTTCGTGAGTTACCTATTTATTTATATATATATCATCAATGTCATGCACATTACATTAAAAAATAGATTTAAGAAACTATAAAACATGTAAATATATATATTATTAGAGTTTAAAAAAAATGAAAATAAGAATATTTGTATATGTAGAGATGTGATAGTGATATAAATATAAATAATATTGTCAAGAAGTATAGTAACTTCATAGTCAAATCTCTAGAGGTGTAAACCTTTTCTCAAGTTTTACACTCAAAGTGTGATTTGCATCTTCAAAGATTTGATTAGTTTGTTGCCGGGAAGCCAAAGGAAGTGTGAGTTGGGTGGAGCCTAAGGAGAAGAAGAAAATTGAAATTTTGGTACCTCTCTCTCTCTGTTTCATGCCCTAGATTGGGAGATTGAAGTCTTCCAAGTTTCACTGTTGTCGGAAGCTGCAACCTAGTTGAATTTGCTGGAAAGGGGTCGAAATTCTAGGAGGCTGACTTGGTGTGGAGTGAAGGTCTGATCTTGGTCTAGGGTGAAGAGTCTCAAATAATACTATTGAAAGGAAGAATTTCTTGACTGGGTTTTCCCCTCAAGGCGGGTTTTTCCCTGACATAGTGCCTACATCCGGTGTGTATTGTTTTATGTGTTTTTGCTTTGGTAATTGCTTGATAAAGTAAAATAACGAAGATATAAATAATCGTAATAACAATAAACATGACAAGTAATTATCAAGGATAAGAAAATATTTTTGCCTTTCTGATTTTCTAACATGGTATCAAAGCTTTGGTGAAAAGGGAAGAAAAGGGCAATCTCAAACACTTGATCAAGGAACCATTCAAAAGGATTATCTCAAGAAAGGAATCTACTATATTCGAGGAAGATATCTAACACAATCAAGGGAGAGAATAAACTTGAAGGAGCCTCTAACTACAGGTCCTGGAAGAAGAGGATTGACCTCATCATTGAAAAGAATAAGGTACTAGACTTGGTTAAAGGAAAATTAAAGAAGCCTACAGAGGATTCCAATGATGATGACAAAGTGAAATTTGGGGAACTAGAATTGGTGGCCATGACTCTAATGGTAGAAGGATTAAAGGACAACCTTGTCCCATTCATAGCTAACATCGATCATACTCAGGAAATGTATGAAGCCTTGTCAAAGTTATTTATTATTAAGAACATTGGTTAACTAGCAAGTTTGAAGAATAAGATAAGGACCACAAAGATGACTTAAGAACACACAGTGGCATCCTTCTTTGTGAAGATAGAAAGAATCAGGAATGATCTTTTGGCCATTAATGAAATTGTTCCAAATAAAGAACTTGTGATCATTTCCCTCTTAATATTTCCACCTACTTGGGGTGCTTTTGCTACAGGACTTAACAGTTGGAAGGTAGCTCCAACCTTTGAAGCTATGGACTTCTTGCAGTAAAGAAGAATTAAGGATATCATTAGCTTCCAATCCTGAAGGAGTATCAAATTCCTACATTCCTCAACATAAAGGAAATAAATCAAAACTACCAAGGAATAAAGTTGACATGTCTAAGGTCAAATGCTATCAATGTCATGATAAAGGTCACTATAGGGGTGATTGTCTTGACAATCCAAGAAACAAGAAGAGAGAAAGAGATCAAGCCAACATTGTTGAAGAAGGAGACCCAAAGAAATTCAAGCCCGAAGATTCTCACAATATGGAATTACACTACTAATTCCTTTTCTTATAGCTTTAGATATATTGTTTTATATGTTTTAGAATTTATAGGTTTTTAACATATTTTGGAAAAGAGATTTTTATTGTTTTTATAAGTATGTAGGTATCCCTCAAGCTTTGGAGGGAGCCCCCAACAACTCCCAAAGATAATTATCTCATTTCCCTTTATTTGTTGGTTTCATGTACTCATTTAGTTTTTATTATATTATACTAATCACCATTCTCTCTCTATTTTTTTGATTAGGAAGACATATGCCATGATCTCAATGAGTATGGAAGAGGACCTCCCAAGATAAGGTTTGCCAAGAATTAAAGGTATGTCTTAAACTACAAAAATAATGACTTCTTTAAATGTTTATTCATTTGACAATATGTTACTAATATTGTTATGTCTGGCTATATTGAATCATATCGATTCTTATTTTGGGTGATTCGTCACTTGATAAATCTACCATGTTCCTACTCTTAACTGATTTTATAGAACCATAGACAGGTTCTCGGAAAAACCTTACCTAAGGGTATGCTAATGTGAATGTTTGAAACCCTAAACTGCTTAAGGATATTGTGAAATGTTATTTGAAGTTTTATTGATGATGTCATGCTTGGGATTTTGGTATGATCAGGAAAACCTGACTTTTTAGGGTTGAATGATAAGGTCTAAAATCTAAAACCTTTGAATTATCGATGTTGGGTTTGTATGTTTCTACATTGAAACCCTAGCTCATTAGGGTTTGGTGGAATGTGTAAGCAAGACCCTTATAATGTCTTAGAACTGATTTCCTTGGTATGTGTGTGTTTGTATGTATGTCTAAGTGTTATTGACCTTTGTGAAGTTTGGTTTGACCATCACATGATATGAAATGCCTTTGCATGATGATGAAACCCTGGGTATATATAGATATGTCTTTTTGGTTTAATCCCTAGCTTGTTCTAGATCATTATATGTCTAATGTATTAATGTTGTCAGACATATGTTATGTTTATAATGAATTCCTAGTGTAGGAATTTATAGGGTAAGTTCCTCAGATAGAACACCAAAGGACACCGCTCACAAACAAATCACAGATCCATACACCAGTATTCTTGACGTGGTTAAAACCCTCAAAGAGGGAAACAATCCACGGCTTGAGCCAACGCAGCCACTTCAGGAAATTTATTAATGTAAAAGAAAGAAAAATTACATAAGCTTCTCTCATGAACGGCCGCCCTAGAAATGACCCTCCATGCTCTTTAAATAGAGATGATGGACCAATCGAGTGTTAAGCCATAGATCAAGTGTCGGTAATACTGATGATAGAATGAACCATCAGATCACTTCATGTATAGAACATATCGTGACCGTCGAATTGTAAGTTACAAAAGTACATAGTAAAGCAACACACTTTACCTAACTCTACACTAGACCAAGTTATACTTAACTATTTCCTATGTGTCGGAATATCCTAACATCCCCCCTTAAGAACAACTTGGGATAGGATTGAAGGATGTACAAATATGACACAATAGGAGAAGGAAAGAGGAATTATAGCCTATCCCCCCTTAGTGACAACTTCTTGAACTCCAACCATAAATCGAAGTTTAGTAAACTTCACCTCTATGAGAGCCTTTGTGAAGATGTCTGCAACTTGATCATTAGTTGAACAATATTTCACTTCAAGAACATGCTCATGAATGAGCTTTCTGATGAAGTGCATGTGTAGTTCAATGTGTTTTCTGCGCTAATGTTGGACTATACCTTTTCATAGTTGAATGGCAGTTTGATTATCACACCAAAGTGTAGTCGGATGCTGCTGCTGAAAGCCAAACTGTGACAGGATCTGACGAAGCCACAAGGCTTCCTTACAAGCTTCTACGGTGCCACAATACTCTGCTTCTACTGAAGGAAGAGAAATGGCACTTTGTTTCTTGCAAGCCCGTGTAATAGGTCCAGAACCAAGAGTGAAGACATAACCTGCAGTAGACTTCTGATCATCAAGGTCACCAGCCCAATCAGAATCAGTGAAACCAACCAATAGAGGAGATGCTCTTGCACTGTAATGAACCCCAAACTGAACTGTGCGTTGAACATAATGAAGTATTCTTTTAGTTGCTTTCCAATTACTTTCATGTGGGTTTTGCATAAACTGAGCAATAAGGCCAACAACAAAGGAAAGGTCAGGATGGGTATGGGTTAGATACAAAAATTTTCCTACAAGTTGACGGTATAAGGTAGCATCAACTTCAGGGGAAGTACAAGTGACTGGAAGTTTGGCTCCAGACTAAAAGGGAGAATGGGTTGGTTTATAGTCTTCGATGTGAAAGTGGCGTAGAAGATCACAGACATACTTGGACTAGGAAAGGGAAATACCTTCCTTGGATTGCAAGACTTGAAGACCAAGAAAATAATGCAATTGCCTTAAGTCTGTCATTTCAAACTATTTTTTAAGGCTAGACTTCACATGGTTTATAAGGTTGGGATCACTACCAGTAAGGATAAGATCATCAACATAGAGAATAAGAATGATAAGAGACTTACCCACTTTCTTGGTGTAGACAATATTGTCAGAATGACACCTAGAAAAGCCAGTATCTAAAAGAAAGCTATCCATTTTGGCATACCAAGCCTGAGGAGCTTGCTTGAGACCATAAAGGGATTTCTTAAGCCGACATACAAGGCTAGAGTCTGTTTGTATAAATCCAGGAGTTTGTTCCGTATATATTTCTTCATGCAAGTCCCCATGCAAGAAGGCAGAATTAACATCCATCTCATGGACTTCCCATTTGAAAGAGGCAGCAAGGGAAAGAACAAGAGGTTTCAGTATAGTCAATGCCTTCAACTTGTGGAAAACCCTTAGCAACAAGACGAGCTTTATGTTTATCAACTTTTCCATCTGGTCCAAACTTGGTTCTCTAAACCCATTTTCATCTAACAAGTTTTCGTCCCTTTGGAAGAGGAACAAGATCCCATGTATCATTTGCCAATAATGAACGATATTCTTCATTCATAGTTGTGTCCCAATCTCGATGGCCTGAAGCTTCTACAAAGGTGTCAGGATCATAATTCACTGAAGCTTAAGCCAGTAAAGAAGAGGCTCTATCAATCTGAGAACGTGTACGTCGTTGATCTGTAGGATCACCTGCAAGAGCACCCGCTGCATCTCGAGTAGCATGGACCCATTTTGGAAGCTAAGGAGCTGAAGGAGGATCCTGAGAAAGTGGGGGAGGATTGTCATCCTCGTTGTCAAAATCTAAAGAAGAAATATTTTCAAAAGTAGAAGGGATAGAAAGAGGTGGCACATCCACCGAACTAGGCTCGTAGGCTGATATATTTTCAACAAACTTTACATCTCTTCTAATGATAACATTTTTGGACTTAAGTGGAATAAGTCTATATCCTTTGACATCTTCAGAATATCCAACAAAAATACATTTTTCACTCTTAGGTTCTAAGACTTTATGTTTCTCATTTGAAATATGGGCCCATGCTTCACTTCCAAAAACACGAAAGTGATTGACCTCTGGGCTAATTGAGATCCATGCTTCTTCTGGAGTGACATTCTTTAAAACCTTAGTAGGAGTGCGATTTACTATGTAATTTGCACAGTTAATTGCTTTTGCCCAAAAATTAAGACTAAGTCCTTTAGATTGAAGCATACAATTAGTCATTTCCTTTAAGGCGTGATTCTTCCTTTCAGCTACACCATTTTTTTGTGGAGTATATATAGAACAGTATGTTGCATTTGAATTCCATGCTCAGTGCAAAAGTTGATGATTTTTTTGTTAACATATTCTCCGCCATTATCAAATCTTAACTTAATAATTTGATGTCCAAATTGTTTTTCAACAAAGACCTTAAAGGCCAAGAACATGTTAAATACTTCACTCTTTAGTTTTAAGAAGTATACCCAAGTGCATTTGGAGAAATCATCAATGAAAGTTAAGAAATACTTGTAGCCATAAAATGAAATAACTGGAAGTGGACCACAT
This sequence comes from Pinus tabuliformis, assembly GCA_031772625.1. Classification (NCBI taxonomy): domain Eukaryota; kingdom Viridiplantae; phylum Streptophyta; class Pinopsida; order Pinales; family Pinaceae; genus Pinus; species Pinus tabuliformis. Next base: position 620,035,879 of record CM062812.1, on the reverse strand, counting down.
AAATCATTATGCACAAGTTGTAAAGGGGTTGAGGCATGCCAAGAGGCACGGTTTTCAAAACTACTTCGATGATGTTTTTTGAGTACACATCTAGAACAAACACCATCCCTGCAAGATACCATAGGAAGACTTGTCACCATATTTTCTTTACATAGATTTTGAAGGGAGTGATAGTTTAAGTGACCAAATCGCTCATGCCAAAGTTTGCTCACTTCATCATTATGAGCAACAAATACCGAGGGAAGAGTTGATGACCTAAAGTTGTTAAACTTAGACAACCTTGTAGAATCATCAGCAATTCCAGTAGCTAAAATCTATTTAGGATCTCTTAGGTCCTTAATTACAACATCGTGAGGTGAAAACTCAACGGTTTTACCTTCACCTGAATGAGTTATCTGATATACAGATAGAAGGTTGCAAGATAAGGTTGGAACACATAATACAACATTAAATTGACCATTGTCTAGATGAACAGTTCCAGTCCCTACAACACTAAGAGATCTATCATCACCAACATCTATATTTTTGGTGTTACAATCATTTAAAGAAGAAAACATGGTTTTGTTTTTGGCCATGTGATAAGAAGCTACAGAATCAATGAGCCACTCATGAGAATGAGAAGAAGAAGATACATTTAGTGCATAACCAGACCGAGATGCTTGACAATCACATGCATAAAGTGTTATTCCTGAAGATGAAGTTGAAGTTGAAAAGTGTTCCAAATGGATGTTATGCTTCTTCATTGTTGTTTCTAAGGCTTCCATCTTCTTAAATCATTTGGATTCTAAGTGGCCATCTTGATTACAAAAGTTGCAATGCCTATCAGTCTTCTTCTCTTTGTTTTTATTTTCCTTATCATTTTGAGACTGAAATTGCTTAGGACCCTTGTTTGGTTTAGGACCATTCTTTTTAGGATACAGCTTCTTAGGATTCTTTGAATTTGGTTGTTGCTGGGTGGCTAAGGCTTTTTTAGAAGAGTTTCCAAGATTAAGAAGACCAAGATGTAAGAGTTTTTCTTGTTCTCTTATTAAAGAATCACAAAAGACATCAAAAGAGGGGGACTTGTAGTCTTGTCCTTGAGAAATATAGGCTTTTCTAGTAGAATGGAAGGTGGAAACAAACATAGAGTAGTCTCAACTTAGTAAGAATGGAATAGATAAGGCTATCATCTTCTTTCTTAACGTTAACACCTTCCAAGAGAAGTCTAAGGGTCTTGAACTTGGTCAAAAAATCTTCAATGGAAGAAAAATTATTGGGGTCCAACGTAAGCAACTCATTTTCGAGTTGATGGGCTCTAATTTCATTTCTAATTCCAAAAACTTTAGTGAGTTGTTTCATTGCTTCATTAGGGGTATCAAGTTCTACGATATGGAATCTAAGGTCTAGAGAAATAGACATCCCTATCAACCCACGTGTTTGATCTTGCCTATTTTCCCATTTGGTTGCCTTATCTTCATCTTTAGGTTTAATTTCTTGGCCTTAGGCTATTATGTAAAGACTTGTACTTCTAAGTAAATCCACAATGTAGGACCACCATTAGAAGTAGTTGGTGTTGTCAAGAATAACTTGGCATGGACTTTCCATTTTAATAGAAACTGAAGTTGTAGACGCTGAAACTAAGAGTTCCAATGGAAATATCTCAAAAAGATAGGTCAATTTAGAGAAAAAAAAAAAAAACAAAAACAAAAAACAAAAAACAAAAAAAAAAAAAAACAAAAACAAAAACAAAAACAACAACAACAAAAACAAAAAAATCGGCTCTGAAAACGGCTTCCGGATGAAGAAGTTATGGCATTTTGAAGAAAAGTTGTTGAAGATGCTGACGAAGTGCGTGAATGATAATGTGATATTAAAAAAAAAAAACCCCATTTTCAAACTTAATCTAATTATCTCATTTTTTTTTAAATTATGTGACCCACTTTTATAAATAAGTGAAAGTCACTTTTACAATGGTACTTTATGAGCTACCCACTAGATTGTAACTTAAATAAAAGATAAAGAAACTTTAGAATTATAAGTGACTCGCTTTTTATAATGGGTGAAAACACTTTTACATAAAATAACTTTAAAACATAAGTTACCTGTGCTTTTTGAAAAAGTAATTCAGCAAAAAGAAAGACTTGAACTCAAGACCTCTATTCTCATAAAGTAACTTTGGACCAAGTGAGCTAGTTTAAAAGATTAGTAATTTTTGGAAAAGAGGAAGGGTTTTTTTTTTCGTCACTGAAGCTTTGGGGTGCGTGCTTACTTGAAAAATCTTTTTTTGCCGACAAAACAAAAAGTCGCACAACCCAACACGGACATACAAAAAAACCAAACCTTATGGCTTGAAGTTAGCTTTCGCCAGAAACTAAATATTTTCCTCAGTGTTTCTGATTTTCTGAGATCACACTAAGGCACGGCGGAAAAGAGCATACACATGAGAAAAAAACCTTCCTTTTTGTTTGTAAGTTTCCCAGATCGCACAGAGTCACAAGCCAAAGAGCATATGCATAAATGAAAGGTATATATCTGGTAATAAAAAACAGAGAGCTAAATAAACCAAAATAAACAAAGAAATGAATAACTAAAATTGCAAATAAAGACTGTATACCTCCAGATCTTAAAAATGATGTAGCTAGGGCTACCAGAAACCTTTTCGTGTGAAACGAAAGGGGTTCCTCACTGGAACAGATGCTCTTAACACAATAGAGCAGTCCTCTCGGCCCGAAAGAAATAAAAAACAGTAGATCTAGGAAATGACAGTCACATGCACTTGTACTGGCTTTGGATTTTGATCACCAACAGATGCGGCCCTCAAATAGCTTTGATACCATGTAGGAATTTACAAGGTAAGTTCCTCAGATAGAACACCAAAGAACACCACTCAAAAACAAATCACGGATCAATACAACAGTATTCTTGACGTGGTTAAAACCCTCAAAGAGGGAAACAGTCCACGGCCTGAGCCAATGAGGCCACTTCAAGCAATTTATTAATGTAAAAGAAAGAAAATTTACATAAGCTTCTCTCATGAACAATCACCCTACAAATGACCCTCCATGCTCTTTAAATAGAGATCATGGACCAATCGGTTGTTAAGCCACGAATCAAATGTCAATAATACGAGGAGAGAATGAACCTTCGTATCACTTCATGTCTAGAACATATCGTGACCGTCGGATTGTAAGTTACAAAAGTACATAGTAAAAAATACATTTTACCTAACTCTACACTAGACCAAGTTATACTTAACTATTTCCTATGTGTCGGAATATCCTAACACCTAGATATATGTGTCAACCTAGTTATTGATGATCATAAGTCTTAGGATTTGATATAAGTCCTTACCTGAGATTCTAGGATGATATTTGGAAATCTAGAGTTTTGCAGCTAAACCCTAGTAATAGTTAAATTATCTAGTATGTGTGATATAAAAATTTGAGATCTATTTATATAATGATTCTTGAGATTGTAAAAATGAAATTCTAGAGTTATAGAGTTGAACATTAGTAGAAGTAAAATCTATGATGACAATATGATGATTTGAGATTTGTGTAAGATTGTTGAAATCTAATTTTTAGTTGGGATTGATGTTTGATTGAAAATATAGGGTTTGTAACTAACCCTAGTGGAAGTTGGTAATGTTAATGACTATGTTGTGATTGGTTTTGATTGTATGAAATCTAGGATTTGTATGAATCCCTAGTGGAAAGTCTAATATATGAATTCTAAATGTTGTTAGATGCCTTGTAGATCTATATTTGTTTGAATTTTTTCTAGGGTTTGCTATATGTTGTAGTAGGGTATGTCACACCTTTTAAAGAAACATTGAAACCCTAGATGGAATTAAAATTGTTATGAAGTAGTCTAGGGTTTATGACAAAGTACCTATCAAGATGTTGAAGAATATATGTTTCTTATTTAAGTTTGGGTATCTGATACATGTAAGGTTGAAATGCTTCCGTAATTCTGATATGGCTAACTTCATGCTTCTATAGTTTTATTTGTACTTGCTATCAAAGTTGTGCATGTACACAAACTTCAACATGGTGAAGATGTTCATAGATGTGATAAGCATGACGGGGATGACGATAACTTTGATGAAATGGTTGAAAGACATGAAATATTCTCTGATGATAAAAATAGAAGAGATGTCTCTTAGATTAAGAGGGGGTCTGGATAAAGAGATGCTCCCTGGTTGAGAGGGAGGGCATAACTTAGTTTTGATTAAAGAATGAATTTCAGAGGATATGTTGTTTCATGGGAAGTAGGAAAGGAAAGTGTATAATTGAGGAATCTTCTGTCAGAGATTCATTTGATAGTCCTACTATGAAAAGTTGAGAAGCAACATCAAGACCCCAGAGGTTTGTATTTGATTATGTAAGTATAAAAGTATATTATTGATTGGGGTTGTGTTTGTACAGATGAATCTCTCGAAGTTGTTAATAGCATGTTGGTTACCAATCAGTTTGATTGGGAGAGATTGGTCATCCTTGATCTGTTGGATCAAGCGTGTTGAGGCTTTTTTAGTGAAGCATTATCTGGGAGAACATTTGTCCAGCACTTTGTGTGATGTCTAGGTCCCGAAGTTGGAAAGGTGGTGTTGATTATAGAGCTTTGTCTTTGATACACACCTAGATATTTGGGTTTTTAGTTAGCAAGTAAGCCTGATGGTACCTAAAGGGGCTAAAAGCTTGAGTCCACCTTATTCCCACTTGGATAGATTTCCCTGGTCAGGAATCTAGTCTATGGAATTGCGATGTCTAAATTGTTGAGAGACCAATGGATAGATTGCCCTAGTTAAGAATCTAGTCCATGGCATTGCAGTGCCTAAAGTTCTTCATTGCTCATATAGTTTGAGATATTCCATTATACTTGTATATGATGAATAGCTCCCTAGTTAAGAGGGAGTGTTGGAAAATGTAACTAGGTTCGATCTTCATTTAATTTATTTGAGTCATCTTGTAATGTACTTGTCAAGAGAATAATGAAAAGAAATTTTATTATTATTATTGTGACTTATTAAAGCATGGGTTTCATACTTGGGTCACCATGTTTTAGGTCAAAGTCCCCATTGAGGACTTCTAGGATTTCTTATCCATCAATAGAGTCATTTTACTTTTAAAGAGACCCTTCTTGGGCTTTTGAATCATGTAAAAAGGTTAAGTATCGAGTCAAATATGATTTATGTATCCTCCACACCAAGTTGGCCTAAAAGAGATCAAGTTAGCCTAAGGACACTAATTCGACCTCACATGGAGCCTATAAATACAAGCACATCGAATTCATTTGGAACACACTCTCTCACAAGAAGTTTGATATCTTTTGTAGCTGGGAAAAGTGTGAAGTCTGTTCTCGGGAAGGCAAAGGAAGTGTGAGTTGGGTAGAGCCTAAGGAGAAGAAGAAAATTAAAAATTTGGTACCTCTCTCTCTCTCTATTTCGTGCCCTAGATTGGGAGATTGAATTCTTCCAAGTTTCACTGTTGTCGAAAGCTTCCAGTTGGTGGAAGCTGCTACCTAGTCGAAGTTGCTGGAAAATGGTCAAAATTCTGGGAGGCTGACTTGGTGTGGAGGGAAGCTCTGATATTGGTCTAGGTGAAGAGTCTCAAAGAATACTATTTAAAGGAATAATTTCTTGACTGAGTTTTCCTCTCGAGGGGGGTTTTTCCTTGGCATAATTCCTACATCTGGTGTTTATTGTTTTATGTGTTGTTGCTTTGGTAATTGCTTGGTGAACTAAAAGAAAGTAGATATAAATAATCATAATAACAAGAAACATCACAAGTGATTATCAATAATAACAAAAACTTGCTTCCTTTCTTATTTTCTAACATTTGGCACACATGCGTGTTGAATGACCTTGACTTTACATTTTTGTTAGAAATAGCCTCTGGGATCTTACATTTTTTTTGAGGACCTCAGGTCGAGGATCCGATAATTTGTCTCTTAATATTAGTGGAGGTGATAATAATCATGATATGTCAATTGATGTCATGATCATAATCGTAGTGATGGGCCTATTTGATGACTATATCTAATCATGTGATGGTTTCATTATGTTGTATAGTTTACATTAGCTTATTGCTTACAATTAGAGATGATTATTTCATGGTGCTGATTTAGCATAACCAATATTGGTGACTAACATTATGAACAAATATAAATGATGGTTGTTGAGTGTGGAAATAGACCACTTAGATGCACTTGCATGTGATGAGTCGACAACCTCTAGTTTGATTGAATTGCATACTATTGTCTCAAAAATTTAATGTTCAAGTTAATATTCTATGTGATTTCTAATGGCATGTTAGTGGTTTCATGCATGGGTAGTTACTTGGTCAAATGACTCACACATGGGTGATGGGGTTGTATAGATAAATGGAAGTTCATGGGAGTGGTGGGACAATGTCCCTAATTTCACCTGCTAACACTCTTATCATGACTTAGGCTAGAAGGTGTTAGGATACCTTTGCCTTGAAGATCTTGATGTCATGGAGGCAGACCCCAGATTGGGCTGCTAACAAATATTTTACTAGGGGCACGCATCAAGGCAGATTCCTTGATCCCCACCACCATTAGTCTCATTATAGAAGGCGACACAGGGGAGGATAATAGTCTCCATATTTCCACCTAGTTTTTCCCCTCATAGCCACTGGATGCTTGAAGGGCAAGTGACGTGGCACCCTTGGAACTTTAAGGGAAGTTATTAAAGGGCACAAACAACTTGGCACCTTTGGCATCAAGAATAAACTGATTGGCGTGGCACCCTTGGAACTTTGAAGGGAAGTTCTTGAAGGGCACGACTGACTTGGCACACTAAGCATCAGGAAGAAACTACTAAAATATAATTAAGATATGATGATCATACTAATTCACATAATGTGGTAAACAAAGTTTTAAAACCTATTTATATAATCAAGAATAAAACTTGGGGTAAAGGAGAATAAGAAGAAATAAAAAGAAAAATGGGACCACTTGAGAACTTCACCCTTCCCTCATTGGAAAATTTTAGGAAGATAATGTGCAGAAGTGCTTTAATAGGAAAAAAGGGGGGAAGAGGGACATAGAGTTAATTGGAAAAATTAATACTAAAATAGTTTAACCTCATTAAAAAAGGAGGGTGGTGAATAAAAATAAAGATTAAATAAATGGAATTAGTGAAAACTTGGAGAACATCTACGTGGCAAGAGTCAACATAATAATCTCCATCTTAGAGGCAAATTGAGTTAAATTAGGAGGTAGTTGGAGAACCAAATCTGAGACTTGTCAATTGACTTCAATAATGAACACAAATTAAGGAGTAGAAAAGGGGTATCAAGAGACAATTAGGAGAAGAAGTAGGGAGTCATGTTGGGTGAGAAAAAAAAATACTATTTTTGAATTAAAATTTAAGTAAATAATTTTGGAGATTCTTCGTGAGAGGGTGACAAATGGGTGGTAGAATAATAGAAATTTTAGATTAATAAAAATAATTAACTATGCATGAAGTGCCAAGTATCACCTATGAAGCCTTCTATAAAAGAACGAACCTTTTTTCCCTATTGTTAGATGAACTAGATAATGCTAGTTTGACAGTGAATATGACTATAATGAGTTTGGTATAGTGGAGGTTTTCTTTTAAGAGGGGGACTCTTCAACAAAGAGTGCTCTCCTCCACTAGCTAGCACTTCTCCACTATCTTATAACCCCATTGCAACTCGGGGACCCATGGGGAAAAAGAGTACCCAAGGACTAGGCTAGGAGGTCAACATGTGAGTCAATGACGTTTGGCCAAGGATGCTACTTCCTTCACACCAGTACATGGACAACCACTAGGGAGTGTATGAATCAACAAAGTTGAACCGAGTCTCCATCCCTTTGATGAACGATATTTTTGGTTACATAAATTTCCACTACATGTTTATTGTATTGCATCAAATTGTATAACTGAATTATGGATGAATTGACTTTAAAGTGTTATGTGTATTGCATATTGATGTGTCTTGTTGGATTAAGGGGGCCTGACCCAGGTTCAGAGTTATTCGCGCCAACCAACAAAACCCTAACTATTGGCCCTTTTGGAAACAACTTGTGTAGCGCAAGCTGCAATCTCACCCAAAGCAGTATTGGGGGATGCTAGAACCAGGTTTCTGCATCTAGAGACTGTGTGATGTGTATTCTGAAGCCCTTGTAGCTCAGATCTGCCTTCGCGTAGATCTATACCTTCCTATGGTCCACTACTACAACTCTATCAAAATGGCTCCCAGACCTTCATGAAGGTCTACGATCAGGCTTTTCAGACCTAAAAGAAGCAGACTCACAAATTTCGCTTAGTAAATAACAACCCTAGGTCTGTCTTCGCGCAGATCTACCCATTCCAAAAAAAATTATTACCAGATCTATCTAATATCTTCTTGAAACAATTTATTATACTTTTCATGCATGAGTATTAAAGATCTAACAGATTCGTGTAGAGAATACACTTTATTTCACATAAAACAGATCATTAAGCGATGATTCATAAACTCAACAGAATTTTTTTTCCAAGTAAAACTATTCTATTGATATTAAGCAAAATAATAATACGAGGTGTCGGCCTCTGCATTGTGGAACAACGTTATGTCATAATTGGCAACAAAAATAAACTTGACTGCCCTTCTAGGGGAAACCAGTCCAAGCGAGATTACAACAAAAAGCACCACACAAGGGTCTCGAAACTTAACTTTAAAAGACCCACACAGGGGTCCTAGTTTAAAACCAATCAAAACATACCAACAGGTTTGAAAAAACAAGAGTAAAAAACCTCAGACATCAATCTTGTAAAACCTCTGTTGATTTACAAGGCGACACCTGGCGACTAGACATATGGGTTGGGCACTCTGACCATGCAAGGGACCCCCTCGATGTCGTATAGGTTGGGCTCTTCAACAATGCAACACGCGTACTCATCCTCTGCTGACGTGCCGAGCAGGATGCCACTTGTTGTTTGAATGCTTTCTGAGCTGCCTTCCGCTGCATGCATGCCTAATGTGTCATCCGGGGTGCCTCTAGCAGCCTTCGTGCCACTCGCTCTGCCCTCAGCTACATGCTCGCTTCCAGCCAACTCCTTGCCATGTAGAATTTCAATTTTCCCTACCTTCTGTTGCTTTCCTGGTTCACTGTCATCCCTGTTCCTCTTAGCTACCTTTTGCTTTGCGTCGTTGTTCCTTTTCCCTAGTTTAAAGCCGTGGGTCTGACCATCATGCTCAACCTACAAACTAGTTTCCTCACTGAAGGTTATGGTAACCGTGGCTAAGATTTTTGGCCGAATCAGCGAACTCTGGAAGCGAAATTGGTTGGTATGGTGAGAGGGGAGAGGGGGGGTGGGGGAATTCTCTATTTTGGTAGTTGTATTTGCTCTTTGGATTCCATGGACCTGTGACTGCCTTCTACCACTGCGCGTATCTGGGTATCTTCTGGAGAAGGGACCACGGGTATGAGTGATGGATGGGGAGGAGGATGGAGCAGCAGGATCAAGGCAGGGCATTACGAGGGGGCGTATGCTTCTGCCTCGACTACCCCCGTGTCTGCAGCGCATGCGATGGCAAGTGCGTGCCATGACTGTGATGATTCCAGGATTTGCAGGTGGGGAGGCGGAGGTTTCTCGGGGATTGAATTAGCTATTCCGAGGAAAAACAGAGGAATTCTGAGTGTGATTCAGCACACAGTGTTTCGTTTGGGAGAAATGGAAGCCATTTCCCATATCGACACAACTGAGTATCCAACACCTCCTGCCAATGATGGTGTGTGAGCTTGGCTCCACTGCTTGAGGGGGACAAGAATAGTTTAGCAAGGGAGGGATGAGCGAAATGTGGTTTGCTTCCCCCATTTCCTTATGCTTGCTGTGTTGAAAAGTGTGCAACAAGAAATGCTTGTTGAGAGTGCAACAAGATGATGTAGCTTAGTGAAAAGAGTCGCCTTCACTAAGTGGGCTCGCAGGCTATTTTTGGCGCAAGTCTATTTTTAGACTATGTCTATTTTTAGACATATGGATCATGTCTATGGATTGCAGGTTACTGTTTATGGATGATTGGTCAAGTTGGGAAAAATAGATGGACTTCTATTTTTGATGAAAGTGTGAGTGATCACAGTGTGAGTGATCAAAGTCTATTTTTAGACTGGCTGTCAAAAATAGAAAAGTCAAATATTATTGTCTCATAATAATATTTGGACTATAAACTTGATCTTATTCTCTTGGAGCACTTCAGTTTGAGCTACAGAGGTGGCACATGCAGCTGTCAGAAGGAAATATGCTTTTCTTATGAGTCAGTTGAGTTGTTGCATGCATGACTTTAGTTAGAACTCAATCAGTTGAGTTTGGTGGAGTTGATTGTGTAGTTGATGGAGTTGTGTTCAGTTTAGCTTTGTTAAACTGGTTGTATTTAGTCTAACTGATCAATAGACTAGAGATGAGTTGGGTGAATTAGTTATTAATTAATTCACAAGTTATTAACTCATAATACAACTATAGAATACATCATTTAACTCAGTTGCATGTCAGTGCATGTTCAGTTCAACAGGGACAGGTGGTAGAGAATCAGATTGCTATCAGTTGTGACTATAGTTGTGCACCAGATCTTGCACAATCAAGGGATTGAGTATGCCAATGAGTTTGCTCACGTATTTGCCCAGTATTGTAGCCTTTGCTCACGTCCAACAAAGTGTGAGTGATTATTTTGAGGTGAAATATGAGTTTGGGAAGCCATTTCTCATCAGTTCTTGAGCAGGTATTGAGTAGTGGAGGCAGGCAAGCAGTGGAATAGATTTGGAGATCGAATCTGAGCTGTATTGTGTGTAACAGGTGGAGCTGGTACTGGATTGCTTTTGATAAGCATTGTACTTTGTAATGTTACATGATTCAATCAATATAATATACAGATAGTGTGGGGTTTTTAGCGAGATGCTTTCCCCGGGATACATACTGTGTTAATGAGTTTGATTGATGCTTCTATGTGTGCCTGTGAATGTTTCTGCTTCTGTAAATTGATGATCAACGTAGAGGAGATTATGTATTATACATGTTCCACTTATAATTGTATGATCAGGATAATCTTTGTGAATATGTGTTAAATTATTCAAAATTTCTACATGCTACGTATTTCTCGACTGGAGCACCGAGTAAATGTGCCTGCAGGTCGACTGGAATTTGCCATAATTTGGCATGGGGAGGGACGCGGGTGGCCATGTGGCCTAGCCGCCCGCTGTCCTGTCGTCTATTCTCCATTAATGGCCTCATTATCACCTGCATCTGGGTAATAAATTCAACAGAATTAAGAACAAGGCATAGATACAATAGATTCGGTTCAAAGTCATTCTTTATTAGATTCAACATTCAAATTATAGACTCTTCCACCCTGTGCATCCAGCTGCAGGGGCCCGCAAACTCAGCTGCAAACTTGCGAAGGTCTCTGAACACTTAGCTGCAGGAGCCTTCCCCTTTCGCATAAGTATAGGAAACAGAGCTTTCATGCCTTAAGACTTTTCCCTTACACTTCTTCTCACAAAAAGTTATTCTCCTATACTCGTTGTGACTTGAATATTATTAGCCTTTCTATTACAATACCATGGCCCGTGGCCTATGGGTGGGTCTCAAAACCATCCTATTACTTACCCATACAAGGGGTTAAAGCCCCTTTGACTCTTACTTAGCTGCGCATTCCACTTCCACATTTCGTAGAGACTTTACATTCTTTACAAAATTCTACTCAAAAATTGATTAAACTGACCCAAAATTGACCCTAGGGACCCTATCCCAACATGTCTTTAATTATGTGATTCACTTATAATTATTGTTCATGGATAAATGAATGTTAGATGTAAATTATTAATTTTTCTCATTCCTGGTAATACAATATCTTAGGATTCTCTCTCTCTTTCGTCAAAAGAATATATAGTGTTTTGTATTCCTTAATTTGTCTTTACCCGTGTAAAAAAAAGACAAATAAAAAAGAGAGTTTGTGGATAAGTAGCATAATAGGCGCAGTCTCTACACAAACATTGCAATCACACTAGTCACATGGAAGAACAATGTTAGGGTCTTCGTCCTTGCCAATATTGTGGCAAGTAAAAACACTCATCAAACAAAAGTTTCAAGGGAAATAAAATTGCAACATTAAAGATACAAGGGATGATTATTACTTTTAGCTACCTATGTCTACCTATGCCTTTTAATATTTCATATCATATTCAACTAATACTTTTCATCCCTATCATTAAGGGAGTGCAAGAGTTGGAATAGGACTCTTCATTTCCCTCTCCTCACTCATGCAAGGGAGAATCATATTGGAAGTAATTAAAACTAGATCAGGGAGGAGGATGTTCTTGGAGGATTTGGAAAGGAACAAGTGGAGGATCTCCTTAGTAAATGTACTACCTTACTAAAGAGAGAAAGGATTTTTTTGGGGAACTATGCTTCCATTCCATTGGAGATCTTTTACCGCATGAAAGAAGCTAGAAATTTTTTAAAGAGAATGATGAAAAGAAAGTGGGAAAACCAAGATAATGAGGAGAAAACCTAGGTGTAACAAAAGAGTAGGTTCCATGGATATAAATATTCATCTCCAAGACCTTGAATTATTATTCATTAGTTTTTCAAGAGCCCAAAATTGCCACAATGTTAATATAGAAGTAGATAATGGAATAAACTCATGTTACGCATGATAAAGAGCATTGAGAGGAAGACATATTTTGAGGGATTGTGTAATAGGGAAAGGCATATTTTATTGTGTTGAATGGGAAACATAATGAGTGCCATGGTTTGGATGACTAGAAATATTAGCAATTAACATTTTCAATGGGATTCTTTACTAATTTTGGAAGAATTTTGGGTTGAAATGAGTGGGCTTATAGTTTTGGGTTGTTTTCCTTCCCCTTAGTGGTCTTATAGCCTAGCTATAAAGTGGCATACAAAGAGGAATCCTATAGTTCAGTGGAAAATTTCTCACACTTAGTTGCCTTGGATTAGTTTGTCGACAAGTATATAAACTATGCTTTGGAATTTTCTTGTTTTGTTAAATATTATAAATGTTCTACTTTTGAATAATTTCATTTGAGTTCCTATAGTTTGTAAATTTGTGTTTGCAAACTATGTTGAGAAATGGCAACAAGAAATTCCAGTTTTTTTGTCCTTGAATTAAACTGAGAATTAAAATCAAATTCTATTCTCATGGCAACTTGTAAATAGTTAATTAAGTTTAATTAACTTAATTAGCTTAGGAATTTCAGGTTGGAAGTCTTTCTGAAGTCATGTATATGTTCTTCCTAAGTTTTAGGGGTTCAGGATGAGTTTAATTATGAGTTGTAATTAGATAACTCAGTTTACTGAGTTATGTTCAATTAAATTAGTTCCAAACTGTTTGTGGAACTAATAGAGAGTTAATAGTGAATTGGTGCACTAGTGCATCCACAAGTGTCACTCTAGTTAACTAAAGATTCCCTCATCAGAAACTCATGCATGTTGATTCTGAAAAAGACGCAATTGAGTCTAGAGTGCAGGGACAATGTACTATCAGTTGTATGATTTACTAAGTTGTGTAGATCGTGCAAGCAATCAGAGAAGAACCTATGTTTGGATTGCGCAGTTTTAGAAGCATGAATTCCCTTTAAATACAAGCTATTCATCCTAGGAATTACGCGAAAGATTAGGGGCTTGGAGAGCTACAAAATTGGCTAAGTGTTGGCTAAGATATAGCTTGTGAGCTGAGAGTTGAGCATACTTGTGCGGAATTGTTCTAGTGAGAACAAGCTTTGTATCTTCACTCATATTTCTGATATATGCAATACAAATAGCAGGATTTTGAGCAGTGGATTTCCCAGGATACTTATTGTGTTATGTGGCATTGGTTTATCTTCTTCTTGTTCATATTGTTTTCATCGATCTATTGGCTTCTGTTGGTTGAAAGTAGAAGTAGATTCTTATCTTGTGCTTTAGGAAATTGCATGAGCTTGTGAATCTACAAGATTTTCTACAAACTACTAGTGAAGAGGTTTTAGAAATTCCTTGTATTCCCTATGTATTTTGGTAGCTTTCCAATTTCCTAACCCAATGTGAAAATGAGGAATTTATATTACACAATTATATTTAAGGATCTTATCTAAAACTATTGTATTTGTTTTGCAGAAGGATTCTAAATTCTAATGCATTTCATCTAAAACCACTCTATATTTTTTTATTATTTGATTCTAATTTTTTTAAGCTTGTAAGGTTTTCACAATAATAAGTGATAAGTTTTTATATAGTCGACACTAAGCTCAAGTATGACAAATTTTGCTTGTTTTAGCAAGTGGGTATTATGATGCATGTAAACCAATATAAAAATTAAAAGTGAATTGTTGTTATTGGGTATCTTAAAGTAAGCAGAAATTTGATTTCAAAATTGTTTATGCATTCCCTACAATGGAACTAACTACCACCCACATAATATCCTGCATGCCTCACATAATCCATCAAGTTAGAAATCACAAATTAATTGGTGGTCAAGGCCCTTTTATGTTAGCTGAAAACTCCACAAAAGAAGGGGATATTATAGGCCACTCGTGGAACTAAAAATATAATTTTGTCACTGACAGAGATGAGGGTTTCTTCAAACTACTTTTCCCACTTATAATATGGAGGATTTTCATTTCAAATTGAGCTACATAAAATTACATAAAAGTTGTGACTTCTTGGATTTACTTAAATTAGATCCATTTCATCACAGGCCTCTTACAATGTAAGTTGTAGATGCGAAGACCATGGTTAATGAGGAGCTCTAGGATTCCTCAACTTGTTTCACATAAGGTTATTGTGTACAAGAGATTTTAGCAATGCATTCAAGAAGGTCTTACAACAATCTTTAGTTTACAAGTACAATTCCTTGGAAGAGCTAGCAGCTTCCCATTACCTCTACAAATGATATGGTTCTTGAAACTCCAATGAACCTACAAATTATATCATCTTTCTTGAATTCAGTGAGCAAGGTTTAGTGATATCCTTTGGCATTATTGCTATAGTAGGAGTATATAAGTGCTATAGTGAAAGTATTATCTTTCTATAAAACAAGTGGTTTACTTGACAGAATAACTACAATTTCGCTTAATATTTTTTAATTGATACACAAATATTTGCAATAAAAATAGTTTATAGATATACACAGTATACAAACTCTTAAACTTCTTCTAAAAACTACATCACAACAAATAACTAAACTACAACTATAAAATATAAAAATAATATTACAATTATTTTCCCAAAATCTATTACCACTTCATATAAAAAGGAAGGAGCATTTCTCATCGTGGATAATACAATTACTATCCCAAAAAAGCATGGTTAACAATATAAAAGTAAAAAGATCTATATTTCATAGCTTTATTTCTATAAATATAAAATGGAAACTAAATTGTGCCATAATAACTATTGAAATTTCAAAAAAGAAATTATAAAATCAAAGCAATTATATCATGTTTTAACATGATCATATTTACCCAACTCTAAAAAGAATTAGAACTATTATTTCTTATCAACTTTTATGACTTAGAAATCCCTCTAATACGTCGATCTGTTGAGGGGGATGCTTAACTTTTTTTCCCTCGCTTGGTTTGGTTTGAGTGTTTAGGCTTATATAATTATAACATATGTTGCTCTTTAATACAAGTTTATCTTACTAATTAGTACTTGTTTATCTTACTAGTTAGTACTTTGTGATAGAATTTTATACATATCCAACATGAAAAAAGTAATAAAAAGTGTATAATTGGTAGGGAGAATTAATATGGTGTGAGTGTTTAGGCTTATATAATCATAACATATGTTACTCTTTAATATAATTTAAAGTTAATAAATTGGGAGGGAAGATTAATAGAGGAGGGAAAATTAATAAGATAGTTTGAAAGAAATTTTATATTGATAATTATATTAATATTTTTTAATTTGAAAATAATAAAATTTATAAATATAAAATTAACTTATAAATTATATCTATTCATAACAATAAAGTATAAATCAAATATACATTATTAAATATATAAATCAAGCCTATATTACTAAATATTAAATATTAAATATATATAATAAATTGGAAAAATGTTTTACCTAATATACAAATCCCTCAACATCTTTATGGAGAAAATTGGGTATGTAACACACTAACCACCCTGTAACTCCTCTTGTTATAGTATTCCCTTCTTTCTTTTTAAAGCAACAATCAAGTTTGTTTTACCTAATATACAAATCTCTCAACATCTCTATGGAGAAAATTGGGTATGTAACACTAACCACCCTGTAACTCCTCTTGTTATAGTATTCCCTTCTTTCTTTTTAAAGCAACAATCAAGTTTATTATAACATCTTGGAGAAACTTGCATTAGAAGGAAACACCCACATAAATTTTCTAATAAATAATGGTTATTGTGACATTAATCATATCGCTTTAGAAGTGGTTGGTATCGATATATATTGACTAGAATGCCACCAACACATTGTTGTTGGTTACCATGAATCTTCGGTATCAATTTTCCTCTTAACCTTCATTGGGACCCACTATTATTAATTGCAACACTCATGGAAAAGAACCAGAATACTTTATCTGAATTTGGTAAATTTTAAAATATGAGTCACTTAGATAAAGACTTCAAGCCAATGAGTAACACCCCATTTGTCAGGATTAATACTTCTAGCATCATGTCCCACACTTGCTTGTTTTAAAATTCTACATATAATAATTGGTAAGTCCTTGAGGGGATGGAACCTTGCGTATTTCAAACAACTATTCATAGGTTTGGTACATCTAACCATAAAAAGGCGAGGCTTAAGATAATCAGATATGTGTCCATATATATATATATATAGAGTTTAGTAAATATTCGTAAATTGAGTTTGTTAAAAAAAATTATGAATAAAATTGGAATTATAAATAGTATTTGGTTTTATGAATGAGATTTAGATGGAATGTTATTAGAAATTATGTGATTTTATTTTATTATGAGTATTATTTGAATTGGAGTCACTGTGTTTAAATATTCAATAAAAATTAAAATTGTTTTTGATTAATTAAAAATATATTTTTTATAAATATAAAGAAACAAGTTAAGGGCATAAAATCTATTAACATTAAATAATAGTGAAAGTTTTCTTTTTTACAAATTAGATGATTTGGTTTTCTTGTGTCCAAAGTATAATTAAGTATGAGAGAGATGTAGATGTAGTCAAGTATGGGGAAGATGTTGTGGTGTTTGTAAATGAGAGTAAATATTTAAATGTTGACTCAATATGGGAGAAATGTTGTAGTGTCCATAAAATGAAGCATTAGATCAGTGATAAAGAATAATGCTTGAGCCAAAACTACTATACAATCTTAAGTACAATCAAGTATGGGGGAGATGTAACCAAGCATGAGGGAGATGTTGTAGTGTGTGTAAATGAGAGTAATGATTAAACGACTATACAATCTTAAGTACAATCAAGCATGGGGGAGATGTAACCAAGCATGAGGGAGATGTAGTGTGTGTAAATGAGAGTAAAGATTTAAATGTTGACTCAATATGGGGAGATGTTGTAGTGTCCATAAAATAAAGCATTAGATCAATAAGAAAGAACAATGTTTCAGCCAAAACGACTATACAATCTTAAGTATAAAAATTTAAATATCAAGTTAAAATATGAAAGATGTTGTCATGCTAGTGGAATAAAGCATTAAAAAAAAATTGATAAAACATATTGTGAGATTAGTTAAAAAATGATAAAAATAATAAATTTATTTGATTTAATTTATTATATTGTAATTTTGTTTTTTTTATTAATAAAATTACAATGTGTTTTTAGAAAACTCATAATATACCTATCTTATTAAAATATATTTAACTAATAATCATTCTATTTCAAAACACATAATTAATAATGATATAAAAATTTAATACATATAATTACTAAGCATATAATTAAAAATAATTAATATAGAAAAATTAAATTAAAATAATGTTTCATATCATAATTACAATATTTCAAAATTTCATTTTTAAATTTAATTAATAAACATACAAAAATTCAATATTTACAATAAATTTTTTCATGAGTTATCTATTTATTTATATATATCCCATCAATGTGATGCACATTACATTCAAAAATTGGATTTGAAAAGCTATAAAGAATGTAACTATTTATATTAATAGGGTCTTAAATTTTTTGAAAATAAGAATATTTGTATATGTAGAGATGAGACATTTATATAAATATAAATAATATTGTCAAAAAGTATAGTAATTTCATAGTCATATCTTTAGAGGTGTGAAAATTTTCTCAAGTTCTACACTCAAAATGTGATTTGCATCTTCAAAAATTTGATTAGTCTTGGCTCTTCATAAATTAAAAGTTAAAATGAATCTATATTGGTTTGAATAATGTTAATAGATTAACATATATTAACTAATAATAATCAGTAACAACTATCTTCACTATCAATTAACAATTAAATTATAATAAATTTTACTATCATAACTTATTTGTCAAACCAATGAGGAACATCATCACTCGGTGCTAAGCTAATGCAGGTTGACTCATCACCATTATTCAAGGAAAACCACACCACTTGGTGGTTCATAAGGGGGCATGATTTCACTCTTGCCAGATGCCTCTTGGTCTTGGGTTGTTAACATCCACACCATTTGGTGGTCTATAAGGGGGCATGCTTTCACTCTTGTCAAATGCCTCTTAGTCTTGGGTTGTTAACATGTTCCCTTACGATCCAAGGAAAACGAGCTCTTAGCCAAGCAAAAACAGTTTTGGAGCATACTCCAAGCCTAAACTATATATATATTCAAAATTAAAGTACTTTCTTTTACCAATTTTTTTTTTTTTTTTACTTTTGATATTATCATATTCCTTTTATACTTAAATAGTATTTTATTTGACTAATATTTTAGTCTTATATATTTAATAAATATCATTTATTTTAAGACCATCTAAATCGTAGTACCTTAAATACTTGTACGTCTCATTGATCTATGTTGGGCCAACCTTCGGGACTAGCATAAAAACAGATATTTCAATGGTTGAACCTACATAATGCTCCATGTTGTTCGGTTTTCAAGAAGGATTTCTATAAATGACACTGACTTGACTTTTTTTTTTTTTAAAAACATTAGAGCTTTAAAGGAGGTCCTTCTTTTCCTTTAATATCTTTTACAAAGATGAAGTAAAAAATGTGGAACTGAATTTTTTTTAAGGTTAAAAAAGCTATTATACAACCATTATCTAGTTGTTTACTAGTAAATATATCATGGTTGATCCAAGGAAATTCCTATCTTAACTTGAATCTTGGCTTTGAGAATGGTAGTGATGTCAAAAATATTGAGTTGAAAGAGGATTTTCACAAAAAATTTACAACATTGGTCTTACATGTATCGATAAGCAATTGATTGGGATTTTTTTGATCCTCATTACTTTACTTTGTTAATTAAAACTATAATTCATGAAGCTCTATAGTTAAATATAGTGCTTTCCATCGAAGCTTCATGTATTGAATTTATCCTGTTTTTTTAATAAAATTTAAAAATATATATATATTATCATAAAGAAAAGGTACAATATAATAATTATGTTTTTGGTCAATTATCTTTACAAACATAGATTTTGGTTTTAAAATATAATGGTTAACTTTTTCAACTAGATAAAGTAACTATTTACTATAATATATGATTGGTTAAGTTTAAAATTTCACTTGATTATTTAAGATTATATATATATATGTTAAGATATGTCATACTTCTGTAAGTTTTAACTCCGTACAAAAATTACTTGCATACGAATTCTAAAACATAGAAAATAAATAATGCGAGAGCATAACACATAAAACACATAGACACAGAGATTTTCCCCTAGATCCCAAAACCGAGACTACCAGCTTGATTTTTCATTGTGTTCATTTCAATGTTACAATACATATTTATACATGTCGAAGCATCCAATACCATGGACCGAAAATCATCGTGTCCAAAACCATGGATCGAAAACCATTGCATTCAAAACCATGGACCGAAAACCATAGGTAGGTCTGCCCAACCTAATATAGGGTCCAAAAAAAAAAAATTACCGAGGCGCTGCCCCAAACCCCATAGAAGGGGGCTATTTGCCCCCCTCAAACCCCCTTGTGACCCCCCCCCGCTGTGCAATCGGTGCAACGAAGTGGGGGCTCCACCCGCCCTCTAACCCCCCGATTCACTATGTGGGCTAGTCGTGGAAAGAATATAACACAACCCAACATTCTCCCAATTGTTGTTTTCTTTACACAGGGGGCCATAGGAGAGCTTAGTCATTTATCCAGCCCTGAAATGCCCATTGTTTCTCTACACCAAGAGAACTTCTCAAAGCTCACAGATTTTGTCAATGCATCTGCAGTATTCTTCAAAGTGTCCACCTTTACCAGCAACACCTTTTTGTCTTCTATCATATCCCTCACAAAGTGATACTGAACATCAATGTGCTTTGTCTTTGAATGATAAGCAGAGTTTTTTGCCAAGAAAATTGCACTTTGGCTATCACAATCTATCCTTATAGCTCCCTGTACTAACCCCATACTTGAGCACAATCTCTGCAACCAAACTGCTTCCTTGTTTGCATGAGTGGTTGCCATGTATTCTGCCTCTGTAGTTGATAGTGCCACTACAGATTGTTTCTTATTCATCCAACTACTTGCACCTCCAAATAGGCTAAAAACATACCCACTTGTAGATCTTCTTTGATCCAGATCTCCAGCCCAGTCTGCATCAACAAAGCCACGAATATCCAACACTCTGTCCAATCTTGGTCTTACTTGGTAGCACAAACCATAATCACTAGTGCCACGCAAATACGTGAAAACCCGCTTCACTGTTGTCCAATGCTCCTTCCCTGGTTTTGACATAAACTTGCTCAATACTCTCACTGCATGTGCAATGTCCGGTCTAGTACAGACCATCGCATACATCAGGCTACCGACTGCACTTGCATATGGAACACGAGACATGTCCTCTTCCTCTTCTTGTGTATTGGGACACTGTTCAACAGATAACTTTACACCTACAGGAATAGGAACCTTCACAGGTTTACTATCCTACATATTAAACCTCTGCAATATTGTCTCGACATACTTCCTCTGGTTTAACCAGAGCTTCCTCTTTGTCCGATCTCTTTTAATTTCCATGCCCAAAATATAGTTTGCAGCGCCAAGATCTTTCATGTCGAATTTGGAGGACAAATGGGTCTTCAAATCCTGGATAATTTCTTTGTCATTTCCAACCAACAACATATCATCCACATACAAGACCAGATAAATGACACAGTCACCAATTAATTTAAAATACACACAGTGATCTACTTTTCTTCTGGTGAAGCCAAGTCCCCGTATAAATGTATCAAATTTCTGATACCACATCCTTGGTGACTGTTTTAACCCATACAGAGACTTCTTTAACTTGCATACCAGTTCTTTTTTACCCTTCACTGCAAAGCCTTTAGGTTGCTTCATGTAGATCTCCTCTTCCAGATCCCCATGAAGAAATGTTGTCTTCACATCCATCTGTTCTACCTCAATATCAAATGCAGCAACAACAGATAAAAGTAATCTAATAGAAGTTACCTTGGCAATAAGAGAAAAAATATCACCAAAATCAATTCCTGACACCTAGGAATAACCTTTTTAATACTAATCGAGCTTTGTATTTCTCCACCTTTCCTTCTGCATTTGTCTTCTTCTTGAACACCCATTTGCTACCAATGGGTTTCCTTCCAGCTGGCAACTCCACCAGATCCCAAGCCTCATTTTTGTGCAAAGATGCCATTTCATCAACCATGGCCTCTTTCCAGATTTTTCCATCCTCTGAATCTACTGCTTCCTTCATAGTTCTGGGATCATCATCAGTAATAGATAAAGAAAATTTTGAATAGAAAGAGGACTATACCTTTCTAGCTGTCTTCTTTCTCGAACTGATCTTCTCACACCCGGAGTTTGTGGCTCTTCATCTTCTGATTCCTCCTCTGTTGTAGAGTTTGATTCTTCCTCCTTTAGCTCAAACTCTATCTTCTCAGGTTCCTTTGGTTGGACTTCATGTTTAATAACATCTTTCACCTCTCTGAACACCACATCTCGGCTGTACACAACCTTCCTTGTTGTTGGGTTCCAAAGCTTATAACCTTTTAAACCATCCTTATATCCAATAAAGATGCACTTTTCAAATTTACTATCCAACTCGATTCGTTTCTCCTTTGGAACATGTACATATGCATCACATCCAAATACCCTCAGATGTGAAAGAGAGGGTTTCTTACCAGTCCATACCTCTTGTGGAGTCTTACCCTCTAACGTTGATGAAGGTGATCTATTGACCAGGTAACATGTTGTCTCCACCACCTCTGCCCAGAATTCCTATCCTAACCCAGCACCACTGAGCATGTTTCTTGCCCTTTCCATTAACGTCTTGTTCATTCTTTCTACAACTCCATTTTGCTAAGGTGTATATGGAGTAGTCTTTTACCATGCTATACCACACTTCTTACAGAATTCTTCAAATTCCTTACTGCAAAACACTCCATCGTTATCTATCCTCAGCACCTTTATCTTCTTCTCTGTCTCATTTTCCACCAGAGCCTTGAATTCTTTAAACCTGTCAAAGACTTTAGATTTCTTCTTAAATAAATATATCAATGTATTCCTTGAGAAGTCATCTATAAATGATACATAGTACACAGACTTACCCAGTGATGGAACCTTCACAGGTCCAAACACATCACTATGCACAAGCTCTAATATTTGTTTCGCCCTCTTACCACAAGAGGGGAAACTCACCCTGTTCTGCTTCCCATATACACAATTTTCACAGAAATCAAAATCTAGAGAGCTATTACTCATACCTTTACCATGAAGTATTCGAAGGCCCTTCTCTCCAATATGTCCAAGCCTTTGATGCCACAACATGGTCTTCTCTCCAGAGACCACTAGATTTTCTGCTCCACTTTCAAGAACCACAGAACTGTTGCACCCATCAACAACAGTGCTACCTTGCAGCTTGTACAGAGTTCCAATCCGAACTCCCTGCATCAACACCAATGCTCCCCGAACCATCTTGCAGGTATCCTTCTCGAACATTGTTTTTACACCTACATCATCCAACTTGCTTACAGAAATCAGATTTATGGCCAATGCAG
Organism: Pinus tabuliformis; assembly: GCA_031772625.1. Lineage (NCBI taxonomy): Eukaryota > Viridiplantae > Streptophyta > Pinopsida > Pinales > Pinaceae > Pinus > Pinus tabuliformis. Next base: position 620,012,721 of record CM062812.1, on the reverse strand, counting down.
GAATATACAAAACACCCGGAAGTGTTCTTTCCCTTCCACCTTGCGACTTCAACTTTACTTTCTGAAACCAACGATTCTAGCCTTCCTATCATCCCCTAAGAAGACATCACCACCATCGTATTTGTCATACTCGCAAAACCACTCTCTATGGAGAGTGAAGTGAAAGGATGCACCTGAGTCAATCAACCATGCCTCATGATCTACATGTGTACTTGAAGAAGCCAAGTACACATCTCCACCTTCATCTAAGGTGGTTTTTGCCTCTGCGGAAGGAGCATCATCAGATCCCTTTCCTTTGTCAAGAGCTTTAGATTTACAGTCCCTTTTGTAGTGCTCTTCCTTTCCGCATTTCCAGCACACCACCTTTACATGGTTTCCTGGAGATTTAGATCTCCCTCTAGATTTAGATCTGTCACTCGATGACTTATTTTTTTCTGTTCTGGGACCGTCCTCGTACAGACAAGGCAACACCATTCTGACTCTCCATATTTTTCCGTCTCATCTCCTCCATCAGCAAGAATGAGACTATTTCATCAAACTGCAAGGCAGTTGCATTGCTACTTATTGCAATAACCAGACTATCCCACAAATCTGGTAAAGAACACAACAAAATAATGCACTTATCTTCATCTAAAATTTTGATATCAATAGACAATAACTAACTTACCACAATATTAAATGCATTCAGATGCTCTATCACCGAGTCTCCATCTTTCATCCTCAAGTTATACAGGGTTTTCCGTAGGAACAATTTATTCACCAAAAACTTAGATTGGTACAAAGTCCCTACCTTGTCCCACAAAGCCTTCATCGCAGCTTCTCCTGATACATTCAGCAATACTGAATCTAAGACACACAATCGTATTGTGGTCTTTGCCTTCCGATCCAACTTCTTCCATTCTTCATCAGACACTCCTATTGGTTTAATACCCAGATCTACCGCAATGCACTGATATTTATCCACCAACAGATCCTCCATCTTGAGTTTCCACAACTCAAAACTCTGACCATTAAATTTCTCGATATTTATCTTTCCACTGCTCACCATCTTCTTTCACCATTAGAATTGATCCCGCAGATCTCCCACTGAAGAGGGTCTACCACAGGTCCGAGCAAAACCCCTCAACAACAAAGGCGTCCAGGGAAAATTTTAAGAACCACCCTAAATTTATATGTATAATAAATTGGCTAATCCCCATGATATATAGGAAAAATGGGAGGCGATTTTATCAATAATATAATATGTATATATAATTTTTTTGGCGAATCTCTCACCAGATTATATTATCTTGTACAGTGATGGAGAATCTTTCACTGAATTATAAAATCTTGTAAGATCTTGGCAAATCTTTTACTGAATAATAAAACATTGTAAAGTCTTAGCGAATGTTTTGTCAAAGTATGAAACCATATATGATAATAAGAAAACATATTCATTAAACTGTAATATACTAACATACATGTTTGGAAAAAGGAAACATAATTTTCTCTTCCTACAAACATTGTTCCAAGTTTCAGTGGTCGTGTTTGTCGAGGTTCTTACAATACACTCTTTCATGTCCTTCTATTAGTTTTGATAATATTCCACAACAAAGTTCTTGTAGGTGTTGATATTGACAACGAGTTCTGTCAAGGTATGAGAGATTAATATTTTCTCTACAACTTTTGTCAAGCTACCACTTTTTTCAAGTTATCAAATTTCTTTCTTATTCCATAGACTTCAACTGCGATATTAAAAAAAACACATCAAGTTTGTTTACCCCAACATGCCAACAAGTAGCAAGCCCCAACTATATTATATAAGAAAGTATTAGGTATCACAAAGGCTTGAAGCGGATCTAATTGAAAGAAGTGACCATTGTGAGAATCCTTCCAATCAATATATGAATATATAAATGTAGACTTATTATTATTTTAATTGGAAATCTTCAATTAAATAATAAAATTTAATTACGTCTCTCCCAATCTAAATTGCTTATTAGCATAATTCACTACCCTCATAGGTCTCGCATTTTTTAACAGCGTTGTAACATGTAGATTAATTTCTTTTTTGGTGAACAATCTCCACCTTTTAGGAAAATATGGTGCAGTGGCTCCAACCCCTACAGATCATTATGACAAACTAAGAATAGCACAGAAGATGAAAGGTTGTACAAACCAACTTATTTTTCAAACAACTAATCCAACATCAGTACCTAAACTTTTTCATGAAGATATCATATTGAGAATGTTTGAAAAATGGTGAGAAATCTTCTGCGAGGGTGATGCGGAAAGAGTGATAAGGTTTCATTGTTTTGAATTTTTTTTGTTAAATCAGAAAAAAGTTAAAAACCAATATTAATGGAGATATTGATATTTTTTACTAAATTTTGTGAAGTGACTAAATGTAGCTTTAACCATTCACCTTAAGATGTTTTTACAATATAATTTCCTAAGTCTATTTAATATTTTCATTATCATAAAAACCAACCTATATCCATCTTAACTCCACATCTACCACTCTTAGGGGGATGAAATCTATTTATCCCTCTGAGCACTTGGTAGACCCAAAATTAAGATGGATCTAAGATGATAGAATTTCCCCTTTAAATAGTCTATGCTCACATGAATACCATGGTATTACCATGGATTATCATCAACCTGGAGCTTAAAAATTACTATTAGTAATTTATAAAAATTAATAAAATTAATAATTGATTTTTATTTTATTTTTTATTTTTTATTTTAACCAAGTTAAAATGTTTAACATACATTAAATTACAACATCCATTTTTACTCTTGATCCACCAAGCCCCAAGAGGGATCAAATATTTTTTCACTCTATGCTAGTTTGCATATCACGATATTTGATACCTCTCAAGGCTTAGTAGATCCAGAGTAAAGATGGATCTATGCTGGTTTAATTCCCCCATTTAAATAGGCTACATTCCACGTGAATACCATGGGTCAATACCATGTGCCATTTTTATTTTTATTAATACTAATATTAAGGTTAATAATGTTTTTTTGCATGTTACTAATAATAATTTAGCCCATGGTATTTGGCCCATAGTATTTTTCCCTTAGGTTTCACCTAAATATAACGCATTTTTTAGTGTTCTTAAATATAAGGTGACTTATGGAGTAAATACAAAAAAATGTTTTATTTGTTTACCATACCTCTCGTTTATTTATATTTTTATTAATTTACCAAACCTCTTTTACAAATATGGTATTTGGCCCATAGGATTCACTTAAATAAAACCTTTTTTTTGAGTCTTCATAAATAGAAAGAGGGTTATGGACTAAATATAAAAAGAAGTTTTATTTATTTACCATACGTCTAGTTTATTTATATTTTTATTTATTTACCATACCTTTTGTGTAAGTATAAAAAGAGGTTTTATTTATTTACCATACCTCCACTATTTATATTTTTATTTGTTTACACCTTTGCATGTATATAAGGTGACTTATGGAGTAAATATAAAAAATGTTTTATTTATTTACCATACTTTTCATTTATTTATATTTTTATTAATTTACCATACCTCTTTTATAAATATGGTATATGGCCCATAGGATTCACTTAAATAAAACCTATTCTTGAAAATTAGGGTGAATGGAAAGTTGTAACCCTTAATTTCAAGGGCTAAATTTACATTTTTTACCCTCTCCCTTAATAAGGTGGGCTATTTGAGGCGATTTGTAAAAATGTACTATGATACAAAATATTCGCCCACTAAAAATTTAAAAGCCCTTAATTTCGCCTAACAGTGAACATTCGCCCCTAAAATTTTCCATGAAGGCGTCCCCTTGAAGCCAAAATAGCTCTGACACCAAATGTAGGTTTTAACCCCGTACAGAAATTACCTGCATACGAATTCTAAAACACAAAAAATAAACGATGCAAGAGCATAACGCATATACACAGATATTTTCCCCTAGATCCCAAAACTGAGACTACCAGCTTGATTTTCCATTATGTTCCTTTCAATGATACAATACATATTTATACATGCCGAAGCATCTAATACCATGGACCGAAAACCATCGCGTCCAAAACCATGGACCGAAAACCATAGGTAGGTCCGCCCAACCTAATATAGGGTCCAAAAATAATTTTCCTAGGGGACCCCATAGAGGGGGGCTACTCGTCCCCCTCAAACCCCCCTGTGACCCCTCCGCTGCGCAATCGGCGCAACGAACTAAGCCCCCGGTTCACTACGTGGGCTAATCGTGGAAAAAATATAACACAACCCAACAACCTCCTTGCCAAAAATTTAAAACAATCACATGTATATCTTTTTCCACTCCTTTTAGACTCCTTCCATGTATCAAAAGGGTGTAGGCATCATGGAGGATCTGATGAATTTATTGAATTTCACCACAATAGGTCATAAGACCTACATCCCTTCCTAGATCCAAGGTATTTGATTTATGCAATCTCTTCACCCACCTTGAGGGGTTTGTAGTCAAAATTACCTACATGAGAGGTCTCGCCTATATGTATATGACTATAGCCATATGTTCATCCTCTCCATCTAAGGGTGGGCCTATGATGCTGGAGCATTCAGCTCAGCAATTTCATTACATTTTAGTTAACTTACGGGGTCTTGTGTTTTCAAGGAAGTTGGATTCCTATGTATGTAATTATTAATGTTTGAGTGATTAGAATAGAAATTAATTAGATATTGTGAGGATATTTGTAAATGCTCTCGAATGTAGGAGAACATGAGTGATGATGAGAGAGTTGGAAATCAATTATAAGTCTTAGACTAGAAAGTGGTGTCATGATTCGTGGAACTAGAGAGGATTCTTAGGGATTACTGGAGTTAAAAGTGGACTTAGAGGATATTTAGGATTTAGTTCAGCAGATTAAGGATCTGAACCAGAATTGGTTAAACAAAACCTTTTGTATAAATGTAAGCCTAAAATGCATAGTAGCGAGGTAGAGGTCAGCAGTCAGTTAGTTAGAGTGAGTCAGTCAGTCAATTAAGCCTACAAGCAAGGGAAGGAAAGGCCATTGATATAGAAGATCAGGCCGAGGAAGAAATTCCTGTGTAAATGTTTGTTTGTTAATACAGATTACTCGATTCTGAGTTTGTATGATGTGTATTGTGTAATTGAATTATAGATTGTGTGTGTGACTAGAGTAATTCTGCGTAACTTAGGTTGTAGGTGTGAAGAATCAGAGAAGGAGTAACAGAGAAGTGTGTTAAGTGGTTGCGCATAGACAGTGTTGGAGAGAACCTTCATAATGAAGGTATAACTGTAAGGTTCCCAAAAAACCTAAGGATTATTGAAAGAAGCATAAAGGCGCGAGCGGAGATTGAGATCAGAGCAAGTGAAAATCGTAAGGTGAGAACAAATACACAAGAAGAAAGATGAATGGGTTATTACACAGTAAGAACCAAAAGAACGTAACAGTGCACAGGAACCGTTGGATCCGTTAGATCAACGAATGAGAGCGAGGGAGATAGATGGCTAAGATTAAGTCACGCAAAATGAAGTCAAGAAGATGAATGGCGGAGATTAAGTGATAACCCTTTATTAAGCTGAGTTCTTTAAAGTTTTGTATTGAGCACGTGGGTGGTATTCGCAAGGGGTAAGTAGTTTCTCGCACACCCTAAAGGTGGTAAGCGGTCTTTCAAAATTTCACACAATTACCTTTAGCGCCTAACACGTAACAAACGATGGAGAGAGAAAACCACTTTTCTCACGTGCTCTCGATTTGATATCGCTCGTGCTAGTATCTACGTGAGATTGCATGATAATCGTTGGATCAAGCGAGATTGATCAACGGTGGAGATTAGCCAAGCTTGTTGGCGATCGGGTGATGCGACAGCCATTGGATCGGACGGAGCAGATCAACAATGGAGATCGTCTGGGATAGATAATGATCGGGTGATGTGATAACCATCGGATTGAGGAATGACATCGACGGCAGAGATTTAACGCGCTAAGGAGAGCATTAGTATATGTGCAAAGGTTTGAAGAATGGCAGAAAGGTAAGGTTTAAGTGTGGGTTTGAAATATTTCTATTATATGGAAATTATAATAGAAATAAGCGGGATTAGTGTATTTCAGGTTAAGTTAAGAATTAACCAAAGATTATGAAGGGTTGTGTAAGGTTCCACTTAAAGGTTTATCAAAGGTTTAGACTTTGGATAGTTAAGTCAAATGTTTCCGCATAGAGTTTATTTAAGAAGCCTTGAACCTTAATTAAAGAGAATTTTCCCTAAGTATGGAATATTTGTAATTCCTGGGACACACAAAGTGTGACATGCAATTTATTTGCATACTGTGGGTATTTGCGGGGGTCAGCCTATGACCTCTTTCTTGTTGTCACTAGCATACTCTAAAACCACTTATTGAATTGACCAACGCTTTTAAACGAGCTCTTATATGAATTGATGAGTCAATTGAGATTTAAACCTAACTCTATGATGCAATTACCTAAACCTTTACATGAGATTAATAAACCATAAATAAACAATGGTAAATGCATAAAGGTATTGTTCAGTATGTGTTATTTTATTTCCACGACTAGAAGCATGTGATGTATGTTGCATCAGGCACAACAGGGGAGGGGGGGTTTACAAGGGTGCGGTAGCCCCCCTGCACAGGGTCCAGGGAAACACTCCTGGAATATTTTTTTATGCGGAGCTAATAATAGTTGGGCGGACCTACCCATGGTTTTATGCATGGATTTTGCACATGGTTTTGGGCATGATGGTTTTCTTCCCATGGTATCTTGTAGATCCGGTCAAGGGAACTACAATTATGTTCTAATTCAGGGTTAATGGATTGGGGTTTATGAATGCTTTGACATGTATATATATATCTATATATATATATATATGGTAACATTGAAAGGAACATAATGAAAAATCAATCTGGTAATCTCGGTTTTGGGATCTAGGGGAAAATCTCTATGTATATTTGTTTTCTGTTTTCACCATTGTTTATTTTTATGTTTGAAGAATTTGTTTGTAGGTAATTTCTATACAAGTTAAAACCTACAAGTATGAATAATACCTAGATAATTTTACTTTAGAAACCCTTAATTGGGAAAACCAACTAGGCTTTGAGCTTTAACTCTCTTTATATGCTTCATCAAACATTCAACCATATTATAATTGTAGCTATCCCTCCCACCCCCTTAGAGTCTTCTAGGCTGAATGGGAGGTGTTACTTTCAATTAACCCAACTTATATGATCTCATTATAAAGATGGGGTTATAAAAATCTTTTTTCTCAAAGTTAGCATAATTAACTTTAGGTAACACCATCACATTTAGCTCATCGAAAGATTTCTGATAATATAAATTGTATCTTGATCTGATACCTGGATCAAAAGTTATGCTCATTTAAGGTTTAGGCATTTAATACTTGCCACATAAGCAATGCTCTGCCACGTGGCACCCACATGATTTTTCCACCTCACCCAAGTGGCTCTGCATCATCTTGTATGGCCACATGGAAATGGATAAGTCCACATCATCCCTGCCACATTAATTATCCTACAAACCCTGCCTATTCTTGACTTCCCATGTAAATTATTTTCTTTATGTTATATATGAGTTATAAAGAAATATGGTGTTCCCATAAATTTTCACATGGCATGAGTTCCAGACTCTCAAATGCATCTGTTCCATCAACGATTACCTAGATATACCATATATCTAGTGCTCTAACTATTTCTACCACCCGTCGATATTCGGTTTGACTGCTCATCGGACCCATTAAGCTCAAAACCATATATGCTATTGTCCGGATATCCAACTTGGCCCACTCATCTGGCCTTGTGAGGTTATCCAAATTGAGCCCCACCCCAGATATATCTAGCTCTTCCCTTTTTCCAATTGTTTCTATCCCATACAAATCTGGTCCCATTATGACATATCACTTGTCATTTCTCCTAGATATCTGGATAGCCCAAATTTGGCCCGATACAAAGGTGATTCTTTCATTATCAACTCAGAATGATTTGCTTGATTTTCTTCATGTTTTTTAGGGATTTAACCAAGGTACTCCCAAGAGCCTGGATCTACCCAAAACATGCACAAACATAAGAATACATCCTTGAGTCAAGCACAACTCGCTTCAGTGCTAACCAGTGATGGAACATATTTCATAAAGATATGAACCCAACTATTAATAGACATTATAAGAAGCCAGTCCATGGGCAACAACAATTTTCAATACCAGATCCTTTTGTAGGATGAATATGAGAATTTATACTAGATCCCATGTGTGTGTGTGTGTGATGCATTATTTCATTTATTACTCCATGAGTAAAGAAAGCAACAATCAACCATGCATAACAGGAATCCATGATAATTCTTAGCAAGCCATATACAACTCTTTAAACAACATAACTCTTTAATTCTCAAACATAGAGACCCTTTGACATTTATGGCTCTCAAACCATGGAATTTCACACACCATAACAGTTTAATTGGATTCTTTAATAGTCATCAATAATCATGCAAGTAGTTATGAAAATCAAGAAGTATATCAACAACTATAGCGATATGTTAGTCCCTCACACCATCAGAATAATCATACAAACCATATCATTGAAAGTACACATGGATACATATTCATTCATAGTTATTGTTGATACACCTATTATCATATAATAACATTTTTTATCATTCACATTGCAAAAATATGCACATAGATATGAGTATGCAACTTATCTTATTAGTTAAATGACAAGCAACTGAGAGGGGGAATTCAATTCTCCTCCCAACCTTAGGCCAACAGCATCATGTTAAGATAGTAAAGATCTTTCCGACAATATAAATTTTATCTTGACTTGATATCAGGATCAAAAGTTATGCTCGTTTAAATTTTAGTCATTTAATCCTTGCCATATAAGCAATGCTCTACCATGTGGCACCCACGTGGATCTACCACCTCACCTAGGTGGATTCACATCAACATGTATGTCCACATGAATGTGGCTAAGTTCACATCATCCCCACCACATCAACTATCCTATAGACCCCACTGATTCGGGCCTTCCCATGTAAATTCTTTGCTTTACATTATATCTGGATTATAAAGAAATTTGATGATCCCATACATTTTAAAATAGAATAAGTTTTGGACTACTAGATGCATCTAGTCCATAAATGATTACTTGGATATACCATACATATGGTGCTCTAAATATTTCTACAACCCCCATATATCGAGCTTGATCGCTAATCCGACCCCTCCAGCTCGATACCATATATGCCACTGTCCAGATATCTAGCTTGGCCTATTCATCTGGCCTTGTGAAGTTAGCCAAATTGATCCCCAACCCAAATATATCTAGCTTATCCCTTTTTCTAATTGTATCCATCTCATCTGGATCTGGTCCTGCCACGACATATCACTTATCATTTCTCCCGGATATCTAGATACCCAAATTTGGCCAAGATACAAAGGTGATTTCCACTTTATCAGCTCAGAACGATTTCCTTGATTTTCTTCAAGTGTTTCATGGATTTAACCAAGGTTCTCCTGGGAGCCTCGCTCTCTCGAAAACATGCACAATTGCAAGAATACGTCCTTAAGTCAAGCACAACTCGTTTCAAGTGCTAACCAATGATGGGGCATATTTCATAGAGATATGAACCCAACTGTTAATATACATTATAACAAGCCAGTCCATGGCCAACAACACTCTGCAATACCATATCCTTGTGTAGAATGAATATGCACAGTTCTACCAGATATGTATGTGTGTGGGTGTGTGTGATGCATTATTCCATTTATTGCTCCATGAGTAAAGGAAACAACAATCAACCATGCATAACAGAAATCCAAGATAATTCTTAGCAAGCCATATTAAGCTCTTTAAACAACAAAATTCTCAAACATAAAGACCCTTTGATAATCACTAACACTCAAACCATGGAATTTCACACACCATAGTAGTTTAACTAGATTCTTTAATAGTCATCAATAATCATGCAAGTATATTTGCAAATCAGGAATCATATCAACAACTATAGGGATTTACAAGTCCCTCACACCATGAGAATAATCACAGAAAACATCTCATTAAAAGTATACATGGATAAATATTCATCCATAGTCAATGTTGATACACCTATTGTCATACAATAACATTGTCTATCATTCACATTGCATAAATATGCACATAGAGGCCAATAAGAAACTTATCTTATTAGTTAAATGACTAGCAACTGAGAGGGAGAATTCAATTCTCCTCCCAACCATAGGCCAATTGCACTGTTGTTATTTCTTGTAGTTAACCACCCCCAAGCTAGATTCAAATCCTAAGGAGTGAAGTGCTAAAAGGAAATTCACACTAGTCAAGCTACAAATACATGGGAATCTAGAGCACACAGTTCCTGTACCTAACACCTAGGAGTCAAGAGTGTGCAATATCTCCACCCAAATCACACTTAAAGGAAATCCAAAACACACAATGCTACACCCAACAATCATTATATGGATCTAGAGCACATAGTGCTACACCCAACAATCACTACAAGAATCTAGAGACCATAATATCTCCACTAGCTTGACCCTTTAGGAATCTAGGGCCCATGGTGCTTTCACCTATTACACCCACAAGAATCTAAAGCACATGATGTCCCAACCTGATATTGACCATGGGAATCCATAGAACTTGGTATCCACCTATGAACCACCAAGAGAAGTTTCAGAATTACTAGTGTCTCCACCTGCTAAGCATGAGTCTAGAGTCTAATGGCGCTATACCTTCTCAACACCACAAATTCACCTTTCTTCAATGTCCCTTAGCTAGCTTCCAAGCCTGAGCTTACACTGATATTTTTCTAGTGCTTCACACACATTACTAATGCACAATCTTTCTTGCTGCAATGTTATCATTGTGCTTGGGTCTTCTCATGTGTTCTTGAGCATGCATGTGCATTGTCTCTCTTTTTCTCCCTATCCTATGATATTCGATTCCCCTTTGTAACTATTCTCCCCCTTCTTGCAAAAGTGTCTCCCCCTTTTCCTTTCTCGATTTCTTGTTGTGTGTTGACCAGATATAACATGTCTCACCAAAGCAGGACTTATTTCATCCTCTTGTCCATACTCATGTTAATGTCTATACTAGTTTTTCCTTTAATTCAACAGGGAGATGGGTGGAAAATTAAATGCCACTTCTGAGTTTAGTTATTTCCCTGAGCAATTCCCAAGCAACTTCTCCTCCACAAACTCTAAATCTGTGCCCTCCTCTCAGTGAAATCTTTTTTATATTATTCACAATGATTTACAATTGTACGTAAAAATATTTGCAAGAGGGGGAAACCAAAAATGGTTTTTACAATAATGCACATTAACCTTACTCCATATCTAATACCAATGTGCTCATTACATCACTCAATCATTGTTTCAACATCTTCTTATAGCCTTACATCACGCTTTAGTTATGGGAATATTCACACATAAGAAACTGTAATTTGTAGCACCCTAATCAATTAGAGAAGGATGAATCTCATTGTATAAGATTCTAAGAATCTTGAAATTTCAAATTTTTTTTAACATAGGTTGATTGTAGTCGATCACCTTTCAACCATTAGTTGACCACCAGTCTCTCTCTCAACCAAACACATCCTCTACTATGATTGCTTTCAATTGTTACATGGATTTTCACCTTTTGTCAATGACCCCATTGACCTTCAACAATGATCATTGTCTTGACTTCACCATTAACCATTGACTTAACTTGACAATCTCTTCGATCTTTCTCTTATTTGAACTACCTCAACGAATGAGTTACCTAGTTGATCAACCTCGACTAGCCAATCAACCAACTACACTCTAGTCGACTGAGTTTCCTCTAGCCTTCCCATGTAAACCCTTTGCTTTACATTATATTTGGATTATAAATAAATATGATTTTCCCATAAAATTTCACATGGCATAAGTTTCAGACTCTAGAATGCATTCAGTTCATCAATGATTACCTGGATATACCATACATGTTATGAAACTAGCTCACAAAAAGATAGAAAAGAAAGATAAATGCCTTAGAATTCAGCCTCTTCGAGGGGGCAACCTCCTTTACATTACACAAATGAATAATTCTTGGATGATACAAATGACAAGACCTCCTTTCTATATATAGGAGTCCAAGGAGTCATAATATAATTAGAGCCGACATAACAATAATAATGTAAGGGCACAATAATAACAATAGTAGGCTTCTATGGGGCACAATAATAACAATATGGGGACTACATGGGCACACCAATATAATAAGGGGGTTGTACTAATAACAATAAGGGGTTACACTAGTAGTATAGGGACCTAATATGCCCCTCTCCTTCAAAAAGTGTTGTCCTCAATGCTTGAGTATTTCTTGATTCTTCTGTATAAAATTCTTGTCCTCCCATGTGGAATCTTCCACGGGTAAGTTCTTCCACTTGATGAGATACTCTAAAATTGATCGATTTCGTAGCTTTCGGGTTCTTGTTTCTATGACTGCTCCAGGTTCCAATATGATTTTTCCTTGTCAAGTTCTGGCAATATTGTTTGAACTGGGATCTTCTGCAACTTTTGAATGAGTGGCCACACTTCTTCATCCTTCTTCCATTCATCCCTTGCTTTGTTTATACAATCTGGTTGGATAATAGAAATAACACAAAACAATGCTTCCACATCCTCATCCTTTCTTGAGAGTGCATCTGCAACAACATTTTTCTTCCCTTTTTTGTAGATGATTTCAAAGTTATAACCCAACATATTTGTGACCCATTTTTTCTGTTCTTCTAAAGATAATCTTTGTTCTAAAAAGTATTTAAGACTATCATGATCTATTTTTACCTTGAAGTGTCTTCCCATTAGGTAATTTCGCCATTTCTTAAGTTCATGTAGTATTGCCAACATTTCCTTATCATAAATAGCTTGCTTGAGATGTAGTCGTAAAAATACCCAATCGCCTACATCAAAACTTCTTTCACTGTGATGTTGATATACCTATTGTTTCATTCGATTCTGCACCAAAGTGGCGTTATCCTTTAAAAGTTGGAGAACTTGTTGTTGATGCTCGAGGTGATCTTTCACTACTTGAATATTTTTCTTCTTTATATGTCCTTCTATCTTGAGAGTTTGAGGAGTGGTAATTTCTTCCAATGCATTACAAGATATGGTTGGATTCATTTCTTGATGCTCAATGTGATCTTTCACTTCTTGAACATTTTTCTTCTTGATATGTCCTTCTATCTTGATAGTTTTAGGGGTGGTAATTTCGGCCAATGCATTACAAGATATGGTCGGATTCATTTGTTCTTTCTTGATGTGATCTTTCACTTCTTGAACCTTTTTCTTCTTGATATTTCCTTCTATCTTGAGAGTTTCAGGAGTGGTAATTCTTGCCAATGCTTTACAAGATATGGTCGGATTCATTTCTTCTTTCTATGGGGTTGGTTCCTTGTGTATATCCTCTTCTTTTGATGTTTCTTGATCCTTTTCTTCCTCCTCTTCATAATCTATGTAAAATAATTTCTTCTCGGCACACTTATGACCTTTAGTGTATTTTCTATCACAATTGTAACAAAGCTCTTTTTCTCTTTTTTCTTCCAATTGATGTGGTGTAAACCTTACATGTTGTGGAAGGCTAGGAGAAAAAAAACTTCCATAATTGTAGTCGTGAGTGGTGGGATTCCTTGTTTCCATAATTTCACTTTCAATTTTTCTTACCAACCTGATTGCCTTCTCCAGTGAATCAGGTTCCCAAAGACGAACCTCATATTGAATGTTATCCTTTAAAGTCCCTATGAAGACGTCAATCATTTGCTTCTCTAGAATATCATTTACCCTTATATTCAATTTTGGAAAGTCCTCAATGTGCTCTGCCATTGGACCCTTTTGTTTGAGATTTATCAATTGGCTAAAGAAGATGTTTCTCTTTGTATCCTCATAATGTGCTACCATTTCCTCCATGAAAATTGACCACGTGACAAGTGATTTACGAGAACAAAGTCCTTCATACCATAAAAATTGATTCGGTTCTAAATATAATGATGCAATACGTACCTTTTTTAACAGTTGCACCTCATGTAGATCAAAATATTTCTCCATCTGTAGTATCCAATTTAACGAATCCTTGCCATCAAACTTCCTCTATTCACCCTTTATTGATTTTAGAAGCTTGATCTTGGAACAACTATAACTTTGTACTTTCAGATCTCCAAGTTCTGACATTGCATCCTGCAGTATCCCTCTGAGTCCTCTTTCTAACCCAGCAAGTCTGATCAAGATTGGAGTCTGCAAGGAAGAGTTATGTGAAATCTCCCATGATGACCCGATTATAGACTAGTTTAGTAGAGCAAACTTGTACGAAGTGACACGTGTCCCTTTTTCAACCTTATGGCCTGAAACCGATACAAAGAAATCTAAAATCCATCCTCTTTTTGTAACTTCTTACGAAATTTCAATCTAATGCTCACAGAGAAAGTTATGACGATTTTGCCAGGATCACCTATTTGGGATGTAATTCAGGAGCCTACAGAAACCCTAAATGTCTTCGATTGTATCTCTGCAAATATAACAAAACAAGATCTGAAATTTGGGTCTAAGGTTCACCAAGTTTTCAGCTCAAATGGGTTTTAATTTCAAAGTCTGAAACTTTGGAGAAAAAAAACTATAGCGAAAATTCCACGATGACCTATTTGAGATGGAATTCTAGAGCTTGCAAAACCCCTAACTCCCTCAGATCATATCTCCGAAAATATAGCAACAAAAGATCGGAAATTCAGACTCAAGGTTCAGCGAGATTTCGTCTCAAATGGGTTTTTTGGTTAGCTTCTGAAACATCGCAAAACAAACGTTATAGCGAAAATTCCATAATGACCTGTTTGGAGGAGCGAAACCTAGAATCCAAACCTCTGATACCAAATGTTATGAAACCAACACACAAAAAGATAGAAAAGAAAGATAAATGCCTTAGAATTCAACGTATTCGAGGGGGAAACCTCCTTTACATTACACAAATGAACAATTCTTAGATGACACAAATGACAAGACCTCCTTTCTATATATAGGAGTCTAAGGGGTCATAATATAATTAGAGCCGACATAACAATAATAATGTAAGGGCACAATAATAACAATAGTGGGCTTCTATGGGGCACAATAATAACAATATGGGGAGTACATGGGCACAACAATATAATAAGGGGGTTGTACTAATAACAGTAAGGGGTTACACTAGTAGTATAGGGACCTAATAATACATCTAGTGCTCTAACTGTTTCTACCACCCCCAGATATCTGGCTTGACCCCTAATTTGGCCCATCCGGCTTGAAACCATATATGCTATTGTCTGGATATCTAACTTGGACAACTCATCCAACCTTTTGGGGTTATCCAAATTGAGCCCCACCCCATATATATCCGGCTCATCCCTTTTTCCAATTGTATCCATCTCATTCAGATTTAGTCCTGCCATGAAATATCACTTGTTGTTTCTCGCGGATATCTGGATAGCCCAAATTTGGCCCAAATTCAAAGGTGATTTCCACCTTATAAGCTCAGAATGATTTCCTTGATTTTCTTAAGTGTTTCATGGATTTAACCAATGTTCTCCTAGGATCCTAGATCAATCGTAAAAATGCATAATCACAAGAATACATCCTTAAGTCAAGCACAACTCATTTCAAGTGTTAAACAATGATGGAACATATTTCATAGAGATATGAACCCAGCTATTAATACACATTATAACAATTCATTCCATGGACAACAAGACTCCATAATACCAGATCCTTCCGTAGAATGAATCTAAGCATTTCTAAGGGGTCATAATATAATCAGAGCCGACATATCAATAATAATGTAAGGGCACAATAATAACAATAGTGGGCTTCTATGGGGCACAATAATAACAATATGGGGACTACATGGGCACAACAATATAATAAGGGGGTTGTACTAATAACAATAAGGGGTTACACTAGTAGTATAGGGACCTAATAATACATCTAGTGCTCTAACTGTTTCTACCACCCCCAGATATCTGGCTTGACCCCTAATTTGGCCCATTCGGCTTGAAACCATATATGCTATTGTCTGGATATCCAACTTGGACCACTCATCCGACCTTTTGGGGTTATCCAAATTGAGCCCCACCCCATATATATCCAGCTCATCCTTTTTTCCAATTGTATCCATCTCATTCGGATTTAGTCCTGCCATGAAATATCACTTGTTGTTTCTCGTGGATATCTGGATAGCCCAAATTTGGCCCAAATTCAAAGGTGATTTTTGCCTTATAAGCTCATAATGATTTCCTTGATTTTCTTAAGTGTTTCATGGATTTAACTAAGGTTCTCCTAGGATCCTGGATCAATCGAAAAAATGCATAATCACAAGAATACATCCTTAAGTCAAGCACAACTCATTTCAAGTGCTAACCAATGATGGAACATATTTCATAGAGATATGAACCCAACTATTAATACACATTATAACAATTCATTCCATGGCCAACAAGACTCCACAATACCAGATCCTTCCGTAGAATGAATCTAAGCATTTCTAAGGGGTCATAATATAATCAGAGCCGACATAACAATAATAATGTAAGGGCACAATAATAACAATAGTGGGCTTCTATGGGGCACAATAATAACAATATGGGGACTACATGGACACAACAATATAATAAGGGGGTTGTACTAATAACAATAAGGGGTTACACTAGTAGTATAGGGACCTAATAATACATCTAGTGCTCTAACTATTTCTACCACCCCCAGATATCTGGCTTGACCCCTAATTTGGCCCATCCGGCTTGAAACCTTATATGCTATTGTCTGGATATCCAACTTGGACCACTCATCCGACATTTTGGGGTTATCCAAATTGAGCCCCACCCCATATATATCCATCTCATCCCTTTTTCCAATTGTATCCATCTCATTCGGATTTAGTCCTGCCATGAAATATCACTTGTTGTTTCTCGCGGATATCTGGATAGCCCAAATTTGGCCCAAATTCAAAGGTGATTTCCGCCTTATAAGCTCAGAATGATTTCCTTGATTTTCTTAAGTGTTTCATGGATTTAACCAAGGTTCTCCTAGGATCCTGGATCAATCGAAAAAATGCATAATCACAAGAATACATCCTTAAGTCAAGCACAACTCATTTCAAGTGCTAACCAATGATGGAACATGTTTCATAGAGATATCAACCGAGCTATTAATACACATTATAACAATTCAGTCCATGGCCAACATGACTCCACAATACCATATCCTTTCGTAGAATGAATCTAAGCATTTCTACTAGATCCCACACCACCCCCCCCCTCCCCCCACACACACATATATATATGATGAATTATTTCATTCATTGCTCCATGAGTAAAGAAAGCATCAATCAACCATGCATACAAGAATCCATGATAATTCTTAGCAAGCCATATACATCTCTTTAAAAAAAAAAAAAACTCTTTAATTCTCAAACATAGAGAACCTTTGACATTATGGCTCTCAAACCATGGAATTTTACACACCATAGAAGTTTAACTCGAGTCATTAATATTCATCAATAATCATGTAAGTAGCTCTACAAATCAGGAAGTATATCAACAACTACAGGGATTTGTAAGTACCTCACACCCAGAGAATAATCACACAAACCATCTCATTGAAAGTACACATGGATACATGTTCATCCATAGTCAGTCTTGATACACTTATTGTCATGCAATAACATTGTTTATCATTCACATTGCACAAATATGCACATAGGTACGAGTAAGAAACTTATATTATTAGTTAAATTACTAGCAACTAAGAGGGGAATTCAATTATCCTCCCAATAGTAGGCAACTGGATTGTTGTTATTTCTTGTAGTTAACCAATGCCAAGCGAGATTCAAAACCTGAGGAGTGATGTGCTTAAGGGAAATTCTCACTAGTCAAGATACAAACACATGGGAATCTAAAGCACACAACGCCTCCACCTGACACCCAGGAGTCCAGAGTGCATAGTGTCTCTACCCAAACCACACTTAAGGAAATCCAGGACACACAATGTTACACTCAACGATCACTATAAGAATCTAAAGAACAGTGCCACACGCAACATGAATCTAGAGACCATAGTATCTCCACCCTCTTGACCCTTCAGGAATCGAGGGCCCATGGTGCTTTCACCTGTTACACCCATAGGAATCCAAAGCACACCATGTCCCCACTTGATATTCACCACAAGAATCCAGAGAAATCAGTCTCTAAGTCTTGTGAAACACCAAGAAAAGTTCCAAAGTTGCTAGTGTCTTCACCTGCTAAGCAAGAGTCTAGATTCCAATGTTTCTCTACCTTCTCAACACCACAACTTCACCTTTCTTCAATGTACCTTAGCTATATTCCAAGCCTAAGCTTACACTTAGCTTTTTCTAGTTCTTCACACGTACTGCTAATGCACAATCTTTCTTGTTGCAATGTTATCACTGTGATTGGGTCTTCTCATGTGTTCCTAAGAATTCATGTGCATTTCATCTCTTTTTCTCCTTGTCATGTGTTATTCACTTCCCCTTTGTAACTCTTATCCCCCCTCTTGCAAGAGTGTCTCCCCTTTTTCCTTTCTTGATTTCTTGTTGTGTGTTTAATAGATCCAACACATCCCACCCGACCGGGACTTCTTTTGTCATATTTTCCATACTCATTTCTTGTCCTATACCAACTTTGCCTTTAATTGAACAGGGAGATGGGTGGAAAATTAAATTCCATTTTTGAGTTTAGCTATTTCCCTAAGCAATTCCCAAACGACTTCTCCCACATAAACTCTAAGTCTGTGTCCTCCTCTTAGTCTAGTCATTTTTATATTTTTCACAATGATTTACAATTGTACATAAAAATATTTTCAAGAGGAGGTAGACAAAAAGGGTTGTTACAACAATGCACATTAACCTTAGTCCACATCTAAGACCAATGCACTCATTACATCACTCAATCATTGTTTCAACAACTTCTTATAGCCTTACATCATGCTCTAGTTATGAGCATATTCTCAAATAAGAAACTATAATTTGTAGCACCTTAACCAATTACAGAAGGATGAATCTCATTAGTTAAGATTCTAAGAATCTTGAAATTTCAAACCATTTCTAACATAGTTTGATTGTAATTGACTGCCTTTCAACCATTAGTTGACCACTAGTCTCTCTCAACCAAACACGTGCTCTATTGTGATTTCTTTCAATTGTTCCATGGATTATCAACTTTTGTCGGCTACTCCATTGACCTTTAACAAATACCCTTTTCTTGACTTCACCGTTGACAATTGACTCGATTTGACCATCTTGTTGATATTTCTCCTAGTCGAACTACCTTGACTAATGAGTTACCTTTTTGATCCACCTTGACTAGCAAATGAACTGACTACGCAATAGTCAACTGAGTTTCCTCTACAAATAATATAATACCTCAACATTTCCATACCTTAGGTTTTGAGAAAACTACTTCCTTTCTAGGAATTTCTCTAAGGTTCATAGGAGAGTGATTCTAATATTAAGGTTTGCAAGTTTCCTTCCTTTTCCCTTAGGATATGGAAACCTTGGGAATGTTTCTTTCAATTTCCTATCACTCAATACATTTTATACTTGAAAGTTATGTTTACACTATCCACTTACCATACTCAATGAGAATCATTGTACTCTATAATAATTTTATCTATGAGACCCCCACTCAAATTAAGACAATCTTATCAAATGTAGGCATAGTTGATGATACCCTTTTAAGCCTTAATGACATCGAAATTTAGAAATTATCTCAATGTCATCCTACAAATTTTCCCCAACATGTATTATTGAATCTACATAAAGATGGGGAGATTTAGTAGGTGCATCAACACAAGGCTAATGGTTATGGATGTCGTTTGGATTGAACTTCATAAACTAACATTTGATAGGGATACTTTAGCCCATAACCCAAGGTTTAATGAAGAGGTTAGCTTGGGCCATAAACCATGACCTTCCTACAATCATTGAGGTTGTTAAGATGCCCATTGATAAAAAAAAAATACTTAGAGTAGAAAGAGATTGAGAAAATTGTTCTCCAAGTAGATTTAATCCACTTGGTAAGAGTAGATATTGTTTTCCACAATCGATTAAACATTTAAGTTAATCCACAATTACAATAATGTAATTAATGATGTTGATAAGTTTCTATGTTTACACCTTTAAAACTAGATTATGTTAGTCATTTGATTGATTTTGTAGCATCAGACATGTGCTTGATTCTTAATTTGTGTCTAAGAGGCTAAGGAACACAAGATCTCCAAAAACATAAAAGGTTTCATGAGATAAGCTTGTGAAACACCTTAATTAAATTAATTAGCCATCATTTAAATATTTCCTAAGTCTAACTTAGGAAAAGTGGTTAATTAAAGGGAATTAATTAAGGAGATCGACTTATGCTCTAGAGACTTCCAGAAAATGACTTGGATCAAGTCTGAGATGATTTTAGTTGTCGATAAGGATCTAATCGTCGTCATTGAAGATCCAATGAGAGATTATAAGACCAAGTCGATGGGATGGAGAAAAACACAAGAGGGGAGCAAGTGACCTTGGTAGATCAAGCTATCTAGTTGTAACAACTCAACAAGGAAGAGAGTTCGAGCTAGAGAAGAAGAGCATTAGTGATTGAGGGAGCAACAAAGGAGAATTCAAGAGAGTTTCCCAACAATTTTGTAGTGTTGGAGAGGCAGGAAAAGGGAGGATGAAATTATTCTACAGAGAGGCCAAGTGTGAGTAGCCATAAAACCTAGTGCAAGTGTCGAAAAGAGGGTCATTTCAGTTGCTAAAGGCCGGGAGATCACCCAAAACGTAGAGGGAGTCATTTCCAGAGGTAGAGGGAGGTTAGATGGATCAGTTAGAGCTGAGTATCAGACTGCACGAATTTCCCTTGCCATGTAGTGCGAATTCCAGGCAGGCCGAGTTGCTAGTGAGAGTGTTTGAGTAGACTAGAGGGAGGTCAGATTTGATTGTAGAAGGGAGAAAATTTATGCAGTCAATTTTTCTAGATTATTTCTGGAGGATTGCCAGTTGGGCATTCAGTTGCAATAATTTCCAAATTGCTGCATACTAAAATAAATCCTCATTGTTGCACTAGTTTTCCCTTCGAGGTTTTTCCGGGGACGTTAGTCCAACCATTATTGTCTCAATTTTTTGTGTGTGCATTTATTTCCGAGTTCCTAATTTTATTTTCCGCAACATATTTGTATGATCAAGATTGTAATTGTGAATTATTCGTTAATTGTTGTAAACAATTAAAATGTTAACCATTAGGAGAATAATATCTAATAATTGAAATCAAGGAATTTTCACATGGTATAAGAGCATTGAAGATCATATCAGAGGCTCATAAGTGGAAGATTAGAGGATTGTACAGTATCAGAGGGAGATATGAAGCATATAGTTCATATCTACACAGGGCAGCCAAGTAATGTGAATTGTTGGGTAGGAAAATCTGTAGAAATTTTGAATAATATAACAGTTATTCACAGAGATTATCTTGATTATACACTATTTGTGGAATGCATGCATAATACATAACTTCCTCTACCATTGATCATCAATTTGCGGAATTAAGAAACAATCACATGCGCACATTGAAACATCAATCACACATATCAACACAGTATGTAATGGGGAAAGCATACAGCTGAAAACCCCCAACTATCTGTATATTATAATGATAGAGAACATGTAACAATACATAGTACAATACTCCTCACAAGTACTCAGTACTATCTCCACCTGCTACACACAAACTAGCTCAGATCTGAACAAGTCACGGGTTCAAATCTCCTCCACTGTTTGCCTGCCTCTACTGTGCAATCCAAGTTGAGAATAGATCAGATCCAAG
Organism: Pinus tabuliformis; assembly: GCA_031772625.1. Taxonomy (NCBI): domain Eukaryota; kingdom Viridiplantae; phylum Streptophyta; class Pinopsida; order Pinales; family Pinaceae; genus Pinus; species Pinus tabuliformis. Next base: position 619,990,862 of record CM062812.1, on the reverse strand, counting down.
TTCGAATTCCCTTGGCTTGTACTGTGCAATGCTCATTGGAAATCTCAATCAATGACTATGCAAATCTCATGCACAGCTATAGTCACAACTGATAGTAGTCTCACCCTTTCACCCACCTCTAACACTTGTCTCCACTGAACTGTCCATGCACTGAGTTAACTGATGTATTCTTTAGTTGATTTATGAGTTAATAATTAGTGAATTAATTAATAATTAATTCACATCACTCATCACTAGTGTATGTGGCAATTAGACTAAATACAACTAGTTCAACTAAGTCAAACTGAACACAACTCCATCAACTCCTCAATCAACTCCACCAAACTCAATCACTTGAGTTCTAACTGAAGTCCATCATGCAATAGCTCAACTAACCCATAGGAAAAGCGTATTTCCTTCTGGCAGTTGCATGTGCCACATCCGTAGCTTGAACTGAAGTGCTGCAAGAGGATAAGATAATGTTTATAGTCCAAATATTATTAAGAGCTAATAATATTCGACTGTTCTATTTTTGACTGGCAGTCTAAAAATAGACTCCGCCCATATGTCTAAAAACAGAAGTCCATCTATTTTTACCAACATGACCAATCATCCATAAATAACATCCTGCAACTCATAGACCATGATCCATATGTCTAAAAATAGACTTTGCGCCAAAAATAGCCTGCGGGCCCACTTAGTGAAGGCGACTTCTTTTCACTAAGCTCCATCATCTTGTTGCATTTTCAACACTCCCTCTCAACAAGATATGGATTATCTTCAACCCCTATCCTGCCTCTGTGGTATTCGAATTTTCTCCTGGTGAGCGCCTTTGTCAAGATATCAGCATCCTGATCCTCCGTGGGAATGTATGAAAGTAACATGATTCTCCGCTGCACACAATCTCTGATATGATGGTACCTGATGTCGATGTGCTTGGATCTATCATGAAATACTGGATTAGCCGAGAGTTTAATGCAACTCTGGTTATCACAATAAATCACAGTAGGCTCCAAGTGTGACCCGAACAACCCGACCAGGATCTTCCTCATCCATATAGCCTCGCATGCAGCCAAACTTGTTGCCATATACTTGGCCTCTGCTGAACTGAGTGCCACGGATCTCTGCTTCCTACTGTACCAAGAAACTGTTGTCGACCCGATACTGAAGATCCCTCCAGATGTGCTCTTTTTGTCCGTTGGGCTCCCTGCCCAATCTGCATCCGTGAAGCCACATAGCTTCACCTCATCCTCCTATCTGTACCACAATCCATATCCCGATGTGCCTCTAAGATAACGCAATACATGCTTGCCTGCCTTCTAGAAGAGCTTGGTTGGCTTAACCATAGCTTGTGAAAGCTGGTTAACAGCATAGCATATATCGAGTCGTGTATTGACCAGATACATAAGCGACCCCACCAACTGTCGATAAACAGTGGCATCCACTACCTCCGCTGAAGTAGCATCCTCCTTCCTCCAACCTCCAGGAAGAGGAGTATCAACAGGCTTGCATCCATGCATGTTGAACTTCTCCAGTATCTCCTAGGCATACTTACCCTGAGAAACAAATAGTCCATCACTACGCTGCCAAATTTCCAATCCCAGGAAATAATGAAGGAGGCCCAAGTCCTTCAACTCAAACTCTCTAGCAAGATCCTCCTTACATGAAAGTATCAACAGCTCATCTCCCGTCAAAATCAAATCATCTACATAAAGTACAATGATCAGCAACTTACCCTCCACCACAATCTGGTATAGGTTAGGATCCGCCTCACTCTTGGAGAATCCAAGTCCGGTGAAATAACTGTCTATCTGTGTGTACCAAGCACGAGGTGCTTGTTTCAACCCATACAACGCTCTCTTGAGCCTGCACACATGCGACTCGCTGCTGAAGATCTCGAAACCTTCGGGCTGCTCTATGTACACCTCCTCCTCAATGACTCCGTTGAGGAACGCAGTCTTCACATCCATCTGATGGATGTGCCACCCCATCTACGCTAAGAGAGCAAGAATCGTCTGTATGGAAGAATACCTTGTGTCAGGTGCAAAGGTCTCCTCATAATCGATCCCCTCTATCTGTGAGAAGCCTCGGGCAACAAATCTTGCCTTGTACTTCTCCACACTCCCGTCAGCTGCCTGCTTCACTTTGTAGATCCATCTCGAACCCACCACTGATTTCCCCTCCGGTCTTGGGACAATCTCCCATGCGTTGTTTCTGACAATTGAATCATACTCTTCCACCATGGCATCTACCCATGTAGGATCCTCCACAGCTTCCTCGAAAGAGGATGGATCAGTCACGACACATTTGCTCACAAGAGCCATGTATCCAGTGTACCGATCAGGTGACTGTCTCTGTCTGCGCTGTGCTGTAGGTGGTCCTACAATCTTCTCTGCATCTTGAGCCAGCCGCTCAGCTTCTGTAGTGCGCTTTCGCCCTCTGATGGTTGGCGCTGCATGAGTGGTCTCTTCCACTCCATGAACTTCATCTTGTGGTTGATCCACATCCTGAAGCTCATCCTTAGGAACTAATAGCTCCTCATCTGCATGCAAGTGTGGCTCCCTCTCAAGCAAACACTTCATGGCTTTCTCCTCCTGAAATTTGATATCCCGTCACACGACAGTGTTGCGACTGTCTGGCAAATACACACGATAGTTGTGGGGCGTATCAGTGTACCCCACAAATATCCCAACCTTCGCGGTCAGCTCCAGCTTCTTCCTGGCATCCTTCGTCACATGCATGTAAACTAGAGAACCAAAAATCCTCAAATGGGAAATATCAGGCCTCTTACCAGAATAAGCCTCCTCGGGTGTACTCATGCCAAGTATCTTGTGAGGACAACTGTTCTACACATATACTGCAGTATTGCATGCCTCCGCCCACAAATGAAGGGGTAGGCCTTGATCATGCAACATCGCTCGTGCAGCACCCACGATCGTTCTGTTCTTTTGCTCAGCAACCCCGTTCTGCTGTGGGTTATGGGGAGCTATGAGCTCTCTTCGAATCCCTTCTGCACTGCAGAAGTCCTTGAACTCGCCAGAGATGAATTCACCACCATTGTCGCTCCTAAGAGCCTCCACCTTCTTCCCCGATTCCTTCTCGACCAGTGCTTTGAACTCACAGAAGTTTTAGTATGTCTCGGTCTTCTTCTACATGAAGAAGATCCAACACTTTCGAGAGAAATCATCAACAAAGATCACATAGTACTTGTGCTTTGCTGTCGAAGCTACTGAGAAAAGTCCACACACGTCTATGTGAATTCTCTCAAGGATCGTCGTGGCGCGACTATCCTTCTCGTGAAAGGTGGCTTTCACAAATTTTCCCAAAGTACACCCCTTGCACTGATCTGACTACACAAGAGTGCCTTTAGGAAGCCCAATAGAAATTTGTTGCAGTATCTTCAAGGCTCCATGGTGAAGGTGACCCAATCTCCGGTGCCACAGCTCGCCATCATCCTGGCTCACCAATCCTTCTGCCTTGCATGCCATTGCTGCGCAGCCATCTACATGCAATTGATAAAGGTTCTTGACTCAAACCCCTATCTTCCGGGTTTCTCCAGTTGTCTTACTGCGCAGGAAAGCCTTTCCCTCGCTGAAGACAACATCATATCCCTTGTCTTCTAACATCGCCACAGAGATAAGATTCTTCTTCAATCCTGGAACATGCATCAATTCTTCAATACGAAGGGTTTACCAGACTCCCTCTCAAAGGAAATGGTACCGATACTGTTCGCACTGTATCTACCATTATTGCCCATCTCGATGTGCACTCCAAGATCTTTCTCATCCAGATCAGAAAACAAATCTCGATCTCCTGTCATGTGAAAAGACGCACCACTGTCCAAAAACCATACCGATCCCATCACATTTGATACCAAGCATGCGATCAGCGAAAAATCCAGCTCAAACTGCGAGGCTAAGGCCTCTCCCACTGCAAATCCAACAACTTGCTTATTTTTCTTCTTCTGCGGACAATTTGTGGCATAATGTCTGTGCTGGTGACATTGAAAGCACTTCACCTTGGACATGTCCTGCTTCTTGCCTTTCGCACCAAAATGAGAAGCTTTCTTGTTCTTCCCCTTCTTTGCTTTGGCAGCCAAAGCGCAATTTTCTTCATCAGATGCCTTTGATGAAGATCCGTCCCTGGTATTCCGCTTGATCTCCTCTTTCACAAGATCAGACCAAAGTCTCTCCCATCCTGGCAATTTCTCCCGACCATTGACAGAGTCCTGATAGGAATGCCAACTCTTTGGAAGACCAAGGAGAGCCAAGCTCACAAAGTCCTCATCATCGACAGTCACCCCCACACTTCCCAACTCATCTCGGCATTGGGTGAACTTTGTGAGATACCTGGGCATACTGTCTCCTTTCTCACACTTAATGTTTCTGAGTTTATCCTTGAGCGCCAACTTCCTCTGGTCGCTCTTGCTTTGGAATAAATTTGTTAACGCTTTCCACATCAAGTATGGAGAAGCCTTTCCATGCAAGCTGGATACAATGTGATCCTTCACGCCCTCCAATAGAATCCTTCGACACTTTGTTGTCTTCTTTTTCCAAGCCTCAACGTGAGCAGCATCAGTAGGCTTTGGGACCTCAGCCTCTATGAACTCCTTCAACCCATTGTCATCTAACACCGCCTCCATCCTGTCTTTCCATGCAATATAATTCCAGCTGCCTTCAAGGGCATACTCCAATCGCAATCCGTTGAAAGACATTTCAACTTCGACATCAAGAAAACACTGCTGCAAATTCGAATTCCACCAGCTCAAAACTCAACCGCTTCTGATCTAAAATTCGTGAGAACAAAGTATTTCTTGTACAAAGATTTGTTAAACACACATGGACAGCAAGAGAGATATGAAAGATAAAACATGCAATACGTTTTTATTAACATGAGATATACATTTATAGTACAATACGTGACTCTTGGGTTTCAGATCCCAAGGTCTCTTGGACTGCTTTGGTCTATTCGGCTTCCACACTAACCCATTTAGGATTAGGTGTCCAACATTCCCCCCCTTAATCCGAAGGGTTATGTATGAGTCCAAGAAGAGAGCTGTAATACAAAATGTGCAAAAAATGCATGGCAGCACTAGGCTGAATGTGCTCTATGAAATGTTGGTATAAAGGGCAGTGGTTTAAGGATGACCACCAACACTGGAACGCTTAGTGCAGTTCCCGGAACTCTTCCAAAACTGGCAAGAAACTGAAGTTTTCTGCTAGAGGAAGTGATCCTATTGTTTTAAAGAGGGAAACCTTCAACCATAAAAGGGAGGTCTCACCCCACATAAAAGGTAAAACTTCAACCTGAAAGGGGAAGTCTCAACCTGTGATGGTTTAAGGATGACCAACAACTCTGGAATGCTTAATGCAATTCCTGGAACTCTTCCAAAACTGGCAAGAAGCTGGAGTCTTCTGCTAGAGGAAGTGTTCTCAATTGTGTTCCTGGAATGCTTCTGAAACTGGCAAGAAGCTGAAGTCTTCTGCTAGAGGAAGTGTCCCAGATTGCCAACTGAAGGCATGTTCAGGGGCATCTTTGTCGCTGGCTACAGCTATGAAACTGGTGTGGTAGGTTGTGGCTCAGGCTCGCTTGATGTGACTTTGAAGCTTGTAGATGACCATCATTTCCCCCCCCTGTCAGATACAAGGTGAGATGATGGAGAAAACTCGACTGCAAGACTGTTCAATATTCTGGAACAAGTTCTGACATGTGTTTGGAATATCTTCTTGGTTGTTGATGCCCATTGCCAAGAAGCGATCCATCCAAGATGAATCTTTGTTCTTGCAGGACGTTTGTTTTTGAAGCATCTGTGTGAAGAATGGTTGGTTTTATGACAGTGCTTACATGGATGAAGATCAAAACAGTGATCTTTCAAATGGTCAACTCGGTCACAGTGTTAGCATTTCACGATCTGTTGTTGTTGTTGTTGTTGTGGAAGAGGGGCAAAATCTAGAACAGCTGAAGCTGAACTGCCATGAGGAGCAGGTGAACTGTCATGAATGAATCCAGCACTCTGAAATTGAATGGGCTTGGCATAGTCTGGAATATGAAAGGACAAGTCCTTGTCATATCCAAGACCAGTTCTATGCTTGTTGTGGACAAGTTGTTCCCAAGGTCTGATGATGGACTTGGGAAGTGCACACTGAGTTTCTGCATCTGCATGTACAACTGCTGCTTTATCTGAATGAACTGTAACATTATTGACTTGTTGTTTATGGGAGTCTGTTTCAATCTTCTGAACAGAAACAGGTTCAGAATGATGACTCCACTGCTGTAGTTCTTCTTGCTGTAGCTTTGTTTCAAGCTGCAAAAACTCAATATTCTCTTGTACATTATGCAAACAGGTTCTAATGTCAACAAGAGAAGCTTTGCTTATTCTTATTATACCATGATCAGAGGAATGTATCAGAGTTTTTAAGAACTCCAATACTTCACCAATTTGAGTCATTTTCTCCAATGTCAAACTTACTTTAAAACTTGTTTACAACTATGAACCAATGTCACTGCAAGGTATTCTCTTTAGCCCCAAAATATAAAATCTTGAAACTTGACAACTATAGGGGAAGCACTGTTTTTTTTTTTTTTTTTTTTGGGTAATGGAATGTTAAAAAATTAATGGACTAAACCCAAATTTTGTGAATTCAATTCCGTTTTCACAAATAATGACCATGAAGAAAATATTCCTGGAAAATATGTGCAAATGCTTCAACAAACAGAAATTCAAGGCATACACTGCCAATAAACACGAATATTTTAGAGGGCAACGATGGGCCCAACGAACAACGCACACAGTTACGATGAATTTTGCATGCAACGCCTTATGAGGCACCCTAACAGAGATGTAATGTTTTTGGTGATTAGTTGGTGATCTAGAATAATGGCGCCTGTCGAGCCATAGAATGAAGAAGAGATGAAAGAAATATTTCAACTTTGTAGGAAGTTTTAAGGAGCAGAAGTGCTAAAAACCTTAAAAGAAGTCTGGTCTGCTCAAGCATCCGAGTTTTGCCTCTCAGTGTGTACTCGGTTCTTCCGAGCCCGTCATACACTACGACAGATTCCACATCTGCATAAATCTGCTCAATTCACGGGCTAGAATTCCTTTGTGATTTTCACCCGAACAAACTGTCTTCAATCTGAAACAAAATTGATCTTGCTAGTGACACAGTTCTGCACCGTCCCTCAGGAGTTCAAATTTTCTTCAAAAAACCAGAGACATCTCACATTTTCGCTCTGACATCCTGGGTCTACCTCTCGTGCTTCCACAATACCTTTATCGCTCTGGTTACAGGATCGCACCCTCCTTCAGAATTCTGGTTTTGTTGATTTAGGATGCTCTTTCCAGTTGTTGGTATACGACGGGCAAGTATGTAGGTCCTTGTTGCTCAGAAAATAGACACAAAAAATGTGTTACGCTTTGTGGAGGACTGAAGGCATATGGAGCGACGGTTTCAAGTGGAGCCAATGCGTTGTGTGAAATGGTATGGCAGTTTAGTGAATTAGAAACCAAAAATAGAGACGCTGTGGAATGAGTGGTGAAATTGGGTCATGAAAATGCCGCCACTCTGACACATATACAGAGGGACAATCCCGCCTCCACGGGAACCGATTGGATTCCTGCAGAATCTGATGGAATGCAATGCAATGCCTTTGAATCTACACTGATGGCGAACAGAACCAATTCACCTGACAAACCAAAATGTTCTTCCCTGGCGGAGTCGCCAAAGCTGCTGGAAACCTACTACCAAACCGCTGAGCAAGCTGCTGGAGGTTTGCCAACACCAGCAATCATTCGGTCCACACAATAGTTATTGACTCAGCAAGATGGAGCTTCACTTGATCAACTTTCCACGCAAAAGCAACTGGTATTATTCCAGATTGTTTCAGTCACCATGGGGGAGATGTTCTGAACCCTTCTCACTATAGTCCTGCGTCAGTCTCAAACTTTCCACTGGGTATAAGGAACAACGACCATAATTCTCAGTCACCGGAATGGATCTTGCCTGGTATTATTCCAGTTTGCTCCAGTTATCAGGAGGGACACGTGCAGAACCCTTCTCATTATAATCCTGCTTCAAACTCCATCTTTTCAATGGGTATAACGAACAACTACTATAACAATAACTGTGTACATCCTCCACATATTTTGGACAGGTCGAACCGGTCTATCACTGGCCCATGGATTAAATGACAGTTTGCAGATTAAATGATAGCTGTAAATCGGGAGTAGATTTACAGTGGTTACAACGCAACATATGGTATATATATTACCACGCAACACCAGTCATGGGCTGCAGGGTCTCCCAGCTTCTATTGCGCGCTCTCTCGATTCCTGAACTTAGTCTCCGAAGTATTTCGAGGGAGAGAACTCCTGTCTCACCAGAACTGGAAACATAAACCTGTGTGCAGACTCTAAGAAGATGGTCATTCTTAATGGAACAACCATTTAGTTGTGGAAACAAGTTGTCGGTCGTTTGGATGAAGAAATCAACGAAGGAAAAATATGTTCCAAACCCCGAGATTGTGTCGACAAAATCCTTAAATAACCATGATAGAAGCATGAAAAGAGGATAGTAGTCTCGGCGGTTTCTGGAGTTGCAGAGTTGCGTGAGCGAGAACGGTGGAACAAAATCCGCTAGAGGGGAGTGTGACAGCAATAAATGAGGACAATGGCAGCATATGGCAGAGGTGAGCAGCGACTGTGGAGGGTCAAGTCAGAATGCAACGAATAGCTCTGAGCAGAGAAATGCCAATGTGGGCCAGCTATATATCCAATGTAGATAATAACAATGAAAGATAGCGCTAATTTGAGCGCACAGTTACGACAGTGAGCACTGAATGCAGACAATGATTAAAAATACCATATCACAGAGAGGAGCAGCAAACAGTCGCCTTCTGGCAGACGTTTATGAACAGCAAACGTTTAAGGACAGACGGGTCAGCCAGAGACCAAAAAATAGAGACCTGCAGATTTCAGAGGTCAGGAATGTCGGGGATGGCAGAGCCAACGCGCCAGGACTTTTAACGCACACATTGTGGTATTCATTCAACGAACCAAAAATTATACATACGCCAGCACAAATATATACAACAAATTCAACACCAGCACATGAATTAATCAACCAATGATATCCCGAGAGTTCACGACCCACATAACATTAATGGTCAATGCATAGGTCTGGTGAGAGAAACACAACAAAAGGCCACAAGCAAACAGTGACTCAAATATGAGCAGGGCCAGAATTCGCCTGCTCTAATACCATGTTAAACACACATGGACAGCAAGAGAGATATGAAAGATAAAACATGCAATACATTTTTATTAACATGAGATATACATTTATAGTACAATACGTGACTCTTGGGTTTCAGATCCCAAGGTCTCTTGGACTGCTTTGGTCTATTCGGCTTCCACACTAACCCATTTAGGATTAGGTGTCCAACAAGATTGACTGTATGGGAATTTACCGGATACCTCACCTTCCAAAAGAAGGATGAATCCAGAGGCTACCTGGCCTGATTATAGACTCTGCCTGAAGAAATAAAATGTAATCACTTTCTCAATAATAGATCTGATGATCAACTTGGCTCTGATACCATGTAGAAATTTTGAATAATATAACAGTTATTCACAGAGATTATCCTGATTATACACTATTTGCGGAATTCATGCATAATACATAACCTCCTCTACCATTGATCATCAATTTGCGGAATTAAGAAACAATCGCATGCGCACATTGAAACATCAATCACACATATCAACACAGTATGTAATGGGGAAAGCATACAGCTGAAAACCCCCAACTATATGTATATTATAATGATAGAGAACATGTAACAATACATAGTACAATACTCCTCACAAGTATTCAGTACTATCTCCACCTGCTACACACAAACTAGCTTAGATCTGAACAAGTCACGGGTTCAAATATCCTCCATTGTTTGCCTGCCTCTACTGTGCAATCCAAGTTGAGAATAGATCAGATCCAAGTTCAAATTCCCTTGGCTTGTACTGCACAATCCTCATTGGAAATCTCAATCAATGATTGTGCAAATCTCATGCACAGCTATAGTCACAACTGATAGTAGTCTCACCCTTTCACCCACCTCTAACACTTGTCTCCACTGAACTGTCCATGCACTGAGTTAACTGATGTATTCTTTAGTTGATTTATGAGTTAATAATTAGTGAATTAATTAATAATTAATTCACACCACTCATCACTAGTGTATTTGGCAGTCAGACTAAATACAATTAGTTCAACTAAGTCAAACTGAACACAACTCCATCAACTCCTCAATCAACTCCACCAAACTCAATCACTTGAGTTCTAACTGAAGTCCATCATGCAATAGCTCAACTAACCCATAGGAAAAGAGTATTTCCTTCTGGCAGTTGTATGTGCCACATCTGTAGCTCGAACTGAAGTGATGCAAGAGGATAAGAAAATGTTTATAGTCCAAATATTATTAAGAGCTAATAATATTCGACTGTTCTATTTTTGACTGGCAGTCTAAAAATAACCTCCGCCCATATGTCTAAAAATAGAAGTCCATCTATTTTTACCAACATGACCAATCATCCATAAATAACATCCTGCAACTCATAGACCATGATCCATATGTCTAAAAATAGACTTTGCGCCAAAAGTAGCCTGCGGGCCCACTTAGTGAAGGCGACTTCTTTTCACTAAGCTCCATCATCTTGTTGCATTTTCAACAAAATCGATTTCCATAAGCAGAATGTAGGAAAAGTTCGATTTTCCTAGAGCAAAATTCCAGTAGGCAGTAAGCTTGCCAGGAAGCAGTTTCAGTGAGTAGATAAATTGATTCGTTGGGAAGATCTGGGCACAAAATATCTGCAGTAACTGATCTACGTAGGGGTAGCAAGAGAAAAGCACATTGAAGAGGAAATTTCTAGAAATCCTTAGAGGGTTTCCAGTTCCATTTTTCAGGAGGATATTTGAGATTTCCAGTTGCAGGAGGCCAAGTGAGTTTTCCAAAATAGCTGGTTCGAGTTGTAGAGGTTATAGTTCGTGTGCTAGTTCCCAGAGAAGGCATTTAGAAGGTAGAGCGAGTAGAATTCGTGAGCAGTTGAAGGAAGTATATTAGTCAAAGAAGGAAATTCAGAGGCAAATCTATGCATTTCCAGAGGGGAGTGTGAGTAGCAAAGGGAAGGCCAAGTAGGAAGGAGAAGGAGATTTCCATATCCAGTCTCCAATTTATTTGTGTTTCGCAGGATAGCTGCAATAGGTCTCAGAGATCAGGATAGACTTGAAAAAGCTTCTTACTTTGGTGTCTGGAAATCTAGGATGCTATTCTTGTTGGATTAGCATGGTTTGAAGGAATTCATAACAATATTTGTTACTGAATTGACAAATCCTATCCAATATCTTGACTACAAGAAGGATATGGCCAAATCTAAGAGGATGGTCCTAGATAGGGTTTGATATAATATCTTCCCACATATTGCAGAGAAGAACACAGTAAAGGATATGTGGGAGGTCATTGTGAAGTTATACCAAGATCCATCAGAGAATCGTAAAATGATTCTCAAGGAGAAGTTGTGGACCACAAATAGTAGAAGGGTGAGAATGTAACTTCTTATATCACTAGAGTTCAGAAGGTCCATGATGAGCTAGTGGTTGTAGGAGAGAATCATAATGACAAAGAACTTGTCCGAGTTGCTATAAACGATTTTTCCAAGGAGTGGGAAACTTTCGTTTAGGGAGTTCCTACATTAGATAAATTGCTAGATTAGGAATGCTTATGGAGTGACTCTACTCAAGGGGAGCTAAGGCTCAATTTTTTCGAGGGCACTACCAGTAATAGTAGCAAGGCGAAGATGTTGAGAAGGAAGAGGATAATGTAGCCCTTTCCAGTAAGGGAAAGGTGAAGAAAGGTCCTAGCTAGGGAAAAAACTCAAAGGGAGGCGAGAAGAAGAAAAAGTACATGTCAAAGGTCAAATGCTTTAGATGTGGTGAGTTTGGCCACTATGTCACCTAGTGTCCCAAAAGGAAGAAGGAAAAGAAGGGGCAACAACAGACAATAACTTCGACATAGAAAGATGAGTTGACCTCCAAGTTGGAGGAGTTTGCATTGCTAGCGGCTATACCTCCAGATGGAGGAGGAGCATGATACTTTAGAGTTGTAGGATTGGGAAGGGTCCATGGAAGCACAATATTAGACAAGTGTTTCCTCATGGATCATTATCTTGGCTAGGGGGGCCCACAATATTCAGTAGCAAGAGGATCGAGATGTGAGCAATGCGCAGACATATCTTGAGAGACAATGCATAACTAGTTGCATTCAAATACTAGAGGGGTGCAGAGACAGGTGGGCACAATTAGATACTCAGTAGACAGAACAAAGCTAGTTGTATTCAGAGACTCAAGGGACAGTTTCAGTGATAGTAGATTAGTTCTCAGTAGTAGTATTTGCAGTATCAACAACAACATGAGATCATATGCAACATAGACAGTGTTGGCAGTAGTGCGGGGAGGCACAATGCAATGTCAACAACAACGCATATGCAGGATGGTTCAACTACAAGGCTACCAAGTGAATTATAGTATGCGTTGTAGCTTGGTAGATAGTGACAATATGTTGAAGATGTCAAACACCAGCAGTGTGGTTCGACTATAGAGGAGAGATGTTGGGGAAAGAGAACACCTTCCTCGCTAAGAGGGAGTGTTAGTTTTTTTTTATTGTTTTGGTAGCACTAGACATTTGTTCTAGTCTCAATTTGTGTCTAAGAGGCTAAGGAACACGAGATCTTCGAAACCTAGAAAAGGTTTTGTGACATAAGCTTGTGAAACACCTTAATTAAATTAATTAGCCATCATTTAATTATTTCTTAACCTAGGAAAAGTGGTTAATTAAATGGAATTAAATAAGGAGATCAACTTATGCTCTAAAGACTTCCAAAAATTGATTTGGATCAAGTTTGAGATGATCTTAGCCATCGATAAGGATCTAATCATGGTCGTTGAATATCCAATGAGCGATTATAAGAGAAATTCGGTGGGATGGAGAAAGACACGAGAGGGGAGCAAGTTACCTTGGTAGATTGAGCTATCCAGTTACAATGATTCAACAAGGAAGAGAATTTGAGCCAAAGAAGTAGAGAATTAGTGATTGAGGGAGAAACATAGGAGAATTCCATAGATTTTCCCAGTAGTTTTCCAGTGTTGTAGAGGTAAGAAAAGGGAGGTTGAAATTATTCTGCAAAGAGGTCGAGTAACTAGTGTGAGTGCCAAAAAGAGGTTTGTTTCAGTTGCTAAAGGCCAAGAGATCACTTGAAAAGTAGAACAAGTCATTTCCAGAGGTAGAGGGAGGTTGGACGACTCAGTTATAGCTGAGTAGCAAGCCGTACAAATTTCCCAGGACAGGAAGTGCAAATTCCAGGCAGGTCAAGTTGCCAATGAGAGGGTTCGAGTAGGCCAAAGGGAGGTCAAATTTGATTGTAGAAGGGAGAAAGTTTCTCCAGTTGATTTTGCCAAATTATTTCTGGACGATTGCTAGTTGGGCATCCAGTTATAATAGTTTCCAAATTGCTGCATAATAAAATAAACCTTCATATGCTACACCCATTTTCCGTTCGAGGTTTTTCCGGGGACGTTAGACCAACAATTATTGTGTCGATTTTATGTGTGTGCATATATTTCTCAATTCCAGATTTTATTTTCCGCAACATGTATTTATGGTGAAGATTGCAATTGTGAATTATTTGTTAATTATCGTAAATGATTAAACTACTAACAATTAGGAGAATAATATCCAATAATTGCAATCAAGGAATTTTCTTAGATTAATATTTACGTGATTGTTTATTTGAAGGAAACTAAATGGGAAGAGAAATTATTTTAGACAATGCCATAAAAAAAGGTAAAGCGCACTTAGTCTTGGAACACCTCATAACATGCTTAATACTAAATGTGTAATGAAATCCTTTATATTTTTATCAGCTCCTAATAAGTAGTTATCATCTAATTTCTTGTTAGAAAAGAGAAAACAATATTAATTGAAAGGGACCCTTCATTAATAGCGTCAATCATCACCTGATGCAATGAGTGCTAAGTGAACTATTCAAAAATCATGAGAAATTAGTCAGTTACGACTACCTCTCATGGAAATGGTTATACATGAATGACTTACTTAACACAGTTGAATCCCAAATGATATCTAATATAACACACTGCGTAAACCCCCTAATACTTAAATTTAAAAAGAGTGAAGGGATCTCTACTTGAATGTTTCACGAGGCACAATACTAGCTAAGGTTTTACAAATGGGGTAGCAAGCTAAGTGGGCTTGATTGTGGGGAAAACTCCACAGTTAAGTGTGCTTGAGCTAGAGGCGATCTGGGATCGGTGACCTCTTGGGAAGTCCTGGTTACCAGGTGCAAGCCCTGGAAGTGATGATTGATGCTATGTGATTAATTTCACTAGTTTCAATCCCACTTCTTCATCCCTGTGAGCATCGCCTGATGCAATGAGTGCTAAGTGAACTATTTAAAAATCATGAGAAATTTGTCAATTATGACTACCTCTCATGGAAATGGTCATAGGTGAATGACTTACTTAACGCAGTTGAATCCCAAAATGATATCTAATATAACGCACTGCGTAAACCCCCTAATACTTATAATCTACATCTTTCGCTCTAAATTAGGGATACCAAATAATCATTATCAAGATGAATGGAAAATGATATCACAAAAATGATAAACACTTTTATCGTATCGAAAATTAAATCAAAGTTTTCACCACATATTTAGGGACCATGCTTGCTACCACATAGTCACTAAAGTTCCTTTTAAAACTAATGTAACACCCTACTCACTAAATTTCCTTTTTAAATTGCAAAACATTTTTCTTCTAAAGTGGAAAAAATGTGTTAGATTAACCACATAATGATCTCCAACTTGATTAGATGTTTACTAACAATATGGTTTCTATAAGTGATATCTTTAATGATTTCCAAACATTAATTTTTTTTTTTAAAAACACAATATCTTACTATTCATTACTGAATAAAAGGTATTTGCATAACCTAGAAGAGCAAAACCCTAGAAGACTACTATGCCACATAAGCTGCCAACCAAAATCTGAAAATTCTACACAACTATTATCTATTACTTCAAAAACAGAGGATCCAAACATAAGATGTGATTGACGATACAAAACTAAGTCCAACAAAAGTAAAGACAACTACAAAATAGGGGTGAAATACCTTTGCAAACTACAAGTCCACCTTCGCAAATATGGACAAAAACAAAGGTTCAAAGGACACCAAATGCTTAAACCTTATGGAAAATTAAAACAGCTAATAGAGACCAACGTGAAGACTTTTTCTGACGAACCATTCATCTAGGTGAATAGTCCTAGGCTGCATTTGAAGTCCCTTTTTTGACAGAGAGTCTACCTGAATGTTGAATTCTTTATAGTGTTTGTTTTTTGCTCGGACGTATGGGAGCTTATAGTGTTTAATGCTTGAGAACAAAGAGGAGACATACCAATTTTTAAATAATTGATTTGAAAATTGTGAAAATTTACCTATTTAGACTGAATCACTTATGTTTAAGAGTGTCACAGTTAAAATCAAAATATAAGAAATATTTAAGAGGATTAGAATAAAAAATTAAATATAAGAAATTATGATTAATCTTAAATTACTTCAATTCATTATGATAAAGTTTATTATATTATTTTGTAGGGTTTGAACCTTCGCGTGGAGAATGAAAATCATTCTAGTAAAGTTAATTGATTTTAAATATTATTATCGGGCCAAAAGGCTCTCTACAATTTAGAATGGGGGATATGTTGTAGTGTGTGTAAATGAGTATAACCATTTAAATGTTAAGTCAATATGGTGGAGATGTTGTAGTGGTTGTAAATGAGTGTAAACATTTGAATATCGACTTAAGGTGATTTCCGCCTTATAAGCTCAAAATGACTTCCTTTATTTTCTTAAAGTATTTCATGGATTTAACCAAGGTTCTCCTGAGAGCCTGGATCAACCCAAAAAATGAATAATCACAAGAATACATGCTTAAGTCAAGCACAACTTGTTTCAAGTGCTAACCAATGATAGAACATATTTCATAGAGATATGAACCCAGCTATAAATACACATTATAACAAGCCAGTCAATGGCCAACAACACTCTGCAATACCAGATCTTTCTGTAGAATGAATCTAAGCATTTATACTAGATCCCATATATATATATATATATATATATATATATATATATATATATATATATATATATATATATATTGATGCATTATTTCATTTATTGCTCCATGAGTAAAGAAAGCATCAATCAACCATGCATAATAGGAATCCATGATAATTCTTAGCAAGCCATATACAACTCTTTAAAAAACAAAACTCTTTAATTCTCAAACATAGAGACCCTTTGACATTTATGGCTCTCAAACCATGGAATTTTACACACCATAGAAATTTAACTCGAGTCTTTAATATTCATAAATAATAATGTAAGTATCTCTACAAATCAAGAAGTATATCAACAACTACAGGGATTTGTAAGTCCCTCACACCCTAAGAATAATCACATAAACCATCTCATTGAAAGTACACATGGATACATGTTCATCCATAGTCGGTGTTGATACACCTATTTTCATGCAATAACATTGTTTATCATTCACATTGCACAAATATGCACATAGGTATGAGTAAGCAACTTATCTTATTAGTTAAATGATTAGAAAATGAGAGGGGGAACTAAACTCTCCTCCCAACTGTAGGCCAACTGCATCGTTGTTATTTCTTGTAGTTAACCACCCCCAAGCAAGATTCAAAACCTGAAGAGTGATGTGCTCAAGGGAAATTCACACTAGTCAAGCTACAAACACATGGGAATCCAAAGCACACAATGCCTCTGCCTGACACCCAATAGTCCAAAGTGCAAAGTGTCTCCACCCAAACCACACTTAAGGAAATCTAGGACACACAATGCTATACTCAACAATCACTATAAGAATCTAAAGCACAGTGCTACACCCAACAACCACTACATGAATATAGAGACCATAGTATCTCCACCTGCTTAAACCTTCAAGAATCCATGGCCCATGGTGCTTTCACCTGTTACACCCACAGGAATCTAGAGCACACTATGTCCCCACTTGATATTCACCACAAGAATCAAAAGAACTCAGTCTCCACTTGTAAGATACGAAGAGAAGTTCCAAAGTTGCTAATGTCTCCACCTGTTAAGCAAGAGTCTAGAGTCTAATGTTTCTCCACCTTATCAACATCACAACTTCACCTTTCTTTAATGTACCTTAGTCAGCTTCCAAGCCTGAGCTTACACTTAGCTTTTTCTAGTTCTTCACACACATTTCTAATGCACAATATTTCTTGTTGCAATGCTATCACTGTGCTTGGGTCATCTCATGTCTTCCTAAACATTCATGTTCATTGTATCTCTTTTTCTCTTTGTCATGTGTTATTCACTTCCCCTATTTAACTCTCATCCCCCCTATTGCGAGAGTGTCTCCCCTTTTTCCTTTCTTGATTTCTTGTTGTGTGTTGACTAGAGCCAACACATCCCACTAGAGCGAGACTTCTTTTTCCCTCTTGTCCATACTCATTTTAATGCCTATACCAACTTTTCCTTTAATTCAACAAGGAGATTGGTGGAAAATTAAATTCCATTTCTGAGTTTAGCTATTTGCCTAAGCAATTCCCAAACAACTTCTCCTCCACAAACTCTAAATCTATGTCCTCCTCTTACTCTAGTTGTTTTTATATCTTTCACAATGATTTTCAATTGTACATAAAAATATTTACAAGAGGGGGCAGCCAAAAATGGTTGTTACAATAATGCACATTATCCTTAGTCCACATCTAAGACCAAAGCGCTCATTACACCACTCAATCATTCTTTCAACATCTTCTTATAGCCTTACATCATGCTCTAGTTATGAGCATATTCTTACATAAGAAACTGTAATTTGTAGCACCCTAACCAATTATAGAAGGATGAATCTCATTAGTTAAGATTCTAAGAATCTTGAAATTTCAAACCATTTCTAACATAGTTCGATTGTAGTTGATCACCTTTCAACCATTAGTTGACCACCAGTCTCTCTCAACCAAACATGTGCTCTACTGTGATTACCTTCAATTGTTCCATGGATTATCAACTTTTGTCGGCTACTCCATTGACCTTTAACAACGATCCTTGTCTTAACTTCACCATCGACCATTGACTCGATTTGACCATCTCGTCGGTCTTTCTCCTGGTTGAACTACCTCAACCAATTAGTTACCTAGTTGATCCACCTTGACTAGCCACTCAACAGGCTATGCAATAGTTGACTGAGTTTCCTCTACAAATAATATAATACCTCAACATTTCCATACCTTGGGTTTTGAGAAAATTACTTCCTTTCTAGGAATTTCTCTAGGGGTCATAGGAGAGTGATTCTAATCTCAAGGTTTACAAGTTTCCTCCCTTTTCCCTTAGGATATGGAAGCCTTCAGAATGTTTCTTGCAATTTACTATCAGTCAATATGTTCTATACTTGAAAGTTGTGTTTACACTATCCACTTCCAATACCCAATAAGAATTATTGAACTCTAAAATAATTTTATCTACGAGCCCCCTGTTAGAGTCGGTCTAGTAGCCCTCCATCAGCGATCAAAGCTCTTTGCATTTGCATAAGTAGGTGTCTCATCAGTGTCTTGCATTCCATTAGGCATGCCATAACCCTGATGGAGGAGCTGGTGTCTTTATTCCCCTCTTGGCACTGCTGGATCAAGTTGTTTTAGTCATTAAGCTTTTTCAAGGTTATTTGTCTTGTTTTGAGATCAAATTTTAAGGTCTAGGGTTTTGGTCAAGATTGTCTTCAAGGTCATGTCTTTGAAGGTCAATAAGTGCCCAGCAAGCCAAAGGGATGATTGTCAAAGTATTTCTTCGAAAGATTCTATCTTGTACAGTTAAATTTCACCTTGGATTTAAAAACCCTGTTTTTAAAGCCAAGGTCATTTTTCAAAATTTTGTAAAAAATGGTAAAATTTCAAAAGGCTTCAAAGGACAGCATGTAACCCTGGCTCCCTTGCCAAGATCCCTCAGATGCTATCCTTGCAAAAAGTATCGAGCAAAAGCATCAAATCAGTCAATTTCAGGACAAAAGGAAACCAAAAAGTCAAGTTTATAAAGTGTCAAGGAAAAACATTATAAAGTGGGTTTGGGCATGAAATTAATTCAAATAAGGTTATAAAAGTCCCAATCTCCCTCCATCGAGCCTCATTGTGCATCTAAATCATAGAGCAAGTGATTGCAAGAGAGATTGGGTGAAATTTGTGAGCTGGACAGGCGCGCGACACGTTGAACCAGGCGCGCGACCCGTTGAGCCAGGCGTGCGACCCGTCAGTGGCGCGCGACCCGTTGAGCACCCTCCGTCAGTGCAAAATTATAACGGGCGCGACCCGTCAGAGGCGCGCGACCCGTTGGGTGAGGCGCGCGACCCGTCAGCGCCCTCTTTGTAAAACCACCTGCAAATTCATCAAGGAGCCACAAATCGCCAAACTTCGTAAGGTAGGCCCTCAACCTTAAACAATTCTTGTTTGCCATGGTTAAAGGAAATCATGATTGCATTCTCAAAGGCCTTCATTTGCAAATGAAAAGCTCCACTTTGCTTTGGTTTAAAGTTGTAAAAGGTTGTTTTAAGGTATTCCCTTGTAATCATTTTTTCCCCATTCCCATTTCTTTTTCCTTGACATTCCATGTAAATTTCCCTTGCAAAATTAGTGAAAAGCCCTAAACCCTACCCCTCTTCCCTAACAAGTAAAAATCAAACCCTAACCCTACCTTCCATAACATCCTTGCAAATGAAATTGTATGATGATGTTGATGTCATGATTCTTCTCTTTAACACCTGTTTCATATATTTTTCCCAATTTCCCCTCCAAGTCTCCCTTCCCTAACATTTCCCTTGTGCTACTTGTCCCCTTGAAACAGCATTTCAAAACAGTTAAAACAACAGATTTCAAAGCAAAAGCAGCAGTACATTTCAGCCACTTTGCCCCTGAAACCATGTCAGAAACCGAAACCGACTACGAGCAAAGTGATGACCATGAGTCAACACCAGAAGTTGAGCCTGCTCCGGAACATGAAAAACCACTACTGGGCCCGAATGCACGTATGCAAGGCAAAAATGAAGGTGCTCCAAAGGCGGTTGGCCAAGGCACAAAAAAGGAGAAAGAGGCCCGATCCCCTCCAGATTTTGGCCGAGGCTTCCTTGAAGGAGCAAGGCACTAAATAGCTCAGCCACAGCACAAATCCCAAGAAATTTTGAGCATTTTGGGTCAATTTTGGTTTTTTCAGGCAATTTACAGGTTTTGTCCATTAACGGGTCTCACCCCCCGCGCGACCCTTTCTCTTGGCAACTCCATTTTGCAAAAACTCAGCATTTCCAGATTTTTCATGAAAAGTTACATATGCTCATCCATTGCCAAGAGATTTTATGAAGTTTTGGGCCTCCAAAAAGTCAAAAAACAAGCAAAAAATGACTTTCTGCCACATTTTTGAGACACAGAAAGCAGTCTTGGGAGATTGCAATTTTGGAGGGGCAAATGACAACCAAATTCAGAAATTCCAGTTGGGTTGGAAAGTAGACTCACGGACCTTTCCAACAAGCCTACTCTTGCTTCATTTGGACACCTGAAAGTGCCCCAAAAGTGCTCTCAAAGGAGCGCGACCCGTCAGGATTTGGCGCGCGACCCGTCAGGCAAATTGCTCAGGATTTCAGCCTACAGCTCAGCAAAACGCAGTTTTGACTGTGTTTGACTTTTTGGAGTTGATTTTTATCCTCCTTGTTGAAAATGATGTAATTTTATGACACTTTTACACTTATGTATCTCTTCTAGAAGATTCATTCATGAGATAGGTGAAAATTAAATGAATGAATTGGTTTCCTAGCTTATAGAGGCAAGTTGTTTTGACTGCCTAGATTTTAGTGCTCAGTTTAGAATTGGTTGAAACAACTCCTAGAAGGATGAGCTCGACCCCTAGAGGCAAGGAAAGGTGTTAGCTTGCCTATATTATGTATTTTCTTAGTCATTTTCAGAGGTTGGAAGGTTGGACTCTTGAGGGAGAAGCTATCATTGTATTATTCACTGTATCTCTGCAATTTTTGGCTAAGGAAGACCAGGGTTTTGCAGTCCTTTTTGGGATTCTTGTGGTTACATGTATTGATGGTGTGTTTCTCTATGTACTTGTAAGTGTGTTATGTGAATCATTTCCTTTATTTTCCTTCTGCACATTAAGCAAATGAAGTGTTAAAGTAGAACTAATGACTGTCATGCTCTGCTTTTAAGTTTGTTTAATTTCAATGTTTTCTACTGTTTAAGGAGAATTCAAAGTTATTGTTTGCTCTCCTTAGCTCCTCACCTGTCTTTCTCATCCATTCACCTCAATCTAAGGCATCAATATTGTCTCCTATCTCGCCTCAAAGAACCCCCTGCAGAAACTGTGTCCAATCCCCGCACCCAAAATTGCCATTTCCTCAATTTGCCACCAAAAACCCTAAAAATCCCAAATCAACCCTTTTGATCAGTTTACTAGCCTAAAATCAGTGTTACCCTATTGGTCATATCACCAATTGAAGATCTTTACCGAGATAGACCGGAGAGAGCCCTCTCCTGCCCCGTAGGGCTAGCTACGAGGCTAAGTGGTTTGATGTTGCCTTGAGGTTTACCTTTCTCAGCCTGAGGTGAAATTTCAAGCGCTAACACCCCCCACTCAAATTAAGACATTTTTATCAAATGTAGGCATAGTTGATGATACCCTTTTAAGCCTTAATGACATCGAACTTTAGAAATTGTCTCAATGTCATTCTTACAAATTTTCCTCGACATGTATTGTTGAATCTACATAAATATGGGGAGATTTAATAGGTGCATCAACACAAGCCTCATGGTTATGGATGTCTTTTAGATTGAACTTCATAAACTAGCATTTGATAAGAAGGCTACTTTAGCCCATAACCCAGGGTTTAATGAAGAGGTTAGCTTGGGCCACAAACCATGATTGTCATGCAGTTATTGAGGTTGTTAAGATACCCATTGATAAAAAAATCCTTAGAGCAGAAAGAGACTGAGAAAATTGTTCTCCAAGAAGATTTAATCCACTTGGTAAGAGTAGATATTGTTTACCACAACCCATTAAACATTCAAGTTAATCCACAATTACAATATTGTAATTAATGATGTTGATAAGTTTCTATGCTTACACCTGTAAAAATAGATTATGTTAGACTTTTCATTGATTTGGTAGCATCAGACATGTTCTCTAGTCTTAATTTGTGTCTAGGAGGCTAAGAAACACGAGATCTCCAAAACACAGAAAATGTTTCATGAGATAAGCTTGTGAAACACCTTAATTAAATTAATTATTCATCATTTAAATATTTCCTAAGTTTAACTTAGGAAAAATGGTTAATTAAAGGGAATTAATTAAGGAGATCGACTTATGTTCTAGAGACTTCTAGAAAATGACTTGGATCGAGTTCGAGATGATCTTAGTCATTGATAAGGATCTAATCATTGTTGTTGAAGATCCAACGAGAGATTATAAGAGCAATTCAATGGGATGGAGAAAGGCATAAGAGGGGAGCAAGTTACCTTGGTAGATCAAGCTATCTAGTTGTAGCAATTCAACAAGGAAGAGAGTTTGAGCTAGAGAAGGAGAGCATTAGTGATTGAGGGAGTAGCAGAGGATAATTCAGGAGAGTTTCCCAACAATTTTCTAGTGTCGGAGAGGCAGGAAAAGGGAGGATGAAATTATTCTACTGAGAGGCCAAGTAGCCAGTGTGAGTAGCCATAAAACCCAGTGCGAGTGTCAGAAAGAGGGTCATTTCAGTTGTTGAAGGTTGGGAGATCACCCATAAAGCAAAGCGAGATATTTCCAGAGGTAGAGGGAGGTTGGATGGATCAGTTAGAGTTGAGTAGCAGATTGTATGGATTTCCTAGGCCAAGTAGTGTGAATTCCAAGCAGGTTAAGTTGCCAGTGAGAGTGTTCGAGTAGACCAGAGGGAGGCCGAATTTGATTGTAGAAGGGAGAAAATTTCTCCAGTGGATTTTTCCAGATTATTTCTAGAGGATTTCCAATTGGGCATTCAATTGTAATAATTTCTAAATTGCTGCATAATAAAATAAACCCCCATCTTCTGCATCGATTTTCCCTTCGGGGACGTCAATCCAAAAATTAATGTGTCAATTTTATTTGTGTGCATCTATTTCTTAGTTCCTAATTTTATTTTCCACATATTATTTTTATGGTGAAGATTTCAATTGCGAATTATTCTTTAGTTGTTGTAAACAATTAAAATGCTAATAGTTAGGAGAATAATATCTAATAATTGCAATCAAGGAATTTTCACATGGTATCAGAGCATTGAAGATCAGATAAAAGGATCATAAGTGGAAAATCAGGAGATCATGCAGTTTCAGAGGGAGATATGAAATAGAATTCATATCTATGTAGGGTAGCCAGGCAGTGTGAATTATGTTAGCGCTTGAAATTTCACCTCAGGCTGAAAAAGGTAAACTCCAAGGCAACATCAAACCACTTAGCCTCGTAGCTAGCCCTACGGGGCAAGAGAGGGCTCTCTCCGGTCTATCTCGATAGGGATCTTCAACGGGCGAGATAACCAATAAGGAAACACTAATTTTAGGCTAGTAAACTGATAAAAGAGTTTGTTTTGGGATTTTTTGGATTTTGGTGGAAAATCGGGGAAAGGCAATTTTGGGTGCGGGGATTGGACACAGTTTTTGCAGGGGATTCTTAGGGGCAAGGTAGGAGACTGTATTGATGCCTTTAAATTAATTGAATGGGTAGGAATGACCGGTGAGGAGCTAAGGAGAGCAAGCAATCACCTTGAGTTCGCCTTAAACAGATGAAAACATTGATATTAAGCAAATTTAAAAGCAGAGCATGGAAATCATGAATTCTACTTTAACACTTCATTTGCCTAATTTCAGAAGAAAAAGAAAGAGGATGATTTCACATAACACACTTACAAGTACAAAGAGAAGCACACCATCAATACATGTAACCACAGGAATCCCAAAAAGGATTGCAAAACCCTGGTCTTTTTTCCTTTGCCAAAATTGCAGAGATACAATGAGTAATACAATAGAAGCTTTCTCCCTCAAGAGTCCAACCATGAAAATGACCAAGAAAGTACATAATATAGGCAATCTAACATCTTTCCTTGCCTCTAGGGGTCGAGCTCATCCTTCTAGGAGCTGTTTCAACCAATTCTAAACTAAGCACTAAAATCTAGGGAGTCAAAACAACTTGCCTCTATAAGCTAGGAAACCAATTCATTCATTAAATGTTTGCTATTTCATGAATGAATCTTCTAGAATAGGTAAATAAGTGTCATATCAACATGAAAATACATTAATTACATCAAAGAGGGTGAAAAATCCCATCCCAAGTCAAAACTGGCCAAAGCTGGGCGAATTCCTGAGCTGTAGGTGAAAAATTATGAAAATTGCCTGATAGGTCGTGCCCTAATCCTGATAGGTCACGCTTCTTTGGAGCTCCGTTTGAGGCACTTCTAGGTGTCCAAATGAGGCAAAAGTGGGCTTTTCGGAAAGGTCTGGATGTCTACTTTCCAACCCAACTGGAATTTCTGAATTTGGTGGCCATTTGCCCCTCCAAAATTGCAATCTCCCAAGACTGCTCCATGTTTGTCAAAAAGGTGGCAGAAAGTCAATTTTTGCATGTTTTTTGACCTTCTGGAGGCTCAAAACTTGATGAAATCTCTTGGTAATTGCTGAGCAGGTGTATCTTTGCATGACAAATCCAGAAATGCTGAGTTTTTGCAAAATGAAGTTGCCCATCGGATAGGTCGCGCGCGGCACGCGACCTATCAAGGTGAAAAACCTGTTTTTTGCCCAAAAATTCATAAAAGACCAAAAATGCTCAAATTTTTTTGATATTTGTGCTATAGTGAGGTCATTTAATATCATGCTCCTTCAAGGAAGCCTCAGCCAAGATGTGGAGGGGACCGGGCCTTCTCCGTCGTTTTAGTGCCTTGGCCAACCGCCCTTGAATCACCCTCATTTTCGCCTTGCATACGTGCATTCGGGCCCAATAGTGGTTTTTCATATTCCTGAGCAGGTCCTTATCTTTGTTGGCCTTAGCCAGCAGCCTCTCCAAATGAGCATTGACCCGAAGAAACATAGCCTCTCGAGAGATAAAATCCTCCCATGGGATACCCTGCTGTTTTGACTGTTTAAATGCTGCTCCAAGGGGACAAATAACACAAGGGAGATGTTAGGGAAGGGAGACTTCTAGGGGAATTAGGGAAAATACATGAAAGAGGGAATTAAGGAAAGGAATCATGACATATACAACATCATATCATTATCATTGCAAAGGTTTTATGGGAAGTTGAGTTTAGGGTTATATTATTGATTTTTAGGAATAGGGGTAGGGTTTTAGGGCTTTTGGTATTTTTGGTAGGGAGATTAGGTAGAAATGATATAGGAGGTGGTAAAGAGAAATGGGGAAAAAGTGGGGTGACAAGGATGACCTTGAAACAGCAAAGAAACCATAGTTCTACAAGCATTTTGACATTTTTAAAGCAAATATACATGAACCTCTCATTTCAACTTGATGACATTAAAACACATTTCCCATGCTCATTTTCTTTATCAAGCAAAATACTTTGATGATCAGAGGCCTACCTGCAATCATGAAGAAATTTGGGGTCATTTGGGAGTTTACTGGCGATTTTTGTAGATGAATTCCCAACAGGTCGCGCGCAGGTGCTGATAGGTCGCGCGCGCTCAATAGGTCGCACCAGTGTATTTTCCTAACTGGATGAACCCCCCTGATAGGTCGCGCGCGCTCAATAGGTCGCGCGCTTTTGCAGGAGGCTTTTGGAGGCCTTCCCAGTGTCAGAATTGGGTGCAGGATAGCTCGTTGGAAAGGTCTTTGAGTCTACCATCCAACCCAATTAGTATTTTTCAATTTTTAGTTCATTTTCCCTATCAAAAATCAAATCTCCCAAGACTGGTCAAAAAGTGCCAAATGAGGCTGCCTCAAGGAAGAGTGTTGTTGCAGTCAACTTTTGAATGCCTTCCTCAATCACAAATTGAGCTCATGATAGCTCATTGGAAAGCTCTTTATGTCTAGTTATCCTTTTACCCATCAATCAAATCATTTGGCCAACCAAGCTAGGAGAAAACTTGATTTTCCAAGGTCACTTCAGAGGTGTTTTTGATTCTCCTGAGGCAACGGTATTCTTGACATTTCTCTCAAACCATGACACTGTGCAAAAAGTGAAAGAGGTTTTTCTTCCTTGGCATGCTGTGGACAAAAAAATCTCTCATTTTTCCAAAATTCATCTTTGATTGCTCTGAAACATCTTTTGAGTGAAACTAATCCCGATGTGTGAAACAAGAAATTTCGTCGAAATTGAGCAAAATGAAGGGGATAGGGGGCTTCTAAATTCTTGGGGAAATTTTTGGGAGTGGAGAGGGATGTTAGGAAGTAGGGGAAAGTGTAATCTTAGAGATTGAGCGAGGGGAAGGGGTCCAAAAGGGCAAAACACAGGCCAAACCTAGAAAATTGCCAGGTTGTAGCTAGAAACTAGTGTTTGTGCAAAAATGAGGAATTTGGGGGACCTTAGTGATGGGAAGCATTTGATAAGGTACATGAAGGATAGGGGAAGGTGTATGAACATCTGGATACAAGTTTTGCTAATGATTTGACCATTCAAGAGAAATTAGCTTTCAAAACCCTAGGAGAGGGAAATGACCTTGCCTAGGCGCAACTGAAGCATGAACAAGGTGTAAAATGACTCATTAGACACTGACATGATAATGAAAACCCTATGAATGATGATAGACTCAGCTGAATGATGACATGGACCGAAATTTGGACAACTTTAGAAGGAGTGAAAGCAAACCCTAGACCTAATGCCTAGTGACCAAATTTTGCTTGAAGACTCACTGAAATGACAAAATTTGACCTTGACACTTCAAAATCACTTTGTAAGAGCACGTTTGATCACTGGAGGAAGGCTGGAAAGACTGACACTAACATTGGCTCCAATGGGGATGGTAGCTCCTTGGAGGTGCCAAGAACAGTAGATCTTTGGGAGAGCAGACCAGCGCCTTATCCATTGGGCAATGGAGTCAAAAACTCAAACTAAAATGCATGACTGAAAACTGATGACTCGGATGACACAAATTGACTCTTACTCAACTAAAAACTGACTCAATACTTAAACACAACCGACAAACTAGAAATTATGCTCAAAGTGGAGCTTATTCATCAAAACCTACTCTAACAGTTTCATTCATCACCTGATCAAGTGAAATGAAACAACCAATGCACCCAAGTAAGTATCCCGTCTGTTGGTTGAGTTCTCCACAAGTTATCGCTTATGAATAACAAGAGAGAACTACTGAAAGGCAACTCCCATGACAACTTAAAAACAGATCCGTTGAATGATATGGATTCACTATCCACCTCCAAAAACACTGCATAAGGATCTTGAAATTCAAGCACACTGGAACTTAGCTCATCCAATAGATTACTTCTCTTTTCCTCATACCATGAATGCAAACTTTGACCTGAGCCTTGTGACGAGAACTCTGTTGAAAATGAGAAAGAAACCGGCTGCCGGATCAAATTCATATCAGCACATGTTTCAAGCTCACCTGTAGTCAATGGAGAAAGACTTTGACTGCAAACCTCATCCAAAACATCAGCTATTGGATCATGAAAAACTTGAAAAGACTACTGTAATGTATCCATTGAAAATGTATGACATACTTCTAGCTGTTCATCTTTTTCTTGAGAGATTTGACAAAGATTCTGCCTTATAAAATGAAATGCTTCGAAACAAAAGGGTATAGAATCTTCCTGCATCATCAAATCATGTATTTTGTCTGCCACAGCTTCATCTGTAATCTGCCTTTCAGTTTCATTTGGTGGCTGCAAATCTGATGCTACAGGCTGCTCAAGAATTTTGTTATCTGTCTCATCCTCAACATTAACACTGAGAGATTGCTGATTTGTTATAGGCTGTTCATTTGAAGATTTACTATGCAATCTACCCTTCAAAAACTGAAATGATTCAAAACAGAATGGTACAGAGTCACCTTGAATCATTAAATCATGTGTGTCCACTTCCAAGTCTTCAGCTGCAACTTGACAATCAATGGCTTGCGGGGGTTGCAAATTTGAATATGAGAAGTCTTGAACAAAATTTTCATTGCTCTCAAGATGGTCCAAATCAAGACTTGTTGACATTTGATTTCCGATTGCATGGTAGTTATCTCTGATGAACTGAAACGAATCAAAAAAAAAGGCAAAGATCCTTCACTTACTTCAAACTTTGATGCACTTTCCTCGTCAATGTCATAGCTGATATGTGATGGCTGAACATTGTATCCAAGCTGTTGAAAATGAACTTTTTCCTCCCACAAACTATCTGTTGGTTCGTATGCAATAGTAACTTCTGTTTGGAGAACATAATCATCATCATACTGATCAAAACGAGGCAAATCATCAGTATAAAAGACATCATCAAGCATGCATGTCATATCAACAAATCTCTCTTCTCCAAGATGATTTACAAAACAATCATTATCAGATCTATGACAACTAGGATAAGAAACAAAATGTTTTGGATTAGCAACTTGTTCTTCTTCAATCAGCGAGCCATGATCTTCATAATCATTCCTTGTGTTGATCTTGTCCATCATCTCTTCTACTGCACTTACCAAAATATCAAGCTTTACCTCTAGAGATGTCGATTTTTCTGGATCTATGTTTTTCATCTCTTCTTCCTTCATCCTTGCCCTTCGGATCAACAAATGAGCCTCTACATTTACTACACTATTCTGCATCTCGTGAAGTGTTGCAATATCCCTTTCTCTCAGCTGAAACTCCATCTCCGGATCAAAGGCACCCGGATAGTGCAAGAGAGCAGATCTAGGAGGAGGCCTTATATCAACTGGCATTGAATAATAAACTTGGTTAAATCTGGCCGAAAACTGTTGTACTGTCTCCCCTGGCAATCTTTTCAGCTGGTTATACTCTTCTACAATCAAGAAAAGGTTCTGCCCGATCATCCACCTGTCGAGAAAAACTTTGACGAACTGCTGGAAATCTGAGATGCTCGCATCAGGCAGGGCTTTGAACCAACTCTTCACTTTAGCTTGCAAAGAAAGAGCAAAAAGCCTTATACTAACATCTTCTTCATCAACTTCAAAAAGATCTAGAAAATTCTCAACATTCTGCACATGTTGCTCAGCATTGACATTCTTACTTTCACCATCAAACCTCGGCAAGTATAGATCATAGTTTTTGGGGAAAGCATGGAGAACAGAAGGTAAAACAAGAGGTTTATACCGATCTGGAATTTTACAAGGTGTATGGGTATGTACAACAAGTATAGAATCAGTCTTGGTCTTTTGAGGTTCCTCAATCTGAAGATGGTCGTCACATTCGGAAAAATGAACCTGATCAAGCTCAAAGGCATGCAAATCTTTGGTATTCACAATCTTCAGAGGGAAAGAATCAACTGCAGGCCTGGGATCTTTTCTCAAGCATAGTATACTTTGCAACACAGTCTTGACATTCTTGGGAAAAGAGAAGAAATAATTTAAAACAAAGAACAAAATGTCTTGGATGAAATTCCAACTTGAATACCTGATATGTTCATATTGTCCTTTCATGTTTTTGCTGCTCGGGATCATCCTCCAGTGGAGTCTTTGGATCTGATCTCGAAAATGATTTAGAGTCGCCAAGTGAATGATTTCAGCCTTTCAAGTGTCTGATCGTTGTTCACCATCAACAATCAGATCTGAACTTGATACATGTACTGGGGTAAAATGCAAATGAAGTGTTGTATTCACAAGCTCACGGAGATTGACTGAAGCGTTTATCTACTTCCGCTTATGCAAAGCAAAAGCGTTTCGAAGGCTACCTGGCATAACTTCAGGCTCCGTCTGAGACTTATGAAACAAACACATCAATCCACAAAAAAGTTTGTTCTCCCCAGTATGGTCGCCAATATGTTAGCGCTTGAAATTTCACCTCAGGCTGAAAAAGGTAAACTCCAAGGCAACATCAAACCACTTAGCCTCGTAGCTAGCCCTACGGGGCAGGAGAGGGCTCTCTCCGGTCTATCTCGATAGGGATCTTCAATGGGCGAGATAACCAATAAGGAAACACTGATTTTAGGCTAGTAAACTGATAAAAGAGTTTGTTTTGGGATTTTTTGGATTTTGGTGGAAAATCGGGAAAGGCAATTTTGGGTGCGGGGATTGGACACAGTTTTTGCAGGGGTTTCTTTGGGGCAAGGTAGGAGACTGTATTGATGCCTTTAAATTAAGTGAATGGGTAGGAATGACCGGTGAGTAGCTAAGGAGAGCAAGCAATCACCTTGAGTTCTCCTTAAACAGATGAAAACATTGATATTAAGCAAATTTAAAAGCAGAGCATGGACATCATGAATTCTACTTTAACACTTCATTTGCCTAATTTCAGAAGAAAAAGAAAGAGGATGATTTCACATAACACACTTACAAGTACAAATAGAAGCACACCATCAATACATGTAACCACAGGAATCCCAAAAAGGACTGCAAAACCCTGGTCTTTCTTCCTTTGCCAAAATTGCAGAGATACAATGAGTAATACAATA
This sequence comes from Pinus tabuliformis, assembly GCA_031772625.1. Classification (NCBI taxonomy): domain Eukaryota; kingdom Viridiplantae; phylum Streptophyta; class Pinopsida; order Pinales; family Pinaceae; genus Pinus; species Pinus tabuliformis. Next base: position 619,960,156 of record CM062812.1, on the reverse strand, counting down.
GAAGCTTTCTCCCTCAAGAGTCCAACCATGAAAATGACCAAGAAAGTACATAATATAGGCAATCTAACATCTTTCCTTGCCTCTAGGGGTCGAGCTCATCCTTCTAGGAGCTGTTTCAACCAATTCTAAACTAAGCACTAAAATCTAGGCAGTCAAAACAACTTGCCTCTATAAGCTAGGAAACCAATTCATTCATTAAATGTTTGCTATTTCATGAATGAATTTTCTAGAATAGGTAAATAAGTTTCATATCAACATGAAAATACATTAATTACATCAAAGAGGGTGAAAAATCCCATCCCAAGTCAAAACTGGCCAAAGCTGGGCGAATTCCTGAGCTGTAGGTGAAAAATTATGAAAATTGCCTGATAGGTCGCGCCCTAATCCTGATAGGTCGCGCTTCTTTGGAGCTCCATTTGAGGCACTTCCAGGTGTCCAAATGAGGCAAAAGTGGGCTTGTTGGAAAGGTCTAGATGACTACTTTCCAACCCAACTGGAATTTCTGAATTTGGTGGCCATTTGCCCCTCCAAACTTGCAATCTCCCAAGACTGCTCCCTGTTTGTCAAAAAGGTGGCAGAAAGTCAATTTTTGCATGTTTTTTTACCCTCTGGAGGCTCAAAACTTGATGAAATCTCTTGGTAATTGCTGAGCAGGTGTATCTTTGCATGAAAAATCCAGAAATGCTGAGTTTTTGCAAAGTGAAGTTGCCCATCGGATAGGTCGCGCGCGGCGCGCGACCTATCAAGGTGAAAAACCTGTTTTTTGCCCAAAAATTCATAAAAGACCAAAAATGCTCAAAATTTTTTGATATTTGTGCTGTAGTGAGGTCATTTAATATCATGCTCCTTCAAGGAAGCCTCAGCCAAGATGTGGAGGGGACCGGGCCTTCTCCGTCGTTTTAGTGCCTTGGCCAACCGCCCTTGAATCACCCTCATTTTCGCCTTGCATATGTGCATTCGGGCCCAATAGTGATTTTTCATATTCCTGAGCAGGTCCTTATCTTTGTTGGCCTTAGCCAGCAACCTCTCCAAATGAGCATTGACCCGGAGAAACATAGCCTCTCGAGAGATAAAATCCTCCCATGGGATACCCTGCTGTTTTGACTGTTTAAATGCTGCTCCAAGGGGACAAATAACACAAGGGAGATGTTAGGGAAGGGAGACTTCTAGGGGAATTAGGGAAAATACATGAAAGAGGGAATTAAGGAAAGGAATCATGACATATACAACATCATATCATTATCATTGCAAAGGTTTTATGGGAAGTTGAGTTTAGGGTTATATTATTGATTTTTAGGAATAGGGGTAGGGTTTTAGGGCTTTTGGTATTTTTGGTAGGGAGATTAGGTAGAAATGATATAGGAGGTGGTAAAGAGAAATGGGGAAAAAGTGGGGTGACAAGGATGACCTTGAAACAGCAAAGAAACCATAGTTCTACAAGCATTTTGACATTTTTAAAGCAAATATACATGAACCTCTCATTTCAACTTGATGACATTAAAACACATTTCCCATGCTCATTTTCTTTATCAAGCAAAATACTTTGATGATCAGAGGCCTACCTGCAATCATGAAGAAATTTGGGGTCGTTTGGGAGTTTACTGGCGATTTTTGTAGATGAATTCCCAACAGGTCACCCGCAGGTGCTGATAGGTCGCGCGCGCTCAATAGGTCGCGCCAGTGTATTTTCCTAACTGGATGAACCCCCCTGATAGGTCGCGCGCGCTCAATAGGTCGCGCGCTTTTGCAGGAGGCTTTTGGAGGCCTTCCCAGTGTCAGAATTGGGTGCAGGATAGCTCGTTGGAAAGGTCTTTGAGTCTACTTTCCAACCCAGCTAAAATTTTTCAATTTGGAGTTCATTTGCCCGGTCAAAAATCAAATCTCCCAAGACTAGTAAAAAAGTGCCAAATGAGGCTGCCTCAAGGAAGAGTGTTGTTGCAGTCAACTTTTGAATGCCTTCCTCAACCCCAAATTGAGCTCATGATAGCTCATTGGAAAGATCTTTATGTCTAGTTATCATTTTACCCATCAAGCAAATCATTTGGCCAACCAAGCTAGGAGAAAACTTGATTTTCCAAGGTCACTTCAGAGGTGTTTTTGATTCTCCTGAGGCGACGGTATTCTTGACATTTCTCTCAAACCATGACACCTGTGCAAAAAGTGAAAGAGGTTTTTCTTCCTTGGCATTTTGTGGACAAAAAATTCTCTGATTTTTCCCAAATTCATCTTTGATTGCTCTGAAACATCTTTTGAGTGAAACTAATCTCGATGTGTGAAAATGGGAATTTCGTCGAAATGGAGCGAAATGAAGGGGATAGGGGGCTTCTAAATTCTTGGGGAAATTTTTGGGAGTGGGGAGGGATGTTAGGAAGCAGGGGAAAGTGGAATCTTAGAGATTGAGCGAGGGGAAGGGGTCCAAAAGGGCAAAACACAGGCCAAACCTAGAAAATTGCCAGGTTGTCGCTAGAAACTAGGGTTTATGCAAAAATGAGGAATTTGGGGGACCTTAGTGATGGGAAGCATTTGATAAGGTATATGAAGGATAGGGGAAGGTGTATGAACATCTGGATACAAGTTTTGCTAATGATTTGACCATTCAAGAGAAATTAGCTTTCAAAACCCTAGGAGAGGGAAATGACCTTGCCTAGGCGCAACTGAAGCATGAACAAGGTGTAAAATGACTCATTAGACACTGACATGATAATGAAAACCCTATGAATGATGACAGACTCAGCTGAATGATGACATGGACCGACATTTGGACAACTTTAGAAGGAGTGAAAGCAAACCCTAGACCTAATGCCTAGTGACCAAATTTTGCTTGAAGACTCACTGAAATGACAAAATTTAACCTTGACACTTCAAAATCACTTTGTAAGAGCACGTTTGATCACTGGAGGACGGCTGGAAAGACTGACACTAACATTGGCTCCAATGGGGATGGTAGCTCCTTGGAGGTGCCAAGAACAACAGATCTTTGGGAGAGCAGACCAGCGCCTTATCCATTGGGCAATGGAGTCAAAAACTCAAACTAAAATGCATGACGGAAAACTGATGACTCAGATGACACAAATTGACTCCTACTCAACTAAAAACTGACTCAATACTTAAACACAACCGACAAACTAGAAATTATGCTCAAAGTGGAGCTTATTCATCAAAACCTACTCTAACAGTTTCATTCATCACCTGATCAAGTGAAATGAAGCAACCAATGCAACCAAGTAAGTATCCCGTCTGCTGGTTGAATTCTCCACAAGTTATCGATTATGAATAACAAGAGAGAACTACTGAAAGGCAACTCCCATGACAACTTAAAAACAGATCCGTTGAATGATATGGATTCACTATCCACCTCCAAAAACACTGCATAAGGATCTTGAAATTCAAGCACACTGGAACTTAGCTCATCCAATAGATTACTTCTCTTTTCCTCATACCATGAATGCAAACTTTGACCTGAGCCTTGTGACGAGAACTCTGTTGAAAATGAGAAAGAAACCGACTGCCGGATCAAATTCATATCAGCACATGTTTCAAGCTCACCTGTAGTCAATGGAGAAAGACTTTGACTGCAAACCTCATCCAAAACATCAGCTATTGGATCATGAAAAACTTGAAAAGACTGCTGTACTGTATCCATTGAAAATGTATGACATCCTTCTAGTTGTTCATCTTTTTCTTGAGAGATTTGACAAAGATTTTGCCTTATAAAATGAAATGCTTCGAAACAAAAGGGTATAGAATCTTCCTGCATCATCAAATCATGTATTTTGTCTACCACAGCTTCATCTGTAATCTGCCTTTCAATTTCTTTTGGTGGCTGCAAATCTGATGCTACAGGCTGCTCAAGAATTTTGTTATCTGTCTCATCCTCAACATTAACACTGAGAGATTGCTGATTTGTTATAGGCTGTTCATTTGAAGATTTACTATGCAATCTACCCTTCAAAAACTGAAATGATTCAAAACATAATGGTACAGAGTCACCTTGAATCATTAAATCATGTGTGTCCACTTCCAAGTCTTCAGCTGCAACTTGACAATCAATGGCTTTCGGGGGTTGCAAATTTGAATATGAGAAGTCTTGAACAAAATTTTCATTGCTCTCAAGATGGTCCAAATCAAGACTTGTTGACATTTGATTTCCGATTGCATGGTAGTTATCTCTGATGAACTGAAACGAATCAAAACAAAAAGGCAAAGATCCTTCACTTACTTCAAACTTTGATGCACTTTCCTCGTCAATGTCATAGCTGATATGTGATGGCTGAACATTGTATTCAAGCTGCTGAAAATGAACTTTTTCCTCCCACAAACTAGCTGTTGGTTCGTATGCAATAGTAGCTTCTGTTTGGAGAACATAATCATCATCATACTGATCAAAACGAGGCAAATCATCAGTATAAAAGACATCATCAAGCATGCATGTCATATCAACAGATCTCTCTTCTCCAAGATGATTTACAAAACAATCATTATCAGATCTATGACAACTAGGATAAGAAACAAAATGTTTTGGATCAACAACTTGTTCTTCTTCAATCAGCGAGCCATGAGCTTCATAATCATTCCTTGTGTTGATCTTGTCCATCATCTCTTCTACTACACTTACCAAAATATCAAGCTTTACCTCTAGAGATGTCGATTTTTCCGGATCTATGTTTTTCATCTCTTCTTCCTTCATCCTTGCCCTTCGGATCAACAAATGAGCCTCTACATTTACTGCACTGTTCTGCATCTCGTGAAGTGTTGCAATATCCCTTTCTCTCAGCTGAAACTCCATCTCCGGATCAAAGGCACCCGGATAGTGCAAGAGAGCAGATCTAGGAGGAGGCCTTATATCAACTGGCATTGAATAATAAACTTGGTTAAATCTGGCCGAAAACTGTTGTACTATCTCCCTTGGCAATCTTTTCAGCTGGTTATACTCTTCTACAATCAAGAAAAGGTTCTGCCCGATCATCCACTTGTCGAGAAAAACTTTGACGAACTGCTGGAAATCTGAGATGCTCGCATCAGGCAGGGCTTTGAACCAACTCTTCACTTTAGCTTGCAAAGAAAGAGCAAAAAGCCTTATACTAACATCTTCTTCATCAACTTCAAAAAGATCTAGAAAATTCTCAACATTCTGTACATGTTGCTCAGCATTGACATTCTTACTTTCACCATCAAACCTCGGCAAGTATAGATCATAGTTTTTGGGGAAAGCATGGAGAACAGAAGGTAAAACAAGAGGTTTATACCGATCTGGAATTTTACAAGGTGTATGGGTATGTACAACAAGTATAGAATCAGTCTTGGTCTTTTGAGGTTCCTCAATCTGAAGATGGTCGTCACATTCGGAAAAAGGAACCTGATCAAGCCCAAAGGCATGCAAATCTTTGGTATTCACAATCTTCAGAGGGAAAGAATCAACTGCAGGCCTGGAATCTTTTCTCAAGCATAGTATACTTTGCAACACAGTCTTGACATTCTTGGGAAAAGAGAAGAAATAATTTAAAACAAAGAACAAAATGTCTTGGATGAAATTCCAACTTGAATACCTGATATGTTCATATTGTCCTTTCATGTTTTTGCTGGTCGGGATCATCCTCCAGTGGAGTCTTTGGATCTGATCTCGAAAATGATTTAGAGTCGCCAAGTGAATGATTTCAGCCTCTCAAGTGTCTGATCGTTGTTCACCATCAACAATCAGATCTGAACTTGATACATGTACTGGGGTAAAATGCAAATGAAGTGTTGTATTCACAAGCTCACGGAGATTGACTGAAGCAGCGTTTATCTACTTCCGCTTATGCAAAGCAAAAGCATTTCGAAGGCTACCTGGCATAACTTCAGGCTCCGTTTGAGACTTATGAAACAAACACATCAATCCACAAACAAGTTTGTTCTCCCCAGTATGGTCGCCAATATGTTAGCGCTTGAAATTTCACCTCAGGCTGAAAAAGGTAAACTCCAAGGCAACATCAAACCACTTAGCCTCGTAGCTAGCCCTACGGGGCAGGAGAGGGCTCTCTCCGGTCTATCTCGATAGGGATCTTCAACGGGTGAGATAACCAATAAGGAAACACTGATTTTAGGCTAGTAAACTGATAAAAGAGTTTGTTTTGGGATTTTTTGGATTTTGGTGGAAAATCGGGGAAAGGCAATTTTGGGTGCGGGGATCGGACATAGTTTTTGCAGGGGTTTCTTTGGGGCAAGGTAGGAGACTGTATTGATGCCTTTAAATTAAGTGAATGGGTAGGAATGACCGGTGAGGAGCTAAGGAGAGCAAGCAATCACCTTGAGTTCTCCTTAAACAGATGAAAACATTGATATTAAGCAAATTTAAAAGCAGAGCATGGACATCATGAATTCTACTTTAACACTTCATTTGCCTAATTTCAGAAGAAAAAGAAAGAGGATGATTTCACATAACACACTTACAAGTACAAAGAGAATCACACCATCAATACATGTAACCACAGGAATCCCAAAAAGGACTGCAAAACCCTGGTCTTTCTTCCTTTGCCAAAATTGCAGAGATACAATGAGTAATACAATAGAAGCTTTCTCCCTCAAGAGTCCAACCATGAAAATGACCAAGAAAGTACATAATATAGGCAATCTAACATCTTTCCTTGCCTCTAGGGGTTGAGCTCATCCTTTTAGGAGTTGTTTCAACCAATTCTAAACTAAGCACTAAAATCTAGGGAGTCAAAACAACTTGCCTCTATAAGCTAGGAAACCAATTCATTCATTAAATGTTTGCTATTTCATGAATGAATCTTCTAGAATAGGTAAATAAGTGTCATATCAACATGAAAATACATTAATTACATCAAAGAGGGTGAAAAATCCCATCCCAAGTCAAAACTGGCCAAAGCTGGGCGAATTCCTGAGCTGTAGGTGAAAAATTATGAAAATTGCCTGATAGGTCGCGCTTCTTTGGAGCTCCGTTTGAGGCACTTCCAGGTGTCCAAATGAGGCAAAAGTGGGCTTGTTGGAAAGGTCTGGATGTCTACTTTCCAACCCAACTAGAATTTCTGAATTTGGTGGCCATTTTCCCCTCCAAAATTGCAATCTCCCAAGACTGCTCCCTGTTTGTCAAAAAGGTGGCAGAAAGTCAATTTTTGCATGTTTTTTGACCTTCTGGAGGCTCAAAACTTGATGAAATCTCTTGGTAATTGCTGAGCAGGTGTATCTTTGCATGAAAAATCCAGAAATGCTGAGTTTTTGCAAAATGAAGTTGCCCATCGGATAGGTCGCGCGCGGCGCGCGACCTATCAAGGTGAAAAACCTGTTTTTTGCCCAAAAATTCATAAAAGACCAAAAATGCTCAATTTTTTTTGATATTTGTGCTGTAGTGAGGTCATTTAATATCATGCTCCTTCAAGGAAGCCTCAGCCAAGATGTGGAGGGGACCGGCCTTCTCCGTCGTTTCAGTGCCTTGGCCAACCGCCCTTGAATCACCCTCATTTTCGCCTTGCATACGTGCATTCGGGCCCAATAGTGGTTTTTCATATTCCTGAGCAGGTCCTTATCTTTGTTGGCCTTAGCCAGCAGCCTCTCCAAATGAGCATTGACCCGAAGAAACATAGCCTATCGAGAGATAAAATCCTCCCATGGGATACCCTGCTGTTTTGACTGTTTAAATGTTGCTCCAAGGGGACAAATAACACAAGGAAGATGTTAGGGAAGGGAGACTTCTAGGGGAATTAGGGAAAATACATGAAAGAGGGAATTAAGGAAAGGAATCATGACATATACAACATCATATCATTATCATTGCAAAGGTTTTATGGGAAGTTGAGTTTAGGGTTATATTATTGATTTCTAGGAATAGGGGTAGGGTTTTAGGGCTTTTGGTATTTTTGGTAGGGAGATTAGGTAGAAATGATATAGGAGGTGGTAAAGAGAAATGGGGAAAAAGTGGGGTGACAAGGATGACCTTGAAACAGCAAAGAAACCATAGTTCTACAAGCATTTTGACATTTTTAAAGCAAATATACATGAACCTCTCATTTCAACTTGATGACATTAAAACACATTTCCCATGCTCATTTTCTTTATCAAGCAAAATACTTTGATGATCAGAGGCCTACCTGCAATCTTGAAGAAATTTGGGGTCGTTTGGGAGTTTACTGGCGATTTTTGTAGATGAATTCCCAACAGGTCGCCCGCAGGTGCTGATAGGTCGCGCGCGCTCAATAGGTCACGCCAGTGTATTTTCCTAACTGGATGAACCCCCCTGATAGGTCGCGCGCGCTTTTGAAGGAGGCTTTTGGAGGTCTTCCTAGTGTCAGAATCGGGTGCAGGATAGCTCGTTGGAAAGGTATTTGAGTCTATTTTCCAGCCCAACTGGAATTTTTCAATTTGGAGTTCATTTTCCCTATCAAAGATCAACTCGCCCAAGACTGGTCAAAAAGTGCCAAATGAGGCTGCCTCAAGGAAGAGTGCTGTTGCAGTCAACTTTTGAATGCCTTGCTCAACCCCAAATTGAGCTCATGATAACTCATTGGAAATCTCTTTGTGTATAGTTATCATTTTACCCATCAAGCAAATCATTTGGCCAACCAAGCTAGGAGAAAACTTGATTTTCCAAGGTCACTTCAGAGGTGTTTTTGATTCTCCTGAGGCAACGGTATTCTTTACATTTCTCTCAAACCATGACACCTGTGCAAAAAGTGAAAGAGGTTTTTCTTCATTGGCTTGTTGTGGATAAAAACCTCTTTCATTTTTCCCAAATTCATCTTTTATTGCTCTGAAACATCTTTTGAGTGAAACTAATCCCGATGTGTGAAACAAGGAATTTTGTCGAAATGGAGCGAAATGAAGGGGATAGGGGGCTTCTAAATTCTTGGGGAAATTTTTGGGAGTGGGGAGGGATGTTAGGAAGCAGGGGAAAGTGGAATCTCAGAGATTGAGCGAGGGGAAGGGGTCCAAAAGGGCAAAACACAGGCCAAACTTAGAAAATTGCCAGGTTGTAGCTAGAAACTAGGGTTTGTGCAAAAATGAGGAATTTGGGGGACCTTAGTGATGGGAAGCATTTGATAAGGTATATGAAGGATAGGGGAAGGTGTATGAACATCTGGATACAAGTTTTGCTAATGATTTGACCATTCAAGAGAAATTAGCTTTCAAAACCCTAGGAGAGGGAAATGACCTTGCCTAGGCGCAACTGAAGCATGAACAAGGTGTAAAATGACTCATTAGACACTGACATGATAATGAAAACCCTATGAATGATGATAGACTCAGCTGAATTGATGACACGGACCGACATTTGGACAACTTTAGAAGGAGTGAAAGCAGACCCTAGACCTAATGCCTAGTGACCAAATTTTGCTTGAAGACTCACTGAAATGACAAAATTTGACCTTGACACTTCAAAATCACTTTGTAAGAGCACGTTTGATCACTGGAGGAAGGCTGGAAAGACTGACAATAACAAATTATTGGGTAGGAAAATCGATTTCCAGAAGCATAGTGTAGGAAAAGTTTGATTTGCCTAGAGAAACATTCCAGCAGACAGTAAGGTTGTCGGGAAGCAGTTCCAGTGAGTAGTTAAGTTGATTCCTTGAGCAAATTTGGGTGCAAAATATTTGCAATAGTTGATTTGCGTAGGGGTAGGAAGAGAAAATCACACTGAAGAGGAAATTTCTAGAAATTCTCAGAGGGTTTCCAGTTCCAGTTTTCAGGAGGAGATCTAAGATTTTTAGTTACAACAGGCCGAGTGAGTTTTTCAAAATAGCTAGTTTGAGTTGTCGAGGTTACGATTCGTGTACCAGTTCTCGGAGAAGGACATCTAGAAGGTAGAGTGATTAGTATCCGTGAGCAGTTGAAGGAAGTATATTAACTAGACAAGGAAATTCGGAGCTAGATCTGTGCATTTCCATAGGGAAGTGTGAGTAGCAGAGGGTAGACCAAGTAGTAAGGACAAGGGGATTTCCATATCCAGTCTCCAATTTATTTGTGTTTCACGGGATAGCTGCAGAAGGACTCAGAGATTAGGATAGACTTGACAAAACTTCTTACTTTTGTGTCTAGGAGACCAAGATGATATTCTTGTTGGATGAGCATGTTTTGAAGGAGTTCATAACAACAATTGTTGATGAACTGACAAATCCTATCCAATATCTTGAATACAAGAAGGAGATGGCCAAATCTAAGAGGATGGTCCTAGACAGGGTTCGAGATCATATCATCCCACATATTGCAGAGAAGAATACGGTAAAGGACACATGGGAGGTTCTTGTGAATCTATACCAAGATCCATCAAAGAATTGTAAAATGATTCTCAAGGAGAAGCTGAGGACCACAAAGATGTAAAAGGGTGAGAATGTAACTTCCTATCTCACTAGAGTTCAGAATGTCCATGATGAGCTAGCAGTTGTAGGACACAAGCATAATGACAAAGAGCTTGTGGAGTTGCTATAAACAATTTTTCCAAGGAGTGGGAAACTTTCGTTCAGTGAGTTACTAGATAATATAAATTGCTAGATTGGGAATGCTTGTGGAGTGACTTTACTCAAGAGGATCTAAGGCTCAGTCTTGTCGAGGGTACTACCAGTAGTAGTAAGGGAAAAAAGGTTTAGAAGGAAGAGGATAATGTAGCCCTTTCCAGTAAGGGAAAGGTGAAGAAAGGCCCTAACTAGGGATACAACTGAAATGCTTCGGATGTGGTGAGTTTGGTCACTATGTCACCTAGTGTCCCAAAAGGAAGAAGGAAAAGAAGGGGCAACAACAGACAACAACTTTGACAAGAAATATGAGTTGACCTCCAGGTTGGAGGAGTTTGCATTGATAGAGGCTATACCTCCAGATGGAGGAGGAGCGTGATACTTCAGAGTTGCAGGATTGGGCAGGGTCCATGGAAGCACAAAATTGGACAAGTGTTTCCTCATGGATCATTACCTTAGTTACGAGGGCCCAAAATATTCAGTAGTAAGAGGATCGAGATGTCAGAAAGGCACAGACAGATCTTGAGAGGCAGTACATAACTAGTTGCAGTCAAATACTAAAGGGGTGTAGAGATAGGCGGGTGAAGCTAGATACTCAATAGACAGAACAAATATAGTTGCAACTAGAGACTCAAGGGACCGTTGCAGTGATAGTAGATTAGTTCTCAGTTGCAGTATTTGTAGTATCAACAACAACATGAGATCATATGCAGTGCACACAGTGTTGGTAGTAGTGCGGAGAGGCACAATGCAATGTCAACAACAACGCATATGCAGGATGGTTCAACTACATGGTTACCAAGTGAATTAGAGTATGCGACGTAGATTGGCAGATAGTGATAATATGTTGCATATGTCAGACATTGACAGTGTGGTTTGACTACAGAGGAGAGATGTTGGGGAAATAGAACAACTTCCTCGCGAAGAGGGAGTGTTCGTTTTTTTATTGATTTGGTAACATCAGACATGTGTTCTAGTCTCAATTTGTGTTTAAGAGGCTAAGGAACACGAGATCTCCAAAACCTAGAAAAGGTTTCATGAGATATGCTTGCAAAACACCTTAATTAAATTAGTTAGCCATCATTTAAATATTTCTTAAGTCTAACCTAGGAAAAGTGGTTAATTAAAGGGAATTAAATAAGGAGATCGACTTATGCTCTAAAGACTTCCAAAAAATGACTTGGATAAATTCTAAGATGATCTTAGCCATCGATAAGGATCTAATCGTGTTCGTTGAAGATCCGACGAGAGATTATAAAAGCAAGTTGTTGGGATGGAGAAAGACACAAGAGAGGAGAAAGTTACCTTGGCAGATCGAGCTATCTGGTTACAATGATTCAACAAGGAAGAAAGTTGGAACTAGAGAAGAAGAGAATCTGAGTGATTGAGGGAGAAACATAGGAGAATTCTAGATATTTTCCCAGAAGTTTTCCAGTGTTAGAGAGGTAAGAAAAGGGAAGTTGAAATTATTCTGCAAAGAGGTCGAGCAACCAGTGTGAGTTCCAAAAAGAGGGTCGGTTCAGTTGCTAAAGGTCGAGAGATCACTCGAAAAGTAGAGCCAGCCATTTCCAGAGGTAGAGGGAGGTTGGACAACTTAGTTATAGCTGAGTAGCAGGCCATACAAATTTCCCAGGGCAGGAAGTGCGAATTCCAGGCAGGTCAAGTTGCTAATGATAGGGTTCGGGCAGGAAAAGGGAGGTCGAATTTGATTGTAGAAGGGAGAAAGTTTCTCTAGTTGATTTTTCCAGATTATTTTTGGAAGATTTCTATTTGGGCATTCAGTTGTAATAATTTCCAAATTGTTGCATAATAAAATAAACCTTCATCTGCGACACTGATTTTCCTTTCGAGGTTTTTTCGGGGACGTTAGAACAAAAATTATTGTGTCGATTTTATGTGTGTGCATTTATTTCTCACTTACAAATTTTATTTTCTGCAACATATATTTATGGTGAAGATTGCAATTGTGAATTATTCTTTAATTGTTGTAAATGATTAAACTACTAACAATTAGGATAATAATATCCAGTAATTGCAATCAACGATTTTTCTCAGATTAATATTTAGCTCTCCACAATGAATGTTTGTTTATTTGAAGGAGAGGAATTCTTTTAGACAATTCCATCAAAGAAAAAGGTAAAGCGCACTTAGGCTTGGAACACCTCATCACAAGCTTAACACTAAATGTGTAATGAAATCCTTTCTATTGTTATAAGCTCCTAATAAGTAGTTGTCATCTAATTTCTTATTAGAAAATAACAAACAATATTAATTGAAAGAAAGCTTTCATTAATCTACATCTTTCACTCTAAATTAGGGGTACCGAATAATCACTATTGAGATGAATGTCAAATGATATCACAAAAATGATAAACACTTTTATAGTATCGAAACTTAAATCAAAGTTGTCACTACATATTTAGGGACCATGCTTGCTACCACATAGTCACTAAATTTCCTTTTAAAACTAATGTAACATCCTATTCATTAAATTTCCTTTTTAAATTGCAAAACATTTTTCTCCTTAAGTGGAAAAAATGTTTTAGATTAACCACATACCTCCATCATTAAATTTCCTTTTTAAATTGCAAAACATTTTTCTCCTTAAGTGGAAAAAATGTTTTAGATTAACCACATACCTCCAACTTGATTTGACGTTTACTAACAATTTGGTTTTTATAAATGATATCTTTAATAATTTCCAAACCATTAAAACATTTTTTTCTTTTCTTTTAAAACACAATATCTTACTATTCATTACTGAATCAAAGATATTTACATAATGTTTGTTCAGCTAGGAGAACAACAACCTAGAATACTACCATACCGCATAAGTTGCCAGCCAAAACCTGAAAATTCTATACAACTATGAATCCAAGACTTCAAAAAAAGAGGATCCAAACATAAGCTGAGATTGCCGATACAAAACTAAGTCCAACAAAGGTAAAGAATACTACAAAACCTAAAGACCTCTGCCAATCTACAAATCCACCTTTGCAAATATGGACACCAAATGCTTAAACTTCATGGAAAATTAAAACAGCTGATAGAAACCAACGTGAAGACTTTCTCTGAAGAACCATTCTTCCAGGTGAATAGTCCTAGGCTGCATTTGAAGTCCCTTTTTTTACAGAGTCCGCCTGAACGTTGAATCCTCTATAGTGTTTGTTTTTTGCTCGGACATGAGGGAGTTTATAGTGGTTAATGCTACAGGACAAAGAGGAGACACACTAATTGTCAAATAATTGATTTGAAAATAATGAAAATTTACCTATTTAGACTAAATCACTATGTTTAAGAGCATCAAAGTTAAAATCAGAATATAAGAAATATTTAAGATGAGGATTAGAATAGCAAATTAAATATGAGAAATTATGATTAATCTTAAATTACTTCAATTCATTATAATAAGTTTATTATATTATTTTGTAGGATTTGAACCTTTTTGTAGAAAATGACAATCATTTTTCTCAATAATTTAAAGTAAGGTTAATTGAATTTAAATATTGCTACAATCTAGTATGGGGCATATGTTGTAGTGGGTGTGAATGAGTATAAACATTTAAATGTTAAGTTAATATGGTGGAGATGTTGTAGTGGTTGTAAATGAATGTAAACATTTGAATATCAACTTAATTGGAGAGATGTTGTATTAAATCAAATATAATAATAATGATGATGATGATGATGCCAACTCACTTTAAAAACAATACAAAATAAAAACAATAAATATATTTGATTCAATTTATTATATTGTTATATTGCAATTTTGTTTGTTTGCGCCGAGCACTTTGCAAAATATGGCATTTAAAAATACTTATATTAACAAATTTAAAAATAGTAATAACAAAAATAATTTAATGTCGGTCATAAATAGAATACTTCAATTTCTACCTTACTTTTGCATACTTTATATAGAGAGATAAAATAATTGAAAGTAAAAAAAAATAAAAAATTGCTTTGTATGAGGGAGATATGTAATTTCTTCACAACTTACTATCGAGTTAAAAAATGACATGTAAAATTAATATTATTCATATTACATGAGTTGTAATTTATTTTATATGTTCAATTTTGATGGTAATATTTAAAACCAAAAAAATATTAATAAAAAAAAGTTAGTGTCAACCATAAATAAAATATTTCAATGTCCATACTAAATAACATAATTTTATATCAACTTTTTTTAAAGAAAAATAAAGTAATTTAAATTATTTTTTTCCTTATATTTTAACTTTTCATTGTGATGAAGATATGTGATTGATTTCATTCTTAATATGGATTTGATATTTAACATGTAAAAGATATTAATAATAGAAATAAGCTTAGTGTGTGTTATAAATTACATATTTCAATATGCAAGTTGAGTAATAGATTTTAACATCAAATATATATAGAGAGAAATAAAAATAAAGTTCTTATTCCATTAATAGGCGTTTTCCAATTTAACATATAAAATAAATTTGTAATTTCTTCAATATTCAATATGGAGTTGATATGCCCCGGATGCGGGTGATCTGTAATGCATTAACTGTGATGGGACGGAGGAGGGCGCAGCATGGAAGGCACCTGTCCAACATGCTCGCCGGACAGAATATCATGTGGGAGGTTATGAACCCGCAGGTGGTTACATAATGGTAGCTATTTTGTTTGGTCTCGGCATTAAATCACTGTCCAATTTCGCTGCACTGGAGGATCTCTGCCTGCAACGATCTTGATTGCCATAGTAATGGTGGGTGAGGACCGAGGGGGTGGCACTCACGTATTTAATAGCTTCAGCTTCAGCAACATGCTACTGTGTTTCATTCTGCTTGGGACGATTCAAAGTTCTGATACAAATTGGGCTTGGGGGGGGGGGGGTCATGCTCTGGTTACTGTCTTCGGATTGCGCCTGAGGCAGTGGAAGCACAACCACTCTCCATAGGGCACACAGTGCGTAATTTCCCCTTAGCTGCTGGCGGAAACCTCTGTGGTGTTCGTGGAATTCTCATTGCTGGTCGTGGAATTTCCACTGAAGGAGATTTCAACTTTGCTGTTCGAGCTTTTCTGTCCGCTATGTCGAGACACCGCCAGCGCATGCTCAGCCGCAGAGGCTCCGGCCGGGGCAATCCTTCTCGCCCTTCTGCTGGGTCTGGCTCCATGGGGCAGGCTCCTCCTCCTCTAGGAACAGAGAGCATTCTGAGACCAAGTCAATACCTGGACCCAAGCTCCCCAGACTCCTCCAATTCGCCGTCCTTTAGCACAGCTATATTCTCGTTCAATTGTTCTCTCAATCGCCCTCGGATTACGGCTCATGTCTTTGTTCTCTTCTTAGAAGAAGCCCAAGAAGAGGACGAGCCCAGTGCCCCTTTGCCTCACATTGAGGAATATCAAAATCCCAACTCTCCAAGGCCTTCTACTGATATGCAACACGGGACATCTCAGCCAGCCAGTGCCGTCAATATAGTGCCAGTTGCTCATGCTCAGCCGGACAGGTAGGAACAGGAAGAGGGATGGTGCAGGATTGTGGAGGAGCCACCCGACGAGTAAACTTGTGTTTCAGCTGTCCATCGGTTTTTGAGGCCCAGTGGAAAGGAGGAAAAGGTTCTTTTTGGCTCTGTTTGTCAAATTCTATCTATGTTCTTGTGTCGGGTCTATTGTCTAGTTTCTGTTGTGTTCACTAGTTGTTTGTATCTCTGTGATTCCCCTGCGCAGGATATCTCGTCCAACTCCCAGTTTTTGACTTAGTCATGCTCAAACGGCCTATCTCTCAGGCATGATGGCTTTCTTTGCTCAATCGATGTAACAATACTCTTTTTTGTAAATAATAGATTAATCATACTTAGCAAAAAAAAATATGGAGTTGATATGTAATATTTTAAAATTGGAATAATCATATGATTATAATCATATAAATTTGTCTATAACATATTCAATATTCAATATATTGCCCCGACCTCTTTCTAATTTAAGGCACAAGGGAAATTTGTAATTCCTTCAATGTTTGATATGGAGTTCACATGCGCGCGCACACACATAAACATAAACAAAAATTCATTACATTGCAATTTCTTCCATGGGATATTCCATAAGGTAATGACTAAAATCATAGGAGACAAATCCCAATAATTTCTTTAAGTACTACAACTGAGACCTTCTACATGTTTACAAGAGCAAATTCTTACATATTACGAGCATAAGAGAATGCAAAAACAATGCATTGAGCTAGATGGGAGGCTTTTAGAGCAAAGGGTCCATGTAGAGTTGGGATCTTGAAAGCAAGTTAACATCTATTCAGTGTTCCCACTTTTCTTTATTAGATTTCCTACCTCTTGTGAGAGGTGGCTCCAATGTATTCTAGGAGAGGGTTTTTTCAACATTCCCTCCTATGCATGAATTTGTATGAACTGCTCTCACTGCCATAGTTTTTTGATAAAGCTTTGGGGTAGATCTCTTCATTTCCACAAGTTTGGAGGAACTTAATGCCAATGCTCTTTCCTCAAAATATGACTCAACATTTGGAGAGGCAACTTGTGAAGGAGCTTACTTTGCGTTCTCCACCGACACTTCTGTATTTCCCTTATCTGAATTTGGGGTTTCATCCAGCGGGGGATCTTCATTTTGTTATGGACCTTGAAGAGCCTCAAAGGAATTTTTGCTGAAGGAAGGGAGTTTGGCACTAGTTCTTCTTCAATAGATTCCTTTGGGGCTGTCGCCTTGTTTGGTTGATTTTTTCTTCGCTTTTGCACTAGTTGGAAACTAGCCTCTTAAGAAACAAGGGCTTGGTCTTGCTTATATTTTTCCATGGAGGAAAGTTTTTAGAAAATTACTCATGAGTATGACAATTGTTACACTTGAAAGGAATCTGCTCATAGTCCAATTCCTAAACGTGACTCCATTCTTCTATATATATCTTTAGGGCCTCCAGCAAAACTTCGTTGAGGTTTACTTCAACACAGATGTGAGCACAAGAAAATTGACCTCCTTTTGGTTCAACTTTATCCAGATAGTGCCCAAACTTGTTTCCTATGTCTTTTAATGCATCATGCCCCAAAGATGAAGAGGGAGACATGGTAGGAAAACCTACACTAACACAATAGTAATATCATAATATGGACTGAATTCTAGAGTCCATGGAGTAGTAAAGAGGCCTTTAGACCCAATGAAATACAATCTGAATATGAAAATCAAATCTCTTTCCAATTAGTTGAGAAACAAAAATACATAGAAGCCCCTACCTACTGCAAAGAAAGTTACCTGACCTTGAAGCTTGGGGGCCCATTGTTCCACAATCCATGTTTCAACAACTTTGGATTCAGCTACAAGCCCATAAACTTTCCAACCAACACTTTTTCTGAGAGAGCTAAGGCTCTCTTGCATGGATTTGAAGGAGAAAGTTCCGCTGTAGGGATCTCAACTAATTTCTTCACATATTTTATTTTTTGGGATGGGGGGGGGGGGGGGGGGGGCGCGCAGCGGGGTGAGAAGAAGACATTTGTGATTTCTGAGCATGTAGCAGGGCTCTGAATGCAACCACATCCTCCACAACCACAGGCAAAATGACTAGCAAAGGAAGCCTTGCTTAGCAGCACCTCTAGCAAAATGGGCACAAATCGATTGCCTTGGGCCTGCAATAACACGACTGTCAAGAGACAAGCTTGAAAAAACATTGCATCCCATTGAAGCAATGACAACAACTTCCAACGAATCTTGATCTGCTAAAAAAAGTCATCGGTGAAGACATACGACTAGTGGGTCGACCAATGGACCACTATCCATATCACAATAACCTTTTCTCTTCGGATATGAGCTCGTAGAGTTGCAGTGACTAGAGAAACCCTAGCCGCCAAGAACCAGGAGTCACAAAGCTCATTTCTCCCATCTCTACCAACATTTTATAAAATATTAATAGAAAAATATTTCTATATAAATAAGCATGTAATATTTTAAAAACTATTTATAATAAAAAATTCATTCTATATATATGGAGAGAATATCATGTCAATATATGTCTTCTGCTTTAAAAAATGAGTAACATTTTAATATGTAAAATATGAGTCGAAAATAAAATATATCAATTTTAACCATGTACATATTATATAAAACAAGTGAGATTAAAAATAAAATAAAATACATACTCTCAAAACATTTTATTACTTTATTGCTCAAAACCAACATAGATTCATCTTAACTCTAGATCTACCAAGAGCCAAAAGGAATCAAATCTTTGAAGGTGCAAACCTTTCCTTAAGTTTTGTGCTCAAAAAGAGGTTTGCATCTTGAAAGAAGTTTTGTGCTCAAAAAGAGGTTTGCATCTTGATCTAGGTATTAATAAAATTACAAACAATTTTTCCTATGAAAAATCACCTATAAATTAAAATAATGATTCATATTCATAACCATTATATTTTAAAATCAACATAAATAATATTATTAAGAATCAACATAGACCAAAAAAGAATCAAATCTATCAAGGCCTAAATATTTTCTTAAATTTTGTACTCAAAATGGGGTTTGCATCTCCAAATCTCTCTAGATGTAAACTTTTTCTCAATTTTTACACTCAAAATGTGATTTGCATCTTGACAACTTTGATTCCTCTATACACTCCGTATATCAAAAGTTAAAATATATGTATGTTGGTTATTTTTTTATAGAGATACTATTTATTATAATTTAATTTTGAATAAATAATAAAAACACTTATCAATATTAATTCGATGTAAACCCTCGTGCTACTAAAAAGACTAAGATAAGTAAATATGATGATCATTATGATGTTGGCGAAAATCAATATACAACCAATAAAATACAACAATCAACTCACCTTAGTACTAGATAGCAGTCCTCATATCAAGCTTTCTACAAATAAAGAGGGGAGAATTTAAAAGAAATGCTCAGATTCAGGGTGTCACAGATTGCCAAAGCCATAAAATGAGCAGCTCAAATAATATAAGTGACAGTTTTAACATTGGGATACCTCAAATAAGTTCAAAACATAAAGGATATCAAGAAAATGTGCAGAAGCACCTTGATTTGAACATGAATTAGAAAAAGCATGATTGCTTTACTCTCCAAAATGTAAGCAATCACTAGCATACAAGAAAACAAAACTACTTGAAATGATTTAAATACTTTTTGGTTTTGAGCGATTAATTTGTAATTCAATTGAAAGTAGTTTCAGATATTGCTAGAGGTTTAAAAAAGAGTTTCAACTTAAATATGGTTTAAAACCATATTCATTATAATCAATTTTTAGATTATTTCTAATAAAAATATATGTTTTTTAATTATATATATATATTTTGGTTTTTTCCGAAGGTGGTAAAACCTATCAAACTCAAGTGTCAAACCAACAGTGAGGACAACCATCTTTCGCTGCTATTCGCGAATGTCGGTTTGACTCAAAGAAAACCACGCCACCTGTAATAACCGACTGATGGTCTGTAAGAGAGCAGGTTTTCACTCCTGCCAGATGTCTCTAGGTCTTGGGCTGTTAAATATTATATATATAATATTTAATAAAACACATTTCATATTTTTATAAAAAAATGATATAAATATTTAACTGTAAATATCTATGTAATATCTAAAACAAACCCTTTAGATTTATCAAGTTACTCTTACAATATAAAAACATCTAATTACATAATGTAGGTTACGACATTAAAAAAATATAAACCACCTTAAATCCAGGAAATCAAATTTATCAGTAAGACAAAGAATCTTATTCTCTCCTTTATTTAAAAAATTGATAATTAAAATTTATATATTTTATTTCTTTTAAATTTAAATCTGAAAACTTTCAACTAAAAATATATATTTATAGTCATTTAATTTATATTCTTAATTATAAATTTCATAAAAAAAAAAGTTATAATTATATTTTAAAAAAATTAATTTCCCTATATTAAAATTTAACTTAAGTTGTAAATATTAGGATTAAATTGAATTTACAATGTTATCCATTTGCAAAATAAAAATTTATAATAAAGATTAAATTGAATTTATAACATAATGTATTTGTAAAACAAGTGTTGCTTGACAATGTAGTCCCTGCTACATAAGTGTAAATTATGTTTTCATAAAATTGTAAATTGATATATGAAATGGAACAAATCAATTGCCAATTAAAAGGTAAAGACTGCATAAATTTTGGTGGGTAGTAACCACTACTACATATGCACATTTACATTATTACTCCTACTTATTAATGTGCAAAAGGAGACATAAATAGTGGTGTGCAGTAAATGTTGGTAAATATATTTATTTACATCTTGTTATCCATTTTTTATGCAAATACTTGTTTAAATTATGGTGGACAATAATTGATGGTAAATATGTTATTTATATGAGTGCGTTATTTTGGTTGGTTTTCCTATGAAACTTAACAACGAAAAATCACTGCATCCATACAGCACAAAGACTACAATAAGACCTTCAAATTTATGGTCCAATCAAATTTAAATAATTTTTATAATAATATTGAAAATTAAATATTTGTTTTTCAAAATTAAACATTATAAGTTGCATTGATTAATGTTAAATTAATAGCAGCATTGATTAATGTTAAATTAATAGCAGTCAATAGGCAAATTTGATTATTGATCACTGCCTTAATAAGAAGTTATAAAATAAAAATGAAAGATTAAATAAAATGATTTATGGTTTAAAATATATAATAATGATTTAACTTTTTATTATTAGAAATTAAAAAAAAAAGAAAAATTATTCATACATGTTTAGAAATGTAAATGTATTTCTTTTTCAAATAAAATATTAAATCTATTTGGTCAAAATTTAATCTTTTGTATGCAGATGCCTTTATTCTGATTGCTAAATCGACTCTTGGTTTGCAAGAGCACTTACTATCTCTTGAGCATTTTTGTAGAAGTGTAGTGGTCGTCGTCTCTAAGAAAAGAAAACATAACCAACATAAGTTCTACTTTGAAGGCAACATTCTAGAAGAAGTTGCGGATTACAAATACCTCGGAATTGACTTCAACAAAAATCTAATCTGGAATGGTTGTAGAAAGAAAAGAATTTTGGGGGGTTGGAAAGCATTTTATACTTTTCAGATAGGTGTAGAGAGGCAGAGTTATGGGACTGGAAAACCACTCAAACTCTTTTTGGGCTTCTAGTGATTCCTGAGATTCTCTATGGTTGTGAACTATGGCCAATAGTACATTCGACATGCATTGGAGACAAATTGAGAAAATTCAGAATTTAAGATTAAAAGTGCAGTTACTTATGATATCTTGTTAAGTGAAACAGAGACCGCTCCTATTGAAGAAATTGCTATGGTGCGAGTCATAAGGTATTTAAAAAAAATTGAGCAAATGGAAGAGGGTAGATGGCCTAAGGTTGTCTTTAATGATAGATTGTGCAAGAGCAAAAAAACTTGGATGTAGCAAAATAACAAATGGTTTAGTAAATTGAATATTTGCTTGAAAGCGTGTCCCATAAACAACAAAGAGATAAAAACTTTTGTTATGGAAAAGTTTCACAAGCCTACTTGGCATAAGGAGCTAGGAAAAAAGAAAAATTACTATATTGAAGTGTTTAATCCCACTCATAGTCATCAACCAAAAGCATACATAGAGGCCAATATCTCTTGGAGAGCCAAAATTCTTATTGCTCAGTTAAGGACTAATTCTCATCAACTTCGTGCTGGAAAAGGCCAAAGGAAGTGTGGGAGGAAAGAGTATGCATGTTTTGGAAAAACATTTCATTTTAGAATGTGAGGCCTTCAAAGACAAGAAGGAAAGTTATGCAGATACTCTGACAGCTAGCTCTTGGGATAATCTATTTAGCGAGGGGTTTGTCAACAAGCTTGAAGCATTTATTTTGAAGTTTCACAAAAAAATGGCCGAATACATCAAGCAAATGAAGAAGCAATTGTCTCATAAGCTATCTTTAGCCTCGTAAACATTAAAATAATTTCTTTTTTTCTTTCTTTCAACTAAATATTCTAGAAATTAAAAAATATTAAATTCCCTTTCTATAAATTTTAAAAAATGTTAAATATTTTAAGCCCCTTAATGTTTTATAGATTTTGAAAGATGTTTGAATCTTCTTTTACAACAGAAATTTTCAATTTTAGCCAATTTGATTTTAATTGTTTTAGAAAATTCGATCAACCGATTCCAGAAATAATCACATGGTTGACTTCAAATGTTCTAGCTGTTCCCGGTTGTAAGAACGTGTCTGTATTATGATCGATAAGAAAAACGAACCGCCACTCTGTACTTATAGTTTGAAAAACAACTATTATATTTATGAAAAAGGACAAAACACTGAACCGATTTTTTCTACGTTCTGAACTGGCATCTTGAAAGTTGGGAAGGTAGGCTTTACAGGTAAATGCGTCTCCATTCATTAAAATGGCTGTAATGGCCCGCGCACGCCTTCCCGCTTTCAATAAAGTTGGCAGACTGCAAGCCACTTCTTCGCGCGCGCAGTCTCCATTGATGGCTAAAACCTATCCTCGTCATACTCGTTAACCCTAACATATGACTCCGCATCATTCCTTCCCTTTTTCTCGGACTATTTCGTTTCAATAAAAAGCCTCTGCAGTTCTAGGGATCGAACCTCGCCTAACAAGTTATTCTTATCAGAAGCTCAGACTATCGAGTTTTGAAGCAGGTCCAAAGAAAGAAAATCCATGGCAAGAACGACATGCATGTGCTCTCCTTCTATGAGATGTGGCCTCCACAGGCCCAGAATTCCCAGGCCAGAGACGGGATGCGAGCAGGGACTGAGACGCCCTCAGCTGAGTGGTAGCAGGTCATGGAAGATGCCGATGATCCAGAGATCGGAGCAGTCTCCGGCATACAGATCGGGAGCAATTTCCGTCCATGGAGAAGTTGCGCGGAGGGCTCTGCTCTTATCCACCCGTCGTTCGGGCTCTCAGAAAGTCCGCAGAACAAATTTCCAGAGAAAGCCAAGCAGGCTGAGCAGGGCTTCCATGGCAACCGATTACTGAAGAAACTTAAAGAATTTTGACTGAGATTGAGTACGGTTTCTGTGCTTCCTAATTTCTAAAGAATATATATGTACGTCTTTGAATCCTTCAGTTCTCTTTTGTTTGTACGAGTCCTGTAATTTTAGGTTTATATTTTATTGTTTATGGTCTCTGCGAGTGTGTTTTTGGAAAAAAGGGGAAGAAAAAACGATGTTAGTCTCTTAAAATTCATTGCTTATGAAGTGTTGAAAAGCATTTCAATCTTTGGAGGGGCGCAATTTTATACTGGTTGGTTGGAAACAGGGGATTGTGTGTCTTTGAGAGACTGAAATTGGTTGGAAATAGCGGATTGTGTGTCTTTGAGAAACTGATACTGGTTGGAAACAGAGGATTGTGTGTTTTGAGAGATTGTTATTTTTACCTGCGATAGAATCAATGGTTATTTTGCATTATGCTATTGTTTATTAATGTAGATGTATTTTAGTAAATGAAAAAATATATTTTATAATTGGTTAAACATTTTTATATTGTAAGATGTTATCTATAATTTCTTATCTATTGAAAAATGCTGTTTTTTTTTTTTTTTTCAAACTCAGTCTAACTTTCAAAAAAAGGTCCATTAGCAGTGAATGATTTTTTTTTTTTTTTCAAACTCAGTCTAACTTTCAAAAAAAACGTCCATTAGCAGTGAATGATTGATTAGCATTATAATATTACTGATGTCGTGTTGATAGAGGTATCTCTGAATGTTGCTGGTATGTGGTTGATAGAAAAAAAAACACATTAATAGCAAATGATAAATTAAAGAAAAATGCTTTTATTTTTTGTTTTATTTTGTTTTTGTTTTATTTATTTAATATGAGCTCAGTCTAACTTTCAAAAAAAAAGGCCCATGAGTAGTGAATGATTGATTAGCATTATAATATTACTTATGTCGTGTTGATAGAGGTATCTATGAATGTTGCTGGCATCTGGTTGATAGGAAAAATATACATTAATAGCAAATGATTGATTAAGGTTTTAATATTAGTGATATCTTTTTTATAAAGGTATCTTTGCTAGTATCTGGTTGATCGAGGTATCTCTGACAGCTGGAATCATCCCAGTTAGCATGTAAATTTAGAGTTAAAACAATATTTGTGTTTGATTAGCAGTGTGATGTTGCGACTAGCTTGTTATTAGAAGTATCTCTAGAAACAGGGATTGTCTCATCACATATTGTAAGTTCAGTTGTTTTTAGCACATAAATGTAAGGAAAAATATATAAGTAGCAAATATTCCCAAGCTTGGACAAACCACAAATTACAAGGTATACCAGTTTACCTTTCTCTTGTTCTATTTTATTTCTCTACCAAAGTATCTCTGGAAACAGGGATTCTCTCATCACATATTGTAAGTTTAGTTGTTTTTAGCATATAAATTAAAGGAAAAATATATAAGTAGCAAATATTCCCAAGCTCGGACAAACCACAAATTACAAGGTATACCAGTTTTTACCTTTCTATTGTTCTATTTTATTTCTGTACCTTCATCCTTTTGCATTTGAATATGAAAGAATACTTCACATGAAAGCGTTTTGAAGCCTGCAATAGGCTATACAAAGAATATGAAAGCCTTTTTAAACGTGCAATAGGCGTGATATCTTTGTAAAAGTTGTAAATCATTGGTTTCTGCCCATGTTTGGTTTACTCGGCCCAAAAAGTGTGTGTTTATACAAAAGCAAAATTTCTTTGTTGTGTGACATTTAAAAAAGACAAAAAATAATTGACCATTCCAGGGTTGAAGGTTAGGGAGATAGGCAGCAGGCTTGTAGAATGGAAGGAGAGCGCAGTTGGAAATGAGAAGGAGAGAGACAACAGCTCGGAGGTGTTCTGACTGTAAGACTGAAACAATAGATGGGAGTACTCTGTAGTCTTACCCTGAACATAGAAACAGTAGTTGGTTATATCCCACTGTAAGTCTGTAGAAACAGGTTGTAAGGCATACTCTGGATTCGACATTTAGAAAAGAGTTTATACATTTTGGTGCTGTGAGTTTTTATAACCGTGACGGTTTTCTCGAAATAAGTTTGTGCCCTTGTATGATTACCTGTGTTCCACATTCTGTTTCATTCCATTGTTAGTATGCTGAGTTTTTATTGATTGTAGTTAATGAATGCCAACATGTTGCATAGTTCTCTCTTATTTATGAACAGAGGTGCTTTGGTGAAATATTTTCCTGGGTTTTATGCCTCTTACTCCTAGACTATACATGGAAAGAAAAAAACCGTTGCAAGAAGGCTTAATAACCGATAACAACTGATAGAAGAATCAAGATCCTCGACAGCGTTCAGTATGGCCAGAAGGGAAGTGGAAGAGCTCGTGGTTGAAGGTGTTGGTCAAGAAATTGAACCCATTGTTCTTTTGGCTCGTTTGGAGCAGAGTGTAGTCACTACACTGATAAGTTCGCCCAAATCATGGCGGCTTTGATGTCCCATGGTGGAGAAAAGTCCCAAAATTGAAGAGCTAAAAATTCCATTGCAGAAGCTGAGAACCAACCTTAGAGAGGGAAGGGTAAGCAACGTGAAACTTTGTCTTCCAATTTTAATAACCACTTAGGCAGTCTAGTAGTCCCTCCAGACCTTAGCTTGAGGTCAAGGGAGAGAATTAGCCTTATGATGGCGAAGTTGAAGCAGTGGAAAGCTTACTTTGGCATCCAGCGAACAGTTATGAACAAAGATTATGTTTTCATCGGCTGAAAATGAGAAGTCATGACTTGGTCTTGTGGGAAAGCTATGTACAATCCCATAAAATAGAGAAGTAGATTGAGAACAATTTAAGAAACTGCTGAAGGCCAAACTCTATGTTAACAAAATGGAGAGCAGATATGGTTTCATGACGAACCAAACATTGCGTTGAGTGTACTTTTTAACTTAAAAAATAAAATTATAATACACCTATAAATACATCAATTACCTTAATGTTTCAAGATAGATACACATTAAGCTATACCTTAAGATATACCACAATCTTTATTGTCAAATATCACCAAATATCACACAAGACAACTAGGAGTTAATAGTTAATATCACCAAATATCACACAAGACAACTAGGAGTTAATAGTTTTAATAATCTCTTTTAGTGAATACCTAAGTCACCTGACACGGGGATTCGGGACACATAGGATTCGAGATTCGGGGTGTCGGATTCAAACACGTTGACCCCCCGGAACAGGACACGTTATATATTATTTTATTAAAAAAATATATATCTATCTATTTAAAAAATATACATATATATTAAAAATTAGATATTATCATATTTCTTACACAAATTTTAATTAATGATACAAATTTATTGATTTCAAACATAGATCTTCATCTATAGCTATTAGCATGCATAGTACATACAAAATTCAAATAAATGTCAGTGGTACTCGTCACATAAATGATAAATCTATTAAAAATTTAAATCATGATTCATAATTCATAACTAAAAGACAACTTACAACTACAAGATAGTAAGATAAACACACTGACAACTGTAGTTTTCTCATTAAGTCATTAATCAAAATGTGTTACATAGGTAGTGTTGGTGCAATGCCAATGGCAAATAGAAATAGAAAATATAAAACAACTACATGTATACAAGCCTCAAGGCATCAATCAACATCAGAATCAGCGTTACTGTCCCCATCATCATGGTCCCCACTGCTCTCCTCTACATCCTCCTACTCCGCTGTATCCATAGTCGCCTCTGCATCTGCTGGTATGGAGGTTGACCCCTCTAAGTCATCAAATCTAACAAGCTCTAGCATTGGATCACTGAGATCCATGTTGGCCAATGCCAACTCAACAGTGGTGTCCAGACCCATATCATCAGGAACAGTGTTACTTGGGAGCGAGAGCGAAAGCGGGGAGCGCGAGCGAAAACGGGAGCGGGAGCGACATATTCAGAAGCTCTTGGTTTGGTGCACTTGATTAAATACGAGTTCCATACCCTAATACATGACAAAATTCAATGGAAACATTGCAATCCCCCAATCCTAAAATCCTGAAAAATTGATAAGTCTGCTGGATTTTGAATGAAATTTAAAATTCTACTTTCTCCATATGAAATCCAATGAGGCCGGAACCACTTTCAAACATCCTGAGTCATTTCATGGTAATGTTAAAAATTTAAGTAAAAGGATGAAAATGAAGATTAAGGAGAATGTCACTTTTACTTTAAGAATTTAACATTACCATGAATAACATATCAATACTAGGGCCTAGACTTGATCATGAAGCTGCCAAAATGCTTTACTCCTTGCTCCAACAGCACAAATCACTTGCCAAATGACAATTTTAATGAGCAAACACTCCCTTTTCATTCCCGCGCTGAGCTTAGCGAGTCCTAGAAATCAAACACGTGTCCTAAAATCGCGACACGTTTTTGAAAATCGCGACACGCCCTCAGACACGACGTGTCTTGTGATTTGGACAGGAATCTGGACCAAATCGTGTCGGATTCGCCGGATTCAGGATTCGCAGGGGGTTTAGGACAAATCTGGTGACTTAGGTGAATACTTATCTCAATTTCCATTAGGTTAGGTTTTTATTAGCCTCTAGTACTCTGCTGCACATGCCCCCTCTTTTAAAAACTAGAGATGCTTCTTATGAACAAAGTTTGTCTTTTGGTGCAATCAATGATTTCTTCTTTTAGAAATCACAAATTTGTAGAAAGTCCATATAAAGGAACAATTATCCATTAGAATACACGGGTATCTAATGCAAGTTTTAGCCCCGTACAGAAATTACCTGCATACGAATTCTAAAAACAGAGAATAAACAATGGCGAGAGCATAAAACATAAAACAAATATACACAGAGATTTTCCCATGGATCTCGAAACTGGGACTACCAGATTGATTTTTCATTATATTCCTTTCAATGTTACAATACATATATATACATGTCAACGCATCCATAAACCCCAATCCATTAACCTTGGATTAGAACATAACTATAGTTCTCTTGATCGGATCTACAAAATACCATGGACAAAAAACCATTATGCTTAAAACCATGTGCAAAATCCATGGACAAAACCATAGGTAGGTCCACCCACCTAATATAGAGTCCAATTTTTTCCCTAGGGTGTTACCTTGGACCCCATGTAGGGGGGCGACTACTACCCCCCTTGTGGACCCCCTTGCTACGCCCGATACTACATACAAGGGTGGTTGTTGCCTCCCCTGTGACCCCCCCGACGCGTGGGGTAGTCGTGGAAAGAATATAACACACACCCAACACCTAATTGTTGCAAGTATCTGTCTAGTAGAAAGTCTTTTAGGTACATGACTCATGCAACTTCTTGATGAACTTCCCCTAGATGTGCACCTGATGTCATCAACATTCCAAGAACTAAACAATGCACCAAATGCACTCACTCTTGGTTGACACTTGTCCCTTGAGTCTTACTTTTCTTTGACACATAACAACTTGTAAACAAGTGTGTGGTCTTATGATAGGCTCTTGTATCATGTTAAGAAGGTGATGAATAAATATGGTTTAAGACAAACCAAAAGTTGTGTTAGTGTACTATTTAACAAAATAATTGTCTACATATAAATACATTAAGCTATGCCTCAAGATAGACCAAAATAAGAGCTAACTAGCTAGGAAGAATCTCTCACATCTGATTAGATCTAACAACCTCTTAAAATTTAGAAGCAAACTTTTCACATAGAGATAAGCTTTTACCTCATATTGACTAACACAATAACAAAACAAACTTTTTATATAGAGATAAGCTCTTACAATTTCATATTGATTGATACAATAACAACCACAACCTTAAATGTGATCAAACATCGCACATAAGACAAGTAGGAGTAATAATTCCAACATGAAGAAGGGCAACGATATAGATGTTAACAGTTAGGTAGAGGGACACAATGTTCAAGACTACACCTTGGGATTTCATAGACAAACAATTGTTGAACATAAGATCATGTGGTTTTCTAAAATATCTTTTAGGACTTCATAATGACAATCAAAGAGAAATGGGTGGACTTTTTAATTGATGCCAAAAGGTCATGGCTATTGAAACCAAGGGCAAGAAACCGCGAAGGATGAAAATCATGTAGCATTCAAAAGGAGTTGTTCAAGCAACATCCTTAAAGCAAGAACCATTATAATGATGGGAAAGATAGGCACATGGATGAGGGTTGTTGGAAAACTTCATGACATTTGAATATGGAGAATTGGAAAAATAAAATGCAAAAATATTTGTTAGGCTAATTGGAAGGGAAAAATAGGGAAAGAAGTTGAAGGAGAAGATGAGGTGATTGAAAAGTTACCATCGTGACACTCTAAACACCCAACAAAGCCACCATTGAAGTAAAAAAGTAGGTGATCATTAAGGAAAGAGAGAAGTTCTTCCTTCTAAAGATTCATAGCAAGAAAACTTTTGTGAACTTTATTGTTAATTCAAGAGATCTTCAAGATGTTGGGGTTAGTTACAAAATTATAAATGCCCTGAACCTCTCCCATTGGGATGGCTTAAAAATGATGTCGAATTGTAGGTCACATGTAAATTCAAATTTTAATTTACTATTTATGTCATGATATATCAATGTGTTGGAATGTGATGTGATTACAAAGACTGGTGTTTGAATTGCTTTAAAATGATGTGAATTGCAAGTCACTTGCTAACGCAATTGCAACACAATATATTGACGCATTGGAATGTGATTTGATTCCTTGTGATGTTAAATGCAAATTCAAAATTAGCTATTGCAACATAATATACTGATGCACATGAATGTGATGTGATTACTTGTGATGTTTGTGAAGTGGCATTTAGAAGCCCATATTTTGGGAAAAGATGCCATCTGCTTGATTAAAGGAGGGAAACTTTACTTGATAAATTCCCATAAGGGATCTGCAAAAGTCTCCCCCATATTAACCTAACCAAGCAAAAGGGGCTAATAAATGTTAGAAGAAAATTCATGTGACTTTTTGACATGAAAGGGTCAACAATAACAACAAGACATACCACATCCCAAGCCTACTTAAAACAACCAAGCAGATAATTAGATAAATGGTTAGAAAAGTATGAGGTCACAATCTTAGAGCCAAAGGGAATGTCTCCAAGGAGGTGAATTGAATTGAGATGCAATTGTTTCCAAACTCACATTGCTTAACACTGGGTTTCTCTATGACTTAGTGGTGGAGAATGAGGAGATAAAGCGACATATTATAGAGCTCTTAGATAAAGGAGTCAAAATAAGAGTGTCCATGGTTGGTAAGAGAAGTAATGGATTTAATTCAACGGGGAACAAACAAAAGTGCAACCTCTATGTTTTTGACAATGGTTAACCACAATTGAGCCAAGCTTTACCTCTCTAGGTTCCTAGATGACAATCAGTAGATCAAACTCTTCTTGCCTGCATTGGAGCACGAGGTGAGCATGAGAAAGGATGAATCTTCAGAGGGATTAAAACAAATAAGGGGATTCTTGACCATGTTTTATGTCTCACTAAAAGTAGGAAGTTCATGGTTGATTGAAGGTTGGGTGAGATGCCTAGAGGAGTTTTCATTGAGAGAAATTGTGGCAAGTGTTTGGATTTTAAGCATTATGGGTTGTGTTGAGTGCAACTTAGAGCCCTCCAACTTGTCTTTCCCTCCGTGGTTTCTTTGCCCAACTTGGGGGTGGTATCTATATTACATCCCTATAGGGTTGGAGGTGCATCACTTCTTTGTTGCTCATTGGCAAATCCATTATGAGAAAATATAAGTATTTGTTGTTAGTTCTAGGTGAATTATCTATATTGTGTATTTAAATGTTTTGATTCTTGAATTCCATTTAAAAATATAAAATGTGTGAATTGTTTTATGAAACCTAATAAGAGTGGACCTAGGGACTTACCATTATGTCTTTCCATGATTATATGTTATAAATTTGCATTTGCGTTTGAAACTCATATTATATATGAGTAGTGTGTTGGATGCCATAAAAAGCTAAATTCTATTTATTGTTGGCATATCTAATGGGTAAATACGAAAATTCAATTTAAGTGCCCAATTTTTCAAGGATGGTAACTCAAGGGAGTTTATAGAATGGTATCACAACATAATTTTAGTGCTGAAATTTTTACATATGGTGATGGAACAAATATCATATTCTAAGAGGTCACGGTGGTTGGTGATGGAACACATATCATATTCTAAGAGGTCACGGTGGTTTGTGCCATTAGAATCTCCACGTAGAAAGAGAATTAGAATACTTTAGCAACTGTATATAGAAAAATGGGTATCATGAAAGAATGTTTGACATTGTTGTAAAGGTAAGAAAATAACCCTACTTAAGACAACAAGATAAAGATGAAAGGACAATCAAATCACCTTCCCTAATATTAAGGGGATCACATATAAAATAGAAATAATCTTAAAGAAGGGAAACGTAAAAGTCATCACATCATCCCCTAAAACTTGAGGTATGGAGGACTCTCTTAAACCCCATCATATTCTATGTTGTATAAAGTGTTCTATGCCATCTCATGCTCTTATAGGAAACTTTGCAATGGAGAAATTTGAGGTGTTTCGAGGAAAAATGAAGGAAGATAGAATTGACATTATATACAAGGTATGGAGGACTCTCTTAAACCCATTCATATTCTATGTAGTATTTTAAAACCATTTGAGGTATGGGGGGACTCTCTTAAACCCCATCATATTCTATGTTGTATAAAGTGGTCTATGCCATCTCATGCTCTTATAGGAAACTATACAATGGGGAAATTTGAGGTGTTTCGAGGAAGAATGAAGCAAGATAGAATTAACATTATATACGATGGATTTTAGAGATCAAATTTAGCTAAATTTTTTTACAATTCCAATTACCATATATCTCAAAGATGCTAAAATCACTGTTAAGGTGGATTATTGACAAAAAGAAAATTAGAAAATCCTTGAAGATGGAAAATATTTGAAATAACAAAAATAAGGATGAAACCGTAATACTTAATGAAACTTGGAGGTTGGTGATTTGTCTTTTACGTAAACAACTCTGGTTAAAATTTTAGAAATATTTACTTGTAATATGCTTCTAATAAACATTAAACTGTGATTCTTGATAGTATTAATTATTGAGAGTTAGAAAATGATGGACTAACTTTCACTGTAACAGATAAGAATTATATATATATATATATAATTCTC
The DNA here is from genome assembly GCA_031772625.1 of Pinus tabuliformis. NCBI lineage: Eukaryota > Viridiplantae > Streptophyta > Pinopsida > Pinales > Pinaceae > Pinus > Pinus tabuliformis. The sequence continues at coordinate 619,927,582 of CM062812.1, read as the reverse complement.
AACAATTCTCAACAATTGTAAGTGATATTCTTCCTAATGTGAGATGGAAAGGTCAAGGAAAAGGAATTATTGTGCAACATTCCATTGCTCACAACATTGTTTTTAAGAAATAAAATATGTAAGTTAAGGTTTCAATTCCCAAATGAGCAACAATATAGCACATTAATGAGTTTTGGGTTTCAAAACACATTTAACATTCATAGGAGATATAATTATTTTGTAATGGTACTTATACTTGATTTGCAATGATTGTACAAGACTAATCATGGTTATTTTAGTATAATGTTTATATGTGTATTACAAATTATTATTAGTATTGTGTATAATATTATTTAATAAATTATTATTGTTTTAGAGTGTTGCTTAATGTATATTTACTTGTTAATTTAATTTCTTTCAAATTCAAATATATTACACTAATGTATGTGTATTATGCTTTGATACCAATATGATCCATATATTATTGAGGATTTTCCATTGCCTAGCCCTCACACCCTCAACTTCTTCACAATATTGTTTTCTTTACATTCTCCTTCCCTTCTTTTTAGTTTCTTTTAATTTTTTCCTTTATTGGTATCAGTAAATTATTATTATTATATAGTATAATATTATTAATTTTATATAATATAATATACAATATAATAATAATATAATATAACAAGGATACAATGTTAATTTCCACTCCTTACCATTCCTTTTAGTACCATAGTTTTTTTATTGAATATAAAATTAATACTATTAATATAATATTACATTAATAATATAACAATATTAATCTTTATATATATATATATATATATATATATATATATATATATATCGCGAATGAAGATTTTTTATTAATTCAAATCAAATATACATTGTGAGGCGCTGATAGGCAAAAGTCTTCTAGCCTCACTCTTACCTGTTTTGTTGGCCAGAAGGTAATAACAAAAACACATTACCAAGAGACGAGGCAAACTAGAAAGCCACATACATATAGTTTAAATTGACCAAAAAAACCCCTAGAATCTGGATAAAACCAAGAATCATCCCTGGTATGAAGAGTGAATTGGAATTGGGTTGTTTAGACCGGTGCTTAGTGATGGAGGAGGACTAAAAGCACAATTTACATGTCCTTCCATGTGTTCTACTTTGCCTTCCAGATGCTCCAACTTTTCATAGATCCTCCTCTAACTGTGTTGAAGTGTAGCCAACCGATCCTGCATACGGCATTGGTTTCGTTGAAGGTCATTCATGAAACTAAGGATCACATTTCTATCATCATGGCACTCACATCCAAGCTGTTCCAAGAGTAAGGTGATGTGTTGAAGACGATTGTCTAGAGAATCAAAAGGATGTAATTCAATTCTCCCTAGGGATTGTGCTGGATTCAAGTCCAAATCCTCCCCCAAGTCTTGATTTTCCAGATGGTGTTATGCCCTTTTACCACAAGGCCCTATGCCTCGACGAACCCTGCCACATTGACGCTGCATGGAAACATTGTTAAGAAACTTGCACTAATATTTAAAATCTTGTATTTGTAAACTCCAAGCCCTCTGAAACTCCCTGATTGTTATGACCCTCTCTAACCCAATGCACTTAGGACATTGTAAGTACCAGCCCCGCTCAGTACTCGTTAATCTCCTTCTAACGACCCACCTCCATTGGTCTATCCCCAAGTGTCCTCCTCTCGCACCAACAACAATGTTCATCATCGCGTTGTTCACCCACCACCACAGAGAGTATTTCCTCCAGCAACCAGGGAGTAGCAACTAGAGCATCTCGTACAACAGACAAGACCTATGAACCGCTCCCCAAAGCTCTAGAATGCTCCATAACTCAAAAACTCTTGAGGAGAAGCATAAACTGTCACACAAAATCGATAAAGCTCCAAACAATAGTAAGAGCAAGCCAAAAATCAGATAAGCCCTGTAACTTTCTAGAATTGCCCTTTGAAAAAAGAAGCAAGTTTCTAATTTAGAAGTGAACCAAAAGGCCCACCAGTTTGCCCTGTTCACGTCTCTAGAACCCAAAACACCAATGCAGAGAGAGGTTTCTTTTCCTTGGGAGCTAAGGCCCCCCAAATTGTAACCATAGACTTAGCTAAAATTTCTAAGAACAAACCCACAAAATCAACAGAAAAGCAAGCAAACCAATGATGGAGGAAAAAATAAACCAACCTTAATACTGGGCTTATAAACTTTACCATGAGATTGAAATCCAACAAGTTCTCCAACAATTCTTCCCCTTCACCCTCGCCTTGCCTTTTCTACCTTGACAAAACCACGAAGACACAAAAGATGGACTGGGGAAGACACCTTGTGCCCAAGTCCAAAATTCGCTTCCTACAGACCACGATAAAGAATTTGACAATGCCACCGGAACCAGCTTAAGCTCCATCCCAATTCCCCACAACTTGAGGAGTAGGGGTTGGCACAGTCAGAATGTCACCTTGCGTGTGTAGACATCCACCTTATCCCACCACCTTAACTCCCATACCCAGACTCATCCTACATTGCCCAGTAGAACCAATTCTACCATATATATCCCCTTGCTTCTCTAGAAGGATCGTCGTGTGCTTGTAGCAGGAAGAATGCTTGACACACATCTTTAATCCCTGTGCTAAGTGGATGAGGGTGGTAGGCCCCCCTCTGTCTCTTCGTTGCTGTTGGTATTCATACCCATCAGGAAAACCTCGTCATTTTCCAAAATAATTGAAGATTGATCATGGTCACTCTGATTCATAGGTTGAGGCCACAAAGAGGTTAGTTCCGAGTTGGAGTCCTCATTGCCCTAATTAGCTATCCAATTTTCCACTTTATTCCCTATCCTGAGAGTAGGGGAGGGGAAGGAGAGACTCAAGTCTTGAATGTGCGATACCAGAAATTCTAAACACCAGTGACTAACAACTCGTGAAACAGTGGATCCATTAATACGTTTTTGAGCTACATTGATCACCAATTGTGAGTCTCCCATGATATGGATTCTAGAAACACCCATTCTCTTGGAAAATAAAAACCCTTTCTCCAACATAATGAATTAAGCCATGTTGTTGGTAGCGAACCCATAATGCCGAACAAAAAGGCCTAAAGGGTTGCCCTGACTATCTTGAAGGATGCCACCAAAAATGAATGAACCTGGATTGCCTTTGGAGGCCCCATCAAAGTTTAGCTTGAAAAGTCTTTCTAGAGGAAGGAAAACCTAGATGGGGAGGAACTCGAAGCTCTAGCAATATTTTTACAGGTCTATTTGGGCAAATCACTCCCGACGATCAAATCAGTGTAAACAGGGTCTATTAAACTCTAATTCAGTTGCTACATGCCCTAGACATGCCACCTCATTGAGTGCTTTCATTCATGAGAGTTCCCTGACTTCAAACCCTACTGAAGTGCTTCCTTGGGTTACCAGCGCACCCCTAATCAGGGGTAAGTGCTCTCCAGAGCAGGTAGCCCCATTCAAGGCTACGTTGTAGAGCATCTAAGCCCACTCAAGCCTGCGCTGGGTGAGAATCCTCGAAATTTTCATTGGTTTCTGAGTATATTCTTCCTTTCTAGAGCCTTCTAGAAGGAACCCAACTCTTATCCTATCAAGATGAGCTCGACTTAGGATAGCCTTGGATCATCTAATTTTCTATTCTCTCATTCCTTTGAACATGGAAACTAATCATCCAATTATGGAAAACCATTCAATGCCGTATTAATGACAAAACCACTTACATTCATCTATAAATTGGCCTCCCATCATAGAGCCAAAGAGCTTGGATATTATAGAGAAATATTGTTGGTTTAGAGACTTGAAATCATTGTCAAAGTAATGTTATGCTGCTGGATTGATGTTGCTATTGGTGTGATGAGGGCTTGGACTAAGCTGGATGAGTGACACGATATTGAACCACAATGGGTGTAACTTCTCCTTCTATCAATCAATAAAGTTGTTTGTTCCTTTTCCAATACTTTTGTCTATATCTATGATGAATGTATGTTCAAATGTTTTCGATTCCATTTGTTTACAATAAATAGATCATATGCTTTGATTGTTGTCATCTTTTGTTTATGTTGGGAGGTACTAATTGAGCGAATTCAATTTGAGCGGGAGCGACGAGAGAAAATCAAAGGAGATCAAAGGAAGCGAAGGATCACAAGTAGGTTCTTTTATCTTATCTGTTTATTGTAGGAAAAGGTTAAATATCTTTACTTCAGTTGTTCTTAGTGTAACCACCCACTTAGGGAAGATATATTTATTTGTAGATATAAATTCCGTATAACAAATTGCCGACCATACTGGGGAACGACCATCGTTCCTAGTAGTTATCCCTTGTCTTAGCAACACCAATAGACTTTGCTTGAGTTCATTTACCCATATTCAGTCATTTTGAAGCTTGTTTGGTCAAAATGTGTGCTGATAGTGCTCTCTGGCATCAACGCACTGTTGTTATTGACACAGTGTGTTGCAGAGCAGCCTTAGCCTAGAGACAGTGCTTTACAACACACTCTCTCCCACTCAGGGTTGCGCTACTCCCTGTCAAGCCAAAAACCCATCTTTTTGCTTGATTTTTTCCAAATTATTTCACATCTTATTTGCTGAATGGTCAATGTTTCTCTGTCCCTAAAGTCCAAACTATCATTTCTTTTCCATGCCCACTTTGGCTTTGTTTGTTCAATGTTTCTTTATGTTTTCTTTATCATTGTCGAATCAATCCCAAAGTTAGCTTACATTGATTAGTCTTTACTTTCCTAAAAAGGAATTGTCGTAAAGTCTTCATTTATTTGAAAAAGAAACTGTCGTAAGGTCTTCGTTTCTTGTGAAAAGCACTGATTGATCATTTGTGCATTTAGTTTCTTTATGTTCATCTAAAAATTAAAGGAATGAAAAGAAAAACATGCATAATGCATTTAGAAGTTTGTGTGTGCTTGTAGGAATGGTATAGGGAAAATTGCATTAGATGTGCTCTATGCTCTTTGTTTAGAGATTCTGATTGCTTTATCCCTTTTAATTACGATTTTCATTGTTTAAATCAAATGAAAATAATGTTTCCCATCTTAGTTTCATTCTAGGAGTTTCAGAAACATCACACAGTGAACTTGAAAAACAAACTTTTAAACAAGATCAACTAAAATTTATCTCAATTAACCTAATGGAACATTGTAACTTAACGCATAACATTTAAAGGTCTAGGCTAGAGACGTGTTCCAACGTCGTTAAGCATAGCAGCTACCACTAACGGTCTGCGATACATTCTGAGTGTAATACCTCATTCCATGTACGTAAGTATATCGTAGCTCGTCCACGTACTTTCAGGTGTATCAGGTGGTGTTATAGTACGAAAAATATAAGGGAATGCTCTCACTATGCGATTTCGCATTAGACAACGCTAACACGGATTGGGCCTCCATGTACTTTTTGGTATATTTTGGAGGACTACATTAGGTTGCTATCCATCCATAGGTAACTGAGTTAGCCACCTTGTATACTGTGATACACCAAAAACAACATTCGGGGAGATTACCTGCACGTATGTTAAGTTCTTGGCTCCTCTGAGGCGGTATATTGCAGTTCACAGTTACTTGGTAATTCTTTTGCCTAGATTACCCTCTTTTTGTTTATTTATTTTTATAATAAAATCAATCAACAATCGTGGAAGAAAATCAACCTTTACCTTGTCGTTCCCGTAGGAAAACAAGTAAACTGCTTTTACCGCCTGAAGCTACACCTAGTCGGCGAAAGAGTTCTCGTTTAACTGGGTCCAGTGCATCACAAACTTCTGGTTCTTCATCTGATTTATCAGTCACCTATACTGGTACGTACTGCGATTCTAGTTACTCTTACTATTAATGGTTTATCTGCTACTGAAGTGGAACCTTTACAATTACCTAAGGACATTGAAAGTGAACTTAGTGAAACGGTAACTAAAGTTGTCCAACAAGAAGTTGATCCTCAACCAGAAGTTGTTCAAGAAATTCATCCTGAACACGTTGTTCTTTTACTAGAACACTTGGATCCCGAAGTTGAACAACCAGAAGTTTTTCCCGTACCGTAAGACGATCGACTAGTTTATCCTCAAACCTCTGTAACTATTGAGACTTCTCCTTTATCGCAGAGTAAAAAATTGGAAATTTATTAGGGACCTAACGATGAAATCCTTCCACCCGATTTGATTGCTATTGAAGAGGAATTTGAAGAAGAAACTTCACCTAGAATTCCAACTCATTTTGGACCAGGGCTTTATCTTTATCCTTCTTTTCCTCGGCTAACTTATATTGCTCCTCTTGATCCTGTTTACTTTCAAACTCATGTAGATTCATTAGGACATTTATTGGGTCATTTGACTATGGCTGAAACAACATCCCAGACTGTATCATCTATTACAGCTGCGACATCATCTACTGTCGCTACTTCTTTGATGTTTACCGCAACACCTGAGTCACATCTATATGGTGGTCCATCCGTCCCATTGGGTTACCAATCATTATTTGGAACTCACTACGGTATTTCTTCTAGTCCATGGTCTTCACCCATGTCGTCCACATGAATTTTACTTGGTTCTTCACTTATGGATACTGAACAGTTTGATCCATCAAGTCAATATCAAGCTGGTCCATCTGGTTACCGTCCAATGTATCCACTTAACATTGGATTACCTCCATATGGAGAACAATATGCCCAATATGCTTATTCTCCATACTTTGGGGGGCCACCATATGGCAGTATATTGTCATATTTAGGTCCAACTTATTCTGGAATGACTGTTTGTCAATGGCAACCTACAATTTTTGTTCAACCAAGGCTTGCGTATTCATCACAACCAATACACCCTGTTTCATCCATACCTACTACGTTTGTCGTTACGACTTTACCACAGTCGCAAGCTCAGTTGATTGTATTTCAACCTTTGCAAGCTGATCCTTGAACCTATTACCCTCAAGTTTCAGGTCTACAGACTCAGTTTTCTCAGGCCATTTTACAACAATCGTTTGTGTCTGAAATCCAATAACCTCAGGCCAGTTTACCATTAACTGGGATGACTCAGACTTATACTGGTCCAATTTATGCACAACCTGGTCAAACTTATACTAGTGGGCAACAACCGTTGTATCAACAACTATGGCAGCCACAATACCAACAACAACAATTCCAGCAGTACCAAACTTATCCTAGACTTGGTCAACAAGCCTATGCTAGGTTTAGTCAACAACAAGCTTAACCAGGTTCTAGTCCAAGCCTATGCTAGTTTTGGTCAACAACAAATTTATCCTGGTTCCCAACAACAACCTTATAATGGATATGCTCAACAAACCTATCCCTATTAAGGTTACTAGCATTAGATTCTTTATGATGATATGCATCCCAGGCAATTCCATCTTACCCTGGTTACGCTCAACCTGACCTAAACCAACAATTGCCTTTTGCCACAACATTTGAATTATCGGATTTAAATCGTCTTACCAATGATCCCATTCTTTATTCAGCTTGGTGGCCAATGATTCCACACAAATTGCCTTCTGATATTCCTAAGTTCAATGGAAACCCTGGAGAAGATCCGTCCAATCATGTTATGACTTTTCATTTATGGTGTTCATCCAACTCCCTAAATGATGATTCAGTAAGACTACGTCTTTTCCAACGAACACTCACTGGTCCGACTGCAAAGTGGTATATTGAATTACCACGAGCTTCATTTGACAACTTCACAGCGTTAGCCACTACATTTATAACCCATTTCCAGTTACCCATCAGATATGAAATTGGAACGGAACTGTTGACAAACTTCAAACAGACCACTGCTACTCACATTTCTGATCATATTCATGAGTGGCATTGTCGTCGTCGAATTGTCAAAACTTTTGTTCCTGATTAGCTTTTAGCCGAGTGGTTTATTAAATCCTTGTTTCCATCTATCACCGAGGATGTGGCTAAAGGAGGAGTTGTCATTGAAGAACAAGTAATTGCTCGTGCCCAATACTTAGACTTGATTTACACCCAGTCTGGCACGCTCTATGATAAGATTCCAAATGCATATAGACTTGCTTTTACTGTTCCACCACCTCAATCTAGTAAGGACTCTCATGCCGATGGTGGTGTGATATGTTCTTCAAGCACTCAGACAACAAGTAGACCATCTAGTCAAACACTTGCTGTTTCAAATCAAACCTCTAATACACTTGATAATACACTTGCTTCCGAAATAAATGTCGTGTCATCTCACAAGGGTAAAAATGAAAAGAAACTTGGAAGCAAGAAAAAGGGGAAAACAAAAAAGAAACAATATTCTCCCCCTCAAGAGAAATCATTTGATTCCTCTTCTCCGGCTAAGAAACCTTGTTACCCATGTTTAATTTGTAATGAGGAGCACTTTACACGAGATTGTCCTCATCGCTTTGAAGTCTCAAAACTTTTTAAGATTTCTAGTACATCTGCTGTGTTGACAAACCCTTTTCCAAACCCTGAGACTCATTTTGTTGCTACAGATCATGCTTCCACTTCATAAGTGCTAATGGTATCTGCCACTAAGCCTAAGACTGATGTTTTGGTGACTACACGAAGTAAATATTACGGTAATCCACTGTCATCATCGAATAACCAGGCTATAGATCAACCCAATACTTTGACTTCGACTTCGTCTGACTCCATTCCACCACCAATTGCACTAGAGTTAACAATAAAGCCACCTAAGGGAGTTGTTCATAGATCTAAATTCAACCCTCGAGCTCAAGCAATGCAAAATTATAACATAGTAGAAGATTTGACTCAGTCACCTTCGCTATGTCGACGCTTGAGGTGCTTCAAACTTGTCCCTCCCAAAAGCATGCTTTATTGTCAGCAATTGGTGGAATTGATCCAATGAATTCCAATTTTTTAGTTTTTAACCATGCGGGTTATATGCCACAATTACCAGCACAGTTAGCATTCTTGATCCAAGTAAATGCTTTGAATCACCTCATTCATCGAACCATTGTTGACGAAGGTGCATCTACTTGTATCATGTCAATGAATTGCTGGAAAACACTTGGCTCACCGCCTTTGTCATGATCACCTACGACGTTAAAAGCTTTTGATGGTCACACTTATACACCTTGTGGAATTTTAAGTAACCTGCAGATAGAACTAGGGGGAAAAACTGTAACTATTGAAGTTGAGGTCGTTGACGGACCCCTTGACTACAATATTTTACTAGGAATACCGTGGGTTTACGCTATGGCTGCTGTGGTTTCGACATACTTTCGTATGATCGCTTTCCCTCATAAAGGCGAAATCACAGTAATTGATCAACTCGCCTTCTTTGCCTCTAGTTCACAGGCAACTGGAAGCGTTCCGTTAGTTCACAGACCTCCGCTATCTCTTTAGAACATTGGAGTAGGTATCTTCAAAGATTCTTCCCTAATGGGCACCTTTTCACTACCGTCACCATCACAAATGGCGGAAGTTGCAAAAGTTGAGACCTGTAACATGATATCTTCCACTTCATCTGACTCATGGAAGATTTCCAATAATTCCGAAGTTGATATGCATAATGAAACCATGCCGCTAAGCCCAATTGAGCTCACATAGCAATCAATATTTTTGGATTGTGCAACAAATCCAAACCCATCATCACCAATTCTATGGGTTGATTGTTCGTTAGAATATGATACTTCCTCTGATCCTTTTTCACGTACATTTTCTACTGATGAGGGAATCATCCAATCAATGATGACAAAATAAGAACCATGGGCGGATTATCATCATTGATCCCATCTTCCAGATCACATAGAAGATATTCCAAATGAACTAAATCTTCTTTCAATCATTGATTTCTTTCCAAATTCTGTATTTATAGACACAGTCGATTCCGAACGAAACTTATCGAATATTGAAGAAACCATTTCTATCGATATTTCGACCAAACCTAGAATTGTAGAAAACATCCATGTTGGTAAATCTTGTTCTTCATCGAAATCTGAAACTTACCGTTTTCTTTTTCGTGAATTTTGCAATATATTTGCTTGGTCATATGAGGAAATGCCAGATATTGATTCTAGTATAATTGAACACGAGATTAAAATGTATCCTAATGTCAAGCCAGTACGACGACGCCTCCATCCTGTTCATTTGAAGAAGGTTACTACCATAAAAGCAGAAGTTGAAAAAATTTTGCATGCTGGTTTCATATACCCTGTTCCTCTTACCGATTGGGTTTCCAATATTGTTCTTGTCATGAATAAACAAGGAACAATACGAGTGTGTTGATTATAGGGATGTTAATCATGCTTGTCCAAAAGACAACTATTCGACTCCCTTTATCGACCAGATAATTGATGAATGTGCCGGATGTGAAATATTTTCATTTATGGATGGATTTTCCGGCTATAATCAAATCAATATCCACCCAGAAGGCCAATCTAAAACTGTCTTTATTTGTCCCTAAGGCACATTCACATATATGAAACTCCCTTTTGGTTTGAAGAACGTTGGGGCAACTTTTCAGAGGGCAATGAATTATGCCTTCCACGACATAAAACACATCGTTCAACCCTATCTAGATGACTTACCTGCTCATTCACAGAAACAGGTTGATCACCCGCAACATTTGAGAGCCATCTTTTTATGGTGCCGAAAATACAAAATTCGACTCAATGTACATAAATGTGTGTTTTGTGTTGGTTCTGATCGTTTTCTTGGTTTCGTAGTTTCCAAAGAAGGAATTTGACTCGATCCCTTGAAGGTTAAGGCAATTCTTGATCTGCCTCCACTTTCCAATTTACTTCAGTTACAAAGACTCCAAGGGAAGGCTAACTTTCTAAGGAGATTCATTCCCAACTATGCCGAAATGGCTAAAGGATTTACTCGTCTTTTGAAAAAGGGAATTCCCTTCCATTGGGACCAGGTTGTGCAAGATTCCTTTGATGCTCTCAAAGATACCCTGATCCGAGCGTCATTAATGTATTCCCCTAATTATCAGAATTACTATTTCATGTATTTCGCCACTGCAGATACAACCATTGCTATGGTTTTAGTCCAAGAAGAAGATGGGATTGAACATCCGATCTATTATTTGAGTTGTAATCTCAATGATACGGAAGTTAAGTATTCTTACATGGAGAAGCTAGCTTTGGCTTCTGTTCAAGCTATATATATATTTCGCCATTATATCCTGCTCCGAAAGACCACTGTCATTTCGGATTGTAACCCTATGACATACATCTTGTCACGTCCATTGCTGGGGGGGGAATATTCAAAATGGATCGTCAATTTGCAGGAATTTAATTTGGAATTCATCAAATCCAAGTCAAAGAAATCTCTAGTTTTTGCCAAGCTTCTTTGCGACCTTCCCTCTGTTAGCGCTTGAAATTTCTCCTCAGGCTGAGAAAGGCAAACTCCAAGGCAACATCAAACCACTTAGCCTCGTAGCTAGCCCTACGGGGCAGGAGAGGGCTCTCTCCGGTCTATCTCGATAAAGATCTTCAAAGGGCGAGATAACCAATAAGGAAACACTAATTTTAGGCTAGTAAACTGATAAAAGGTTTGAATTGGGAAGTTTTAAGATTTTGGTGGAAAATCGGGGAAAGGCAATTTTGGGTGCGGGGATTGGACACAGTTTTTGCAGGGGGTTCTTTGGGGCAAGGTAGGAGACTGTATTGATGCCTTTGAATTAAGTGAATGGATAGGAATGACCGGTGAGGGGCTAAAGAGAGCAAGAAACCTTCAAGAGTTCTCTTTAGACAGATGAAAACATAAATATTAAGCAAACTTAAAAGCAGAGCATGGCAATCATGAATTCTACTTTAACACTTCATTTGCCTAATTTGCAGAAATACATTGAGTAATACAATAGAGCTTTCTCCCTCAAGAGTCCAACCTCTCCAACCTCTGAAAATGATTGAGAAAATACATAATATAGGCAAGCCAACCTCTTTCCTTGCCTCTAGGGGTCGAGCTCATCCTTCTAGGAGCTGTTTCAACCAATTCTAAACTGAGCACTAAAATCTAGGCAGTCAAAACAACTTGCCTCTATAAGCTAGGAAACCAATTCATTCATTAAATGTTTGCTATTTCATGAATGAATCTTCTAGAGGAGATAAATAAGTGTCAAAATATCATAAAATTACATCATTTACAACAAGGAGGATGAAAATCAACTCAAAAAGTCAAATCCAGTCAAAACTGCGTTTTGCTGAGCTGTAGGTTGAATTCCTGTGCAAACTGCCTGATGGGTCGCGCGCAATTCCTGAATGGGTCGCACGCCTTTGGAGGCACTTTTGAGGCACTTCCAGGTGTCCAAATGAGGCAAAAGTGGGCTTGTTGGAAAGGTCTGGATGTCTACTTTCCAACCCAAGTGGAATTTTTGAATTTGGTGGTCATTTGCCCCTCCAAAATTGCAATCTCCCAAGACTGCTTCCTGTGTGTCAAAAATGTGGCAGAAAGTCATTTTTTGCTTGTTTTTTGACTTTCTGGAGGCCCAAAACTTGGTGAAATTTCTTGGCAATGGCTGAGCAAGTGTAACTTTCCATGAAAAATCCAGAAATGCTGAGTTTTTCCAAAATGGAGTTGCCCAACGAAAGGGTCGCGCGCGGCGCGCGACCCATTGGTGGAGAAAACCTGTGTTTGGCACAAAAAATTCACAATTGACAAAATTTTCTCCAAATTTCTTGAAATTTGGGCTGGGAGTCCCCAATAAAGTACCATGCTCATTCAAAGAGGCTTTGGCCAAAATTTGGAGTGGATCGGGCCTTTTCCGTCGTTTTAGTGCCTTGGCCAACCTCTTTGGATCTGGCGATTGAAATTTTGACATTTCTCTAAAACCATGACACCTGTGCAAAAAGTGAAGGAGGTTTTTCTTCTTTGGCATGTTATGGACAAAAACCTCTCTCAGTTTTCCAAAATTCATCTTTTATTGCTCTGGAACATCATTTGAGTGCGACTTATCCCGATGTGTGGAACAAGGAATTTTATCAAAATGGAGCGAAATGAAGGGGATAGGGGGCTTATAAATTATTGGGGAAATTTTTGGGAGTGGGGAGGGGTGTTAGGAAGCAGGGGAAAGTGGAATCTCAGAGATTGAGCGAGGGGTAGGGGTCCAAAAGGGCAAAACACAGGCCCAATCTAGAAAATTGCCAGGTTGTAGCTAGAAACTAGGGTTTGTGCAAAAATGAGGAATTTGGGGGATCTCAGTGATGGGAAGCATTTGATAAGGTATATGAAGGATAGGGGAAGGTGTATGATCATCTGGATACAAGTTTTGCTAATGATTTGACCATCCAAGAGAAATTAGCTTTCAAAACCCTAGAAGAGGAAAATGACCTTACCTAGGCGCAACTGAAGCATGGACAAGGTGTAAAATGACTCATTAGACACTGACATGATAATGAAAACCCTATGAATGATGATAAACTCAGCTGAATGGTGACATGGACCGACATTTGGACAACTTTGAAAGGAGTGAAAACAAACCCTAGACCTAATGCCTAGTGACCAAATTTTGCTTGAAAACTCTTTGAAATGACAAACTTTGACCTGGACACTTTGAGACCACTTTGTAAGAGCATATTTGATCACTGGAGGAAGGCTGGAAAGACTGACACTAACATTGGCTCCAATGGGGATGGTAGCTCCTTGGAGGTACCAAGAACCTTAGACCTCTGGGAGAGCAGACCAGTGCCTTTCAATCATTGGGCAATGGAGTCATTATTTGACAAACAATACAAGACTTTGACTCATTTATTGACTGAAACCTGACTCAAGCCGACACAATTATGAAACCAACATGACTGAAAACTGACTCACAAATGACTCATGATTGACTTAACTAAAACAAAAACTTACAAAGCTTATTGAAGGGCAGCAGTCCACCAAGATTTGAAATCATGATGACAACCACCTGTGTTTCTTACAAGACAATATACATCAAACTATATCATAATGCCAATGTAACCAATCAAGCAGATGCCTTCTTGACTGATTCTCCCAATCAGATCTCATGATCAACAATAGATACTGGTAACTGGGCATCCAAAAACATAGCTGACCATGATCTCCTTCATCACTGAACACAACAATAATCACTTTCACTGCTGACTGTAACAAATCTGCCATTGGATCCTGGAAAACATGAAGACTTGACATTGCCACCTCCTGCTGAAAGAACAAGGTGTCTTTTGCTTCAAATTTTGATCTGCCTTCATCATGTGCTTCGGTAAAAGTATGCTCATGGGCTTCAAAAAACTCTGAACAAATGGATGGGCAGATCTCTTCTTGGAAAGGCATTTCAGCACATGAAACATATGAAGAATCTGAAAGGTAATCCTGTATGCTATGATCTTCGGTAGTCTGACAATATGGTAGGTCATCTTCATATGATATCACAACCAAATTATCAAGTTCCTTATTACATTCTTCAATATTATCAAGCACAATATTATCATTTACATTGTCTACCACAAATTCACTCAAAGAAACTTTTTCACTTGCTTGAGCAAAGATCTCACCTTGCTGTTCATGAGCTGCTTGAATGACCTCCTCATGAAGACTCGGTTCTGATGACAGACTGGCAGCACGACTGAGAACATTTGAATCCATACCGCTGTCTATGATCTCAACAACAAAATTCTCCTTTTCAGGATTCAGCACAAGGTATTCTTGGTCATCATGATCTGAATGTTGATCTGAAATAGCTGACTTGACTGCATCACATTCTGAAATTGAATCTTGACTACCCTGCACGCTGTCTTCTTCTGTGGGCAGATCTGAAATAGAACCCTCTCTTTCATCATTTTCAGCCATATGGCCATCTTCAACCTGCTGATCTTGATTCTGCTGCAAAATTTCCTGATCATCTTGATGGGTATCCACTAGGTTCTCTTCATGTTGCTGAAATGGATTCTCATACAGAGCCTCCATAATCTCAACGTCCATAAAATTATCATCTTCATAAAACTTCTCAAGGCTTTCAATAAAACTATAAGCATGCTTGCAACAGTCATGAACCAAATTTAATGATGGATAAGATGCTTGATATCTTTCAATAAACAAGGCATGAAAATCCTTTAAACAGTAAATACAGGCCTGCGGCAAATTTTCATACCAGGATTGAGCTGCACCTTCCAGAGTGGCCAGGAATATCTTCATCAAGCAATCTTCAGGAAAAACCACCTTCAACTTGCGAATATGCATATGAAATCTAACTAGATGTAAAGCAGCATCCTTCTTACCATCATCATTAAATATAGGCAGATTCCTTGACCAATCTACCTTTGGAATTTTATTTGGAAAACCAGGGATGTGATCTCGGCTCAGGGGAGCGTATCTTCTTGCAATCCGATCCATCTTGAAAAGCTCAAAGCTACTGATCTCTCTGCAGTGAAGTCACCATGAAGCACAGGTTGCTGGATTCTTCAGTGAAAAGAGTCGCCAGGTGAATGATTTCAGCTTTGTCAGTGTCTGATCGTTGTTCACCATCAACAATCAGATCTGAACTTGATACATGTACTGGGGTAAAATACAATCGAGGTGGTTGTATTCACAAGCTCACGGAGATTGACTGAAGCAGCGTTTATCTACTTCCGCTAATGCAAAGCAAAAGCGTTTCGAAGGCTACCTGGCATAACTTCAGGCTCCGTCTAAGACTTATGAGACAAACACATCAACCCACAAACAAGTTTGTTCTCCCCAGTATGGTCGCCAATATGTTAGCGCTTGAAATTTCTCCTCAGGCTGAGAAAGGCAAACTCCAAGGCAACATCAAACCACTTAGCCTCGTAGCTAGCCCTACGGGGCAGGAGAGGGCTCTCTCCGGTCTATCTCGATAAAGATCTTCAAAGGGCGAGATAACCAATAAGGAAACACTAATTTTAGGCTAGTAAACTGATAAAAGGTTTGAATTGGGAAGTTTTAAGATTTTGGTGGAAAATCGGGGAAAGGCAATTTTGGGTGCGGGGATTGGACACAGTTTTTGCAGGGGGTTCTTTGGGGCAAGGTAGGAGACTGTATTGATGCCTTTGAATTAAGTGAATGGATAGGAATGACCGGTGAGGGGCTAAAGAGAGCAAGAAACCTTCAAGAGTTCTCTTTAGACAGATGAAAACATAAATATTAAGCAAACTTAAAAGCAGAGCATGACAATCATGAATTCTACTTTAACACTTCATTTGCCTAATTTGCAGAAATACAATGAGTAATACAATAGAGCTTTCTCCCTCAAGAGTCCAACCTCTCCAACCTCTGAAAATGATTGAGAAAATACATAATATAGGCAAGCCAACCTCTTTCCTTGCCTCTAGGGGTCGAGCTCATCCTTCTAGGAGCTATTTCAACCAATTCTAAACTGAGCACTAAAATCTAGGCAGTCAAAACAACTTGCCTCTATAAGCTAGGAAACCAATTCATTCATTAAATGTTTGCTATTTCATGAATGAATCTTCTAGAGGAGATAAATAAGTGTCAAAATATCATAAAATTACATCATTTACAACAAGGAGGATGAAAATCAACTCCAAAAAGTCAAATCCAGTCAAAACTGCGTTTTGCTGAGCTGTAGGTTGAATTCCTGTGCAAACTGCCTGATGGGTCGCGCGCAATTCCTGAATGGGTCGCGTGCCTTTGGAGGCACTTTTGAGGCACTTCCAGGTGTCCAAATGAGGCAAAAGTGGGCTTGTTGGAAAGGTCTGGATGTCTACTTTCCAACCCAAGTGGAATTTCTGAATTTGGTGGTCATTTGCCCCTCCAAAATTGCAATCTCCCAAGACTGCTTCCTGTGTGTCAAAAATGTGGCAGAAAGTCATTTTTTGCTTGTTTTTTTGACTTTCTGGAGGCCCAAAACTTGGTGAAATTTCTTGGCAATGGCTGAGCAAGTGTAACTTTCCATGACAAATCCAGAAATGCTGAGTTTTCCCAAAATGGAGTTGCCCAACGAAAGGGTCGCGCGCGGCGCGCGACCCATTGGTGGAGAAAACCTGTGTTTGGCACAAAAAATTCACAATTGACAAAATTTTCTCCAAATTTCTTGAAATTTGGGCTGGGAGTCCCCAATAAAGTACCATGCTCATTCAAAGAGGCTTTGGCCAAAATTTGGAGTGGATCGGGCCTTTTCCGTCGTTTTAGTGCCTTGGCCAACCTCCTTGGATCTAGCGATTGCAATTTTGACATTTCTCTAAAACCATGACACCTGTGTAATAAGTGAAGGAGGTTTTTCTTCTTTGGCATGTTATGGACAAAAACCTCTCTCAGTTTTCCAAAATTCATCTTTTATTGCTCTGGAACATCATTTGAGTGCGACTTATCCCGATGTGTGGAACAAGGAATTTTATCGAAATGGAGCGAAATGAAGGGGATAGGGGGCTTATAAATTCTTGGGGAAATTTTTGGGAGTGGGGAGGGGTGTTAGGAAGCAGGGGAAAGTGGAATCTCAGAGATTGAGCGAGGGGAAGGGGTCCAAAAGGGCAAAACACAGGCCCAACCTAGAAAATTGCCAGGTTGTAACTAGAAAGTAGGGTTTGTGCAAAAATGAGGAATTTGGGGGATCTCAGTGATGGGAAGCATTTGATAAGGTATATGAAGGATAGGGGAAGGTGTATGATCATCTGGATACAAGTTTTGCTAATGATTTGACCATCCAAGAGAAATTAGCTTTCAAAACCCTAGAAGAGGAAAATGACCTTACCTAGGCGCAACTGAAGCATGGACAAGGTGTAAAATGACTCATTAGACACTGAAATGATAATGACAACCCTATGAATGATGATAAACTCAGCTGATTGGTGACATGGACCGACATTTGGACAATTTTGAAAGGAGTGAAAACAAACCCTAGACCTAATGCCTAGTGACCAAATTTTGCTTGAAAACTCTTTGAAATGACAAAATTTGACCTGGACACTCTGAGACCACTTTGTAAGAGCATATTTGATCACTGGAGGAAGGCTGGAAAGACTGACACTAACACCCTCTACCGCCATCGACTCAACAACAGAACCATCAATTCCGGATGAGTTTCTATTTCTGATTTTGTCATCTGACCCTTGGTATAGAGATATACTGATCTATCTCCAAACCCAAACTTTCCAGTCCAATATCTCTTGCTTGCAACAACGACATATTCGATATCAAGCCAAAGATTATCTGATCATTGGCGATACCTTTTACCGTCGCGGTATTGATACGATTTTTTGTAAGTGCCTCACACATGAGGAAGCCGAGAAAGTTCTAAATGATTGCCATTCTGGTGCTTGTGGTGGACATTTATTTGGTTATGCTACCGCACAAAAAATTTTCTGTGCTGGTTACTTCTAGCCTACCATATTTAACGATTGCATTACTGCTGTCAGAAGTTGTCATGCATGGCAGATTTTTGACCTTAAAAAACTTGTTACTACCTGCACCACTGCATCCTGTCGTCGCTGTTGGACCATTTGCAAAATGGGGCATTGATTTCATGACATGTAACCCTCACTCGGTCGGGGGCCATGGGTATATTATTGTCGCCGTTGACTATTTTACGAAATGGGTTGAGGTGATGCCTACATTAAACAACAATGGTGAGACAATTGCACTTTTTTTCTTCAACCATGTGGTTGCACGGTTTGGTGTACCACAAGCTGTAGTTATAGATCATGGTTCGCATTTTCGCAATCACATGATGAATGAATTAACGGCCAAGTTAGGACTCTCACATGATAGTTCTACTCGTTATTATCCACAGACTAATGGATAAGTTGAAGCCATCAAGAAAGTCCTTAAGCGAATTCTTCAACAAATGATAGGTGCTCACAAACGAAACTGGCATTTGATCTTGTACTCAGCTTTGTGGGCTTACCGAACGTCAGTAAGAAACACAACTGGATTCACACTTTTCCAATTGGTGTATGGTCTCGAGGCAATTTTGCCAATACAATGTGAGATTTCATCACTAAAACTCGCAATTGACTTGTTACCTGACACTTCTGATGAGGAAGCATGTTTCTTAGAACTCATCCATCTAGATGAAACACGTCGTGAAGCCGCATTGGCCAACGAAGCACATAAGAAACGAATTAAGGTGCAATATGACCGCAATGTCAAGCCTCGCATATTCTCAAAAGGAGACCTGGTCTTGCTTTATGATCAAGAAGCCGATAAATTAGGAACAGGAAAATTTGAACCACTATGGATGGGCCCCTACATTGTCAAGCGTGTTTTGGCAAAAGGTGCTTACGAGTTGGTTGATTATGATGGAATTCCATTGTTGCAGCCCCGAAATGGGTTGTATCTTAAACGTTACTATGCTTGATTGTGCGTAGTAAAAACACTGTATATATGCTTTGATTGCGTGTGTGTGTCATAGTGTGACTTTTAGATTTTTTATGTGGTTAGTAATCCGCTTTGCATTTATTGCAGATGTTGGAATCTTTGGAACCATTTGTTGGTTACGCAAATGGTGCTAGTCGTAGTACGCATAACCTATCCTCTGCAGCGTGGGCCATATTCGATCCAAGTGGCAAGTTAGTGAGTTTTCAAGGGATTTGTATCGGTCGTTCTATAAACAATATCGCTGAGTATAGTGCATTTATCGAACTCCTTTCTGATGCCATTTCATTTAGCATTCGCCAAATCATCATTAGGTTAGATTCACAACTTGTCGTACTACAACTTATGAATGTTTATACCGTCCGAAATCCAACTGTTCATCATATATTCCTTAGAGTTCATCTCTTGGAAACACATTTTGATTACATTCAATATCAACACATTTCTAGAAACTTTAACACATTGACTGATTCTTTAGCGAATTACGTGTTAAACAGACATTTACGACATATGTAAAGAGTAAATTTTCAATTCACATCAACAGTTGAATAGGATTACACATAACCATACAAAAACACTGAAAGTAAAATAGATAGATGTTCAAAGTTTTATAAAAATTTGTGTCCAAGACATGTTGGTCATCTGACCTTAAAACCTCAAAATCCATACAGTAAATCAACCTAAGTAGATATAATGATGCTCATGATAAGGTCACTTTCTGACCTTAGTACACGACTAGGTACACCAATAGTATGGTGTTGTAGTCTCATCGGTAACTCCTCAATCTAAACATCTGGTACACTGAGGGTTAACCTCTTTATATGATGCTGCAACTCCGCCAGTGTCTCGATCAGATCTAAATCCTGGAGAATTGCTCTTCCGACATTTCTCCCCGCTGGTTCACTCGCCTCTTGATGACCCATTGGTCGAACAGTGGCAACATCTGTATACATGAGAACATTTTTAGTTTAGTCTTGGAAACATCAAAAAACACAAAAACATGTAAAAACTAAAAAAATAAAAAATACATGGTCAAAACAATTCTAGCACCCCATTGAGCACCCACTGGTAATCTCAAATCTGGATCTCTATAGAAATCCATCCCTACATATGGATGCTCCTCTATGACAATATGTTGTCGATGGAGCCAACTGAAGAATGCGGTAGAAAATGAGATTGATGACTGACCAACATGTCTAGCCATCAACTCTACCCATCTCTGCATCCGTGGATCTCTAGGACCAACTAAACTCAGTGTCACATACTGAGGTTGCATCAATGGAATTCTCTCCAAAGTAAAAGCGATCAAGATCGATCCATAGCTGAAATTTTTTGTCTTACCACTTTTTACTTTAGTTAGTTGCTCTTTCATCAAAGAGAGTACTGCCTCACACCAGTTGAACATAGTTGGCTCGAGACACTCGAGTGCATACTGCATGTATGATCTATTCGCGACATGAAGTGTCACGCTACTCGCCAACTTTGCGATAGTAAAGAGGATTTTTCGCAAGGGCATATCACGAACATCCCTGATGTTTATCTTTCCATCTTTGCTAGGCTGTGTACCTGGCCGACATAATTGTCGAATGTAGTCCCTCACTGATTCACCCCCATGGGCAGAACTTGAAAGAGAAATGGGGGCACCACGTCTTGACAATCCTGTGAGAAAGTAAATATCATCGATCAATATAGGGAGCACTTTGTCCCCTATGTGAAAAGCCTGTTCCGCTGGATCCCATGAATGAACCAAGAACTGTGATAGTTCTAATTGTTGCCTCATCCCGGATAACTTGAAATATTTGAGTAACCCACAATCTCTGAGGGCCTCAACAATACCAGGATCTTTAGACAGTGCGATGCAAAGTAGTTTCCCTTTTGTTTGACTCCTCTGCAGCACAGTTTTCGATGCATAAGGGTGCGTTGATCCTAGGGCGTTAAATATTTACCCTAGGGACCCTAAAACCCTAATTTTTTTTCTTGAAATTGAAAAAGAATGACCTTAAATGAAAGAGAAGAGGTAGATCTCCTACCTGGTCCTGACGGCACGAAGAATAATCCATAGAATCTCCCGTAATCAGCCGCTAAGGTTTGAGGTAAAAAACTGGTTTAGAGCATAACATTGAATGATAAATGTCAAATGGTAAAATGACTTGGTAAATTCTTGTTTTATGGTTATTTCATGTTCATTAAATGAATAAAATATAGTTTTTACCTATTTTTACCAATGAAACAAGTATGTTTAATTCGTTTGGTGGTTCTTTGAGCAGGGTTACACGTGACATAGTGAATTTGACGTGCATGATCGTAAAATGTACTTTTGACCACAAAGCATTCTTTTATCTCTTTTTCGAGCTCAGTTAAACATAAAAAAAGGAACCCCCCTAGAGTCCTGTTTCAGCACTTTTCAAACTCTCTAAATATGAAAATGACCGAGTTTTCATTGTTGTTAAATTCGTTAAAGCATCAAATAACGATAAACTTGTCCATCATGACAAGACCGAGTTTCACCTTCGCTCGACTCGTTAAAACATCACATAGCAATGGATTCACCCGAAGGGTAGAATTATACATCAATCATATGTTATCCTCCTCAAGCTTGTTAAAAAATAAAGAGGTACTGGTTAGCAATGACTAGGGAAAATGGAAAAAGGGATAAATCACTTTATTGTAGCAAGTCGCTTTTGAACATGACACTTTCACTTCATCTTTGTGACTGTTTGGGTTGGGTTATCTGCTTGATGGTTATCATACATATGGTCTATCACACCATCCATCACTTTGGTTTTGGGTCAATGCTGCCAATTCATTCAGTGATACCGACATGTTCAGAGAAGTCACCCAGTAAACTTCATTCTTTGCAATACTCATAAACCTTTATTTTCATGACCGCCATTCCTGAACATTGTGTCATCAGTCACATTCTGTCTTCAAAATCATTACACTCGTTTCGTGTTGTTGATGGGGAATACATCAAGGCCCTCCTGCGACGAGTTGCTTCTTTTCGACATCAGCACATTATCCAGGAAGTTGAATTAGAAACACCCTTCTAGTACCTTGAGGCCTACATACATCAATGGCAAGTTTCTCACTTCCGGCAACAGGTTGACATCACAGGCCTTCGACCGAAAGACTTTGTATGGTGTTCGACATCAAAACATCTATTCACACTATGCAGGATGTACTGTAGTACCTTGAGAATCATTATCATTATTGGTGATTTCTCTTGCGTTTGTTAACAAATTACATCATTGGCTGGTAATCAGACAGTGTCTTCCCATGATCGACTTCAGATCACATTTTCACATGGTTAGACTCTTACTTGAACAAACAATTTGATGAGATAGAGGACCCCGGATCTAGTTTCATCCATTCGGGCTGCGATTTCAGGAGTACTAAATCATCTGTACGATGACTTTACACAAATAGTCATCTTATCATGGATCTATATTTGTAGACGACTATTTGATTTATGTACATGTAATGAAAAATTTATATGCTGAGCATGGGTATGTCTTCCCTCAGCAATTCATGAAAAATTCAAAGATATCATGATATTATGTATTGTAATTGATGCAGGTCACCGTCCGCTTCAGATCCTCCTCATCAGATCATAAAGCATATCACTCAACATTATCATTTTTGACTTCATGCTTTAGGGGGCAGTTGTTACAGGTCTATTTGGGCACATCACTCCCGACGATCAAATCAGTGTCAACAGGGTCTATCAAACTCTAATTCAATTGCTACATGCCTTAGACATGCCACCTCATTGAGTGTGTTGAGTCCCAAACCTGCACTTCCTTATATACCCTTTCAGCCTTCTTTTTCCATTTACTTCATCCACCAAGCTGTCAAATCGTTGCATATTAGTCTAAAAATAGCTTATGAAATGATTTCCTAACTATGTTTATGACTGTTGTTTGATTTAGATTTTTGTTCAAGCAGCTGCGGAAACTTGTCACTTTCCGCAGCCAGCCCAGGTTTCTGCAACCATTTTGTTAAAGGCTATGCTACAGGTGTTCAATGGAGAAACTGGCCACATGGGTAAGCTGCAAGTGACGTGTACATGGAGTGTGTCTCCTCAGATCAGCCAAATCACTCATAAACGGTCGTGGTCAACGATGGTCAAAGGAGGGGCCAAATGAGGAGTTTTGCGGTGGCACGACTCTGTTTTGCCCACGTGAAGGTTTGTGTGGCACGATCCTTAGTTTCCAGAGGTATTAGCACACCTGTAGAGCAGCCCGTGAACTGAATCGAGCAGCCACCACTCCATGGATTCAACTGTCATGATGACCATCACGCTAGATCTCGGGTCAAGGAGATTTACATGTCTCTTGGCAGCATAAAATCTAGGAATTAGTTGCAGCACCTTTACTTATAAATAACGTGTTGATATACGTTGAATAGTTAGCTTTTGAAATGTAATTTTGACTGTTGTCATCAGCCCACTGTATTGTGTTTCACTTTGTTTTATTACGACACTTTAAATACATGAGAAGACAGCTTTTCTGAATCTGATTTGTGACTAAGTGATTGACTGGCCGAGGTTGCAGAGGGCCCCTGTACACCAAAGCTTTGTATAGTTTCTTACTTGCTTTCATTTACTGTTTTTAAATCATTGTTTGTATATATATTGTGCTGTTTTGATGTTCATTGCTGTCCATATTTCCTTTATGTTTTCTTTTATAACTGTTAGCTGATCAGTGCTTCTTTTACAGGTTTTGTTGTAGGTAGCCCGGGCAGATTTACATATTTTTTTGATAACTAATGACATGAGATCATCTTGTCCTTTCTGCTGATTTTCATTTCCTGAGTTTAATTCCAGCACTGTCATTTTTCAATTTGCGTTTTTGCTTATTTACTTTTCTGCTACTTAGACATCATATTACTCATCTGTTTATGATTTCCTTTCTATAGTCAAGTGACTCTATTAGCAAGGAATCAGAATATTACTTATTGTAGTATGATTTAATTTGCTTTCCTGCAAGTTAGAGATTGAATTACTTATGTCATTTCCAAGAGTTGAAATATGAATGAGTAGTTAAAATCTTAGTTTCCTTTTATGCAATTTAATTTCCTGCAATTTAGATATCATATTACTCAGCTTGTTTATGATTACTTCCTATAGATAGATTGAGTTGAAAGGTGAAGGGTCAGAACGGGGGTTGAAGTAGTGTGATTTAGTTGTTTGATTTTAGTGTTTGAGTTGCTTTAAGTTCAGTTTTTACTTTCTTTTTCATACAGCAGTAAGGATACTGGGCCATTGTCACTAGTTCACTGTTTTGGTACATTTACTTCCTTTTGAGAATTGATTTCATTACAATCAGTTTGGAGCTTTCTTTTTAAAAACTTTTAAGTTTGGAAAATCACTGTAGAAATCACCATTACCATCCATATTTAACTTTCAATTTCGCCATCACACACTAGGGAATCCATAGAAGATAAAACCAAAAACAAACTAAAAAAAAAAGCTCAAAAACGACAAAAGACTAAGAAAATGGTTATCTTGTACATATAGTACACCTCACTTCGTCAGTTTACGAATCCCGGATTGACATTTTAATTAGCAATTTAGAACACACTAAATTGACCAAACATTTTGGCGTCGTTGCCGGGGAAGTGAAACTAGGTAGCCAATTTCTTAAAAAAATATATATATAATAAAAAATTTTCAAGAAAGGAAAATTGATAACCTCTCAAAGTATGCTCTCCTCTTGCACTTAGCGTGACCTGGAGGATCAGAAAAGAGAAAGTTATTGGTTTAATAGTTTCTTGAGTATGCTCTCTTCTTGCACCTAGAGTGACTTGGAAGATCAGAAAGAGAATTATTAGCCTGACTTGAAGAAAAATAAAAAATGACATGCATAGAGCAAGAGATTCTAGGGGAAGGTTTTTAGCTAGAGCCAAGAGTTCGATTTTCACAACTCCATCTACTTCAAGGAATAGACAAGAGACACTTCCATCATCTCCAACCCACACTCCTAGCCCTAGGATTCCTGGAATTCAAGAGGCAGTAGTTGAGTTAGGAGACTCTTCCACACCATCCATCGAATCTGAATTAGGAAAAGATCCTTTCTTTCCTTCTACAGGGAGACACATTGTAACTGAAGAAGTAGAATCACCTGAGGAAGAAGAGGGAGAAATTCCTCCTCGTTTGCCATTAGTAGAGGAACCAGAGGACTCTGAAATCTCTTAGGAAGCTATCGTGACAGAGGAGGTAGTTAACGGATTTGGTAGAGGTAGAGGTAGAGGAGGGGGACGAGGTAGAGGTAACAATGGGGGAAATAGGGATGGAGATAACTCATTCGGATTTCCTATAGTTGATGAGGATTCTCGAGCAACAATGAAAAATATTTCACCATCTGTCCTCCCAAACTTTCATGGGTTAAGAAATGAAGATCCTGAAACATTTCTATTTGAGTTTGAGGTCGTGTGTTGAACTTATGATTATTTGGAAGACTCTAAAAAACTCAAACTGTTTCCTTCAACATTGAAAGGAGCTGCTTTGAAATGGTTCATGGGATTACTCACTCAATCCATTAGGACTTGGAATGATATGAACCAAACATTTTTGGATAGATACCTGGACTATTGTATGCCCACCAACCACAAGGATGAAGTATTTAAAATGGTGCAAAGAGAAGATGAAAACTTGGAGGATTTACTTGAAAGATTCCAATACAACCTGAAAAGAGCAAAAATGAGTAACTTAGATGAGGAAACCCTGAAATCCCTTCTATTAAAAGCCATTAGAGATGAATGGATAGATATTTTGAACATGATGGGAAAAGGAGACATATCTCAACTTCCACTTCATGATATAGCAGAGCTGTAGTGTCCTATCTAGGGTGCTAGATTAGGCTATATTTATTATCGACCAGGATCAGTAAACTTCGAGGCATGCGTCTACAATCTATAGACATAAAGGATTCTTAACTAAGTGTTCGTGATGGTAGGTTACAGAACTTCTTTACGGAAGGTTGAGGTATGCTCCCTATCACCTGGACACTCAGGTCACTCAATTCATCTACCTATTCTAAAAAAAACACTGTGTATTACTTAAACCAAGATTTCAATCCCCTTACGAGGATGCTGTGCATAAAACCCTTGTTCAGTGAACACTCAGCATTCAATGTTTATCATTCATGAAAGATTGAAATATACTAGAATCATAAGCACACTTAAAATTCAAATATATGAGAAACAGGGTTCATGAAGATGCTCTTAAAAATAACGAAAGATCAGATCCCTTACAGGATACAATTCAACGATCTCAGCGATGAATCCTTCAAGCTACCATCATAAACATTACTCATATGAATTTCTAATTAAATCAACGAAAGCATAAACTGAACTCTAATCACTGTGCATATTATTGAATATTCAGAAGTTGCAAATGAAATGAAATGACAGTATACCCGTTCCACGCAGGGCCCGTCCGCGTTTCAAAGGTATACTGGACTGTGCTCAAGCAACTATAGAATCAACGCAACAATGAAATCGTGACTGCAACCGTGTTTTTGGTATTAAGTTCAAAAAATCTGTTTTCAAAACGATACAATGATAACCACTAACTGACAACACATAACTGTATTTACATATGTTTTTACAACGTTTACATTTCAGAATGAATGTACATTCGTGATGCGGCTGTTGCCGCTTTTGCTATGGCATAGTTTTTAAGTTGTTTCCATTCTGAACCGATTTCAAAAAGGAACAAAACTAAATCGGTTTAGAACCCTATGCTGTTGCTGCTTTTGTCACCAACATGCTGTGCTTTGACCGTCATTGACCGTGCCTTCAGGAGCGTTGGTTCTGCTGTAGGATAGGTGTTCGTCCATGCTTGTACATTCTATTTTTCATCCCTACCCTTTGCTTTAGCTTAGCTATCATGCCATATGTCAAACAATAAACCAATTACAGGATGTTGCAACTTCCTGTAGTATTTTTATCAAAAATCCCTAATTCTTTAACATAAAACTCATAAATCAATTCTAATGTATTTAACAACTATAATACTGTTAACTAATCAATTTCAAGGGGTCTAAGAGATGTATGAAGGAAAAAGGTAGGCAAACGATGTGTTTCAAGAGGAAAAAGGAGGTCAAGGAATGATACCAACATCTCTCCCCGACTTAATGAATTAGCATGACCTCATGCTAATCCCGATGTGCTTCCTCTGAACTCTGTCCCTGCCTGTACCTCTGCTGCCCTCAACAATGTATCCACATTCTTCTTCACCTGGGCATCTTTCTGACCATGGAGCTCATGCTTTAAACTTTTGTACTTTTCCTTGAGGACCTTCTTTTGGTTGTACCATTTAGTGGCCCACTTACAAATATCTGTTTGTTCAGCTTCAAGTTCCTTAATTTGTTCCCTTAACTTTTCATTTTTTTGTTGAGTCTCTTTACTCTGCGCTCTGAGCATTTCATTTTCTTTCTTGATAACTTTTTCCAGCATATTAGCCTCCATTAGTTCTTCCTTTAACTTTTCAATTTGCTTCTCCAGTTTCTTCTGTTTCTTAATGGCAGGTTGTGAATCTTTTTCTTGCCTGTTGTTGCTTTCAACCTCCATCTCAGCTCCTGGTCCAGGTTGTGAGTGGGCACTACTTTCAATATCCATCGGCATAGGTGCATTTGATTCAGGCTGGTCTTCTTGTAGCTGGGCCTTTGATGTTCTCCTGGTTCTTCTTGAATAGGTGGTAAAAATTTTATCTTGCTCTGCTTTCCGAGCATCCTCTTTTCTCATTTTCCTCGTCCTTATACTGCTAACAGGTGGAGGTACCTTGCTTGCTTTGTGTATAGGAATCTCTTCATCGATATCATTCATGAATCCAGAGTTTTCCTGTGGTTCTTCCTTGTCCTCTTCGTCTTTAATTTGGTTAGCAGCCAAGAACTCCTTCCACGTTTTCCCTCTTCTCTGTAATTCATACTCAATAAGAATTTTAATTAGCCCAAAGTGATATAAGCTCTTGTCTTCGTTACCTTTCTGCTTTTGGATGGTCTTCGACATTTTGGTTAGGCTTTGCAAGAGGAAGTATGGCAGACTGATAACACACTGCCCTTTCAAATGTAACAGTAACTTGATATGGTACAAGTAAACAATACTGTAGCGGCCTTCACAAGTTACAAACTTTTGGATGATATAGACCATCTCGTCCTAGGGATGCACCAGCCAACTTCTTGGGACGCCTTTCTTCCAATTAACGGACGGAACCCTGGATCTGGACATAAATTGAGTCCATTATTTCTCTTTAAATTGCTTTGTCTTGAAGTACTTCTCCCCTTCTGGGCTGATCCCTAGGGCTTGAGCTATGGTGTCTTCCGAAACTCTGAATGAAAAATTACCTATCAGAGCTTTCTCTCCGTTGAATGTAAAAGAGAACTGTTTGGTGACCTCTTCATTACTTCCACGAAATTTCTCTAAAAAGGGCAGCCACTGTATTTCTTTAAGAATTGAAATGCAATCTTCGTGATACTGGGAACTGTCGAATATGCTTGGTTCGACCCTATTGGTCATTTTGGCCGAGAGTTGTGCTCTAACTCTTCTTTGTTTATGTTTTACAAATTCAACAAAGAAGTTTTGATTTGTTACCTTTTATCTTCCGCCCCAATACTGCTGACCTGGTGGCATCCTCGGCTCTTTAACACTAGCTCCTTTAGTAACCCAAACGATGCTCGATTGACTATCTTGTAATAGAGGTCGAACCCAATTAACTACATTTTCCTTTCGTGGCGCTTGCTACTTTCAGTCTTTACTGTTGAAGTCACAGGAGTCGAATGCTAACATAGAACAACTGAAAATGATAATGAAATAACCGGCTTAACTCAATTCATAACATATTCATCTTTTTGAAACAGAGGAATGGCTGTACTGGTCGTATGGATGCCATCATAGAAGCGCTAGAAGCATATATATGAAGTACTGGGATATGATTTCGGGTAGTCGTTTGCATCATTTGGCTTCGTTGGGTGGTTAAATCATAATTCGACCGTTTCAAACATAATGAACAAGCCCGCATGACATTTGGTTTCCAAACAATTCACCACGTGTCCTGCTTCTGTTGGTACCCGGCCAAATAGAAATGTTGGGATGGCTGTAGGGTTTAATTGGTTGGTAACAGAGATTGAAAAGGTGATATGAAAGGGGATTAACAAAATCATATAAGTATGAGATGGGTTGGAGTATTGGAAGATGATAGGGATTAACAATAGGATAACGAGTGGTAGGTATAGAGGTGTCTCTGAAATTGATCGTAGCAGTCACAGTTATTAAATTTAACATTAAAAATTAATCTAAGAATTTAAATGTTAAGAATAAGGAATACATTACACTTTTGTTGGTTGTTCAAGCATTGCATTGGCATGCTGGGTGGGACTAGTCTCTTTTGACTATTCTTTGCTGTTCATAACAGGTCCCCTGAGATAGATTCGAATGCAACAAGTCCCTCTGAGATCTTGAAAATGTTCATGCAGCTTCTTTGAAATCCGGAAAAAGAATTATATGTACACATGTTCCTTGATCTTTGGTATTTGATGAAGTCTTGGTGCCCAACAACTTGTGGATCCTTGTAGAAACTTGATGAAGCTTTGTTGAAGTAATCCTGAAGTAACAGTCTCTTAACAGGTCCCTTTTATGTGTCTTAAACAGGTCCCATTACTGCTGGTGTTGGTAACATGGTCTTCTGGACAGAACAGGTCTCCCTGCATAATGTTTGTAACCAGGTCCCTCTGAGATAAAACAATGACAAAACAACTTCTTTATTGAAATCTGGAATGCTGAAACAAACTGCTTTGGAAATTTACAGTGAGGAGATGAGATAAGAAATCTTTTAAGAATTTACAATGGAGAGATAAGAGAACAAAATGTTGATGCTTCTCTCCCCCACTAATGTTTTGACTTGTCCTCAAGTCATTATTCAGTTGATAAATCAAACAGGGAACAAAAGAAAAGGAATTCTTACCCGCCAACGAATTGGTTTTCAAGTAAGAATTCGGGGTTAGAGTGTGCCAGAGTCTGGTTTTCACATCTAACCCATTGTTATTATTTTTTTGTTGTGTTTGTTTTTTTTCTCCCTTTTTTTTTAGATTTTGTTTTGTTTTTTTTTGTTTTGTTTTTTTTTTTTAATTTCTTTTTGAATTTCTAAATTGAAATGAAATGAACTAAGGCAGGGATACTGCAGCTGAAGGCTGCAGTATCTCAACCTCTCTTTGTTGAGATACTGTTTGGAGAAAATTTTGCTTGCTGATGGGCTTAGTGTAAAGTTTCAAGCGATGACCGTTGACAGTAAAGGAATGACCTTCTCCATCAATAGTTTTGAGCTTGACTGAACCATTGTCGTAAGCTTGAATAATTTGGTATGGGCCCATCCAATGGGTGGTAAACTTGGCTTTATGATCTCTGAATTTAGAGTCAAAAAGTAAAGCCCAATCGCCTTCCTTGAACTGCTTCTTCTTGATATGTGCATCATGCCACTGCTTCCTTTGTTTTTGCTTGAGGATTGTGGTTTCTTCTGCTGGCTGCCTCATTTCATCCAGCTGGTTCAACTGCTGAATTCTTTCTTGTTGTGCTTGGTCCAGGTCAATTTGCAAATCTGCAACCAGTTTAAAAGTATGTATTTGAAATTCAATAGGAAGCATTACCTCTTTGCCATACACCAACTGATATGGTGTAAATCCTGTAGTATTCTTCCACGTAATTCTGTAAGCCCAGAGTGCATCTTTGAGCTTCTCTTCCCAATTCTTTCTGTTCATTGCCACAGTTTTAGTGATGATCCCTTCCAAAGTTTTGTTTGTGGATTCCACCTGCCCATTGGCCTGTGGATGGTAAGGTGTACTTCTTCTGTGCTTCATTTGGTATTTGTCTGTGATGTCCTTCACTAACTTTGAAGTAAATTGAGTACCCTGATCAGTCACTATTTCCCTTGGTACTCCATACCTTATAAAAATCTCTTCAAAAAAGAAATTTACCACTGTTTGTTCGGTGGCTCTAACTAGTGCTTTTGCTTCAGCCCACTTTGTGACGTAATCAGTACATACTAAGATGTACTTCTTACCATTGGAGGTTGGGTTAATGGGTCCTATAAAGTCTAGAGCCCATTTTTCAAATGGCTCTAGGTGAACTTGGGGCTGAAGTGGCATCTCGTCTGTAGCTGTTGGCCTGCCCATTCTTTGGCAGCTGTCACAACTCTTCACGTACTTCTTGGAACCCTTAAAAATGGATGGCCAGTGGTATTCAAGACTAAGAACTTTGAATGTTGTTCGCTTAGCTGCAAAATGCCCACCACACGGTTCATCATGGCAAGATTTTAAAATATCAATTATCTCATCATTTCTTACACATCGTCTAATAATCATATCATAACCAGTGTAAAATAAATCGCCATTAATCCATGAGTATCGAGCACTTTGTTTGACTAGTCTCTTCTTTTCCTTTGGAGTAAAGTATGGAGGTGTCCTTCCTGTAGACAAATAATTGGCCAAGTCAGCATACCAAGGATTCACTATGGAAATTGCAAATAAATTTTCATCTGGGAAAGAATCTTCAACCGGAACAACCTCACCTGGATTTTGTAGTCTAGAAAGAAAATCTGCCACCTGATTCTCTTTACCTGGTCTATCTAACACTGTGATGTTAAATTCCTGTAACAATAATAACCATCTGGTAACTCTGCCACTAGTTATTGGTTTATTCATTAAATGTCTAATGGCAGAATGATCAGTATGTACAAAGACTTCATAACCAGTTATATAATGTCGGAATTTATTCACAGCATATATGATGGCAAGTGTTTCCTTTTCTGTGACTGTGTAGTTTGACTCTGCAGGTGTTAGATTTTTGCTAATGAAATAAATGGCATAATTACAAGATTCCTCTTTTTGGCCTAATGAGGCACCCACTGCAGTGTCAGATGCATCTGTAAAGATATGAAATGGTAGGTTCCAGTTAGGCCCTCTTAACACTGGTGCGGTTGATAACTTCTTTTTGAGTGCTTCAAATGCTTGTTGGCAGTTCTCATTCTAGTTGAAAAGTACATCTTTTGTTAGAAGCTTAAACAAAGGTAAAGCTATTTTACTAAAATGTTCAATAAACCTTCTGTAATAGCTTGCATACCCAAGGAAACTTCTTATTTTTTGGAATTGGCAAATCAACAATGATCTGGATTTTTGCTGGGTCAACTTTGATGCCTTGAAAAGAAATATAGTGGCCTAATACTATCCCTTCGTTTAACATCATAAAGCATTTTTCATTGCTCAGGGACAGATTAGCTTCAATACATCTTTTCAAAACTCTTTCAAGGTTCTCTAATGCATGTTCAAATGAATTGTCGTACACTGAAAAATCATCCATATAAACTTCAACACAATCATGAACTAAATAAGCGAAAATAGCTAATACAGCTCTCTGAAATGTAGCTGGAGCATTGCAAAGTCCAAATGGCAAAACATTATAAGCATAAGTGCCCCAAGGACAGGTGAATGTGGTTTTGTCCTGGTCTTCTGAGGCTATCCTGATCTGGTTGTAGCCACTGAAACCATCAAGAAAAGAAAATGATGATTTCCCAGCTAATGTGTCTAACACTTGGTCAATAAATGGTAGTGGGAAATAATCTTTGAGCCTTGCTTTGTTCAATTGTCTATAATCAACACAAATGCGCCACTTACCTTTTTCTTGGGCACTATAACCAATGGGGATACCCACTGACTGTCAGAAATAGGATATATAAAATTAACTCTCAACAGTTTTTTCAATTCTTCTCTGACAATATCCTGGAGCATGGGGTTAATTCTTCTCTGTGGTTGCCTGACTGGTTTGATAGTACTATCTATATAAATATGGTGAGTGCATGTGTTGGGATGAATCCCATGCATATCGGTGTAGTCCCAAGCAAATGCTTTCTGGTATTTTCTCAATAGTCGAATCAATTTCTCTTGATGAGATGAGTCTAGGTGATTGCCTATGTTCAGAGTTTTCCCTGGACTAATCTCTATGATCTGACTCTGTGTGTTTGTGATGGATTGAACTGGAAAAATATCGTGAAATGTGGTTTTCAAAGATTGAATGGTGCATGTTTCTTGAAAATTTTGGGCTAAAAGTACATCTGCAACATGATATTGGTCGTTTCTCAAATTTTCAGAAATATCAGGTTGAGAAAGGAACAATTATACCAAATCATTATTATTTTGTTCTTGGAAATCATAGATTTGGTCAATGCTAAAAACAGATTGTACTTCTTCTTTATCATTGTATTTATCATCAAGCCATAAATTGTGTGTTACTGCTGGTGATTGTGCCGATGGATAAAGAGTGAGTTGTTTCCTTTCAGTCCCTCTTGAAATAATCATGTTGCCCAATCGACATCCTATGAATGCATCAGCAGTCGCTAACCATGGTCTACCAAGGATGATAGGGTGCCCTCCTAAATTGGATTTGGGTTGAAGAACTAAGAAGTCCACTGGATACTCCCAAGAGTCTAGTGAAACAATTATGTCCTCCAAAATCCCTTCAGGAATCACTTTAGACCTATCGGCTAGTTATAGAACAATCGTTGTGTGTTGCAAATTTATGAGCTGGAGTGTTCTCATGGTTTCAAGAGTCATGACATTTATTGCGGCCCCAAGATCTATTAAAGTGTTTGGAATCTGTATGTTGTTAATGATTGTAGTAACTCGGGGGATACCAGGATCAACATACTTTTCCATCGAGATGGTATTTGTCATAAGGCCAGCTAAATGTCCTATAACATGAATGGTTTGTGGATCAATCCTTTTCCTAGTGGGCTTCTTAAGACACATTTCTTTGATTGCTTTAGTGTATATGGGAATGTCTTTTATGGCTTGCAGTAGCGGAATTTTTATATAGACATTCTTGAGTTCATCTAAAACATCAAACTGTGGTATGGACATTGGAAGTTTCATTTGGACCAATCGGTCTGGAAAAGGTGGATGCAATGGTTGCATCTGCTTATCTTTGGTATCATTGTTTGGTTTTCTTTGATTTGTCATTTCATTTTCTTTTTCTGTGTTTTCTTCTTGTTTATCTATTATTGGAGAATCTTTGTGGAGTACCCTACCAGACCTCAAGTTGATATTTTGCAAGGGTAGTGTGGGATATGAGGTTCCCTCTTCTACATTGTAGGCTGGCCTCTTTGCTCTGTTATTTGGATTTGGGACAGTTTGAGCAGGAATTTGAGTAGGTCTGGGAGGTTGTGAGTTAGATGGAAATTGCAGTTGTGGTGGATTTATTGGTGGAGGAGCAGGCAGTGCTTGTTGAGTAGGTTGAGGTTGGTAAACAACTTGCTGCTGAGGATACTGCTGATATGGTTGAGGATGTGATGAGTATGGCTGATGATATTGTTGATATGGCTGTGAATATGGTTGGTATGATTGAGGATATGTATGATAGGATTGAGAGTATTGTTGAGATGGTCTCCATTGTTGCTGTGGGTGATTTTGGTGCTGCCATGGCATGGGTACATTCCATGAATTCTGAGCATACATTTGATCATTTACAGGAAATTGCAAATTTTGATTTGGAAACATACCTTGAGGTGCTGACCTTGGCTGCCATGGTCTCTTTGTGCCCATGTAATACACGTTTTCCATCTCTGCATTAGCTGCCATATTACAGTTCTGCAAAACCTTAACTTTAGGACAATTAAATATATCATGATGTTCAGTACAGAAGGCACAAACTTGGATGTTTTCTAATGGGCAGTCTTTTAAGGCATGTTTCTTCCGGCATTTTGGGCAGAAGATAGCCATTATCTGATCTTCACCTTCTTGTTTCTTCTTAGCTTTTAGAGTGTCAATTTGGTTCCCTAAGGTGCTTAACAGATCTGTTTTAAATTCTTCTAACAGATTCCCTATTTCAGCCCTTGTGACACTTGCTGAAGCAGATTTTGTGACTTTGGATGACAGGGTTCTTTTTCTAATTTTAGCTTTGCTCCTTGAATACTTTTCGCATAATTCAGCGATTTCTTCAAAAGGTAAGGTAGAAATGTCACCTTTGCCCATCAAATTAAGATCATCCATGTATTCCTCTCGGATGCCTTTCAAGAATATTGTGCGGATCAAATCAAGAGGCATAGTTCGGTGTTTGGATTTTTGTAAATTGTAGACAAACCGTTCTAAGTATTCCTCCAAAGTTTCATCCTCTTGTTGGCTCATTCTAAAGATATCGTCTTTGGAATCTTTGGATCTACAATAAGGTTGATATTTCCTTAGAAATATTCTTCTCATGCCATCCTAATCAATTATCTCATGCTCACCAAGCCTCATGAACCATCTCAAGGCTGATGCCTTTAATGTCGCTGGGAAGAGTCTAAGCCTATGGGCATCATCTGTGTAACCATATGTTCGACATACAATGTCAAACTCGAACAAGAATGAGTCTGGGTCTTCTGAAGCCATACCATAAAAGTTTGGTAGCACGGATGGAGGTATGTTTTTCATTTTGATCTCATCATCTTCTTGTGGTTCATGTATAGGAAACTTAAAGGTTGACTCTTCTTCATCTCTTTGTCCTTGATTTGGTACTGATCCATCTCCTTCCTCAGCCATTTTAATAGGTTCCTCTGTGTCAGTGTCACTTGTTTTAAAGAGGAGATTAAAGACAGATTGTTCGGTCACTGTGCTACTTTCTCCTTGTGTGGAGGATCTAGGAAAGTGTTTCTTCTGTGATTTATGTGCTAATAAAGTTTGCCTTTCGACGAGAGTAAGTCTTTGTCTTGACTTTTGTTTATCCTCTAATGCTTGTATGGTGACTTCCTCAGCTGGTGTTGTATTTCCTAAAGAGTCTGCTCCTGATGATAGGTTAGTTTTTGGATGGGGGGTTTTTATGAATCTACCTTGATTGTCTCTAAATCTAGGCATAAATGAACATGATTTCTAAATCTATGTTTTTGCTCGTTTTTATTGAATTTTTTTTTTAGATCCTTTAACTACGCCTCCCCGGCAACGGCGCCAAAATGTAGTGTCCTATCTAGGGTGCTAGATTAGGCTATATTTATTATCGACCAGGATCAGTAAACTTCGAGGCATGCGTCTACAATCTATAGACATAAAGGATTCTTAACTAAGTGTTCGTGATGGTAGGTTACAGAACTTCTTTACGGAAGGTTGAGGTATGCTCCCTATCACCTGGACACTCAGGTCACTCAATTCATCTACCTATTCTAAAAAAAACACTATGTATTACTTAAACCAAGATTTCAATTCCCTTACGAGGATGCTGTGCATAAAACCCTTGTTCAGTGAACACTCAGCATTCAATGTTTATCATTCATGAAAGATTGAAATATACTAGAATCATAAGCACACTTAAAATTCAAATATATGAGAAACAGGGTTCATGAAGATGCTCTTAAAAATAACGAAGATCAGATCCCTTACAGGATACAATTCAACGATCTCAGCGATGAATCCTTCAAGCTACCATCATAAACATTACTCATACGAATTTCTAATTAAATCAACGAAAGCATAAACTGAACTCTAATCACTGTGCATATTATTGAATATTCAGAAGTTGCAAATGAAATGAAATGACAGTATACCCGTTCCACGCAGGGCCCGTCCGCGTTTCAAAGGTATACTGGACTGTGCTCAAGAAACTATAGAATCAACGCAACAATGAAATCGTGACTGCAACCGTGTTTTTGGTATTAAGTTCAAAAACTCTGTTTTCAAAACGATACAATGATAACCACTAGCTGACAACACATAACTGTGTTTACATATGTTTTTACAACGTTTACATTTCGGAATGAATGTACATTCGTGATGCGGCTGTTGCCGCTTTTGCTATGGCATAGTTTTTAAGTTGTTTCCATTCTGAACCGATTTCAAAAAGGAACAAAACTAAATCGGTTTAGAACCCTATGTTGTCGCTGCTTTTGTCGCCAACATGCTGTGCTTTTACCGTCATTGACTGTGCCTTCAGAAGCGTTGGTTCTGCTGTAGGATAGGTGTTCGTCCATGCTTGTACATTCTATTTTTCATCCCTACCCTTTGCTTTAGCTTAGCTGTCATGCCATATGTCAAACAATAAACCAATTACAGGATGTTGCAACTTCCTGTAGTCTTTTTATCAAAAATCCCTAATTCTTTCACATAAAACTCATAAATCAATTCTGATGTATTTAACAACTATAATACTGTTAACTAATCAATTTCAAGGGGTCTAAGAGATGTATGAAGGAAAAAGGTAGGCAAACGATGTGTTTCAAGAGGAAAAAGGAGGTCAAGGAATGGTACCAACAAGAGCTGTGTGTCCATCTCTCAAGAGGAAAATCTAAAACTGGAAAAGGGCCTAGAGATCCTTCTCTCATCAGAGCAAACAAATCTGCAACTGGATCAATAAGTAGGGCTGAGATTGGCAATATGCTTGATGAATTCAAAACTGATATCTTAGGGAGTTTTAGTGAGCAACTAGACACTCTTAAGATCCACAATAAGCAGAAAGCATAAGCTGAAGCTTTGGCCATATTTTGCCGAAAATGTAGAAAGAAACATGCTCTCAGGGAATGTCCCTTGAATGCAAAAGTTGTAGAAACATGTGCGATTTGTTCAGAGAATCATGAGACCAAGGATTGTACTTCAATTCCTGGGCTCAAAGCTGTCTTCCAAGAAGATCCAAATACAATTGAGTCTCTCTGTTTTGTTGCAAGGAGACCTTGGCAGGGGCAACAAAACCAAGGGTTTAACAACTCTATGAACTTTCAAACCCCACCAAATTGGAACCCTTGGCAACAACCTTGGTCCCAACCTCAAAATCCTTTTCAATCATGGGTACAAGGCATGCAAAATCCTTATGGGAGATTTGCTCAATTTTATCAATATCCTCCATCTTTTCAAAACCAACAAGCTCCACAACTTCTAAATCAAAATCCACAACTATCATTGCCATTTCAACAACAACAACAACAACAACCTTCTCATCAGAACCCAAATTCTCAACTCTTGCTTCCATTCCAACAGAAATCAAATCAACTTCCTTCCCAGCCATTGCCAAACCCCAATAATAAAAACCCTCAAAATGCTTACATGGTAGAAGGTCAACAATTTCCTACCTATATGATTGTCCCTCTAATTGATGTACAACTCAGATCTGGTAGAGTTTTAGATAAGCCTTCTATAGATGCCCAAAAGCAAAGCATTTCTGAGGAAGATTCTCTTGGAGCCAATAAAGGTTCTGAAGCATCTCTTCAAAACCAAAGCACTCAGAAAGAAAAAGAAAAAGAGCTAACCCCCACAACTCCTATAGTTGAGCAACCTGCATCCTCATCCACATCTCCTTTTCCTGAAAGATTACAAATTGACAAAGGGGTGGAAAAACAAATCTTGTTGCCTGACTATGATTCTCTAGATGAATTGAAGAATGTCTGTATCAAGATTCCCTTGTTACAAGCCATTAGAGAGATTCCTATTCTAGCAAAAACAATAAAGGAGTTGAGTCTTAAAAGACCAGGAAGGAAACCTAGAGATACACGAAGGATCCACCTGGTAGGAAAAATTGCAGATATCATGATGGGAAAAATTACTATGCAGAAGTATGTAGATCCCAACAGTCCAATTGTCAAAACACATATCAATGGGGTAGAAATTCCAAATACTTTGATTGATTTAGGGGCTGCTATCAACATTATGAGTAGACAGACTATGGAACAGCTGAAACTTCCTAATCTTCTTTTTACACCTACTTTACTGCAACTTGCAGATCGATCAATTATCAAACCAGATGGTGTATTAGAAGACATTTCGGTCTCCTTAGACTCTTGGGAATATCCAATAGATTTCATGATTTTAACTCCCAAGAGTAATATAGGAGGACACCCTCTCATCTTAGGAAGACCTTGGCTAGCCACAACTGATGCTTTCATCAGTTGTAGGTCTGGGGATATGTATATTTCTGATGGTAATTCGACAAAGAAATTCAATTTGTATCCTCCAGCAAAAGCAATTACAAAAATAGGAGATAATGAGTGGGTTGATGATGAGGATACTATACAACCTGTCTTTACCATTTTTGAAGTCAGTGAAGATAGTCAAATTCTAAACACATTAGAAAAATTTGAAACATCTTCAGAATATGACCACACACAATTTCAGTTAGATTCTGACATTGAGTATCTATCATCTAGACAAATGTCTCTTTTCTCTATGGAAGAGTTTGGTAGTTCCGCCATTGAGATCTTTCCAGGTAAAACATTGAATATCAACAAAAACTTGGAAAGATCACAACAGGAAGAACTAACCAAAATCTTGCAAAAACATTCTACTGCATTTGCATGGGAATATACTGATATGAAAGGTATTGACCCTAATACTTGCATTCATCACATCTACATTGAGGAAAACAGTAGACCAATCAGACAACCTCAAAGAATGATGAATCCAAACCTTAGGGAGATAGTGAAAGAAGAACTCCAAAAACTACTCAATGTAAGCTTCATTTATCCAATTTCAGATAGCCGATGGGTTTCTCTTTTGGTTATAGTACCTAAAAAGAATGGTAAATGGAGGGTATGCATTGATTACAGGGAATTGAACAAAGCAAATTTGAAGGATCACTTTCCTTTACCCTCTATCGATAAGGTATTAGATACTTTAGCAGGCAAAAAGTATTTTTCATTTTTGGATGGTTTTAGTGGCTATAATCAGATTCAGGTAGCACATGAAGATTAGAACAAGACCACATTTACCTGTCCATGGGGAACTTTTGCTTACCGAGTACTTCCTTTTGGATTATGTAATGCACCCGCAACATTTCAAAGGGCAGTACTAGGAATCTTTTTTGATCTAATCCATGATTGTGTAGAGGTTTATATGGATGAATTTACAGTTTATGGTAATTCGTTTGAAGAGGCATTAGAGAATTTGGAAAAAGTCCTTATAAAATGTAAAGAAACAAACCTATCATTGAGTCATGAAAAATGCTTTATGATGTTTACTGAAGGGATTGTTTTAGGACATCATATTTCAGGGGATGGGATTAAAGTTGATAGATCAAAAGTTGAAGTCATCTCCAAGTTGCCTATTCCAAATTGTCAAAAAGATGTTAGAAGTTTTCTTGGATTTACTGGATACTATAGAAGATTTATTGAAAAATTCACCAAAATAGCATCTCCACTCTTCAAATTACTTACAAAAGACTGTGAATTCAAATGGGATCCTGATTGTCAATCTGCATTTGAAACTTTGAAAACAAGAATATCTGAAGC
This sequence comes from Pinus tabuliformis, assembly GCA_031772625.1. Lineage (NCBI taxonomy): Eukaryota > Viridiplantae > Streptophyta > Pinopsida > Pinales > Pinaceae > Pinus > Pinus tabuliformis. The sequence continues at coordinate 619,887,126 of CM062812.1, read as the reverse complement.
ACCCATTTTGAGAGGGCCAAATTGGAAACTTCCTTTCCATATTTCCACAGATGCTTCGGATACAGCTCTAGGAGCTGTGTTGGGACAAAATGATTTAGTTCCTTATGCCATTTACTACACTAGTAAAAATTTGACTCCCACCGAGTTAAACTATACTGTGACTGAAAAAGAGTTCTTAGTTGTTGTTCATGCAATCAATAAGTTTAGACACTATATAACAGGCTATGAAACTTTTGTCCATACTGATCATTCTGCAATTAGATATCTCATGAATAAACCTGTTACTAATGGCAGAGTTACAAGATGGCTCTTACTTTTACAAGAATTCAATATTACTGTGTTGAATAGACCAGGGAAACAAAATACAGCAGTTGATTTCTTGTCTAGAATCCAAAATAATAATGAAGATTACAAAATACAGTAGTTGATTTCTTGTCTAGAATCCAAAATAATAATGAAGATTCTCCTGTAGAGGATAAGTTTCCAGATGAGTGTTTATTTGCAATAACTACTAAGACTCCTTGGTATGCAGATATTGCTAACTATTTGGTTACAGGAAAGCTACCTCCACATTTATTTCCTGGTGAAAAAAGAAGAATTATTCAGGAGAGTTCAAGTTATTCATGGATTTCTAATGAATTGTTTAAAACATGGCTAGATTGTGTGATCAAAAGATGTGTTCGGGAAGATGAAATGCCTGACATCCTCAAGGCATGTCATGATGAACCATGCGGTGGACACTTTGCTGACAAAAGGACGGCCTATAAAATCCTTTCTTTAGGATATTATTGGCTTTCCCTTTTCAAAGATGCAAAACAATATGTCAGAAGGTGTGACAGCTGCCAAAGAGTTGGGAGACCGATTCTTTCAAATGAAATGCCATTACAACTACAGGTACTCATCGAACCCTTTGAAAAATGGGCTTTAGATTTCATTGGACCTATTAATCCACCATCTAAACAGAAAAAGTATATATTGGTATGCACTGATTATGTCACTAAATGGGTAGAAGTCAAAGCATTGCCTTCTGCCACTGAAAATTCAGTTGTTCAATTTCTTTTTGAGGATATTTTTACTCGTTTTGGTGTCCCAAGAGAAATTGTGACAGATCAGGGAAGTCAATTTACATCTAACTTGATGGAGAAGCTGATGGAAGAATACAAAATCAAGCACAGAAAATCTACTCCTTACCATCCGCAAGCAAATGGCCAAGTGGAGTCTACAAACAAAGTTCTTGAGAGCATCATCACCAAAACTGTTCATCTACATAGAAAAGATTGGGCAGAAAGGCTTCCTGAAGCCTTATGGGTCTACAGAACTACATGGAGGAATACAACAGGACATTCTCCCTATGAACTTGTTTATGGGAAAGAAGTCTTGCTCCCCATTGAGTTTCAAGTCAAAACTTTCAAGATGGCAGTCCAGTTGGGGATGAATCTATCAGAAGCCCAAAAGCACAGAATGGAGCAGCTGAACGAGCTAGATGAGATCAGACAAGAAGCAATTTTAAAGACTGATCTAGTTCAACATCAAAGAGCTAAGTGGCATGACAGATACATCAAATAGAGAAAGTTTCAAGAGGGAGATTGCACATTACTGTTTGATTCCAAGTTCAAAGACTTTAAAGGTAAATTTCAGACCCATTGGCTTGGGCCATATGAAATTGACAAAGTCTTTAACAATGGAGCGGTAAGAATCAAGACCATTGATGAATTTTAGATTTCTCTTATTATGAATGGCCACCGATTGAAAATTTATCATAAGCCACTCTCAAAAGAAGAATTTGTCAAGATGTTCCAAGAGAATTCTGCAATAAGGCTGGTGGAAAAGAATCCTTCTTCCCCACCAGCCTAGTCTTTGATTCTTTCAGTTAAAAAAAATAAAAATAAAAATAAAAATAAAAATAAAAAATTTGTATAAGCCTGAAAACCAATCATAGATTGGCAGTCTTATACAAAAAATATAGAGTGAAAATCAAGGACACTTGACACTCTATATTTTCCAAAAAGAAAATCTCCTCTCCTTCTCTTTCCATCTTCACTCCACCTCATTTGCCATTCCACTCCATCTCCATCTCATTCACATTTTCTCTTCACTTCACTCTACTTCATTTTCATTCCATTCCACTCATTTCATTTTCATTTCATCAATAAAAGTTCATTTCAGGACTATTTTCACTCAGTTAGTTCTTTTCTAACCATATTTGTTCAGCTAAGTGGGTGCTGTCTCAGTTTCCGCAGCTGGAAGCAGTTTCCGCAGCCAGAAACAGTTTCCGTAGCCAGAAACGATTTCCGCAGCTACCACCACTCTGTTTTTCAAATTCACAGTCAAAATGTTAGTACAAAAATCATGAAAATGCAGGTGTAAGTGAGCAAATGCCATGAAGACATGGAGCATCTCCAAGACATCAATAAAGAATAGTTGGTTAAAAGCTATGGGCAAGAAATGACAAAGTTTCCAAAGGCATGAGCAATTTTTTTTATCAAATAGCAATTAAAGTCATGATTATGCATAGTTATCAAACCATGAAAAGTTCTACTATGTGCAATGATTCGATATGATAGCTTCATTACCCACTCCTATCCCACGATATTACTCCATACACCATGCATTCATTTCTTAACGGTCTCATGATGGGTTTTCGAGTCTAAACTCAAGTTGACTGCACTTTCATTTGCCACCTGCGCTCATAAGATGTGACCAATCCCTTTACGGCTCTTCTCCACCGTATTTTCTGCAGCCATCTATCAAAACGTGTGATCTTCCGTACGCAGCCGTTAATTCAAAAAAAAATCTCGCCTCCACTACCGTTCGCTTACCATTTCATTTAAAACCCTACTTTTCATACACACGCATTTCAATTTGTAAACCCATTCACTATTGCTTATCCTCTGTTCCGCCTATAATCTGAAGCATTGCCGTTACCTGCTATCGATTGCAGCCATTTCATTCTACCATAAACCTTGCAACCGAGCTACTTCCCTCTGTTAAAATCCTCATACGCAATTGCATCCTCAGTTGAAATTTAAAACAGAGAAAGGGATGGGAAAACTACTAAGGGCAGAGCCAGAAGGACCGAAATATCTAGAAGGTTACCCTCAAGCCAAGGATTTATTTAAGAAAGCCAATGGTTACGGTTCATTCAAAAGTTTAAAGGCTATAACAAAGAAGTAACCAAGGCTTTTGCACGGTCGTTTGATGGTCAAAAAGTGGAGATTGGAGATTTGAAGCTCACGGTGACCGAAACAACAGTAGTAGCTGCCACAGGCTTACCTCAGGAAGGTGAGAGATGGTTCAAAAATAAAAGCGTGGATGAACAGGCATGGAGAATTATGCTAAGAAACCCAGGTATGGACACCACCGTGTTTACTAAAGGAATTCCTGTTCATGCATTGAAGGAAGAATGGGCTAGTCTGCTGTTAGTTATCCAAAAATTTGTCACTTGTGAAGGACGCTTTGGTTCGATGTACATGTACCATGCTAGACTGTTGATGAATTTCTTAGAAAATCAGACTCTTAATTTGCCTTATTTCTTACTCTTGAGTTTGAAGAAGATGAGCATTACAGTCCAAAAACACATAGGCAATATAGACCCTCATCTATACCATCATGGACTTATAAAAATTCTTATTGAAGACCACTTAAAGAAAAACAAAGATACATGGGAGCAATTCTTGATAAGAAACTACTTCCAAGAGCCATCTGAGGCCTCTGAAAGTAGCACACCAAAGACACCAAGAAAAAGTAGGAGAAGAGAAAAGAGCACTACAGTCCAAGACTCCCCTACTATAGAAACTCAAGAAATTGGTCAAAAAGAAGAAGAAGACAGAGTTAAAGACAAGAAATAGAAGAAAGAAAAAGGCAAAAGGACCATCCAAGAAGTCTACCAATCACCTGAGCAATCCACAGAGGAGGATTATCAACCACTTTCAGAAAGATTAGTACATCTTCAGGCTGCTGCTATAGTAAAGAAAAAGGCAAAAGGAAAACAGAGTATACAAGAAAAGAGTACTAGTCCACCATACTTAAGGAGGAGCACAAGGTTAAGAGGAAAAGGGAGTAAAACACAAATAAAACGGCCCCACTTCATTGACTTGGGTGGAGAGACACCTGAGGAAACTCCAGCTGGCCGTAGTCCACCTCGTCCTCAGCCAAGCATTGAAACCAGTCCTCCACATGATGAAAGCCCTTCTCGGCCAGAGCTAGAAAACAGTCCTCCTCCTCCACCAGATTTTGAACTCAATCCAAGAAAGACACCTGAAGTAGACCCCAATCAACAGGAAGTATATGACTACTTGGAATCATTAGAAAAATCAACTGCAGGTCCAAGTACCACTCTGCCACTAGATGCACAAGTTCAGTCCTTAAAACATGAGGTATTTGAATTAGAAGTCCTAAACAGGCATATCAAGCAGGAAAATGAAGCACTCAAAGAGCAGAGCAAAGTATATAAAATTATTCATGATAACACTATGCTCCATTTAGGACTATGGCAAAAGAAAAACAAGAAACTGAAGAAAAAGTGCAAAAAGTTGAGTAGAGCATTGATCAATCTCAAGTTCAGATGTCTAATAAGGAAACCAAGAATGGTGGTAGCACCAAAGAAGAAGAAAAGAGGGCTAGATTCCCTAGCAGAAGCATCAGAACATATGGATTAGAGAGGAGTGACTAAATTTTGGTTGCATGAGGACATGCAACACCTTCACAGTGGGGGTATGTTGAGTCCCAAACCTGCACTTCCCTATATACCCTTTCAGCCTTCTTTTTCCATTTACTTCATCCACCAAGCTGTCAAATTGTTGCATATTAGTCTAAAAAGAGCTTATGAAATGGTTTTCTAACTATGTTTATGACTGTTGTTTGATTTAGATTTTTGTTCAAGCAGCTGCGGAAACTTGTCACTTTCCGCAACTAGCCCAGGTTTCCGCAGCCATTTTGTTAAAGGCTATGCTACAGGTGTTCAATGGAGAAACCGGCCACATGGGTAAGCTGCAAGTGACGTGTACATGGAGTGTGTCCCCTCAGATCAGCCAAATCACTCATAAACGGTCGTGGTCAACGATGGTCAAAGGAGGGGCCAAATGAGGAGTTTTGCGGTGGCACGGCTCTGTTTTGCCCACGTGAAGGTTTGCGTGGCACGATCCTTAGTTTCCGGAGGTACTGGCACACTTGTAGAGCAACCCGTGAACTGAATCGAGCAGCCACCAGTCCATGGATTCAACTGTCATGATGACCATCACGCTCGATCTCGGGTCAAGGAGATTTACGTGTCTCTTGGTAGCATAAAATCTAGGAATTAGTTGCAGCACCTTTACTTATAAATAACACGTTGATATCTGCTGAATAGTTAGCTTTTGAAATGTAATTTTGACTGTTGTCATCAGCCCACTATATTGTGTTTCACTTTGTTTTATTACTGCACTGTAAATACATGAGAAGACAGCTTTTCTGAATCCGATTTGTGACTAAGAGATTGACTGGTCGAGGTTGCAGAGGGCCCCTGTACACCAAATTTTTGTATAGTTTCTTATTTGCTTTCATTTACTGTTTTTAAATAATTGTTTGTATATATATTGTGTTGTTCTGATGTTCATTGCTGTCCATATTTCCTTTATGTTTTCTTTTATAACTGTTAGCTGATCAATGCTTCTTTTACAGGTTTTGTTGTAGGTAGCCCGGGCAGATTTACATATTTTTTTGATAACTACTGACTTGAGATCATCTTGTCCTTTCTGCTGATTTTCATTTCCTGAGTTTAATTCCAGCACTGTCATTTTTCAATTTTCGTTTTTGCTTATTTACTTTTCTGCTACTTAGACATCATATTACTCATCTGTTTATGATTTCCTTTCTATAGTCAAGTGACTCTATTAGTAAGGAATTAGAATATTACTTATTGTAGTATGATTTAATTTGCTTTCCTGCAAGTTAGAGATTGAATTACTTATGTCATTTCCAAGAGTTGAAATATGAATGAGTAGTTAAAATCTTAGTTTCCTTTTATGCAATTTAATTTCCTGCAATTTAGATATCATATTACTCAGCTTGTTTATGATTACTTCCTATAGATAGATTGAGTTGAAAGGTGAAGGGTCAGAACGGGGGTTGAAGTAGTGTGATTTAGTTGTTTGATTTTAGTGTTTGAGTTGCTTTAAGTTCAGTTTTTACTTTCTTTTTCATACAGTAGTAAGGATACTGGGCCATTGTCACTAGTTCACTGTTTTGGTACATTTACTTCCTTTTGAGAATTGATTTCATTATAGTCAGTTTGGAGATTTCTTTTTGAAAACTTTTAAGTTTGGAAAATCACTGTAGAAATCACCATTACCATCCATATTTAACTTTCAATTTCGCCATCACACACTAGGGAATCCATAGAAGATAAAACCAAAAACAAACTAAAAAAAAAAGCTCAAAAACGACAAAAGACTGAGAAAATGGTTATCTTGTACATATAGTACACCTCACTTCGTCAGTTTACGAATCCCGGATTGACATTTTAATTAGCAATTTAGAACACACTAAATTGACCAAACAGAGTGCTTTCATCCATGAGAGTTTCTTGACTTCAAACCCTGTTGAAGTGCTTCCTTGGGTCACCAGCACACCCCTAATCAGGGGTAAGTGCTTTGCAAAGCAGGTAGCCCTATTCAAGGTTGTGTTGCAGAGCACCTAAGCCCACTCAAGCCTACACTAGGCGAGAATCATCGAAATGTTTATTGGATCCTAAGTATATTCCTTCTTTCTAGAGCCTTCTAGAAGGAACCCAACTCTTATCCTATCAAGATGAGCTCGACTTAGGATAGCCTTGGATCATCTAATCCTCTATCCTTTCATCCCTTTGAACATGGAAACTAATCATCCAACTATGGAAAACCATTCAATGCCATATTAATGACAAAACCACTTGCATTCATCTATAAATTGGCCTCCCATCATAAAGCCAGAGAGCTTGGATATTATAGAGAAATATTGTTGGTTTAGACTCTAGAGACTTGAAATCATTGTCAAAGTAATGTTATGCTGCTGGATTGATGTTTCTATTGGTGTGATGAGGGCTTGGACTACGCTGGATGAGTGACACGATATCAAACCACATTGGGTGTAACTTCTCCTTCTATTAATCAATAAAGTTCTTTGTTCCTTTTCCAATACTTTTGTCTATATCTATGATGAACGTATGTTCAAATGTTGTCGATTCCATTTGTTTACAATAAATAGATCATATGCTTTGATTGTTGTTGTTTTCTGTTTATGTTGCTAGGTACCAATTGAGCGAATTCAGTTTGAGCAAGAACGATGGGAGCAACTCAAACAAGATCAAAGGAAGCGAAGGATCACAAGTAGGTTCTTTTATCTTATCTGATTATTGTAGGAAAAGGTTAAACATCTTTACTTCAGTTGTTCTAAGTGTAACTACCCACTTAGGGAAGATATACTTATCCGTAGGTAAAAATTCCGTATAATAAGCAGGAATATTTTGTGTTCCCATTATTTCTTGCGAAATCTCTAACTTTATTAAGATTGAGGCTTCCTCTCCTTCAACTTTCCAGTCTTCCATATCCCATTTTTCAGATAGAATTATTTCCCTCACATTATGTATTGAAGTTTGCCATACAACTTGAACCGAGGTTCTTTTATCCTTGAAAATGATTTCGTTTTGTTCCTTCCATAGATTCCATGTAAGGAATCCCAAGACAAGAATCCGCACTCGATTGACCACTAGATTTTTAAGTAAGGAGCCCTGCCAAGATTCTATAGTCTCCCAGAGACTATTAGGTGTGCGATCCAGATAACCAAATGTGATCCTAACCCTACTCCATAGCTCCTTCGCTGCTTCACAAGTGTTCAACAAGTGCCCCATGTTCTCCTCGTGTTGCTGGCATAATGGGCACCAAGATGGCCCTATGAATCCCTTTCGTTGGAGGTGATCCCAGGTTAAAATTCTGCCGCGTCCATAATTTAACTGTCCAGATCTTCCTCCATAACGACTCCTGGAGAATCTACGAATATTATGCAACTAGTCCATATGCCTCTTTTATCGTAAAAATGACTAGTGATTTATACCCCCATCTCATTTTATCATTGTCAACTTCCACTTGGATTCATATTTCATTGTCAACTTCCACTCCTCCCATTGGGAAGGTGGGTTAGTTTCTTTCCAAAAATTTGCAACTCTCACAACTCCTTGAGATGTAGTATACTCCCTAAGTAGTCATAGCTCCTCGACCCATCCCAAGCATGACATTTATTGCCAATAATCTTCCCAAAATCTGGTTGTTCTACCATTTATAATCTCCAAAAATATATGATTTTGAATTACATTTTTATTATCCTTGGCCATGTTCCAGATAGATGAACCCGAAGGGTATGCAACTATTCTAACTTTCTCTACCCGAGAGCAACCCGGGCTATATTTTATATCCCATATTTTTTTCCATATCTCGAGCCCCCTTGTAGCTAATGCCATAAGAGCTTCACCCCCATCACTTTGTTGAGCATCTCCAGATCCCTTAGGCCCAATCCTCCACCTTATTTAGGAAGGCAAACCTTATCCCAAGACACTAATGCCCATTTTCTAGCTTGTTGTGTTCCTTTTGGAGCCGATAATATAGACAATTTTTAAACTGGGATCGCTTGAAGGACTTCCTTCAACAGAGTAACTCGACCTGTGATATTCAATGAACGAAAGGACCAATTTTCTAAGTGTTTGGAAATTATTTTTCTAATCTACTGCCAACAAGACATCCTCGGAGAGTTCATGACTAGTGGGACTCCCAGATACTTAACCGACAAATATCCCACCTGGAATCCCAGGGTTCTTTCCATGTTTCTTTGGACCAATTGACTAGTATTAAAGAAATACATACTAGATTTGTCTCCGTTGATCAGTGTTTTTATGGCATCTTGGAAGTCTGAGAGAATAATGTCTAACACTCTCGTCTCTTGTAGAGATGGTTCCCTAAATAACATAATTTCATCCAAAATCGCTGGTGTGTAATGGGTAAATCATGAACCAGTAGCCGGATCCCTCTTATATGCCCCAAATTAATTTCTACTTCAATATATCTCCCTAACCCTTCAACTACAATGATGAAGAGAAAGGGAGAAAGTGGATCTTCGTGTCTAAGGCCTTTAGATGCATGAAAAATATACGTACAAGAGCCATTTAACAAAATAGAGAAGAAGGACATGAAAATTAAAGATCTTATCCATCTCATCTAGGGCGCAAAGAAACCAAAATCCTTCAGCATTCTTAATAAGTACCTCTAGTTCAACCTATCATAAGCCTTGGATAGGTCAAGCTTGACCACCATCCCGAGCTTCCTACTATGTTTTAGCGTATGTACTATCTCATGGGTGGTGACTATGATATCAAGGGTTTGTCTTCCCTCCACAAACCCTGTTTGCTATAGGATTATTATATGTTTCAATAGAGGTTTCAATCTTCTCACTATGACCAACGAGATAACTTTATACACCACATTGCACAGGGTGATGGGTTTATAGCCATTAGGATCACTAGAGTTATTTTCTTTAGGAATCAGAGTCAAGAGAAAAGTAGCATTTAACGACCATACTTGTTGTGATCGCCTAGACTCCTCAACTAGGGCGTGAACTTCTCTGTCGATGAAATTTTTGTAGGCCTTGAAGAAATCTGTGGTGAATCCATCTAGACCCAGAGCTTTGTTACTGGGCATCTCTTTCACCACTTCCTCCACTTCATCAAATGAAATCTCCCTCATAAGAGCTGGTTTTATTCATGAGTGATCATATGGGGTATATGATGTGTAACCCTATTGATGGCTTTAGACTTGTCCTGATCACCTTCTAACATTGGATATTGATAACATGAAACCATCTCTGCATCCATATCTTCATGTTTGACCAATTGGGTGCCTTCCCTTGAAGTTAGAGAGTTTTGTGAAATAATTTGGTATTACACTCACCCTCCCTTAACCATTGGACACATGACTTTTGCGTCCATAGCAATACTTCTTGTTTGTGACGATTTTCCAAATCATAGTTAAGACTTCCTTCCTCCTTAGCTAGGGTCTCAGATCTACCTTCAACTATAATTGCTCTTTGAATTTCCTCCATGTGCGCTTCCAGCTTCCTCTTTATTGTGTATGTTCCCAAATTCATTCATATTCCATGACATTATTTTTTGTTTTAACTCTTTCAACTTTCATTGGAATTCCTGCATTAGGGTTCCCCCTATCATTGAAATCTCTTGCCACAACTTCTCAAGTTTGGTCAAAAAATCAGGGTCTTGGAGCCAAAAGCTCTCAAAACGGAATGGTCTATTTTAGGGGGCCATTTTCAAATCCATCTCCAACTGAATTGGCCAATGGTCAGAACCCATACTCGCGAGAATAATTGCTTCAATAAACATGTCACTGACTAGGGTTTTGATTCGTAAACTTTCATGGATATTGCATTGGATAGTTCATAACAATAGATTTACTAAAATTATATTTAAAATATGAAATTCTACATTATTACAATTTTATTAGATTTATGGATCTATAGATTTACTGTTAATAGTGCATGCATGTGGATGAAAATTATACAAAAAATAGAGAATGGAAAAATAAAAGCTCAGACACACACATTTGACACGAGGTATGCTCTGGGAAACCCTTTCGAGAGAAAAACCCAGCTGGAAGGTGAGGTTGTTCCGCTCTCTTTCTCTGAATGGAAATATGGATGCAGGTACAAAGAAGTATGGCTTGTGGCTCATGTGCTACTATAGTGCACAAATCCTCTTTGTGTGCTATACCTCCTATCCTCTTGGCTATTTTTGGCTCAGCTACGGAACAAATGCACTCGAAAGAATGCAATCTCTTTTCCTCCTAGTGACTTGGTTACAACAGAACCTGATGGCCTGATAGTGGTTAGGTTTGATTACCTCAACTCTTAACTAGAGTTACAATATTGAATCTTATAGAGTGTTCTACATCATAATCACGTGGATAGCCCCTTTTCCATGAATATTGGGGGCTGACGTGACATCCTCTCGAATTATGGTGGTGAAAACAGGAAGGTCAACTTCTAAGTGGCATAATTTTCACATACACACTCTAATTGACACGATTCTTGCGTCATGGGAAAGGTATCTGTGTGTAGAATAATATGAAAACGTACTATATAAAAGCGACAAAGTTTTATCCCAAAAAATGTCATTTGATGCCTCAAAACACTCCTAGAAGGTTTCAGACCTTGTTTTACCAAACCATGTCCCATTGGTAAAAATGGTCCCATGAGCTAATTCCTCCACTTTTTCCACTTTGATAGCATTGATATGGATGAAAAAAAATATAAGGATCCAATATATATTAGGTTTATTTTAAGAGAAAGAAGTGATCCAGATGGCAAGCGACTTGGTGTTGAACTCCACGACGATTATTCCAAGTGTGAATACCATTTGTTGTCTCCATTTCCACAATCTTTAGACCCTGAATAAATTTTTGGAAAAGCTCCACCATTGACTCTAATCTCTTGATTCCTCTTCTTTTATCTTCCAGGATTCAAATCAAATTAAAGTCACCACCTATTATCCAACCCTCATCCTGATGTAATTGTCTTATCTTTTGTAGCTCATCTAAGAAGTTGTCCTTTTTACTAGGTTTTAAGGATCCATACACTGTGGTCAAGCTCACCATCTCTCCGACCCCAACGCATCGAAACCAAATCGAAAGGATATTAGGGCTTTATACCTAGTCCTGAAATATCACCATTTGAGGATCCCAAGCTACAACTAGACCACTCGCGTTGCCTCGCGGGTCTAGAGCCATCAACTCACTACCTCACCAACTTTTTTGTAAAATCTCAGCTAACTTCTCACAAGATACTTTAGTCTCCTGTAATATCAATATCTCTTGTTTTTCCTACTCTATCCGAGACTTCAAATATATTTGCTTACCTTTGTTATTTAACCCTCAAATGTTCCAAGAGACCATCTTCATTAGGGAATAATAGAAATTCTACGGAAATACTTCATCATTCGATTCATTTGCCCTGAGTTCAACAAAATCTCACCTGCTTCCTTAAGGGATTCTTTGGCGTATTTTTGCCCTTTTTAACCTCTCTCATTTGCAGATGGCTTATTAGAGTGGTTGATATGTGTGGCTCTGTCCTTTTCCATATTTATTTGCCTTAGATAGCCTTCTGAAATCATGTTGCTTTAGCCCCATTATCCATTTAGGTGAAATAAATGTTGGAGTTTATCCAGTGGGATCTCATGAACGTCCGCCCTAACCCCTGTGTGAAGAAACTCCAACATAGTCCTTTCATCTGCGCCCAAATCTTCTTGCCTATCCTTTGCCTCTAGAATCTTGCTAGTTTTGACCAAAATTTTCGCGAGTTCCCTATCGACCTTAGGGTCCTTTGGGGTTTTTCACTTGGGATTTTGCCTCTCCATCAAGTTGTTTCCCGATGCCTCGATCTCCATTGGTTTTTCAACTGGATTCTCTGTCAATAACTTCGTCTCTTCTAGGTTTTCCAATTGTTCCACAACGACGTATTGATTGTTGTTGAGTTTGGTTTGCTCCTTTTCTTTCAATTTCTCCCGTGTTGTTGTGTTGGTTGATTACAAACATGTTTTTTGTTCTTTGCGGCCATTGATCAAAGTTTATCCCTCACCCATCTCCTTGTTTTGTTGAGCTTCAACCAAGGTTAACGAGAAATATCTTATTAGATGCCCATACTCATGGCACAACTTGGATTTAAATGACACATGCTCATAATCCAATGGTTGCGTCCATACTGCATCATGGTATTCAATCTTGACTGGTTAAGGATGGGGTTTTGATATGTTAATATACACGTAGATTCTAGCATATGAGGCATGCCTTCTCCTTTTAGTAATCTCAAAAATATCACAAAATTGCTGATAACGTTGTCCAAGCCCTCCAGAATATGTAGTTCTCAGAAATCCTCTGGCAAAGAGAACAACCTTACCTAAACTGGGGCTTCCAAAAATTGCTCTTTTTCTGGGTTGTAACACTCTTCCCAAAATCTCATGAAAAGTATGACGTTATATATAAAATAAGTGTCATTTTCAAAAACCCTCTTCTGATTTTCCAAATCTAAAAAGATAACTGTTAATAAGTATTCTTCTTGAAGGTGTACGAAAAGAAATCACTTTAGGCTGTGGATGACAAACAACCCAAACAATAAAAATGGTTGTTAAATAGTGTGAATCTGCAACAGATGATAGAAAAAAAACCTTCCAAAGCCCTGATCTATGCAACAAAACTAGTTAAACAACAAACTGGAATAAGAAAATAAGGGCAAGTAACTCCAATAATCCAATGGAAACCAGATATATAAAGAATATATTTTATTAAATGACACCTGTGAAGGGAACAAAGAATGTTACCAGTCCCCCTCTATGGGATGGGTTCTTCTAGAGTCTCTCTCCTCTATAATGTGTAAAACCCAACAAACAAAATGTTTGAGCTCAATGAGAACTCAAATGAAAAAAAAGATGGTGTGCGACAATGATAATAATCAGAGTTACAACAGTGAATTCAATAATGAAAATAATCAAAATTGAAGAATGAATGTAAAACTCTTCTATTTATAACAAAATATTAGGTTATTCTTGAATAATGAGAAATAATAAAATATTGTTAACCAAATTCTAGAATTAACCATTTGGAATATTTTATTATATTTGATTGGAGGGAAAAAATATTTAAACTTTTATTTAGAAATAATAAATAAATAAATGATTTATTTATCATCTCAAGAAATATGGTTAAGGAATAATAAACAAATAATGATTTATTTAAGTATTCCCAGGGGATTCAGTGAAATTTGACAAGAAATAATAACTAATTAGTGGTTAATTAATTATTCATACAGAAAACTAATATAATTAATGATTTATATATTTATTTCTCATAACTGGGTCAAATATGCCAAGGAATATTAGTTAAACAATGGTTTAATTAATTATTCCTAGAAGATAATTAAATAAATAGTGATTTATTTAATTATTCTTCATGGGTTTAATTATAAATGACTTAATAAATGTGGTTTATTAAGTAATTTTTCACAATGAAAACAATTTTACTATGGTAAAATTGGCCCTACATGGTGTACTTTGATCCATTTAGTAAATTATGGTTAAATGATCAATTTTTGGTGATAACAATAACCGTAAAAAAAACCTTTGGCTCTTAGTCTCAATTCCACTGATCCTTTTGGGTGCCACTTTAACTGAATCCACTTCACAATATCTTGTTCTCAAGACCAAAATTCCCATAAATTTGTAGACCAATGCATGATCTTTTATGATTTGTCATGATTTCTCCAACCTATTATTGGGGATCACAAACCTCAGATTTGTTGCAACCTTTGGGAGGCATCTCCCTTTCGACTGTGCTTTCCATTGAGCCCCAACACTGGGGTTTCCTCCACATCTTTACTTCTTGAAGAAGATCCAATGTTTCCTTCTATAGACTTTTGAGCACTAGTAACTATATTGTGGTAGGAGGGGTTTTTACCCTTCCTTGGGGCACCACTCGTTGGGCCAATCAAGATTTATTAACGAAAAGGAAGCTCCAGAAGAAAAATCTAGAGGCTTACGTCAACTTCCTCCCTCTCTTTCCAAAAAAGCTCTGCAAAATCCTAATGAAGCCCTAACATAGCTATCATATCACTAAATTAAATTAAAAGTTATTTTTTTAATACAACAATATATTATTATAATAATATTAATATATTATTTTAATGTTATAATAATATTAATATCATAATAATAATATGATTCTCTAACCCTTAACATAGTAATTTTTATAATATCACTAGCATAAATCCATGTTATGAAGCTCCTAGATGAGTGTAATTTCTTGAAGAGAAAACCTCTTTTAGAGTACAAAATTTGAAAAAAGATTTGCAACATGAGGCCTTTGATCTATGCTAAACATGGAAGGAATTACACTTTCCTTCATCTTGAGCATCACCCTAATAAAATGTTTTAACCATATATATATATATATATATATATATATATATCACCCTAATAAAATGTTTTAACCATATATATATATATATATATACATAGTTTCTTTCTATAGATAAGTAGATATTGGGGCCCTAACACTGCTTTTGCTTGGCTAAGAGCTCATCTTCCTTGGAGGTAAGGAAACAGGTTAAAGGCCCAAGACCCAAAGACATCTAGCAGGAGCAGGAGTGAAATCTTGCCCCCTTATGGATCACCAACGAGGTAACTCTAGGTGGCGTGGTTTTCCTTAAATAAGAGCGATGAGTCAACAATCATTTGCAGATAACAGCAAGTGATGGTTGTCCCCACTGTTTATTTGACAACTGAGTTATGATAGGTTTTCCCACGGTTTAAGGAAAATATAAATACATATTTACATTGATATTTTTTTGTTAATAATAATCTTTTAAAATGTTACATGCCAACTCCATATTAACCATTGAAGGAATTACAGTGAATTAAAAACACCTATCTATGGAAGGAATTACACATCTCCTTTATCTTAAACAACACACTAATAAAATGTTTCAACTGTCAGAATTTTAAAATTTTCTCTTTTTTAATATAATGGACTCTCTCTACACACAAGCTTATCCTTCATTTTGAGCAACACACTAATTAAATGCTTTAACCATATTTTATTTATTTATTTATTTGCTTTATATAATATATATGTCTCTCTTTATTTACATTAATTTTTTTTATTAATTTTTTTTTGAAAATGTTAGCCCTGAGGGTTAGTTCAATTGATCGAGTTCCCGCTGTTAAAGCACTTTGCTAATGGGAGATCACAGGGTCAATTCTCCTTGGCGTTCTTGGGGTTAGGCTCTCCTAATGAGTCGGTGAGAAGTGATCCCTTTGGGCAGATTTGCTCAGATAGTTTCCGTGGACGCAACGACCATCGATCTCTAGTGTTCGTGAACCACACATAAAAAACATATTTTTTGAAAATTTACATGTAAACTTCATATTAAACATTGATAGAATTACCAAAAATTCCTCATAATGTGAATTAGAAAGCACCTATCAATTGAATGAGAACTCTTTCTCTCTCTATATATAATTTTCATATATATATATATATATGATCTACATCGATTTTTCTTTTTCAAATTAATATTTTTTAAATGCGCATATTAATTTCATATCAAAATTGAATAAATTACAAATTTTCGAAAAGTGAAAAATAAATAATAATTAATTACTTTATGTTATTAATAAATAATAATTCAATTACTTTATCTGTATATTTAAAGTTGACATAAAATTACATTATTTATTATGCACATATTTTACTTTTAATGGCTCTATTTCTTTGTAAAATTAATGTAAAATTAAGATAAAAATTAAAATATTTTATTTATGGTTTTAAGATTTTTTTGTTATTACTCTTTAAATTTGTTAAATATAAATATTATTTTAAATGTAATCTTATTGAATAACATCTTTCATACTCAACTGTAAAACACATCTCAACCCAACAATAATACATTGCAATATACTATAACATAATAATATGAGCTCCTTAACCCCACCTTACATTATTATATTAAATTCTCTTTAATAGTATTATCCCTATACGATATTATAACATGGTAATTCTTTTCCTTTTATCTTAATCCCCATTTAATTATAATATTAATATCAAATTGGTAATATTAACACTGTTTATTAATACTATAAAATTTATTTATGAAAAGTATTATTTTTCATTTTTTTATAATATTATTTTAGTCAATCCACTCCTTATATTTTTTATCATTAATTATATTTTTAGTTTTTATATCTTTTTCATTTATCCATTATAATTTCAATTTATTTAAAGTGGTTTTGTGCTATTTAATTTTAATTGAAAAACTCATTTTATTTAAAGTGACATTGTGTTCTTTAATTCTCATTGAAAATATTTTTTAAGTTTTATTTGTCCCTAATAAGTGAAGTGTCCACTCAAAATATTTTATATTTTCCAAACTATGCATAATTATTTGGAAAAGCAATTGATTAAAAAAATGTTACAAGATTATACTCTATTATGTAGTGATTACTTATTATTAAAATCTAATATTACAACATTTCAAAATATTGAAATGAAATGATAATATAAGAAAACAAAATGATAATATAAGAAAACAAAACAATGGTAAAATAAGCACATCATCAACACAATGAGCATGTGGGAAACTTAATGTCTAAAAACTTATCAAGAAAATGAGCACCATGCCTTTGCCTTTTTCCTTAGTTATGTAATACAATATACAAAGAGAGATGAACTCATCATGGAGTCACAAACATCGTGGCATGTGCATGAGCTTGAGGGTCTTTTATTATTTTATTATACTCAAATATCTTACTAATTTTCTATAAAACCAATGAGGGAACAATAAATCATTACAATTGGAACATAACCTCTTCCTTACTAATTTTCTATAAAACCAATGAGGGAACAATAAATCATTACACTTGGAACATAACCTCTTCCTTTCCTTGTAGCTTATTTTTTTATTATAACATGGGCCCATGATAGTGATCTACTAAGGGTTAAGGTTAAAGTTTTTGCATGTCACAACTTTTGATTAGGGTTAATAATTTTGATTTTTTAGAATCTTCCTAAAGCCTACACATGATAACTAGCTCTAATTATGTGAGTAATAAGAGTTGTGTAGCATCCACTTAATATTAAAATGGTTAATACATATGTCATCTTATTGCAAACATTAATTTTTCATTAGAATTTGAGACTTTTTTAGCTCATTTGAAAGTTATTGATAAGATCTTTAGTGTTGAATGACAGAGAGACAAAGTATCAAAATATTGAGCCCCCAAAACTTTTTTTTTTTTTTTTGCTAAAGCAAGAGTCGTACCTTCATTATCATTGATGGGATAATAATTTACATAGAATACAAACATCCACATGGGTCCATGGACCAAGCTAAAACTACTCTCTAACAAACCAAGGGCATCGAGTTAAGGGTAAAAACTCCGATCCCTACCCATAAATCAGCAAAACTCTCAAATGCCAGATAGTAACAAGGCCAAGCATTCGACCCACCAAAATCCGAAAGGAGGACTAACACTTGTACCAATAAAATACCTAACATCCTCGAAGCGGAAATCGGCCTTAAAGCCTTTAATCTCCACTGTCAAAACTCCTTGCCCGAACCAACAATAGAGGAAGACATTGCAATGCCAAGACGCCCGCCAATTAACAGTATGGACCCACTGACAAGCACGCTGGTTCCTGACCGTAGATCCTCCAAGCTTGATCCAACGGCTGAGGTAGATATCGCAATGCCTAAAAGCCCGCCGCTTAACTTTATGGACCCACTGACATGCTCGATGATTCTTAACCGTAGATCTGTCGTGCTTGATCCGACGGTCGAGGATCATATCGCACGGGTTTAAAGCACTGCTAGATAGCGTGCGATGAGGGCGGTATTCGTACCCACGCCTCAGCCACGTGTAGCGCGTTGAGTGGGATCGCTCCCAAATCTTAAAAACCGCTTCCAGCTTTAGAGGCTCCCGATATACCGAAAACCACTCTGCGGGCGGAATTACGTCCCTATGAAGAGAATCAAGTGTATTCCATCCGCCACGAAAGCCCAGAATCTTGCTTCTCATGCCATCCCCTTTGCACCCATTTGAGAACCCATGTACAAAAAAAGCCCATCCCTCCGGCCAACTACCCGGGTAGCAGAATCTGCCGAGCAACCCAAGAAGGAACAAAAAGAGAAAAAAATTGCAACTCATAACGGAACCAAATTATCTGGTCACAGCCTTCATGACTTTATTACGATACACCATCATATCATCATCTGCTTGGCAGCAACACTGTTCCTTAAGACCGTTCTGAGGCAACCCTTGCCAACCCATCGCGACTCTGCTAGTGGTACAGTTCACTCCTTGATTAGCCAGTAAATCCGCCAGTTTGTTGGCCTTCCTTAGCACATGATTAAAATTCATTGTGCGTAGGCCCCTGAGGTGGATCTGGATCCATTGAAAGACTTGGATGAACCGCCAATGTTTTGAAACCTTCTCCGATTCCGTGCCCCAACTAATTCTTTTGATCGAGTTAATGATTAAATCGAAGTTAGCTTCGATAATCACATTTTGCTGATTACCCTGCACCAGGAGTTCTAGGCACTGCTCCATAACCATTAATTCCGCCATGTTGTTAGTGGCTCTGCCTAAATGGCAATGGAAGATGGAAAGGATGTTTCCGATTTCATCCCTTAACACCCCTCCAAAGCCAGCAGTGCCCGAGTTGCCTTTTGAGGCCCCATCAATGTTGTATTTCAGAAAACCCTGAGGGGGAGGATGCCAGTAGTCCTGCTCAGTGTCCATAATCCTAACCTTTCTGTCCAGGCCCTGCGGAATAAGCCCCTGCATACCCAACTGTCTTAGAATCCTCATATCAACATCTGAAGGTGGATTCTTAGGGGGATTTCGCACAGTGGTACTAACCATCTCCTTAAGCTGTCTCAAGGTCTGCTCAAAAAGACATTAGAAGGGTCTCTTTTCATTTTTGAAGATTCTATTTTTCATTTCTTTCCAGACATTCCAAATAATGAAGCTGGGCGTAAGAGCCCAAATTGAGCCAAGAATTTCATAATCAGAAAAATTTCTCCTCTAGTTGTTTAGGGTGTTGATGATACTTCCTCTATCCCTGTCGGTCTTTTGGAAGATGGTGGCGAAAGAATCCCACAATCTAGAGGTGAAGATACAATTGTTGAGGAGGTGTTCCATAGTTTCCTCTTGGGCCTCACAGAGTTGGCATTTGGAAGGCCCCAGAACACCCCTTTTCCGAATGTTATCCCAAGTCAGAATTTTCCTATGATAAACCAGCCACATGAAGAGTTTAATCTTCATCCAGCCTTGATGCCTCCATAGATTCTGCCAAATTCTATCCAGAGCAAGAGAATCCAGCTCAAGGAGTATGCATTTTGCCTCCTTAAGGTTAAAGGTGCCCTCATTGTTGTTGCCCCATCTTAACTGGTCATGCCCCCCTGTTACTAGAATCTTCCTTTGTTCCAATAGTTTCATAAAAGCCTCTACTTTAGCTTTCAAGGGGTTGTCTTCCCTGTCAACAATGTTCCTCCAGTTTCTCCATTTGCCTGCATTATTGGTTTGGTTCCAAAAATCTTTGACCTTGGATAACCCTATGATGTCTATCTCTATCTTGAGATCCACAAAATCCTCTTTTAGCAGTGTTGGTTATTGTTGCCATTTATCTTCCCAAAACAGTGCTAGATCTCCCTCTCTGATTTCCCAAAAGTTGTTCTTTTGTACTAAGCCTCTATTCTCCCAGGGCTTATTCCAAATGTATGATCCCTTTATGCTTCCAGACATCCTTGTATGATCATTAATTTGCCAAGTGCTGGCATATTTTTCTTTCCAGATACTGGCCCACTGAGCCTTTGGTTCTTTAACCCAATGCCACCATAATTTAGCCCCTAAAGCCCTACTTAGAACCTCTGGATCGTCCAAACCAAGACCTCCATGATTTTTAGGTTTGCAAATCTTTTCCCAAGCTACCAAGGCCCATTTCCTTTTTTTCTCCCCCTTACCCCAGAGGAAGTCTCTTTGAATGGTTCTGAATTGTTGTAAGACTCCTTTAGGTGCTGGGAGTGCTGATAGCATGAAAACTGGGATAGATTGAAGAACAACCTTTGTAAGCACCAACCTACCAGCCAAGTTTAAAGATCTGATGGTCCAATTCCTGATTTTATCCTGCATCTTATTAATCACTGGCTCCCAAATGTTCTTATGCAGAGGTTTAGTAGTTAGAGGAACTCCCAAATATTTTGAAGGTAGGGAATCCCTTTGAAAGCCCAGAATTCTAGAGATATTCCTTTGAATAGCAATATTGGTATTAAAGAAAAAAATCTTAGATTTGGAAAGATTAACCTCCATACCTGTAGCCATGGCAAAGTCACTTAGAAGTTGTTTGTATGCAAGAGCTTCTTTGACCGTAGGGATTCCCTGCAACATGGTATCATCCACAAATTGTTGATGAGTCAAGGACTGTCCATTCTCAGAAAGTTGGAGACCCTTGATTTTGCCATCTTCTTTTGCCTGCTTAATAGACTGACCAAGTCCTTCCATCATGAGTATAAAGAGAAAGGGAGAGAGTGGATCACCCTGCCTGAGGATCCATCTAGTTACAAGATCATTCCAGCCTTCCTATTGCTAGTCAGTGAGTGCACCACCTCCTGTGCTTGAATGATGTTATTGAGAATTTGTCTGCCCTCCACATAACCAGATTATTCCCCAGACACAAGAGTAGGTAGGAAGAAGAGGTTTTAGTCTATTATCCACAACCTTGGATATTATCTTGTAAACCACATTACACAATGCTATGGGTCTAAACTTATCTGGAGTTAGGGCATTGTCCTGTTTAGGGATCAGAGAGATGAAGGAGGTGTTGAGTGCCTTTAGAATAGTTCTATTCCTCCTGGAATCTTCTACTACATTCAGAATGTCCTGTTTAACAATATTCCAGCAAGCTTTAAAGAAATCAACATTGAAACCATCAGGGCTTGGCACTTTACCATTCTGCATTTCCTTGAGGACCTCACTGATTTCCTCTTCAGTTACTGGCCTATTGAGGTTGAAATTGTCCTCTTTGGACACTAGTCTTGGTATATGTCTTGTTAAGTCCTTGATGAAATGCTCTCTGTCTGAAATGGTTTCCTTTGCAATCCCACTAAAGTGTTGAACTAACACAGCTTCTATTTCTTCGTGGGAGCTAAGAAGTTGCCCTCCCTCATCCTTGATCGAAGAGATTCTATTATGAGCTCTGTTTGCCAAGGTGGATCTGTGGAAAAATTTGGTATTTCGTTCTCCTTCTTTTAGCCATTACACTCTAGATTTTTGTCTCCAAAATATTTCTTCTTGTTTACATAAGTTCTCCCAATATTGTTGGAATTTGGTGGCTTTATCATTTCTGACTTTGTCAAAGCCATCCTTGATAAGGGTTTGGTTGAGTTCCTGCAATTTGTTTTCGACCTCTTTTTTTCCTTCAAAAATATTGCCAAATTCATTCTTGTTCCAATCTTTTAGCTTGAGCTTGATATGTTTTAGTGTTTTGTGAAGAAGAAACATACTTGTACCCTGAATATGCAATTCTTCAGAACACCAACTTGAAATGTTGCTGGTGAAATCTGGATGGGTGAGCCATATATTCTCAAATCTAAAAGGTTTATTCCTGGATGTACCAATGCCCTTGACCTTCAGTTGTATCGGCCAGTGATTAGATCCTCCAAAGGGGAGAATTCTCGCTTCCATTTCCTTATCATTGAGCATTAGGTCCTCTGAGATGATGAATCTGTCTAACTTTGAGGCTACTTGAGACTCTCCTCCTCTTTTATTGTTCCAAGTAAAGAGACCGTTACTCGAAACAATGTCAACTAGCTTCTTAGTGTCCATAAAAGTTTGAAAAGCTAAGGAGACTTTGTTTAGAGTTCTGGTGCCCCCTTTTTTCTCTGATAGTGATTTGATCATGTTGAGGTCCCCGCCAAAAATCCATGGTATCCCTACATATCTCTCTAAGATCCACAAGAGATTCTAGAAACCTGAGTTTGTCATCCATTCTCTGAGGGCCATAAACATTCGTAACTAGGTAGGTCTCCCTATCCCCCACAGGCTGAATAACCATTGATAAATAATTTCTAGAAGCCTTAGCATCTATTATACCAATCTTTTGGGGGTTCCAAAGAGTAAGAATGCCTCCTGCTGTATTTTCTGCCTTGACTTCTAGAAACTCAAATCGATTGAGCCATTTGCTATATATTTCTTTAATTTTCTGAATGGAACATTTAGTTTCCTGGATAAAAATCATATCCAGAGCTTCTTGTTTCATTCTGTTACTAAGTAATCTTTGTTTCCTTTTACTGCCTAGACCCCTAATATTCCAAGAAGTAAACTTCATCATTAAATATTTGTGAAAGAGTAACTGGTTAGGTCTTTCATCTTACCTGAATCTATCATTAGCTTTCCACATTCCATCAACAACTCATTCTGATTTTTTCTGCCTCTTTTCTTTCCTGGGCATCTAGGTGCTAATCCTGGTGTATTTTTCATAGTTTTCACACCTTCGTTACCCTGTCTTGCAGTGTTACTTTGCCTGTCCATCCCTTTAGCCTGGGTTTTCCATAAGTACAGTTGTTGTACTCTAGTGAACTCTTCTTGAGGTAACGAGTCTAACCCTCCCATGGTTCCCTGTTTCAAGAACCCTTCCAAATCTAGGTGTTCTCTATCAAGAATCTCCTGTAGTTCATGGTCCTCCATTTCCATCTCACTCTGGGTCATTTCCTGGTCCATATCCAGTTCTACATCGCTCATCATAGCCTCTTTCTGTTTATTATTATCCTTTGTTTGATCTTTGTCTTCCTCTTTCTCCTTCTCCTCTGGACTTCCCTCCATTCCTTGATCTACTTTTGTTATCTCTTCTTCTTCCTCGAGAACTTGGTATCTGTTCAGATTGGCCTGAGGCCATTCTGCTTGATGTTGCTTAGGTTTCATTTTTCCCCCTTTTCCTCTATGGCTCACTTTATGAAAGCTTTCCGAATCTTTCATTGTGGAAGCTTTGCTCTTGTTCTCTATTTTACTGAGAGGGCAATCCCTAAAAAGGTGTCCATGCTCATGGCATCTACGACATCTAAAGGAAATATGTTCATAATCTACTGTTTGTACCCATTCTTCATCAAAAACTTCCAAGATCACCTCATTCGGTAGAGCTCTGGAGAGATCCATTTCCACACAGATTCGTGCAAAGGAGGTGTATTTTCCTCTTCTGGTGGCTTCAGAAGCTTTGACAAACCATCCTAATTTATTTCCTATGGCTATTAATGATTCTATTTGCCAGTAATCAAGAGGAAGGGAGTAAAGTCTTACCCATACCGGAACTGAAGTGAAAGTTTCATGCTCCGGGACAAAGTTCAACATCCATGGCCTCATACAGAGTCCAGTAGCTGCGTAGAAGTAGGGCCCTCCTTCAAACACTCTGTCTTTATCCTCAATGTTTGTGAAGACCACAGTAAAGAATCCTTTTGACCCCAGATGTAGGTCAATGCTCCCTTTTGGTTTCCAGTGGTATTTAATCCATGTCTGTAACGCTTTTTTAGTGGGCCATACTCCCATGAATTTACAAATGATAGCATATGTCCGCATGTGGTCCCTGCGTGCCTGTAGAGCAGGATCATTTAGAACTACTCTGGGTATAACTTCAGTTTTGGGTTTACATGGTCCCTTCTGTGCCTTGGTTTTTGCTCCCTGTTCCTTGTTTTCTTCCTCCTTTTCTTTTGTGTTTTTATTCTCCCTTGCTTTGATTCCCTTTTGCTCTTCTTCCATGCTCGCTTTCCCTTCTTCAGTAAGACCTCTGACCTCTTTTATTGGCTTCTTACCTCGGCTGGTTATAGCTTGCTTGTAGGAGGGATTGGAGCTCCCTACTTTGCCCTTCCATGGATTCCACACCTGCTAAAGACTGTAAAACCTAGCTGTTCGTCATTCCCTTCTCAGTCTTGTTTCCTCCAACTACTCCAATAATATTCATTCGAGTGTTTGCAAATATTATGTTTGAGGTTCGAGCCCCCAAAACATTATTCAAGCCTTGGAAAAGACTTTGGAAATTTCAACACCCCAAATCACCAAATCTAAACATGTCCCTAATATGAGCTCGAAAAGGCCATGGCTCTAATTTTCTGGCATGAGAAAGCACCCAAGTGGATGGAAATTATATAGCACAATCCATTTAAAAAATGCTCTAAACTTTGTAAACTATGGTTCATGATTTGGATCAACTTCCTTTAGATGTGGGTGCCAATCTCCTTTCTCCAAATCCATAAGAAGACACATGTCACTTATTTTATCATATATTGATCCACTAGATGAATTATTGAAGAGTGATCTTGTTTTGTCATCTCCACCTCCTTATTCTATATCTTATGTATATGTATTTGTCAATTTCAAGGAAACTTGTGAAATGTGGTGCTAAGCTACTTGGAAAAATGGGTTATAAGGGAAAAGGTCATATAAATCAAGGATAGGGAATTGTAAAATCCATTGAGCTTGTATTTTGATCATTTCAACAAGGGATGGGATATCTTAAACGTTTAGACTTGTCTTCTTCTCCAATTTTTATGGCATCATCCTTCCAATTTTATCCAACATCATTATGTTCTTTAATTTCATAAGACATAGAGCAATTTATTCTTAATGCAAGAGGGAACTTTCACTCATTTATGGGATTGACCTTTTCACCAACATTCCTTGCATTTTCAAACATATTATCAAAGAAATTTTTTTGAAAGAAATGTAGGAAAACTTTGCTTTGACTCCCACCATACATATTTCTTTTGTGTAGATCAATGTTGGGTCATTTTCGAACCTTCAACAATGCTTAAATGTATCTTATACACGTGTTTCTTCTAAAATTTGGATGCGTGGCTTACATGTCCATTGACGTACACAATGACATTTACTTTGGAATTTTGTGTTTTCTTTGTCTTCATAAAGTATTTGTCCATCTTTGTGTACATTGACACCTCTATGTACTAGAGTATATATGTTGATTATTGTTAGATTTGTTTTTTTTGCCTTTGCATTTAATTTTCTTTACTTCGATCACATTAAACTATATTGATATTTTAGTGTTTACTCCTTTTTCTTGAAGCATTTTGTCTAGTTTTGTTAACATTGACATATTTGTATCCTTGGAAAACTTATATGGATCATTATCATATTTTTTCCATTTTATACATTTTTACATTTATTTATATTCAATTTGAGTGCTTTTGAATGTTTTTGGTAGTTATGATGTTATTGTCTTTTTGCTTCCCTACTAATAGTGCATGTGTTGATTGATACATTATTTCTTTACATGACAGAGCACTTTTGTTAATCTTTTAACTCTTGTTAATAACTTCATCAAATCACTCGCAACTTCAATGCCTTCATTTTCTAGTCATTTTTAAGCTACTTTTCTGTGATAACTTTATCACATTTTATTTTTCTCATTCTTATTAATTTATGTCTATGCTTATTTGTGGAAGCATTTTTTTATTATTTTAATGAAAACTTATTTGATGTTAGATTGCGATGATCATGACATTGCTGTTAGAATTGATCATTTGAATGTCCTATCCACTTTTATAAATATTTTTCTCACATTGAAGTGTAAAAGTGTTGGAATATCATTTAGATGGTTAAATATGTGGATTTGCATATTTTGTATATGTGTTTCCAACACATCCTAAAGAAGCACTAATGTGAATAGTTAATCTTGTTAATTATTTTCAATTCAATTATAGTTATATAATTTTTATTATCTTTTTTAAGGCTAACATTTAGGAGGAATTTGATTCTATAACTTTTTAGTAAGGAGTATCTTAACAATGTACCCATCCACCATCAATCAAATACTAGAGAGATATTGATGTGAATAGTTACTCTTGTTAATTATTTCCAATTCAATTATAACTATATAATAATAATAATTAATTTTTAGCTAACATTTAGGAAGAATTTGATTCAATAACCTTTTAGTAAGAGGTATTTTAACAATATACACATTCACCATCAATCCAAAACCTTATAAATTATAACTCTTATTATCTTATCTTCATTAATCAAATAATTAATAAATAAATTATATTTTCAAATAAATTATCTATTTAATAATTTAATTAAAAAATTCCACATTTAAAATAAGTAATCACATTAATAAGTTAATTATAAGTAACTCTTATATAACATGTAACTCTTATAATACAGCTTGAGTGGGCCTAATGGTTAAGAGCATGTGTTTCTTCCTAAGAGGTCACAAGTTCAAAACTAGAGGGGGGTAGAGTACGTATGCCTTCGTAGACTTAGCAGTGAAATCGCTGCGCTGAGGTGGGTTCCTTGTCCCACAAACAAAGGGGTCTCATACACCAATTTGGTGTCTGGCTTGGCTGTGACCTAAAAAATAGATATTATTATTATCATTATTAATGAGTCTTATACCATTACCTCCTCATAAATAAAACAGTCAATTAAAAATAACTACAAGTAGTACACTAATTTTTTTACATAAATCAAATTGTCATTTTTTCCTTTTAAGCTTTACAAAGAATTAAAAATGCCATCACAGATGGCTGCTTTTTGATGGTTGAAATATTCATATCAGAAGAGGCCAACGTCGATCTTTGACCATGCACTAATACTTTTATTTTAGACTTCATGTTTCAACCTCAACCCACCAACCTTGGCTTTTGACGATAATTTTTTAAATAAGAAAAAATCGGTAAATGTTTGCTTTTTTATTTTAATTAATTTAATGATAAATTGTTTTCTATAAATTTAGTGAAACTTAGATAAAATTTGCAGTATAAAATAGTTTATTCTAATAAAATTAGTTTAATAATATTTTATTAATAAAATTTAATCCTTAATTGAGCATAGAAAATGGAGCCAATTAATAAAAGAGAAGTTTGTTACTTTGTCGCTTCTCCTCGCATAAAAGAGGGGATGGTGTGGCTATCTTGTCAACTGACTTCACATTCCTCTATATGGAGATGGTAGCTTTCATTTTTATTGGGCGCTCTCTCGTATCTCCTACCATAACTCCATGTTTTTTAGTTGTTATAATGGGGTTCCCCAACTACAGGTAGGATATCTAAACCACAATGCTAGATTTTTCGATGCGTTAGTTTATCGAAATCCCGCCCCTTCTGGCTTGGAGCCTTACAAGACACCTCCTTCGATAGTGTTTCGAGCTTGGAACTAGGAAGCGATCATAGTGGTGGCTAGTTTTGGAATTCACAGTGTGAAGAGGAGTGGAGCATCTCAACTACAACATTCCAGCATTCAGTGGGCCGCCAACACATGGTTATTTCCTCCAATGTTCAAGCTTACCAAATTGTTTAGTTTAATTTTATTTGCATGGTGGAATTCACTTTATGGTTTGTTGGGCATCTCAATGGTGTTGAATTTCATTGGAGAATCTTGGGTTATTTGGTTTGTTGCCCCCGCACAAAGCTACCCTATGTAAATTTCCCCTCTGTCATTGTTATCTCACCTTGACCCCTAGCGAACCTGAAAGTAGGGGGTGAAGATCCTTACTATGTTTTCTTGGTTGCATTTGGTTTGTTTCGTTGGTTTGTGCCTCCTTTGGGGGCTTCGTATCCTAGTGCCTTTCTCTCCTTTGAGCATTATGCCTCATTAGTGCATGTGCTCTCGTCGGGGTTTTGGAGGCCATGGTCCTTCGGGTAGACCTTGGGCTTAGATGTAAGCTCAAATGGCTACAACCCACTCCACCACAAATTTAAGAGGAAATCCAATAGTTAGAGGCCTTTGCCACTTATGATCTCTAGACCTATTCTGATTATGAGATTCAAACAAAAGTAGCCAACTGGGTTTTGAACCCTGGCCACACTAGGGGACAACATAACCAATAGTTCAATTCTATCACCCTCCATTGGAAAATGAAGATGCTCCTAGGTAGGGCGCTTGAAGAAAATTATGAGGATCGCGATGAAATATTTGCATGCCTCAATGAAATCCAAGGAGTCCAACGTAACTAGTGCTTTTGCTTGGTTAATTTTGATGCCCACCTAACACATATTGAAGGTCACCTACAATATGGTCTTAAATCTCTAGCACTAGCAAACACAAGTGCCCAAGATCTGGCCCCAATAACAACGTCCGACAATTGATGCTCATCCAATTCTTTTAGCTTATGTTTTGGTTTCAACAAATTAGTTTCATTATAGTAAATCTATGGCCAACTGTAACTAGCAAATAATATATTGTAATTTTGTTATTGTCTTCATTAGTGACTTAGATGCAAACTTGTTAGAACATTTTGATAGTTTTGGATGGTAGACAATAGCCCTCACCTTCGTTAGTCTGAGTTTCCTTGTGGCAGAGCACGATGGTGAATAGGCCAAATAACGAACTTTGATTTATGTATATCAATGATTTTGAGACAATAGAAAATTTAGCCAACAAAAAAATTAATAAAATTAAATAAAAAATTTCAATATGAAAATAATTTATTTTAATCTACATTTTATATATGACATGATGATTTTTAAATTATTTAATTCAAATTAAAATCTATTTAAATTATTAAAATAAATAAAAAAATTAAAATAAATATAGCTTTTAATTTCTTTATTTATTTAAAAAAAACAGTAACGAGAATTTGCATTAATAAAAATATGCACACGGAACACACAACAAGTACATCGAAATGACTATTATAAAGAAAATTTCTTCCATGAATCTAAAAATTCGGAGCTAAAAATCATCCTCTGCTAAAAAACATGAGTAGATTCTTACAAATTGCTTGCACAAGATGATGCAAAAACAAAACGTTTCTATGATTTGAGAGAAATCGACCCACTGCTAGACCCACAAGCAGCAAGAGAATTATCTGCACTAGATTTCCGAGTTTTCTTGCTATGATCTATCTTACTTCTTGTTAAAGGAGGGGAATAGCACAAATTATTTTTATCACATCTGAATAGGAAGGTGAAGAAGAAGGGGTTTGATCTCCTCCTTGGATGAAGATTTTTCCTCAACTAATGAATTAATATTCTTTGGAGACAATTGATTTGACATTAATTGATCAACTTGGATCTCATCACCCATAACTTTTTCCATAGGGGACTTCAAAACTTCATATCTATTACTGGAGGGAGGATGCTCATGAGATTCATGCT
This sequence comes from Pinus tabuliformis, assembly GCA_031772625.1. Classification (NCBI taxonomy): domain Eukaryota; kingdom Viridiplantae; phylum Streptophyta; class Pinopsida; order Pinales; family Pinaceae; genus Pinus; species Pinus tabuliformis. The sequence continues at coordinate 619,857,408 of CM062812.1, read as the reverse complement.
TACTAGCATGTGGCCCCTTATTCAAAAGCTTCTTGTGTTTCCTTGTAATTGGTTTGAATGCTCCTTGCTCATCATTGTTATGAGAAAGAGGATTAGAAGAAATTTGAGAAGTTGAAGCCTTAGGACAACTTTTTGCAAAGTGCTCATACTCGTGACAAAAAATACATTTAAAGGGAATTTGTTCATAATCTAGGGCCTAGAGATGGGACCGACCATCCAAGTTAAGTTGAATGGCCTCTGGAAGACCTTTTGAAAAATCCATTTCAATGCAAATTTTGGCATAAGATAAGTTATTCTCCTTGTCCATATCACTAGAAATAAATTGAGCCAAGTTATTTCCCATAGCCTTGAAAATACCTTTCACCCCTACAAAGAAAGGGAATATATGACAATCTGATCCACATATGGGAATAAAGTTAAATAAATTATAAAGTTCACATGATTTATAAAGTCTGATATTGTTTATGATATTTACTATGATGAAGTTTATTTAAAAATTTGAGGAAATCCATTATGAATATAAGAGTATCATTAATTCAAAATTTGACCCATAATTATTAAACAAATTGATTCATGTTAATTCCTAACTTAATCTCTCTAAACATTCAATAAATTTGAATTTAGAATAAATCTAAACTAATTATATTATTTTTTATAACAATAAGATATATTATTAAAACACTCAATATAAACTCATATATAGTTACACCAGTCTAATAGAAAATCAATATCAATATCTAATTAGAAAAATAATATCATTACCATTATTTTTACAGTGTTATTTTCAAGTATATTATAAAAATAAATGAGAAACATTCCTTAGTATTAGAAGTTTGAAATTGAGAAACACTAATAAAAAAAGGGGTCACTATTAAATGAAAAGCATTCCTTAATATTGGAAGTTTTGAGAATTAAAAACACGTAAAGGAGGTTGATACAAAATGTTTTGCCAATTATAATAAGAATATTGTATCCAAACTTTTTATTTATATATAGTTTATATGACTTTGAATATCATATAATTTCTTTTTGTAATTTGATGAATGAGCACATGTGTATTTTGTGTATTTTGATAATATCAGTGAGTAATTAAAATTATATTTTTAGGCCGATAGGCTTTTCTATGCATCAACAATTGTCAACACTTTTAACCTGAACCGTTTGATCAAGTTTGACAGTTTCAACCGTTGATTTGAAGTTCACTGCTTTTTCCAAATATATGAGTTGCTTTCTTTTCACCTCCAGTTCTGCTGTGCATTGAACCTGGCCCTTTGAGTTGCATTACTGCTTTTTCCAATTCTTTTATCTCTTGAAGATATTTTCACTGTGGAAGATATTTTCATTGCTTTTTCCTTGACAGTTGTTGTTGCTATTTTTGGCCAACACTGAGCTTCATCTACCATCACCTTATAAATTCTCATGAGAAACTTCACACAGGAGATACTCTGTCCCCTGCAATCCTGGAAACCATTCAAAGTGCATCAGTGCATATTGCCCTTTTTATTGAGCGATACCATCTCCACAAATCTCCACTCCCTCGTGGTCGCCGCGGTGGCGCCTACGCGTTTCCTTCTCCCAAACACCACTAATTGGCGTAAGTTCTCTTGGCTCCCCTCCTTCCACATACCAAACACTCCCGCATTCTGTAACGTTCATGTCGCATTCAATATTTTTAATTTATAATCTGTAGAAATCCTTTCATGTTAAATCCTTTCGTCTTGTTTACCGTATTGTAATTGGCGACAAAGGCGTAACGTCTATACTGTATAGAATTATATGGAGAGTACTTATGTGCACGAGATTTGGGTTGGGCTCTACTAGCTCAGATGTATAGATATATTGAATAGACAACTCTTGTCATGCCTCTTGCGCTATTAGATACCTCTAAACTCAGAAATATTTATCTGATTCGGATGGTTTAAATATCATTAGTTATGGTCGTCATGTTGTTATAGCTGTTTTTTCGTTTATTATAAATCGATATACGACCTCTTTATTGTATTTTCTTACAAATTCTAATGAGAAACTTCACACAGGAGATACTCTGTCCCCTGCAATCCTCGGAGCCATTCAAAGTGCATCAGTTCATATTGCCCTTTTTAGCCTAACCTGGTTGCATGTTTATCTGGAAGGTTACACAATTCAAATCCAATTACCAGATAGCATTACCAATCTTAAACAATGTCCTATGCAAACAACCTTGAACATATTTTACCAGATGGCAGTATTACTGTACTGCCGGAAGCCTCTGCCTGTAAACCAACCGTTACAATTTATAACGAACCAGCGAAACACTGCAATTTGCAACGGATAACTTAACTGTTAAATTGCAATTTACCGTTTTTATTTCTTTTTTAACCTGGCAGTGTTGTCGCTGTTGACGTTCCAGAATCTTTATTCATCATTACAGGCATTTATAAAACAGAAAAACGTGCTGTCAAACGTTAAATTTCATTCCACGAAAGTTTACAACGACCCCGTCAGTCGGCAATCGATGAGCTGTTTCTGAATTTCATATTTTGTTCAATGCGTTCCAGTGAATCAAAAGGCTTTACTTCTGCCTAACTGAAGCACTCTCTCAAACTCATCTGACGCACTCAGCTACCACGTGCATAGTAAATTATACTCATGACTGACCGACTTTCTGTCTAGGGGAACTGGAACGCAGAAGAACTGACACCCTCTGTATGGAAAACTTAAGCAACTTCCACGGAGCAATAATGGGCCCATCTAAGGTGTAAAGTCCGGTACAACCCTGTTCGCACTAACAAACCAGAGCAGCTGCATAGCAATCAATTTCTGATAGAATGAGCACTATATTCCCAGTACCTTTCTCACAGCTGTTGGGCAACATCAATGTTTTCAACGTTCACTCAGGGATTACATTAGGGGTTCGCATAAATAAAGAGTGAGGAGATACGCACTTTTCGATTGACAAGGAGTTTGCAGAATATGTTGAATACTTCGTTGGTATGCTGGAAAATCTATGGAATAAAATCTGCTACAGTATTGATGGTCAAGGTAGATAATAAGGAGACGTACAGAGATTTCCTAGATGAGATTATATATATATTGGAAACTTTTGAATAGAATAGGTTGAGTATTGTTTGTAAAGTTGGCTCAATATTTTAAATAACTTTATTTTAAAACAAAAAAATAAGTACAGATACATTCTTTATTATCATTTAATTATTAAGTATATATATATTTTTTATTATTATTTAATTATAATCATGACAACGAAATTTAATATTATCAGTAAAATTTTGATAAAAAATTGGATACTTCAATTTTTATTATTATTTTGTTTATATTTCTAAGTCTTTTCTTCCGGAAAAAGATCTGTGTATTTTTTCCTGGAAAAGATCTATACACAAGTCACAAGGAATGACATTAGACAAAGCAACAGTAGACATCGGCACCAAAGAACGACAAGGGCTAACGTTCACTGCAATTTCAAGAGTGCGTTCATTGGCAGACATTCAAATCAATCCAGCATTAATCCATATCTTAAGCGTAGACAACAAGAGGAATCATTGCTTGCATCAAAATCTATGCAAGAGAATATACTCTAGCCAATCGTACAACCTGTTTTCCAGAATTACCCACGTGGTAAACACCACTTGCTGCAATAACCAAATTTTACATACATTTGCTTTCTATTACATTTAACCTCATATGATTTTATATTAGCTTGAAATCATTTATTTTATTTCAAATATTCAAACATAATATTTCCCGCCAAGAACAGCAAGGTCTAGCATTCGCTGTAATTTAGAAATTTCTTTAAAAAATCATATATTTTACTTCAGCGCTTTAAAAAACATGCTTTCGTCAAACACATCCATTGTCACTTACAATATTTTATTTTTTGATGGAAACAGGTATGGATACAGGCTATTTATGATTGTTGTATGAGTATTGCCAAAAAATTCAGCACCCTGCCCTAGCAAACATTGCCCATCATGCCTATATGATTACCTGCTCATTGTCAATTACATCTATATGTAATAAAATGCTCTTATTGTACATATGTTTAGAAGCCAACTAATACTTTCATTGTATATATGTTTAGTTATTAGCTACCAAACATGTCTCTATGTGTAGACCATATGTAAAATTTCAAAAAATACATTGCAAAGCATTTAACTATCTCCTGTATAATTGCTTGTGATAAACACACAATACCAAGTAAAATATTTAGAAGTATTCAAGTGTAATAAGTCTACTATGTTCCACCAAACATGATGCATAGTTATGGAGTGTCATAAGTTTTTTTGTACCTACAATTTTAATAAAAAAAACTTAGTTTACATAGATTTGGGCTTTTGAGTGTGGTTTCTATTGTTCATGGAACACTAGATGTTATGCTACTCACGTTAAGTTATCTTTGTTTCTTTTTTCAAAAAAGTTATATAGGAATATGTTTACCTTACATGGGCTTCTGCAATGACATTTATAGAGTGGTTAGTTGTTTGTTTTTAAAATAACATACATTTACATGAAATTTTCTAATTCTCTTCTTTTCTGTTTCAGTCATGTCACCGTTTTTAAATACATGTGAATGAATAGAAAGTCTTGTGCTTTTCTTTAAGTATTTCTGCTTTGACATGCTGCTTTGTTCTCTTTTTCACTTCCAGTATAAAGATCTTACATTCCCAGTCTGTACTGTCTCCTATATCTTTTACTCTATTTCATATTTAATAAACTGTACAATATCAATAGCAGCGAAGAAGGTGGCCCGACCTTTTATAAAAATTCAACAATTTCAACTTCATAAATCTATCGGCCTCTCTTTGTACCTTTTGGTACAATTGCTAGTAATATTGTAATATGGTTTTAAATGGTTTCTGATTAATCAATAATTTATTTTCTTCAAATACAAAACAACAAGTTATAAATTCTAAGTTAAAAAGTATATTCCTATTCAAATACAAAACAACAAGTTATAAATTCTAAGTTAAAATATATATATTCCTATTCACATAATAATGTATACGAAAATTTTAAAATTATATTATTTAAAATATTATAATAATTTATTTTTCTAAATCCAAAACTGAATAGTATATATATTATATTTCTTTACACTCAATATTCAGAAATCTTGAAATTCTTTCAATAAAAACTAACCAATGACTTCGAAACATCTCTCCCGTTCAAAAAAAACTTTAAAAAACATCAAATCTACATTTTAAATATAAAGAACTATCAAAATAAATATAAAAAATATATAATTAATAAAAAAAAGACGAACAAAATTATCCTTTGGTGGTTACTTGCATTACCTAAAGCTGGAACAGTGTTTCTGCATGTCGGATTAAGAATGGGTATATATATATATATAACATGTATGCTAAAATATTTCTAAAACAATTTATTATTATTATTATTATTTTTTAATTTTTAATTATTATTATTATTATTATTATTTTAATTTTTAATTTAATTATTATTATTATTTTTAAATAATAAAATAATATAAGTTTAATTTTTAATTTAAATTTTTATTTTTTTTACGTTGAGGTTCACAGATTTTGGGTGGCCGTTACATTTATGGAAAAATTTGGACAAATCAACCCCGAAGGGAATCTTTTAAAGCCTGTTGGCTAGACTAACACTAGCAAACTGGGTGGCCATTACATCCACCAGAAAATCTGGGTAGATCAACCCCAAAGGGAATCTTTTAAAGCCCCCACCAGACTAGCAAACTGGGTGACCGTTACATCCATCGGAAAATCTGGAAGGGAATCTTTTAAAGCCCGTCGCCCAGACTAGCAGTTCCTAGCCCCAAGGGAGTTGAGGAGAATTGACCTTGTGAAAATCTGGAAGGGAATCTTTTAAAGCCCGTCGCCCAGACTAGCAGTTCCTAGCCCCAAAGGAGTTGAGGAGAATTGACCTTGTGACCTCACGGAGCTAACCCTTGGGGCATTAATTATTATTATTATTTAAATAATGAGAAATTTTGTTATATTTTTTTGTTAAATTAGTAATGAAGATAGTTATTATTGGCTATCATCCCTGAATGGAGTATGGCTCATCACCATTGTTAAAAAAAAATCACACCACTTGGAATTATCCACTAGTGACTTGTAAAAATGTAGACGTTTCTGCTTATAGTCTTCCCTATTTTTGGTCTTTTGCAATTCAATCATTTTCTTGTTCAAATTGATGATGAGCTCACCCAACTTTCCAACAATCCCTTCATTGAAAAGACAATGCCAAGAAATTGATGCTAGCATATTCTCATAACTTTCTGTGATGTATTTGAATGCATCACATTCCAAAACGAAATGTTTTTCCAATTCCAATGTGTTTGAATACGTCACATTCCAAAACTAAATGTTTTCTATTCCACTAGCCATTTACAAAATTTACACACTCATTCTTCCCAAACTTCTTTAAACCTTTTCCACCGTCCATTAACTTATTTGTAAACCAAATTCTTACCTAAACAAAAATCATTTTAAAGCAACATCTTCTATCAACTAAAAAAGTATTTTAAATAACCAATTTTATTTTGGTTAAAATAAACAACTACCTCTGTTGACCGCCCAGCACTGATGAATTTTGCCCAAAATCCATTGCGAAACCACTCCGTTGATACCTAGTCAATCCCCGGCTCATGCTTAGACCACTTCTTTTACGCTTGTCGCTGGCTCTGCTGGAGGTAGCTTATATGCCTGGGCCAGGCCTGGCCTGGTTAGGTGATTTGTTGGTGAAATACAATTTAAAAATCGTAGATAGATCCAGATTTTTTTTTTGAACTTTATAGATAGATCTGGTTTTTTTGAACTTTGTAGATGATAAAGTAAATGTGAAAATCATCAAATTTGACCACTGAATCTGTTTTGAAATTCTGATCTTGTGAAAACCATCAAATTACCATCCAATTTGACCTTGTTGAGTGGGTCAAATCATCAAAATTGTTGGCGGTGACCACTTCGTTTAGACCTGGTCCTCGGCTCTGCCGGGCTATGCCTGGTACAGGTTGTTTACAGGTCAAATGCTCATCTGCCCAATTCAACGATTTCGTGTCCCGCTTTCCATGAAGCTTGGCATTTCTACCCTACCGACTCTCCCTGGATGCCTAATTAAGAGTCCTTACGCCTAATCTTTCCTTCAAATTTCACAATACCCCGCAACATTCCTCCCCTGCTATACTACCAGGTCCCTGAATAGGTCCAGGGATCGAATCGCATCAAATTGGTGTTCATCGTGTTTTCACGCAGCAGGTCCAGGGATCGAGCCGCATCGAATTGGTGTTCATCGTGTTTTCACGCAGCAGGTCCAGGGATCGAGCCGCATCGAATTGGTTTTCATCGTATTTTGACGCAGCAGGTCCAGAGAGAATTCCATGGCAACAACGGCATGCATATATTGCGCCCCTCCAATGAAATGTAGCCTCCACAGGCACAGAATTCCGAGACCGGAGAAGGTGTGCGAGCAGGGCCTGAAACGCCCTCAGCTGAGCGGTACCAGGTCACGGAGAATGATGACGATGAAGCCGGGATCGGAACAATCACCACGCCGCAGATCCGCAAAATATTCTGTTCATGGAGAAGTTGCACGGAGGGTTGTGCTGTTATCGAGCCGTCCTTCGGGCCCTCAGAGAATCCCCAGAAGGGATTTCCAGAGAGAGCCGAGCAGGCTGAGCAGGGTTTCCATGGCCGCCGATTGCTGAATAAAATTAGAGAATTAGATTGAGATTGTAAATATTATATTGATTATCATGATTCGTGGATGATTTATTTGATGCATACCAGATTTTTAGTTCAGAGTATTTTGTTAAAAATTCTGTCAATATGTTAAAATTTCAATTTAATTATTATTACTTCATCATTTAAATTTAATTATATTCATTTCTTAAAACATATTTTAATTTAATTATTATTAGTTTATCATTTTAATTTAATTTATTAAATAAATCGTAAAGATTTAATATTCTATAATAACACAAATCAAAATTCAATATTTACTTTACTTGATATTTTTTTAAGTGTCACATAAATTGAGTTATAGATTTTGAGCATATGGTATTGATAAATCATAATATTCACCCATAATATTATAACAAAACTTATTTACAAATTAAGAATTTTCATAGTAAAATATGGATAAATTCCTATGGTTAAGAATCTTGTTTCATGTCTTTTTAAATATTTATATATTTAAATTATGTATTAATTATGTTTATAATTAATAATAATAAATAGCTTAAATCTATCTTAACTTAAGATCTATCCAACACCAAGATGGATCAAATCTTTGTGCAAACCTCTTTTAGAGTGATTAGAATATAATATTATAGGAAAAAACCATTAATAAAATCCATGAGTTATCTATTATCACTATTTGCACTAATTTGTATTGGCCTCGTCTACCAAGGCGAGGCCGAAGAATTGCTACACTGCTAAAAGTGGTCTAAATCCGGGCAAAAAAATTTCAAAAAATCTTGTAGTAGCAGTGCTTGAATCATGTTTTTGATGGTGGAAATAGATTCGGCACCATCAAAATCCTCTAGGGCACCCAAAATCTTGAAGTTTGACAACTGTAACCTGGTTTTACCAAAATCCCTGATATTATCAAAATATCCTGTAACCTGGATTTACAAAAATCCTTGCTAGATATTATCAAAATATCGCCCAAATTTCCATGAGTTTCAGGGCAAAAAAGAAGTGTAGTTAGACCACTGCCTTTGGAATTCTTACATTTTTATAGTTCTTACATTTTTGGAGAGGCCAATATCTCCGGGAGAGCCAAAATTCTTATTGCTCAGTGAAAGCATTTCATTTTAGAATGTGAGGCCTTCAAAGACAATAAAGAAAGTTATGCAGATACGGTGAAAGTTAGCTCTTGGGATAATCTATTTAGCGAGATAGTTCTTACATTTTTTGGAGAGGCCAATATCTCTTGGAGAGCCAAAATTCTTATAGCTGAGTTAAGGATTAATTCTCATAAACTCTGTTGTGAAACAAGGCATTGGAAAAGGCCAAAAGAAGTGTGGGAGGAAAGAGTATGCATTTTTTGTTTTTTTCAAAAAGAATAAGAAGAAGAAGAAAAAGAAGTGTGGGAAGAAAGAGTATACATTTCTTGTTCTTCTGTAAAAGTGGAAACATAAAAGCATTTCATTTTAGAATGCGAGGCCTTCAAAGACAAGAAGGAAAATTATGGAGATATGTTCGCAGCTAGCTCTTGGGATAATCTATTTAGCGAAGGGTTTGTGGAGAAGCTGGGAGCATTTATTGTGAGGCCAAGCAGATTAATAAGCAATCTGTCCCATATGCTATATTTAATATCGTGGACGTTAAAATATTTTTCTTTCAATTTTTTCTTTTCTAATAGAAAAAAACTATATCTTTAGTTGAATTGAGGCTTCTGTGATCCATAATATTTGAAAGAATAACTTCGGTGTAAATCACATATAGACATACATTTGTTGATGCGTTTCGAACCAACTAGTGTGGTTCATCGTCAGGACAAGTTGAAAAAACAGATCCAGCTTAGCATGATAAATAGTCTGAGCTTAGCATGATAAATAGTCTGAGCAGAGTCTCCAACGGCTAAATTAACTATTAGCATGATAAAACGGTTAAATTGACTAACGGCTAATTTTAACCTTACGACCCAGGTCAAATTCTTATTTATTAATTTAATGTTATTATTATAATTATTATTTTTCTTATGGAAATAAGTTAAATTAGGTAAAATGGTTGGTTTTAAAAAGGGAATTTATGTGTGAGAGATTTTTCAGCGAAAATCACATGGAGTATCATTTGTCGACCGCGTTTCGAACCAACTAGTGTGGTTCATGGTCAGGACAAATGATACTCCATGTGATTTTCGCTGAAAAATCTCTCACAATCTTGATATGGATCACAGAATCCTGAACTCTATAAAGAATTTATTTATTTAAATAAATATATATATATATATATATATATATATATATATATATGGTTATTAAGGTAAAAGTTAGGATTAATAATTTTAATGGTTAGTTTGATAGTTTATTTATTTATTTAAATTATTAAATAATTATTATTGGTATTCTACATATATATATATATATATTAATTAAAATCATAAGTTGACTAGTATTTTTATTCAATAATAATTCAATGGTTAGTTTATTTTTATGGAAGTTAGTTAAAATATAAAAATAAAATAATTTTAAGGTTAAAGATGTAATTATTTATTTATTTAATTTATTTATTAACAATTATATATATATATATATATATATATATATAATTAAAGTTATAATATTCGGTTATTAAAGTAAAAGTTAAGATTAATGGTTAGATTAAAAAGATAATTTATTTATTAATAATCAAATATATATATAATTTAAAAAATAATTTAATAATATATTTATTAATAAGGAAAAAATAAAAAATAAAAAATAAATAAAAGTAAATAAATAAATAAATAAATAAATAAATAAATAAATAATTAATTAACTAATAAATAAATTAAGTTAGAATAAATAATGTAAGGTTAATTTAAAAAGGTAATTCATTTAATTATTTATTGCTAATATTATATATATTATAATCCTAGGATGCTTAAAAAAATAAATTAAAAATTAAAAAAAAAACGGAGAGGGCAGAAAAAACGACTAAGAAGAGAGTGCCGGAATCCAGCATTTACTGATTTTCCAACCATCGTCTCTATTGAGATTGCTCCGTCTCTTCTCAATCTCAATAGCTTCCCTCAATTTACGATGGTGAAACTGAGCGACTTTGGCAATAACCTTGGCCTCCTCAATACACACATGATGCTTGGTCTTTTCCACATGCTCTGCGAAAACCCAAAACTGAAGACTTATATCTTGTTGAAAAAAAAGATTCTATTAAATATTATTAAAAAATAACTATAATTTTTTTTTGGTTTAGAAATGCCTATTGTTTAACGTAATTATATTTAAAATATAGGTATAAGTGAAACCTTCGTCTGCATCCCAAGAGGTTACGTCACCATCAAACATAATAGAATTTTGACCAAAACCTTTACAGGTGGAGAGTTAGTGGCTACGAGGATCGAATTGAAGATAGAATATTTCATATTTGGACACTTTTATTTGTTAGTATTTTTATGGTCATTTTTTCTAATTTTCATAAAAGAATAGTTTAATGAAATTATAATTTTGCTTTAAAAATAATGGAAATTCTGGAATTATTTGATAAAAAATTAGCAAAAATTATAAAAAAATAATAACAATTATCAACGCTTTAGAAATTTTGAAAAATCTAAATAATAACTATCAACATTTAAAATAAAAACCCCTAAAAAATAATTTTCCGGCAGACAATGGCCCTTCCACCTGCCACTTGTTTACGAAATAATCTTTGTTCGCCTGTCATTTCGCTGCAATTCGTTTGCGCTGAGTATTTATTGCAGATCGCGGGTTGGCCACCTTTATCCGTTAGTATTTTCAAGTCACCTTTTATTGTTATTATTTGGAGGAGTTGTTTATAGAGGTGGAGGAATTGTTAGATAGTCAAAAGTTGTCAGAATTTTGGTAAAAAGAAAATTCAAAATTTTTTATAAATGTAATATTTGAATCATGTTTTTGATAGTGGAAATGAATTCAGCACCATCAAAAAGTTCTAAAACCCTTAAAATTATGAAATTTGACAACTTTTATTTAAATTAAAAAAACCTACCAAATTTTTTCAAAATATAATTTCCATAACTTCCCAGGGAAAAAAACATAATAATTAAACTATTACTTACTTTTATGTGAATCGTATTTCTTTACAAAGGCTTTTGGTTTTTTCCATAAGAATAGTCTGATGAGTCATAATTTTGCTCAGGAAAAAAATTATGCAAAAAATTTGGGAAAGATTTTAGGTGCCCAATGAAAAAAATCCAAAACATAATTTTCCATGGCCCGGGTAGATAACGCCCCTTACACATGCCACTGGTTTAGGGATTTGTTCACCTGTCATTTCGTTATAGTTTTTGCAACTCCAAAAACTAATTTTCCATGGTCGGGGTAGATAACGCCCCTTCCACAGTTCCACTGCCACTGGTTTAGGGATTTGTTCACCTGTCACTTCTTTGTAGTCTTTGCAAATCCAAACAATAATTTTGCATGGCCAGGGTAGATAACGCCCCTTCCACTGCCACTGGTCTAGGGATTTGTTCACCTGTCATTTCGTTATAGTCCTTGCAATTCATTTGCGCTGAGTATTTATTTATTGAAGGTCGCGGGTTCGAATCCCTTGAGAGTGGACATGGATAATAAATGCGGGATTGAAGCCTGCTGAGGTTGCTGCGTAGGGTTGACCTCGAGATTGCTGCGCGGGCGGGCGGGGTTGATGATGAGATCTGGAGTGTGGATTCGTGAATGATTTAACGGTACAACGAGCCTCATCCTAACGGGGAAACAGGCTGTTAAAAATATTAATAATAATATGAAAATGAAAATGAAATGTACTAAAATGCAAATGATAATGAAATAAAATGATATTTTAATGTCTAAGATACTAAAAATAGTTTATGGGATTATTAGTTTTTTTTCGTTTTTTGCAATTCAATCATTTTCTTGTTCAAATTGATGATACGCCGACCTAACTTTCCAACAATCCACCAATGCTAGCGTATTCCCATAACTTTCTATGATGTCTTTGAATGCATCACATTCCAAAGCCAAATGTTTTTCCAATTCCACTCCGGTTTCTCTGATGCTTTTGAATGCATCACATTCCAAAACCAAATGTTTTTCCGATTCCTCTGCCCCAGATGTACAAAATAGACACACCCATTCTTCCCAAGCTTCTTTAGGGCTTTTCCACCGTCCATTAACCTATTTCCTTTCCAAAAAACCAAACACTTACCTAAACAAAAATAATTTTAAAACAACATCTATAAATAAAAAAAATAATTTTATATAAACTGAAAAATATTTTAGATTAACCAATTTTATTTTTGGTTAAAATAAACAACTGCCTCTGTTGACCGCCAAGCAATGATGAATTTTGCCTAGAATCCACTGTGAAACCACCCCGTTGATACCTGGTCAATCCCCGGCTCATGCTTAGACCACTTCTTTTACGCTGGTCCCAGGCTCTGCTGGAGGTAGCTTAGGCCTAGACCACTTCTTTTAGGCCGGCCTGGTCTTACTGATGAAATTTGATGGTAAATTGGTTGTTATAAGGTGATTTGTTGGTGAAATACAGTTTAAAAATTTGTAAAATTATTGGGGTTTGGAATTTTTTTGGAACTATGTAGATGTGAAAATCAGAGTAGATGTGAAAACCATCAAATTTGATTAATAAATTTGTTTTGAAATTCTAAATATATGAAAACCATCAAATTTGACCTGATGAGTGGGTTAAACCATAGCTACCAAGTTCGGTCGTACTGGCCAGAAAAATTCGGAAATACGGCAGTACGGTTCGATTTGGCGGTAAATTCGGAAATTGGAATTCGGTACGTTTTTTTTTTTTAAATAAATTTTTTATATTAATTTTTTTTTTTATAATAAACTTTAAATGGTAGGTTAAACTTATTAACTTATTACAATGATGGATGGAATTTGGTAAATAAAAAAAATTATAATAAACTGTAAATGGTATGTCAGGGATATTACAGTTATGATGGAATTTAGTAAGATGGTATGTTAAGAATATTACAATTATGATAAACTGTAAATGGTATATTAAGAATATTATAATCATAATGGAATTTAATAAAATGGTATGTTACTAATATTACAATTATGATGAAATTTAATAAAAAAAATATTAGTATAAAATTTAATATTTAAAAATAGAAATTTCTATGTTGTTTAAAATATAATTTTTTATATTAAAAAAAAATTACATTTATTATTTAACTTGGTAAAGATTTTTTGTTAAGATATATATATATATATATATAATAGAAATTTCTATATTAAAAAAGTATAGTAAATAGTAAATTGCATATTAAAAAAGTTATAGTTGTAAAAAACAATAAATTATATATTAAAATATAGTAAAAAAATAGTAAGTTTATACGTATTAAAAATAATAAATTCCTATAACAAAGAAAAACAAATTCTTATCTATAAATATTTATAAAATATATATTCTCCAATTTTTTTTATTTGAATTTTATACTTCCCTTATTCCCCATTAGTAACAAAATGGAAAAGATGAATTAAAGTTGGGGTGTGTTTCTCCCTTCCTCTCTATTGGGGTGTGTTTCTCCCTTTCGGTCTGTTTTGAATTGAGTAGAATGCATATCTGGACTAACAAAATCTACACTGTAAACAACTCTTTGAAAGTTTGTTTCACTGGAAACGCTAAATCTACAAGGAGAGAATTATGTTGTTTTAGTTATTAATTAATAATGTTGTTATTTTTTCTTATTTTTAAAGGTTTATATTAAAATTTAGGACTTGATAATATGATTTTTTTTAAATATATATTAGAATATAGATTTTTTTTTTTAATTTAAAAATAATTTAATTTTGAAAGATCTCTACTTCCGAATTTTTCCCGTATTGTATTTTAGGTAATCGAATTTTTTCCGTATCGAATCGAATTCGAATTCGTATTCGAATTCGAATTTGGTAACTATGGGTTAAACCATCAAATTTGTTGGCTGTGACCACTTCGTTTAGACCTGATCCTCGGCTCTGCCGGGCCCTGCCTGGTCCAGGTGGTTTACAGGTCAAATGCTCATCTGCCCAATTCAACGACTTCGTGTCCCGCTTTCCATGAAGCTCGGCATTTCTACGCGTACCAACTCTCCGTGGATGCCTAATTAAGAGTCCTTACGCCTAATCTTTCCTTCAAATTTCACAATACCCCGCAACATTCCTCCCCTGACATACTACCAGGTTCCTGAATAGGTCCAGGGATCGAACCGCATCAAATTGCTGTTCATAGTGTTTTCACGCAGCAGGTCCAGGGATCGAGCCGCATCGAATTGGTGTTCATTGTGTTTTCACGCAGCAGGTCTAGAGATCGAACCGCATCAAACTGGTGTTCATCGCGATTTCACGCAGCAGGTCCAGAGAGAATTCCATGGCAACAACGGCATGCATATATTGCTCCCCTCCAATGAAATGTGGCCTCCACAGGCACAGAATTCCGAAACCGGAGAAGGTGTGCGAGCAGGGCCTGAAACGCCCTCAGCTGAGCGGTACCAGGTCACGGAGAATGATGACGATGAAGCCGGGATCGGAACAATCGCCACGCCGCAGATCCGCAAAATATTCTGTCCATGGAGAAGTTGCACGGAGGGCTGTGCTGTTATCGAGCCGTCCTTCGGGTCCTCAGAGAATCCCCAGAAGGGATTTCCAGAGAAAGCCGAGCAGGCTGAGCAGGGTTTCCATGGCCGCCGATTGCTGAATAAAATTAGAGAATTAGATTGAGATTGTAAATACTATATTGATTATCATAATTCGTGGATGATTTATTTGATGCATACCAGATTTTTAGTTCAGAGTCTTTGTTAAAAATTCTGTCAATATGTTAAAATTTCAATTTAATTATTATTACTTCATCATTTAAATTTAATTATATTCATTTATTAAAACATATTTTAATTTAATTATTATTGGTTCATCATTTTGTTTAATTTTTATTAATTTATTAAATAAATCGTAAAGATTTAATATTCTATAATAACATAAATCAAAATTCAACATTTACTTAATATTTATTCAAGTGTCACATGAATTGAGTTATAGATTTTGAGCATATGGTATTGATAAACCATAGTATTCACCCATAATATTATAACAAAACTTATTTACAAATTAAGAATCTTCATAGTAAAATATGGATAAATCCGTATGGTTAAGAATCTTGTTTCATGTCTTTTTAAATATCTATATATTTAAATTATGTATTAATTATTTTTATAATTAATAATAATAACTAGCTTAAATCTATCTTTAACTTAAGATCTATCCAACACCAAGAGGGATCAAATCTTTGTGCATACCTCTTTTAGAGTGATTAGAATATAATATTATAGGAAAAAACCATTAATAAAATCCATGAGTTATCTATTATAGCTATTTGCACTAATTTGTATTGGCCTCATCTACCAAGGCCAGGCGGAGGAATTCCTGGACTGCTAAAAGTGGTCTAAATCATGGCAAAAAAATTTCAAAAAATCTTGCAGTAGCAGTGCTTGAATCATGTTTTTGATGGTGGAAATAGATTCGGCACCATCAAAATCCTCTAGGGCACCAAAATCTTGAAGTTTGACAACTGTAACCTGGTTTTACCAAAATCCTTGATATTATCAAAATATCGCCTGTAACCTGGATTTACAAAAACCCCTGCTAGATATTATCAAAATATCGCCGAAATTTCCATGATTTTCAGGGCAAAAAAACAGTGTAGTTAGACTACTGCCTTTGGAATTCTTACATTTTTATAGTTACAGTGTAGTTAGACTACTGCCTTTGGAATTCTTACATTTTTATAGTTCTTACATTTTTGGAGAGGCCAATATCTCTGGGAGAGCCAAAATTCTTATTACTCAGTAAAAGCATTTCATTTTAGAATGTGAGGCCTTCAAAGACAATAGAGAAAGTTATGTAGATAAGCTGAAAGCTAGCTCTTGGAATAATCTATTTAGTGAGATAGTTCTTACATTTTTTGAAGAGGCCAATATCTCTTGGAGAGCCAAAATTCTTATTGCTCAGTTAAGAATTAATTCTCATCATCAACTCTGTTGTGAAACAAGGCGCTGGAAAAGGCCAAAAGAAGTGTGGGAGGAAAGCGTATGCATTTTTTGTTTTTTCCGAAAAGAAGAAGAAGAAGAAGAAGAAGAAAGAGTATACATTTCTTGTTCTTCCGGAAAAGTGGAAACAGAAAAGCATTTCATGTTAGAATGCCAGGCCTTCAAAGACAACAAGGAAAATTATAGAGATATGTTTGCAGCTAGCTCTTGGGATAATCTATTTAGCGAGGGGTTTGTGGAGAAGCTGGGAGCATTTATTGTGAGGCCAAGCAGATTAATAAGCAATCTGTCCCATATGCTATCTTTAACCTCGTTAAGATATTTTTCTTTCAATTTATTTATTTCTAATAGAAAAAAAAAATATATCTTATCGAAGAGGAAGACTCTATTAAATATTATAAAAAAACAACATAATTTTTTGTTTAGAAATACCTATTGTTTAACGTAATTATATTTAAAATATATGTATAAATTAAATATTGTATATAAAAAGTTATATTTAAAATAGTGAAATTTTTATTTATTTGTTTAGAAAGTTTGTTTGTTTTTTTTTTATAATTAAGATCATTTAAATTAGTTATTTTAAATAACATAAAATTATATATATATATAATATAATATAATATGAAAAAATTATATAGGAGTTATTTACTAATAAATTAAAGTTTATTTAAATGGTTTTAAAAATAAAGAGAATTTCTTAACAAATTTCTCAAAATTTTTCTCACCAAAATAAAACCAACAACTAAGAACCCATTCACGAAAGTTATAATCCAAAACATAGTCACTAACATTTAGAAAGATCGACACAAAAGAGTCTACCAAGGAGCCTTCAATATACTCCCTAACTTTAAAAGCATCCACCAAAAGATGTACCGCTTTCTTGAAACAAAAATTTGCTTTCCCATTAAATTCTCTATTCACTAGAGAAACAACCATTTCCTCATAAAATTCTTGAAGTTGTTGGATTTTCAATTGTCAAGTGTTAATTTTTCAATTGTCCTTTTTGGCCTGCTACAAAAGATTTGACTTTTTCAAAGAGAGGACCTTTGATTTCTCAATTGAAGAAGTACTCGATCTCTTTTCCACTATGATAGAAATCCCTTACCACAATGTGCTTTCTTTAAAGGCATGCTAGTGAAAGTGATCCATTTTCTATTTCAAGGGTGAGCATCATAGATGCAATTCTTCAAATACCCATTAGTGATCTAATGCAAGGTTCACAATATAATATTTTCATACTTCAATCTTTTAGTGTATGAGTAAAGATCACATATTTTTCGTATGTGGCTATGACTTACTTTGAGCCACAATCCATATTGTACTTGTTGCCATTTCTTTTGGCTTTAGAACTATTTCTTTTGGCATGATCGAAAACTATTCATCATTGTCCTTAAGGATATCTTGTAGTACCTTTTACTTTACAAACACACCTTTGATGTATATCAAGCCTCATATTTGTCATAAAAATGTAGATTATTCCTTCTCCTTAGTTGATGTAAGTTATATCTTCTAGAATATTTATATAAGGTTCATGAAAACACTTTTGAGATATTAGTCTAAACTGTGACATCAACCCAAACTCTTATTTTATGTATAATGTCTCACAAAAGATGACTTTTTCGCATGTCTTTAGACATAATTCTTTTCAAGCATCTTTTGGATGTTATCTCCAAGGTGATACTAGCTTGGCTTCTAATGGAATTGGATCCTGAAAATGTCTTTAGACTTTATAACAATTGTTTTTCTTCATAGATATTTCATTGTGGAGTGATTTGAAAACAAAGGTTTAAGATTTAGATGTTGGATTTTATATCTAAGCCTTAGAATGATTATGTTAGTACACCTTTCATACTTCATTGCAATTCAGATCCGTGGCTTCCCCATTCTCATTATTATACATGAAAGACAAAGATTTAGCTTGCTTGTCTTCAGACTAAGATATTCTTTTGGATGCTTCCTCCATAGAGGCACCAACTCGACTCCTTGGATTTGTGATAATAGATCTCATCACCTTTTTGTTCGCATTCAAGGTGACATTAGACCGACTTCTCAGTGAATTAAAGACTCGACTTCTTCAATTACTTTTCAACTCTTCTCAGCTAAAAGACTTACTTTCACCTCTAAGGCTTCTCAGTCACAAACTCTGAGGTCTTTTGATCTAATAGAATAAGACTTCGATCCTTGTGAACAAGGTATCTAAACAAATTGTAGATTGTGATAGGCCTTTTGAGCAAGATTGATTGAGGATCAGTAAAAATGATTTGGTCCTTTTCCTTGTACCTAGCACAAGATCATACTTTAAACATAACTTCTATTCCTAGTTCACATCCAGGACATACCTTTGAAAGGGTGTATATTTTTATTGTAGATTCAAACTGTTTATGTGATATGCTAAAACAAAAGACATGAATCTACTCTACTCATCATCGGAAAGAAAAATTGATCGATGAAATCATGAAGCAGAAAAGGAAGAATTTCAAATGCTCATAACACAACATTTTTCTGGGGAAAGCAACTGCTCAAAACTCCAACTATCTATATTGCATTAACCAGAAGATCTGAGAAGAAAATACAATGCTTGTTTAACCCGAACAATCTCTGCACAAGTAAAAACTATCTCACTACTTCACAAACCAACTCAAGTCAATACTCAGCGAAATCTTTTGCCTACTAAGCTCCTACTTCCTTGCGCAATTTCCTAGGGAATTGACCCATATTTAATTGGGAAAATCCCTCACCACAATTGCACAATCCATCCATAGGCCTTCTACTGATTGCATGCACCATCTGTACAACTCGGAAAATTATACAACTGATAGTACACTGTCCTTGAACTCTAATCTCAATTGGGTCTTCCTTTGAACTGACATGCATGAGTTATTTATGAGTGAATTATCAGTTAACTGGTTGAGCACTAAAGCTGCTCCCCACTGCTAGACCTCCTACTAGTTCCTCCAACAGTTGGAACTAGTTTAACTGACTTTAACTCAGTTAGATTGAATTAATTAATTACAACTCAAAAGAACTCAACCTGGACCCCTAAAATTTAGGAATCACTCTACATGACTCTAGATAGACTTCCAACTCGAATTTATTGAGCCAACTAAGTCAACTTAACTTAGTTAACTGCTACAAGTTGCTATGAGAATAGAATTTTGATTTAATTCCTAATTTAATTCAAGGACAAATTAAATTAGCATTTTTCTTGATGCTATTTTTAACATTTCTTGTTGTTATTTTCAACAAAGGGCACAAATTACATGACAGTTCTTTCTAAATTAGGTCTAAGCAGAGGTTGATAATTTCACCATCGACTGGGAAAAATGGAGTGAGGATTTCTTCAAATAGGAGGTCAAATATTGACCTTTGATCCTTGAGCTTGGGCAACCAAGGCTAGATGAAAAATTCATCCCTAGAGGATGGCTTAATAGACTTCATTTTCATGGTTTCTCTTTCAACCATAAGCTCTAATACCATGTTTCAAATGAAGTGATACTTGATCCCAATGTGCTTCAAATTGTCATCATGGTTGTCACTTGCACCTGATCAAGATAGTCCTGCAAGAGCCTTTTAAGACATACTTCTTCACAACTTGCCAATCCAGTTGTAATATACTCAACCTCTACAATACTGAGTTCAATAGATGACTGCTTCATTCTCATCTAAGAAATTATAATGAATCCCAAACTGAAGCAATATCCTGATGAACTCAATCTGTCTTCAACACTCTCTGCCCAATCTGAATCTGCACCTATACTTCACTGTTTCAAATCATAACTAACTTTACCATGACCAATTATACCATGTTGGTACTCCAACCCATGTTGAGCAACATGTATGGCTCATAAAACTACTGAACTTCTTTTCATAGGGTCCATTACCACAATTGCTTTCTTGTCATCCTAACTGGGTGCTTCTTATCCTACTGAAACATATCATGCTATGGTAATTCCACTGCTCCCTCTGCCACGTTGTCTTTCAACATATCAGTTGACACTCCATCATCTCAAAATTAGAGGTAAACTCCCTCTAAAGCTAAAAAAATGGCTCTCGTACTGCTCCCTCTAGTATAGAGGTAATTATTTCTACCACAATTGCTCCCTCTGACACAAGTCCTTCAACTTTTGTTAGAGAAAAATTAGATAGGATTAACCAATCCTAATGTGTTTTATTGTGATATCCTTCTTTAATAATGAGACTTCTTCTCATGTACCTTAAATCCATGAGATAGTTTCATATACACTTCTTTTTCTTCATTGAGAAAAACAATCTTTCCATACACCTGGTGCAATTTTAAAACAATGATAATAATTTTAATAGAAGTGTGCCTTACAATTGGAGAAAATATTTTCATGAACCTCTCCCTCTTACTAGGATAACCTTCTATTTAATTCTCATTATTTATTTGTCTATGTTGTCATCCACTGCACACATACTTCAAACTTGTTGATTACTAGCTTCCTCTAAGATCGAATTTCATCTAGTATAATATCTCTCAACTCAACTCATGATCCAGGAAAATTCCTCTTGTCATACACATTGCTTCATTCTTCCACTTCTTCCATCTACTATCAAAGCCTTGATAGCCTTCAGTATGTACCTGTAATCCTCTCTAGGAGGCCATGGAAGAAAAATTACAACCAAACAAAGAAACAAAGACAAGAGACTAATAGTAAAAACAACAACACAAGTAATCAAAGAAGAGATATCAAGTAGTTGTATAGCTTCCTCTTGATCTTTAGTCTTCTAGCATCGATATTGCAAATCAACATCATCCTTATCATCAATATGATGTGATTCCTTCCTTGCATGTGCTAGCGATTCTTCTTTCAACAGAAATGTTGATCTTGGTTCAATCTTAGGGTTTTGTTCATAAACCTTATATCCAAGACTTTTAGCTTGCTAGGGTTTTTAAACCCTATATTTTTCATGTTCATATTCAAATATTATACCCATCATTTTCATTAATCAAGTAATTTTTGTCCAATGATTATCCTTGGTAAAACAAGTAACTTGATTTCCTTAAACTCATTGAAGTAGCAACTTCATTTCAATGGATTCCATCATTTAGGTCTGAGCATTATATTCAACATCCATATAACCATTGTCCAATTATACTTGATTATTGCCTCGGCATTACCAATTCAACAGAGCCTTTCAATACAAGTATCCTAAACACATTAAATTATGCACTTGACTTATTACTCTCAAGAGGATTTTGATTGAAGAGGGACTTGACCTCTTTTTTGTAAACCTATTACGAATGAAGGTAATTTCCAAATGAGATTCCTTCGTAATAGAGATTCTCACTCCATTTTGCTAAGTCAATAGTGAAAAAGGATCTTTGTTACAAAGATCCTTTTTTCCTTTTTTCCTCATCATTCAGAACATGGTATCAAAGCTTATGGTTGAAAGAGTAGCCCTAAAAATGAAGTCATCTAGACCATCCTCTAGGGATAAATTTGTCATCTAGCCTTGGATTCTCACTCTCAGGGATTAAAGGTCAATATTTGACATCCTGTTTGAAGAAATCCTCACTCCATTCGAGACATGGTGTAGAAGGGAGCAATGAAGCTCCAGTACATCTCCACTAATGAGCAGATTGTTGATATTTTTATGAAGCCTCTTTCTAGAGGGAATTTTGTGTACTTCTGGGATAATCTTGGACTTATGGAGAATGCATATCTCATTGAGAGGGAGTGTTGATGAGATTGCATCATGGATACATCGTCTCCCTGTTTTAAGCACTTTAACCTGAATTAGGAAAATTATCCCTATGTCAAGTACATTGACCTGAGTTAGGGAGAATGGTTTGATATATTAGATAGCATCATGGACTAACATTCTTCCTGTGTCAAGTACTTTGACCCCAATTAGAGAAACTATCCATATGTCAAGTACATTGACCTGAATTAGGAAGAATGATTCAGTGGACTGACATTCTTCCTGTGTCAAGCACTTTGACTGGAATTAGGGCAGTTATCCTCGTGTCAAGTACATTGACCTGAATTAGGGAGAATTGTTTGGCAGAGGACATACACACTGTGTTAGTTGACCTTGGGTGGAGTATTGTCCTAGAGTCTACTCAGTTGATTTGGAGCCTCCGAACATCATGCTCTAATCTCTTTCTATAGTGAGCTTGTTTATCATTGATGAGGCATGTAGTGTTTCACCTAGAATATGTATATAGTTTTTTGATGGTGAACTGTGATTATGTAAGGTTGATGCTAGGGATTATCATATTGATGATGATCCTTATCTTAATCTTGATCCTTCCTTATAGAATTTTCAACTTGAAAACATCTTGATAGTCATTATGAATACCTCCCTAGTTAAGAGTGAGTGTTGAATCTTGTAACTATGGTTGGTCTTCATACTGTATATTTTAATCATTTATGTATGTATTATAAGCATGTTCTTGATGTTCAAAAGAAAATTATATTATTTTTATTTGTCCATTCGATGAAAGGAATAAGCATAAATCTCTCTGTGAAAAGGGTTGAAGCTTATGTGGCATCTTCTTTGTGAAAAGGGTCAAAAATTTCTATTGCATCTCTCTGTGATGAAGTCTGATTTTTTTTGGAAAATAGAGGCCGAAGTTCATACCTTTATTGCAGACCTTGAATGATTTGGATTGGAGATGATTGAGGAGGGTTTTCACTTGGGTTCTTGATGGATTGCTAAGGTTTTCATCTTGCTATTTAGTTTGTATTAGATCTTGACTTTGATGTCTCTCTTGTTGAATTGATTCTATAAGGAAAGGATTGTTGGGTTTTCCCTCCATGTGGGTTTTCCTAGGGTAAACTATTATGTTCATGTGTGTTTGTATCTTTATGATCCTCTAACATTTTGTTTTTCTCTTGATATTCCTCTGTGTAGTTACCTTATGATGGAAAAATTCACAAGAAAAAGATTAACATGATGGAAATCATAAGAATTAATTATAATTTTAGAGGATGCCCTAAAATACAACGTTAGGGAAACACCATTGATTTATTCAGCACAACCTCCCTATTGAACCATTTCACGACCGTATGAGAATCTCCACACATGAATCCAATTTCTCCCTTTCTCCTTCACAAAAAACAAAATACATAATAGACTTAAGAGTTCTACAAAATTATTGGAGACTTTACCACATCCTAGACAGATCTCAAACTAATGAAATTCATTCTCATAATATAAGGCCCTTGCCCCACAACGATTATCAGAGCTAGATCTTGCCCCATAAAAAAATTCCCACCCACCAACCTACGAAATAATTGGTCTTCTAAACCTGTTAACCACTCTATTAACTTCCTTGCCATGAATATTAGACTTTATCTTTGAAATAAAAAGAGTTTGTGATGGGCGCTGGTCCTAAAAAATAGCTTTGTTCTGATGGAGCTAGACAATCCAAATCGCCCAACTTTGCAATTCCTAAAGAGGTGTTTATCCATTTTTGAAATTTAAATATGCAAGAATCTTGCTAAAGAGTCAGCACTATAAAAATGAGAAACATTGAATTCCATTGAAATTTTAGTGCAATTATTCACCAATAACCAACATTGCAAAAACTTATGATCAACTAATTCCTAACAACCTCTGCACAACACACACCAATTTGTACAACAATGTAAACTATCAAACGAGAACTGTACCGAGTACCCATTTTTTTGAGGTAGCAAAAAATCATCCGATTTTGAAAAATGCTGATTCAGAATACACCTTTTCTAAATGTTAGTGATTTTCATGCTGATTTTGAAAAAGTGATGATGCTGCATCAACCCCTTTTTTTAGAGGGCTTATTTTTGACACTTTAATTTTTATAATGTATTAAGTATGGATATATATATATATATATATTTTCAATATTGGTGATTTTTATGCAGATTTTGAAAAGCATCAACATTTTTTTAAGACATATTTTTGACACTTAAAATTTTCCACATTTGAGCATTGCTCTACAGGGATATGTTGCTGCATGTATGATAGATGATAGAGATAACAGGAGGAACACCATAGGGTATGTTTTTACTGTAGGTGGAACAACTATCAGTTGGGTTTCAAAGTCACAAAACATTTTTGCAGTTTCAACAATGGAAGCAGAGTATGTTTCTGCTATAGAGGCTATTAAAGAAATGATTTGGTTACAAAGGTTTATGGATGAGTTGGGCAAGAAGCAGGAGATGGGAAGGTTATACAATGAAATATAGAGTGCCATTTACCTTGCAAAGAAATCCACATTTCATTCCAAGGATAAACATATACAACTCAAGTACCATTTCATATGGTTAGTCTTGGAAGATGGACAATTGAAGCTGGAAAAGATACACACTAGCTAGAATCCTACAAACATGTTAACAAAAGTTGTAACTAGGGAGAAATTGAGATCTTGCTCAGTTTCAATTGGTCTTCAAGTATGACGATGAAGATGAGAAAAAAACTAGGTCCAAAGTAGAAGCATTGTCCAACAAGTGAAACAATAATGGAGTTGTTATAATCAGTCTCCAAGAGGGAGATTGTTGGGTGTGCAGCGTAGTTATATTCTTGATCATTCAGAGGTTTTTGTTTCAGTTGCGTTGGATCCATGTTCCTAAAGACGTGCCAATGCCGCCAATTTAATCACCATTAGGGGGGTCCACGAGGGCCAACAACAAATTTTATGAGCCCCCCCGGCAAGGGTTCGGGGGCATCACCCTCAAATCTAAAAAGTAGATGAAAAATTGCCTTGTAAAACATTGTAATTTCGTAGTCAATCTAGGTCATTCTTTAGGCAGATTATATGACGATAGAAGTTATGTTAATTTAGGGGTTCTTTTCCCTAGAAGACACCCCTTTGGTTTATATGATGGAATTGTATTGTAGTTGTGGATTATTATTCTGAGAGAGGGAGTGGAGACTATGTGAGAGCGAAGAGGAAATTACAACGGATCTGATGTAGGTTGTATCTCCTCATTTTCTTGGATAATATAAAAGGACGGATTGGTTGTTTCTCCGTGGACGTAGCCCATATTGGGTTAACCAAATATATCTGTCTCTCTCTTATTTTATGCATTTCTGTATTTGTGTTTCCACAATATATTGTGTATTTCATTGCTCCGTTAATTAATTTCTAACAACACACACACACACACACACACAACACTATCCTTCCTAAGCTTAGAAGTTGATAATAAGGCCTAAAAGCAAACTCTATTAATTTCATAACAAACAAGACAAAGATATGTCCATTCATTCCACAGGGGCTTCACTGCCAAAGCAATATCATATCACGTGCATTGATATTAGGGAACAAAAAATGAGGAAAAAGAGAAATAATATATTGATCATATAATAGGGGGTAAATGATTTTTATATGTTGTATAGGAATATGTGTATAATAAGGTATTGTTTACACAATACATTGGCCACGCGGAGGCAAAAAACAAGTGGGTTGGAGAAATAAAGGTTAAGAAGTATTGTGGGAGTATCGAGAGTGGGAAAGAGAAAGAAAAAAATATGGTGATATTAGGTCCAAATTATCCTAATATTCAAACGTATGGCCCTAGTGTTTATATGCAATTCATGGTAGTGTTAAATTCTTAAAGTAAAAGTGATATTCTCCTTTATATTTCATTTTCATCATTTTGCTTAAATTTTTACATTACCATGAAATGACTCAGTGTTCTGACCTTATTAAATTTCATATGGAGAAAGTAGAATTTTAGATCTCACTCAAAATCCAGCAGATCATTATTTTTTCAGGATTTCAAGATTGTGGGGATTGCAATGTTTCCATTGGATTTTGTCATGTACAAGGGTATGGAACCTGTATTTAATCAAGAGAACCAAGCCCTCTATGTACCTTGATGTTACTGAAATTAGTTTTCAAACTTTTCTATCATGACCCTACTAAAATTGTACCTGTCACTCAATCAAAATCTTGACTTGACATGCCATGTGTTTTCTATCTTATGTTAATGCTTAGAAGGTGTTGAAGGCTAAAAAATATCTACCTCAACATCGGGGAAAACCACCCGTTCGGGAACTTAGGGCAGCTCCTTTTTCATTTGGAATAGTGGCTCCAGCTGGGTTTATGGGACCAATTTCCCTTAATAAAAGATAAAACGTGGATGTGATATATAAGTGTGGGATTGATTATGTGAATGAAATTAAGAAACATAAATACATAGACTTAAACTATCTATCTCGGGAATTTTTTTTTTTTGTACATGTGACTTATAAAGATCTCGCATTAAACATGATAATATAGATCATCAAATTCTTTGTGATGTTAAAATATATAAAGATAACTAATTTAATTAAATTAGTTGTTTAAACATATCATACATATCAGATATCATTGTTCATTCATATACTTAAAAGATTTCAATTAAGCACATCAATAGTGATAAATATTAACTGCTTGCAAACATGTATATGATAAACACAAATACTATAACCATTCAATTCATAAATAGAGAACTACTATTCAGATAATAGTACCCGATCAACGTTAATTATGCTCATAAGTGAAATAGTAGTGGTTCCTCTTTCTATTAAGATTCCTCCAAGATACAATAGTGCAAACTAGAAGCTTTCTCGCAGAAATTCTGAACCCTTCCTTCATAACAATGAAGGGGATTTATAGCTCATAATCAAAACAAAAATCTAGAAAAGTGACATAGAATGTTGAAGTGGTTTTAACAAACCATACTAAAAATAAAGTAAAAGACAATAATCGATTGCAGTTGCAACAACTTGACTATCCATTCGTTGCTAAATCTCGCATATATCTGTCATTTGGCTTTTAATTCAGGTGGATGATGGAGTTGTATATGCATCTGTGTAGCGAATAACGCCTCTTTAAGTGTTAAAAATAAATGAGTAGTGGTGTTGGAAAGACGTCTCAATATCAACCACTGATTATATAGTTTGACTAGGAAATGCCAATGGCATTCCAAGTCAATATTTGATAGATATTTGATACTCTCAGCCTTCTTTTTCGATGATTCTTGCCATACTTTAGCCATCAATTTTACATCTGGAAAAAAATTAAGGAGTCTTTTAGCCGAAGGATTGATTTGCTGCCCATGTGTTGGCCTTTCTTAGTTTTTGTTACAACAATCTCTTTAGTTTAGAACTGCGTTGTGGCACATGGCAGAGAGTCTTCAGAAATCCTAGATTGAACTGTTACTTTCTCCTTATTGACCCTGGGTTCATCCCTATTTCAGCCAAACAAGCTCATTAGTTCTTTTATTAAACTTAGACGAAAACCGAATTGAAATCTAAACATAACAAACTGTTGAACCTCAGAATTACCCTTTCCTTGACAACTTTTCTCACTTCTTTCCCTTGCTTTTCCATAAGATTACAGATCCCCATCGATGATAAATGATAGGTTTTGTCTCAAGGAAGGCATTAAATGATTGACACATTATATTTTTATGTTTTTTCTATTTGAATAAATTTTTGTAAATTAGCTATAGAACGCAGCCTATTCTGCAACTAACTGTGTATTCCGTAGCTACTTCCATGGTTTGGCAGGTTCCAGGTGTCAAATGAAGAATCCAGCCACATGGGCATCTCTAGAATCGTCTCCACATGGATTCTATCCTATTCACTCAGCCTAGATCGACAAGAAAGAAAGCTCAAGATCGTAGTCAAAGGTGGAGTCAAACATATGATACCTGTAAGCAATAGGACTCTTCATCTGTTCTTTCGTGGTTAATCAATAAATCTAACAGTTCTGTTGCAAGCATTAACTCGGATCATCCACTTGTGTTAATGGTTCTGTTGCAAACATCTCGCTCGAATTTAAGTCACCTGTAGCTGATCAGACATTTACACAGTTCTGTTGTAATACGTATGAACCATCTGTAGCTAGTTTTCCTCAAAAACAGTTATGATTATTTCATTTTAAATACTGGTTGTATAGAACCGAAGGGGTTCGGAGAATTTTATGTATCAAGTTCAGACTTTCAGCTCTGTATTTTGGAATTCATTCTTTTCTATAATATAAGTCGTGTGTTGACCAATGATCATTTAAGAGAGCATTTTTAATTAGTTAGCAGCTCAACCCAATTAGTTGCAGAGGGCCCCTGCGCTGAAGGAGGTTTTCTTTCCATTCATTTTCTGTTTAGTTTTAATTTCATTATTTGCTTCGAGCAGTGTTTCTAACTTAGGTTGATTTATTTTAGTTTTGATCAATAGCATAATGTTAAAACTCAATTGTACAATCTTGTTCTTCCAACACATTTCATGAATGGAAACGAATTTGTTTCTAAACAGAGTAAGGTTGAAGTAATAAGAATGCACTGTTGTCTAGCTTACTCACTGTTTTGTTATTTATTTTCTAGGACAAATTTGTCAATCCACTGCGTTAATGAATGTTTTTGAACACCATTTCAAGTTGATACTCATCCTAAACTAAATGGTTAAACATTCACTTCACACAATGGTTGAAATCAATCAGTTATCTTCTGCTTGTTTTATTTAGTTCTCTAGATCATAAAGTACAAAAAGTTGCTTGTATCCCATCTCAAGAAGGTTATATTTCAAAATTGAAGGTTAGAGTAACTAGAAGTACTTCAGTTGATTTCATTCTTTTTATTTATTTCAACATGCATTACAACTTCATCCTTAATTTTAAGAAATAGATTCATGACTTAGTATTAATAACGAGATAGGATAGATGCTCTATTTTTCCTTTCTTTAAATTAGATTTTGACTAGCTTCAGCTCTTGGTTCACCTTTAGGAAGTTTAGATTCACTTGAGTTTCTCATAGTTCAGATTGTACATCATTAGGAATCAAAGAACATAAACCCCCAAAACAATATAAAAATACAAAACAATGAAGTAAGAAGGGTTAACTAAGCACATATAGTGCACTACACTTCATCAGCTTACAAACCTCGGTTGATAATTTATGCAAGCAATTTAGGACACTAAATTGACTAAACATTTTGGCGCCATTGCCGGGGAAGTGTAATTAGGTAACCTTATCTCTTACATTAAAAAAAAAATGATATGCGTAGAAAAAGAGACTCTAAGGGTAGATTTATAGCTAGAGGCAAGAGTTCAATTCCTACAACACCACCTACTCCACCAAGACTAAGAAGAGATACACCTCCATCTCAAGCTAATAATCCTAGCCATAGACCTCCTGAAGTTCTAAGGTCAGAAATTCAACCAAGAGGATCTCCTTCTTCGTCTACTGAGGCAGTCCTAGAGAAGAAATTTTTTGGATCTCCAATAGAAGGAGTAGTATTTTTCACCTCCATAGGGGAACATATTTTAGTTGAAGAATTAAGAATACCTAGTGAGGAAGAAGAAGTAGAACCTCTCTCCCACATACCATTAATAGAGGAACCAGAGGAAGAGAAATTAACCTTGCAGGTTGAATCTTATGCCGACTCTGAAGAAAATATGATGGCAGAAGAAGGAGAGGATGGAGAATTCACATTGTTTGGAGGAGGAGGAGGTAGAGGAAAAGATAGAGGAAATAATGGAGGGGGTAGAGGAAATAGGGAAATAGGGAAATTGATAATTATTTTGGATTCCCCATAGTTTATGAAGAAACAAATGCCACAATGAAAAATATCTCACCTTCTGTCCTCCCAAATTTCCATGGGTTAAAAAGTGAAGATGCTGAAAAATTTTTATTTGAATTTGAGGTCTTGTGCAGAACTTATGATTATTTAGAAGACTCTCAAAAACTTAAGTTATTTCCTTCAACGTTGAAAGGAGCTGCTTTAAAGTGGTTCATGGGGTTGGTCACTCAGTCCATTAGAACATGGAATGACATGAAGAAAGTGTTTTTGGATAGGTATTTGGATTATTGCATGCCTACCAATCACAAGGATGAAGTGTTCAAAATGATGCAAAGAGAGGATGAAAATTTAGAGGATTTAATTGAGAGATTCAAATACAACTTGAAAAGAGCAAATATGGATAACTTAGATGAAGATACCTTAAAATCTCTTATATTAAAAGCCATTAGAGATGAGTGGATAGATATCTTTAACATGATGGGGAAGGAAGATATCTCTCAACTCCCATTAAGTAACATAAGAAACTTATGTGTTCATCTCTCAAGAGGAAAATCCAAAACTAGGAAAGGTCCAAGAGATCCTTCTCTTGTTAGAGTGAATAAATCTGCAACTGGTTCAATGAGTAGGGTAGAAATTGGGAATATGCTTGATGAATTCAAAACAGATATTCTAGGGAGCCTTAGTGAAAAAATAGACACCCTTAAGTTACAAAACAAGTAGAAAACCGAGGCTGATGCTTTAGCTATTTTCTGTCCCAAATGCAGAAAAAACACGCTTTAAGAGAATTCCCTTTGGATGCAAAAATCATAGGGGCTTGTGTGATTTGTTCAGAAAACCATGAGATCAAGGGTTGTCCTTCAATTCCAGGTCTTAAGGTTGTTTTTCAAGAAGAAACAATTCCAAATTCAGCTGAATCTCTTTGCTTTGTCTCTAGGAGACCTTGGTAGTGGCCACAAAATCAGGGATTTAACATTCAAATGTATATTCAACCCCCACCAAATTGGAATTCTTGGTAGCAACCTTGGCCTCAACCTCAATCTCAATCTCAACCTTGGGCTCAAGGAATACAAAATCCTTCTGGAAGATTCTCTCAATATTATCAATATCCTCCATCATATCAGAATTATCCTCCCCCACAAATTCTACAACAAAATCAGTAGCCACAATGTCAAATCAGAATCCTCAACTTTCACTACCATTTCCACAACAAAACCAGCAACCTCAACTTCAAAGCCAAATTCCTCAACTCTTACTACCATTTCAGTAGAGACCAAATCAGCTACCTGCCCAACCATTGCCAAACCCCAACAATAAAAATCCTCAGAATACTTACATGGTGGAAGGACAACAATTTCCAACTTATATGATCACTCCTCTAGATCTCAATGATGTTCAACTAAGATTCGGTAGGATATTAGAAAAGGAAAAGCCTTTTGTAGTTATTCAGGAACAAGACCATTCTGAGGAAGATTCTCTACAACCCAATAAAAGTTTTGAAGGAACATCTCTCCAAAACCAAAATACTGAAAATGAAAAACAAAAAGAACCAATGAACTCAAATCCTATCATTGAGCCACCAGTATCTACCTCTGCACCTCCTTTTCCTGAAAGATTACAAGTTGATAGAGGGGTAGAAAAGCAGATTATGTTGCCTAATTATGATTTTCTAGATGAATTGAAGAATGTTTGTATCAAAATCCCTTTGTTACAAGCCATTAAAGAGATTCCAATTCTAGCTAAAACAATAAAGGAGTTCAGCATAAAGAAACTAGGAAGAAAAACAAAAGAAACAAAAAGAATTCACTTGGTAGGAATAATAGCAGACATAATGATGGGAAAAATTGCCATACAAAAATATGTAGATCCAGGAAGTCCAATTGTGAAAACACATATCAATGGAGTTGAAATTCTGAATACATTGATTGATTTAGGAGCAACAATAAACATCATGAGCAAACAAACCATGGAACAACTCAAGCTTCCTAATCTTCTTTACACACCTACATTACTGTAATTAGCAGATATATTTGTAATCAAACCAGATGGTGTGTTAGAAGATATTTCAATGTCCTTAGATTCTTAGGAATACCTTGTTTATTTTATGATCTTAACCCCCAAGAAAAATCTAGGAGGACATCCACTTATATTAGGAAGACCTTGGCTGGCCACAACTGATGCTTTCGTTAGTTGTAGATCTTGTGACATGTATATTTCTGATGGGAATTCAACTAAGAAATTCACTCTATATCCTCTAGCAAGAACAATCACAGAAATAGATGACAAAGAATGGATTGATGATGAAAATGACATTCAACCTCTCTTTACTATTTCAGACATTAGTGAAGATAGTCAAATCTTGAATACAATGAAAATTTTTGAATCATCTCCAGAATATGAACATGATCAATTCCAAGAAAAATCCAATATTGAATATTTGTCATCTAGGCAGATGTCTCTTTATTCTATGTAATTATTTGGTAGCTCTACAATTGAAATCTTTCCAGGGAGAACATTGAACATAAACAATAACTTGGAGAAATTACAACGGGAAAAGCTAATCAAAACATTACAACAACATTCTGCTGCATATGCATGGGAATATACTGACATGAAAGGAATTAGTCCTAAGACTTGTATACATCACATCTACATTGAGGAAAATTGTAAACCTATCATAAAACCTCAAAGAAGGATGAATCCAAATCTTAGGGAAATTGTGAAAGAAGAGCTGCAAAAACTGCTGAATGTAAACTTCATTTACCCAATTTCAGACAGCCAATGGGTTTCCCCTTTAGTGATTGTGCCTAAAAAGAATGGTAAATGGAGGGTATGCATTGATTATCGAGAATTGAATAAATCTACCCTTAAAGATCATTTTCCTTTGCCCTTTATAGATCAAGTGTTAGATACATTAGCAGGTAAGAAGTATTTCTCATTCTTGGATGGTTTTAGTGGTTATAATCAAATTCAGGTGGCACCTGAAGATCAAGATAAAACCACATTTACTTGTCCATGGGGAACCTATGCCTACCGAGTACTTCCTTTTGGATTATGTAATGCACCTGCAACATTCCAAAGAGCAGTACTAGGAATTTTTTCTGATCTAATACATGATTGTGTAGAGGTATATATGGATGAATTTATAGTCTATGGGAATACATTTGAAGAAGCTTTAGAAAATTTGGAAAAGGTTCTTAAAAGATGTAAGGAAGCAAACCTTTCACTAAGCCATGAAAAATGTTTTATGATGTTTACAGAAGGGATTGTTTTAGGACATCACATTTCAGGAGATGGAATTAAAGTTGATAAATCTAAAGTTGAAGTCATCTCTAAATTATCAATTCCAAATTGTCAAAAGGATGTTAGAAGTTTTCTAGGATTTACAGGATACTATAGAAGATTTATAGAAAATTTCACTAAAATAGCATCCCCACTCTTCAAATTACTCACCAAGGATTGTGAATTCAATTGGAATCCTGATTGCCAGTTAGCATTTGAGACTTTAAAAGAAAAAAATTCTGAAGCACCCATCTTGAGAGGTCCAAATTGGAAACTACCTTTTCACATTTCAACGGATGCTTCAGATACAGCTCTGGAGCTATATTAGGACAAAAATATTTGACTCCCTATGCCATCTACTATACAAGTAAGAATTTGATTCCCACCGAGTTAAATTATACTGTAACTGAAAAGGAATTTTTAGTTGTTGTTCATGTTATCAATAATTTCAGACATTATATAACATGCTAGGAAACCTTTGTTCATACAGACCACTCTGCAATTAGATACTTAATGAATAAACCTATTGCTAAAGGCAGAGTTACAAGATGGCTATTACTCTTGCAAGAATTCAATATTACTGTGCTAGATAGACCTGGAAAACAAAACACAATTGCTGATTTCTTGACTAGAATTCAAACTATCAAAGATGACACTCTGGTTGAAGATAAGTTTCCTGATGAATATCTTTTTGCAGTGACTACTTAGACCCCTTGGTTTGCAGACATTGCCAATTACTTAGTCACAGGGAAATTTCCTTCACATTTGTTTCCTAGAGAGAAAAGAAAAATCATTCAAATAAGTGCAAGATACTCCTGGATCACTAATGGATTGTATAAAACAGGTCCAGATCTCATGATCAGAAGATGTGTTAGGGAAGATGAAATGCCTGAGATTCTTAAGGCATGTCATGATGAATTGTGTGGTGGACACTTTGTTGACAAGAGGACAACCTATAAAATCATTTCTTTAGGATATTATTGGCCATCCATCTTCAGAGATGCCAAAGAATATGTCAAGAGATGTGACAACTGCCAAAGGGTAGGAAAACCTGCTTCTTCAAATGAAATGCCACTACAAATTCAGGTACTCATTGAACCTTTTGAAAAATTGGCCTTGGATTTTATTGGATCAATTAACCCCCCATCTAAGAAAAAGAAATATATATTGGTATGCACTAATTATGTCACTAAATGGGTAGAGGCTAAAGCATTACCTTTTGCTAATGAAAAATCTGCAGTTAATTTTCTTTTTGAGGACATCTTCAGTCATTTTGGTGTTCCAAGAGAAATTGTGACAGATCAAGGATCTCAATTTACATCTAAAATAGTGAAGAGTCTTGTGGAAGATTACAATATCAAACATAGGAAATCTACCCCCTATCATCCACAAGAAAATGGTCAAGTTGAATCTACAAATAAGGTGATTGAAGGAATTTTCACTAAGACTATGCATCTACATAGAAGAGATTGGTCAGAAAGGCTTCCTGAAGCCTTATGGGCCTATAGAACTACGTGGAGGAACATGACGAGACATACACCCTATAAACTTGCTTATGGGAAACAAGTCCTGTTCCCTATATAGTTTCAAATCAAAACCTTCAAGATGGCAGTCCAATTGTGACTAGACTTATCAGAGGCACAGAAACATAGATTGGAGCAACTCAATTAGCTTGATGAAATCAGGAAAGATGCAGTTCAAAGAACCTGTATAGTCCAACAACAAAGGGCTAAATGGCGTGATAAATGTATCAAGGAAAATAAGTTTCAAGCAGGAGATTGGGCACTTTTGTTTGATCCAAAATTCAAATATTTTCAAGGGAAGTTTTAGACTCATTGGCTTGGGCCATATGAGATTGAAGTAGTCTTTAATAACAGAGCAGTAGGGATAAGGACAATAGATGAAAGAAAAATACCTCTTCTTGTGAATGGACATCGGTTGAAAATATATTAGAAGCCAATTTCAAGAGAGAAGTTCATTAAGATTTTCCAGAATAACTCTGAAATGAAGCTAGTGAAGAATAATTCTTCTTCTCCACTAACTTAGCCTTTACTTTTCTTGAAATAAATAAACATAATAATTTGTATAAGTTTGAAAACCAATCATTGATTGGCATACTTATACAGAAAATACAGGGTGAAAATCAAAGATTTCTGACATCCTATATTTTCCATTTCCTTTCTGTAATAAGTAGTGACAAAAAGCTACATTCATTTGCAGTTCAGAGTTTGCAAATTCATAGTCTCATTCCATCTCATTCTTTTTTCATTTTATTTTACAGTTCCATTTCATCTCACTGTCATATTTCATTTACATTTTATTTTTATAGTTTTACTCCATCTCACCCTATTTTCCATTTTATTTTACATTTCATTCCATTTCACTGAAATAACCCATTTCCATTTCATTTTTACACTCATATTCCATAGCTATACTTCATTTTTCCTTCTTTTCACATTCTGTAGCTGATTCTATTCTGCAGCTAATTTTATTCTGCAGCTACAACTTACTTATCATCTTTGGCACAATTGTACAGCTCACAAATAAATCATGAATGCAGGAAATTGAAGAATCCAGTTTTGGAGACCAAACATGCTAAAAGGTATCTACGGATCAACACCCAAAGAAAGGTTAAGTTCTAAAGATAAAATGCAAAATTTATTTCAAACAACAAGTTAAAAACATAAAGCATGTATAATATGGATAATTGTATGTCTCCTTGACAAGTCATCATTTGATTTGACTGCCATTTCATTCATACCACATCTCTGCCACATCTTCCATACTCTGTACCAAACGGTCCATAATAACTTCATCATACCACATCTCCGCTACACTCTCCATACTCTGTACCTAAACGGTCCCTAATAACTCCATCTGTTAACGGTCATGGCTACGATGTGACCAACTTGTCCATGTCTCTCCAAACCCTCACCATCTATTTATTCCACACAAACCCGTAGTTCCTTTTCACCATACTCACAACCAATCCATTTCATAGACTAAGAGAGTAATTATGAAGGTTAAGAAATTTTGCGAAACGAAGCCGTGGGACTCATTGTCAGGATAGAGCCAGTAGGAGAAAAATATATGGAAGGATACCCACAAGTCAAGGAAATGTTGCAAAAGGTTGGATGGCTCAACTTCATTGAAAAATTTGATGGTTTTCACAAAGAGATCACAAAATCTTTTGCTAGATCATTTAATGGTACATAAGTAGAAATTGGAGACATTAAGTTTGCAGTAACAGAATCCTTCATAACAGAGGCTACAAAACTTCCAAGACATGGTGAAAGATGGTTCAAAAACAAGGAATTCCACAGTGAATCATGGAAAGTAATTCTCAGGAACCTAGGTATGGATGTCTCTGTGTTTAGAAAAGGAATTCCTATTTCAGCACTTAAAAGTAAATGGAGAAGCATGCTTTTGATATTACATAAATTTATCACCTGTGAGGAGAGATTTGGGTGCATGTATGTCTACCATATACGATTATTGATGAACTTTCTAGAAAATGGAGAAATCAATCTTCCTTTCTTCCTGCTAAACAGTTTAAGAAGGATGGCTTCAAATGTACAGAAGAAAATAGAATTTATAGACACAACCATGTACCATCATGGGTTGGTAAAGATACTGGTTGAGTTTCATTTGAAAAGAATAGGAGATACCTGGGAAAATTTCCTGATAAGAAACTATTTCCAAGAGGCACCAGAGTCACCTGAAGAAAGTAATGTCATAAGGAGTAGGAGAAAGAAGACTGGTATATCCATTCAAAGCAAACTTGAGTCCTCAACGCAGAAAAATGATGAAGAGCTAATCTCTGAAAAGCTGATAGAGATCAGGAAGCAAATCAAGCAAAAAGGGAAGATGAAAAAGAAAGCTAGTGAAACTACTGAAAACAAACTTGAATTTTCATTACAAAAAGATGCTGAAAAATTAATAAGAAAGGAGAAAAAGGGTACAAAGAAGGAGAATGTAAGTCCTCTACAACTTAGAAGGAGCTCTAGACTCCGAGGTATGGTAAAGAAGATATCATAAAAGGGGATGGAGTTCATAAATTTAGAAGAAGAAACCCCAGTACCATCTTCTGATAACGCTCCATTTGTACACAGTCCTCAAAATTCTCCTGAGCAGTGTTTCAAAGGCAGCCCCAACAAAAGATCTCCAGGCATAGACCCAGTGCAGTAAGAAATATATGACTATATAGAATCACTGGTGAAGAAAAGTGCCTCAATGGATCCAAAATCCCTTGTCAATGCACAAGAACCTCTAATTGAATCTCTCAAACAAGAAATCTATGAATTAGAGATATTGAACAGACATATCAAGAAAGAAAATGAAACCTTAAGGGAACAAAGTAAATTGGATAAGGCTATTCATGATAATAAAATTTTGCATCTAGGACTATGGTATAAGAAGAATAGGAAGTTGAAGAGGAAGAATAGAAGCTTGAAGAAAACAATCATCAACCTTAAATACATGCTTCTTATGAAGAACCCAGAACGACAGTCACTTCAAAGAAGATCAAAAGAAGAAAATTGGATGTACTAGCAGAAGTGTCTGAGCAAATGCAATAGGAAAGAAGAATTCACAGTTTTGGCAAATTGCATGAGGACATGCATTGATTTTACAGTGGGGGTAAGTTGAACCTCATAATTACCCTCTCCTTGACAGCTTTTCTCACTTCTTTCCCTTTCTTTTACATAAGATTACAGATCCCCATTGATGATAAATGATAGGTTTTGTCTCAAGGAAGGCATTAAATGATTGACATGTTATATTTTTATGTTTTTTCTATTTGAATAAATTTTTGCAAGTTCGCTACAGAATGTAGCCTATTCTGTAGCTAACTGAGTAATCCGTAGCTACTTCCATGGTCTGGCAGGTTCCAGGTGTCAAATGAAGAATTCGGCCACATGGGCATCTCTAGAATCGTCTCCACATGGATTCTATCCTATTCACTCAGCCTAGATCGACAAGAAAGCAAGCTCAAGATCATAGTCAAAGGTGGAGTCAAACATATGATACCTGGAAGCAATAGGACTCTTCATCTATTCTTTCGTGGTTAATCAATAAATCTAACAGTTCTGTTGCAAGCATTAACTCAGATCAACCACCTGTGTTAACGGTTATGTTGCAAACATCTCGCTCGAATTTAAGTCACCTGTAGCTGATCAGACGTTTACACAGTTCTGTTGTAATACGTATGAGCCACCTGTAGCTAGTTTTCCTCAAAGATAGTTATGATTATTTCCTTTTAAATACTGGTTGTACAGAACCGAGGGGGTTCAGAGAATTTTATGTATTAAGTTCAGACTTTCAGCTCTGTATTTTGGACTTCATTCTTTTCTATAATATAAGTCGTGTGTTGACCAATGATCATTTAAGAGAGCATTTTTAATTAGTTAGCAGCTCAACCTAGTTAGTTGCAGAGGGCCCCTGCACTGAAGGAGGTTTTCTTTCCATTCGTTTTCTGTTTAGTTTTAATTTCATTATTTTCTTCTAGTAGTGTTTCTAACTTAGGTTGATTTATTTTAGTTTTGATCAATAGCATAATGTTAAAACTCAATTGTGCAATCTTTTTCTTCCAACACTTTTCATGAAAGGAAACGATTTTGTTTCTAAACAGAGTAAGGTTGAAGTAATAAGAATGCATTGTTGTCTAGCTTACTCACTATTTTGTCATTTATTTTCTAGGAAAAATTTGTCAATCCACTGTGTTAATGAATGTTTTTGAACACCATTTCAAGTTGATACTCATCCTAAACTAAATGGTTAAACATTCACTTCACACAATGGTTGAAATCAATCAGTTATCTTCTTCTTGTTTTATTTAGTTCTCTAGATCATAAAGTATAGAAACTTGCTTGTATCCCATCTCAAGAAGGTCATCTTTCAAAATTGAAGGTTAGAGTAACTAGAAGTACTTTAGTTGATTTCATTCTCTGTATTTATTTCAACATGCATTACAACTTCATCCTTAATTTTAAGAAATAGATTCATGAATTAGGATTAATAACGAGATAGGATAGATGCTCTGTTTTTCCTTTCTTTAAATTAGATTTTTACTAGCTTCAGCTCTTGGTTCACCTTTAGGAAGTTTAGATTCACTTGAGTTTCTCATAGTTCAGATTGTACATCATTAGGAATCAAAGAACAGAAACCCCCAAAACAATAGAAAAATACAAAACAACGAAGTAAGAAGGGTTAACTAAGCACATATAGTGCACTACACTTCATCAGCTTACAAACCTCGGTTGTTAATTTATGCAAGCAATTTAGGACACTAAATTGAATAAACACAAACTTCCCATAAAATCAATGAAAACATACTTTTCAATTAGTATAACAATGACCCATATGGAAGTAACAAGTGGAAAGAATCGTATGGTATCGGAGAAAGGTTCAACCATATTCAACTCTTTTTGATAACTATTTTGGATCCACAATATCAGAGCTTTTTTCGGTGATGTGATATTAGAGGTCTCATTCAAAAGTTCCAATTAAACAAACAGACGTGAAATTCTTATTAATCAACGTTAAAACATGTATCAGATCTAGATATCAGAGCAAATATCATGTCAGAGGTCGGAAGCTATACGATATTGCATATCGAAGATCGGAGGTGCATTAGAATATCGATGATTGGGGATGAATGGCTATTGGAGGATGAGTGGGAATGAATATCAAAGATCGATGGATGAAACTTATCGAAGATCGAAGACATGTGCATCATTTTAAAAACGTTGATATTGGAATCTCCGATATCCTACGTGGAAATCCTATGGGGTTGGGCTTTGTTGTTATATTCACAAAAGAGCATGTTTATTACTTTTTAGGCTTAAACATTTGAAAACTCATTCGGAGAAATTTTTAATTCACAACTTTTTAAAAGAGGCCATGTTACCATATTTGAAAAACCCCGATAAAGTTTTTCCGATAAGGGATTTTAAACATAAGCCAATGTTTGCGAATACGTGTGATGGACCTAAGCTCCAATAAAGGTTCCGATAAGGCAGATTTATCATTTTAGTCAAGTTTTTGGAAAAATGAAACTAATATTATCTTATTTTATTGAAACTTAAAGGATTTTATCCTAAATTAAAAGGGTTCCCCATATTTTATTAGTTCTACTATTAACCATAATGGGGGGGGTGTTGAGTAGTACAACAATTGGTGACATACTGGGCGAAACAATTATCTCTGTTAAAAATAAATGAAGCTTTAAACAATTAAATAAGAAGACTTAGAAAGGTAAAAATTTTGAAGTTTTGATTGATAAAGTTACTCTGAATAAAATAATTCATCATCTTGTGAATTATCTCATAACTTGTTTATTGATGAAAATATTTATTATCCTTGTTGGTCATTTAATCAGTTATAAAGATAAAGTTAAGAACTATAGAAGCTTAGCTTTTAAGATAGACCTATTTGTCACTAGTAGAGCCACTGCTGCTAGCAGGCATCCATAGCCTCGACAGGGTTACCATTTAACCACATATATACCAGTATCCCATCCACTTATAGTAAAATTCTTAGGTGGTTTTTAGTCTTTTTTTAAATTTTGCTTGAAAGCCATTGTCTTGGCTTGGTAACTAGATTATGACAATGCCATTCACAGGTTATAATGATATTGAACAAGTCGGCTCGTGATGAGACCTCTTGTCTTATGGTTATATAACTGTAAGCCATTATCTTGGTTTGGTGGCCAATGTTGATAATGTCAGTATCATTGGTTTCCCATGATCATGGTAAGTTGGCTCATGATGAGACCTCTTATCTTTCAAGTTTTATATATTTTTGAATTAAACTCTATTTTTTTTTAAAATTAGTGGATGGGGAGGTATATTTACTCCTTAAGAGTAATGGATGACAATTGAAGCCAAAAAATGCTAAATCTTCAAAATAGTCTTTACTTTTTAAAGAAAAAAATTTCATGACCAATCATAGGATAACTAGACTTTATAATGTTTTCAAGTTGTGAGACATTCATAATTTAATGGGTTTAAAGATTTCAGAGCTTTGTAATACTAAACTTCAAAGTTATAATTAGTATTTCTAAGATCTCTTCTCTAATCATTCAAATTTCATGTAAATAATGAGAGACCCCAATGTGAAGACAAAAATGTATTACCTAACATAACTAGGACTAAAGACACCAATATATACATGTGGTTATTTACATATTTACAGAAGGATAAGTATCCTTAAGAAAAATATTTTTTCAAAACTAGCCCATTAATGGGAAGAGCATCCCTCTTTCCTTGTAGATCTTGGAGGATGAAGGTTGATGGGCCTAGTTTGTCAACGATTTGAAATGGACCTAGCCATAATTTCTGAAACTTAGTGTGTTTACCTTTTTCTTCGTGAGCTTTGTCCCATTTCAGAACTAGATCGCTAATTTAAAAAATATTATTTTAACTGAACTTGCATCAAAAGAATATTTAACCAATTGTTGATGATGGGTATGAACTTGTCTTGCTTTATCCCTTTCTTCCTCTAGCTTAAAAATTTGGGACATTCTTAATTGTAAAGTAGAGGAAGGTTTTTCTTCAATGGATTGGACTAGGGCTAGTGATGGAATAGCTAGATTAGGAGGTAGAATAACTTCTTTTCCATACACTAGTTGGAAAGGAGAAGTGCCTATAGAGACCTTCTGAGTGATTCTATCAGCCCATAAAGCAAAAACTAGAGCTTTGTGCCAATTTGTTTGATTTTGGTCAACTTTTATTTTGATTATTCTGATGAGATTTTTATTAGTAGATTCTGCTAACCCATTTCTAGGGTAATAATTTGTAGAATACTTAAGTTTAAAACCTCTTTTAAGAGCAAATTTAGTAATGGTATTTCTTGAAAAATAAGATGCATTATAAAAAACAAGGGTATGGGGAAGACCAAACCTAGTAACGATGAATTGATCAATAAATTCAATAATGTTTTCAAAATTGACCACCTTGAGGGGTATTGCTTCCACCCATTTGGTGAAGTAGTCCATAGCAGTCAAGATGTATTTATGTTGCTTGGAAGAGTTAGGAACAATATCACCTATTATGTCCATTCCCCATTGTTCAAAAGGTTGTTCAATGTTAACTGGCTGTAAAGGTAAGGCTGGTTTCTTATGTCTTCCTGAAGCAGTTTGGTAGACTTTAAATTTTCTGACATAGGCACGAGTGTCCATGAATAAAGTTGGCCAATAGTATCCAACTTGCAAAATTTTATGAGCGGTGGTGTCTCCCCAATAGTGTCCACTAGCTGGTCTATCATGTAGCTCTTGCAAGACCTTTTTAGCTTCAAAATTTTCTAGACATCTTAGAAAAATAGAATCATAATTCCTTTTAAGTAAGACATCATTGACAAGATGATCTTGATTAGATTTAAGTCTAAGAGCTCTTTTCTTCTTGTAATTGAGTTCTAATGGAGCATAACCGTTTTTCAAGTAAAAAATAAGATTAGCGTATTGAGATTCAATGTCGACGGGACATAGCTCTGTGATTTGGACGTTATTACTTGAATATTCATTAGTTGAACTATCATAAGCTTTAGTAATTAACCTTCAAAAACCTTGACCCCTTACTATTTTAACTGGTTTGACATCTATGTCATATTCTTACAGGGAAGTAACCCAATTTTCCCTTTTCTTTCCCAATTCTTTCCGGATAAGTAATTGTCTGATGCAAGGAAAGGAACATTTACGTTTGTACGGGTTTTTAGAAGGAAAGGCCTGAAATGTTTAATGGATTTGAAGACTACAAAGGCTTTTTTTTCAACCTTTGAATAATTTAGCTTGGCTCCTTTTAAATTGGAAATAAAGAAGGAAAATCATTAGTTCAATATGTTTTCATTAGGTTGAGTCAAGACTGCTACATAGATTTGTTCGAA